>CAOKZL010000063.1:0-1208769 GCA_948472985.1 Iguana delicatissima
ATCCTATTCGAGGTTCCACAACAGCCTGGAACAAAAAACCCTGGCACAGAACCCCCTCTTTTTTTTTTGTCTCTCTGCCCTCCTACATAAAAACAGATAGCTGATGGGAGCCAGTGGGTTCCCATGGCCCAATGGGGATTTGAACCCTGGGCCATTTCTGTACTAGGCTGTTATAGTACTATCATTCCACTTTCAACATCCTAAGGAAACCTGGGGTTTGCAGTTTGGGGAGGGGCCTTTGAGCACTATATCTCAATATTCCGCAGCTCCTGAAACTGCACAAGGACATGGCAGGGATAGGGATGGTGGTGAGGATTATGATTTAAAATGATAACATCTGATCATCCTGCCTACCTAGCAAGTCTCCGTAGTGTATAGTTTCCACTAGCTTATTTTAGGATAGCACTGTGTTACCTCTCAACCACCCAAGTTTACCACTAGCTGGAATTACAATAGCCAGCTGACCAGAAGAAAAAGTAAGCACTATTGATTTCAGTAGAACCTAAAGGGGCTTGACCTTTTCTGGATGGTGGCCAATCTTCTTCAGATTATGGGGTACCTACAGAGCTTGGGGAAGTTATTTTTTGAAATAAGGAACCTAAGCCATTTCTCCCTATACTGTTATAGTGCTATTATTCTATTTTTTGTTGGAAAAATCCCAGCATTCTCTCTCCTCACCCCATCTTGTTCTTAGAGCAAGTGGGTGTAGCTAGCATAGGGCTTCCTTTCTTTTTTGCATGCAAAAGTTCCACCATTTGCCTTTTGGTCATTTAATTGCATGATCATAAATACCTTTGGTATTCAGGTGATCAGATCATGTGACTTGGGTTTGTTGCTTAGGTCATCAGTCTTATAAAAGAAAAAGACCCCTTCTCAGATCTCTCTCTCTTCTCCATTTTTGCTTCTTCTTCCTCCTTTCCGACCATGCTTCGCATCTCCATCAGAAGATGGTGAGTTAAGAATGAAGCTACTGCTATTCATTAGCTAGTTAGGATGTAGGTTCCTCAATGCATATGTAAATGTAGAACCCGTTAGTAAACTTTTCTAAGTTTATAACCTGAAGCTGCCTGCGTTTGTTTTGCTTCCTTAGTCAGTTTCAGATCAGAAAAGCCACACTCAAATTTGGACATGCTTCTTCTGCTACTCTGCTAAAAGGAGGCTGAATCCTAACAGTTTTAGCTTCCACAGAATTTCCCAGTAGGGCTAACACCCTGGGGAACTCTAATTCCCAACACTTTCAACATCCTGTGGAATTCTGGGGTTTGTAGTTTACTGAGGCCAAAGAGTTCTCTGGTGAGAATTGTAAATGCTGCCCCCCCACCGCTAAACTGCCAACCCCAGGATTCCATAGGCTGTTGAAAGTGGAATAATAGTATTATAACAGTGTAAGGCAGAAATGGCCCTAGATTTTCAGCCAGTACGGCCAATGCTCATTTGTTGTTGTTTTTGTGCCTTCAAGTCATTTCTGACTTATGGCAACCGTAAAGCAAACCTATCTTTTGGGGGGCTGAGAATGTGTGATGTGCCCAAGGCCAGCCAGTGGGTTTCCATGGGTGAGTGTTGTAGTCCAGCACTCAAGCTACTATACCACAGTGGCTCTTTCTGACATTACAAACCCTCAAAAATAATATTCTCAAGCTCTGCTCGTACTAGCTTCAGTTACTATACCAGCTGCAGTTTCATGAGTATGCAGCCATTTTACCATAGTAATTCATTCTCAGGTAACTAAACTAGATTGTTAGAATACACTGTCTGGGCTGCCCAGAAATTTCAGATGGTACCAAATGATGTCACTATAAATTACTGTCAGAAATAGGATGGAAAGAACATAGCATCCTATGGCTATTTAATCTACACATCCCCCCACCTTTTTTTTTTCCTGAACCTGTCTTAACCTTGACCCAGGCCTCTGGGGTTAAACAGGCAAATTTCATCACAGAATTGCTACTGAATGAGGCTTGCAAAATAGTTCTGCAAAACAGGCTGTTTGGGATAATTTTGACTATTGCGGTATTGGCTAAAATTGTACTGTGGAATTTGTTTGTCTGTTTTCCTTCTGCCCATCCAGACACATCTTTGCTATCACAGAAATGGCATATGCTTTTTCTCAGAACTCAGAGAAAGAACAGTGCATTGTTGTCAGGTAAAGTAACCTTGCCAAGATCGTTTGAGATTTCTCAGTCTCCTTGTAGGTTTTTCCTTCTCAACTTAAAAAACATAAATAAATAGAACCAGCTGCTTTCAGAGAAATGAGCATTAGCTGTTGGGGTCAGTGGGAGGAAGCTGTTTAATCTTTTAGTCTGACTTCTCTTCTGCATACAAATAGGCATGCAATTTGCACATGCTGATATATATTTGCATTACAGGTAGACCTTGGATTCTAGGAAATAAAGTCAGAACCAGGGCCTCAGGACCCAAAAATCAATTTCTATTTCCAATTTGAGTAGACCCATTATAAGAATAGATGATTTACATAAAGTAGATGATGAAAATATTGAAATACTGTAGTTCAAGACTGTTCATATCTTGGCTCAGTCATTCATTAGAATGGAGACTGCAGTCAAGAAATCAGAAGGAACTAGACAAGATCTTGAGGTATAAAGACAGATCATTGAAGACTAAAGTTAGGGTCATCCATGCCATCGTATTTCTAGTTTCTATGTATGGTTGTGAAAGCTGGACAGTGAAGAAAGCTGATAGGAAGAAAATCAATTCATTTGAAATGTGGTGCTGGAGAACAGTTCTAAGAATACTGCTAAAAAGACAAATGTAAATCAAGCCTGAACTCTCCCTAGAAGCCAAGATGCCTAAACTGCCATACTTTGGCCATATCATGTAAAGACAAGACTCACTAGAAAAGCTTGGTAAAATGCTTGGTAAGGTAGAAGGCAGTAAAACAAGATGAAGACTGCCTTCCAGGTGGATAGACTCAATCAAGGAAGACACATCCCTGAATCTGGAAGAACTGAGCAGGGTGGTTGATAGGGTGACTTGGTCTCTTATACATAGGGTTGCCACAAGTCAGAGTTGACTTGGGCAGTTAACAACAACAAATCAACATTCATGTAAATTTTGTTCATTCAGTGGCTTTTGGTGAGACTTGCAGTTGAGTTTAGACCTGGGGTGGGAACTGTGTTTGTTGCTGAACTGCAGACATTGTTGAATTGCAGTTCCCAGCAGATCTGATCAATACAGCTCCTGATGAGGAATGCTGGGAGTTGCAATTCAACAACATGTGAAGGGCTGAACAACAATATAACAGCAGTTCACAGCAATATCCCTCACCAGAGCTTGAAATGTTACCTTTTTAATCGTGGCTCCCAAAATCTCCCAGCTAGCATGGACACTGGCCTTTTTGGGTGCAGGATGCTAAGAGGTGTCCAAAAAGGCAACTCCTAAGCACTCTGGCCTAGTAGGAATCTCTGTGGCTTGCAGGGGCAAAGGATGGTAATGACCACAGTAAGCTTCCCTGAGGCAGTTTCAGGGAGGAGCCACATGTTGCTAAAATTTGCTAAAAAGGGCTTCCTGCATTCATATTGCTTTGAAATTAGAGGCTGAGTTACACTGGCAAATGTGTATTGCAATTGACAGTTTCCCTCCTTACTTTATGTTCTTTGTCAGAAAAATCAGTTCGAATGAAATTGTGGAAAGATTCAGACCCAATCATATGTGTCACTCAATGGCATTAAAATTTCTCTTGCGCTATCAGTAGTCCACAGCCTATAGTCAAATCACACATTCGAAGAACCTTTCTTCATTATGTTTGTGTGGTGGCAGTGCTGGTGGTATGAATTGTCACGCATTGTTTCTGGGGTTTTCTGGCGGCTGAAAGTGTGCGACGCCCCCAAGGTCACCCAGTGGGTGTTCATGGCCACGCGGGAAATCGAAACTTGGTCTCCAGGGTCCTAGACCAGAGCTCAAACCACTAGACCACCGCTGCCAGCCAGGAAATCGGGAAAGGGGTGACTCGTCTATGGACGATCAATTTGAATTTTAAACTGCCTCAGTTTAAAATCCAAACTGATCGTCCGTAGCCGAGTCACCCCTTCCATTTCCTGGCTGGCAGCGTGACCTTTCATATTTAAAAAAAAAGTGTAAAATTCAAGTAAAGCACTGATGATGCCCTCGAGCAAGAGTAAGATGGGCAATGGAGAGTGTTCTTGGGCTAATTAATTGCCAAATTAACCGCCATGAGACAATTCATTGACTTTGAACGACCACCCTGGGGCTACCTGTTCACTCCAGACCTGATACTGGCCGATTTACACATGCATCCCGAAAAGCAGGAGGCCTCGCCTACCCTCCAACAAACAACTCCACGAGTCAGATCTCCGGCCTGCTCGCGCCTTTCCAGGCAAGGAGGCTGGGCGGGCGCGGAACCCCCGGCGGCGGTCCTGTTAGGGACCAATCGGTTCACAAAGACTTGGCAGCCAGGCCGTCTTTTACCCCCGCACAGCCAGCGTGGTGCAGCGGTTTTGACGTCGGATCCAGGAGCCTGAAAACCCGGGTTCGAATCCCTGCTGGGCACACTCTCTCAGCCAGGGCAAGGGCAACCCTGCTGAGCATATCTGGCCAAGGAAACAGAAGAACAAGGAACACATACCCTAGTCCTCCGGGGGGCTGTATTTGCGCAGCAGGGGACATGGCTTTACCTCTTTCGGCCGTAAACAAGTGCCGAAAGAAATAAGCAAGGAGAGATGCCTAAGGTGGGTGGACTGCCAGTCTGAAAAAACGTGACCGCACGAAAAGAAGAAGGAATCGTGTATTGGAGACCGGGCTGGGGCTTTGCTGCCTCGGCACCAGTTTGTCCTTTCCGTCTGCTTTTCACGGAGGCCTTTTCCGCAGCCTTTTCCGAAGCAGCGCAGCCTTCGTTTCGGTTTTCCTAACAGATGGTGGTGGTGCGCCCCCAATGATTTTCGATTTATGGTGGCGCCAAGGCGGACCCTCTCATGGAGTTTTCTTGGCGAGATTTATTCAGACGAGGTTGCCCGTGCCTTCCTCTGAGGCTGAGAGAGTGTGACCTGCCCAAGGTCACCTCCGGGGGTTTCCGCGGCCGAGTGGTCTCCAGGGTCGTCGTGCGATGGTCAAACCGCTGCGCCACGCCGGCTCTCGCGAAATGCCTCACAGCAGGCAAAAAACAGGGGGATCGCCTTCCAGTCCACCACTTACTGCTTTCGAATACTCACCAAGCAATAATTGACAGCCTAATTATACCGAAATGGACAGAAATTGCCAAACAAAATGATTCAGAACCTACCAGAATAGATTGGCCCAAGTGTGCACCAAACCTAGTTTTACTTCACGAAATTAATACATCTTGATATATTTCAAGGTGTCAGAGAAGCAACTAAGAGAATTCACTTGAAACCTAAATGTACTTTTCTGCCAGTAAGTTCCATTGTACTGAATAGGATTTACTCCTATGTGTGGAGAGCTGGAAAACTTCATAGCACATTGAACAACCAATTTTTAAAAAAATGGTTGGATATTTCAGTTACTTTGGAGCATAACAACAACAATAATAGGATTATTCCGTGCATTGAAAAGTGCTTTTTGTTTTGTTTCATTTTGTTCTAGTTTTTCACTGATTCAAATAGTCTGTCAATAGTCCTAGTATTTGATGAAGATATCAACATAAAATGTGGTATAGAAAAATTACATCTTACCAGATTTTTTTTAAAATATAAAGATAAATAGCATACCCTCCAACGTTTTACAGATTAAAACTAGGAAACATTTGGCCAAGCAACATGAGAATGTGGTCAAGGGGGCAAAAGGAATTAATGAGGAAGAACACAAAAATTAGAGGAGGCAGCAACAGTTTGCTTTTGCCTGAGGCTACTGGGAAAGGCAAGATTCCAGCTCTCTTCTCCTTTCTCCTCAGCTAAATTAACTCAATGCAAATATCCTTTGCATTTTAAACTCAGTTTTCACCAATGGAGGAAAGCTGAGGACAAAAGGGGAAAGTGGGAGGAGGGGAGAGAAACTGGGACATTTTTAAAAAGGCTGAAAAAGTGGGGTGACAGAAAATTAATAGGGACTGTTCCTGCCAAATTAAGATAGTTGGAGGATATCAAAGATGTTTGGGCAGCAAGAGAAACTCACTTAGCAACTATACCATGGAAGATTTGATCCAAGAAGAGTTTGCAGGATGGGGTTTTTGTGCTAAAATTCTGGCTGGGAAATTCTGAAAGCCCCCAAGGTAACCTTTCCTACCTCTTGCTCTAGCAGTCAAAAAAAGCTGTGTAAGCCTTTTGGACTGTTGTTCTGTTTTTCTGCTGCAGTGGACAAAGTGGCTCAGGGAAGAGTGAAGCCGCCAAAGCAATTATCAGATACTTGTCCAGGCTGTACCAAAAGCAAGAAAGTCCTGGAAAAAAGCAAGTATGTTTTATAATAATTAACATCACCACTACCATCCTCAATGACAAATATGTTAGGTTGTATATAGAAGTGACTACATTAATACCTCAATATTAAACATGCCTCTTGATCTGAAAGTAAATCCCAATGGAAGCAACAGGACTTGATTCCTCACAAGGATGTGCAAATTTAGCAGATCATAAACCCCTGGGAAACCTGTGGAGGAGCTGTAGAATGCTGCAGGTGTCCCTTTCTGTAGTTAGCATGGGAGACTCATAGGCAGAGAGAAATGTTTGTGGTCAAGAGTTTCCTAGAATTGGATGATGGGAGTCCCAACAGGGTGAACTAATAGTGGAGTGAGAGGAGCTGTTGGGTGGAGGATGTGGACCCACAAAATCCTCAGTGCTTGTTCTCTAGGCATTTCCACAACCAGGTCCATTGGGGCTTTGATGGGAGGAAAAGCTGCCATATTTGTCATGGGCTAGCAGGGCTTTGGGTGCAGTAGACTTTCCCTTTCAGGTCCCCATCTGGCTAAGTAGGCTTACTCTGTTGTAACTAACTGAAACAAATATGTTTTCTTTAATTGGATTATAGCCATAAACAACAACAATTTTGACAATATTTCCATTGTCATTTACAGCCGTCTGATGTTCTGCCCATTCTAGAAAGTTTTGGAAATGCAAAGACCATCTTAAATGACAACTCTAGCCGCTTTGGAAAATTCTTGTATATTCACCTGAAACAGTGAGTAGTAAAAGGAAGTGTTCTTCCAGTTTCTTCTAAAGAGTTCTGAAATGCAGGAATTACTTGGGTCTTGGTAACTGATCTCACTTCCACCTTTATTAATTCCATGCTTTTTAGAAGCTGTTGACAGCAGTTACTTCGATCAGCACTACAACTGTTGCAAATATTTTATTTTGGGTTTTTGATAGCAGTTTCTTGGATCTCTAATAGAACTGGTCCACAGATTACTTTTTAAAGCAATTTCTTATATCTATACTACAACTGTTTCAAATTATTTTGCCTGTTTGTTTTGTTTTTGGCGGGGCGGTTTTGGTAGGATATTTTACCTCTGTACCACAATTGTTCCAAATGTTTTGTGGTGTTATTATTGTTACCAGTTTCTTGGATCCGTGCTACAGCTGTCTCAAAGGGTTTCTTTTTAAAAGGCAATTTCATGGATCTCTGCTACAACTGTCCCAAAGGTTTTGTTTAAAAAGGGCAGTTTGTTGGGCTGTACCACAATTGTACCAAAGTTGTTGTTGTTGTTGTTTTTTAGAAGAACCATGTTTTGCTGAGGTGGTCGTATGATTTCAAAGGCAATTTCTTTCTCCTTGCTGAAATATTTATTTATTTATTTATTTATTTTAGAGTTTTAGAATGATAGAGCAGAAGTGTTATTTTGTTGATACACTATACACCATAGAACCATACGCCATAACAAGAGAGAAAGAATGTTTTAATATGTCTCCAAATTTTTGTAAAAACACTGAAACGTAGGAATTAAAACTTGCAACCGGTGCTGGGATTTGCTAAAAAATAGAGTAGGACAACAGGAATTTTGTTGAATATTTATTTTAAAAATACATGAACTATAACCATGAATACTGCAACCTTCCAACACATTTGTTCTATCTGGAGAAATCCGGAAATTCAATAAATATTCCTGTTTTAAACAGGAAAAAAAATGTAGTCTACTGGTCTCAAACGGGTAGGCTGACTGTGCAAAATCTGCAGTATATGCCATTATGAGACCAACATATTTACTAACTAACATTCACTAAATATGTTTGTGAAAAATCGATCTATTAGTTATCCCTCTTAGCTCAGTGGAGCAGGGATGGGGGAAGTTTTGGCCCCCCCAGATGTTCTGGACTTCAGTTATCAGAATCCTCAGTCAACACAAGTGATTATAGGAATAGTCAAACGTTCTACAGTCTAAAGACATGCTTCTGTGCCCAGAGGAAAATCTTCTCATTGCTGAGCATCTGAGCTTGAGAGGGCGTGAGTTGCTCAAGGTCACCCAGTGGATTTCCATGGCTGGGTAGGAATTTGACCCTGACCTCCCAGAGTCCAGCACTCCAATCACTACACCATAGTGGCTCTCATTCTGATAGTTAGACAGTGTGCCCACATACCAGAAGTGTCGAACACAGCCTAACTACAAGTAATCCAGTTGTTAGTCCCATTTAGAAGAGATGCTTTGACTGAGTAGAAAGACATTAAGTCAACACTTACGTAAATCTTATTGGTTCAGTAAGGCCATTTCTGCACCACACTATTATAGTGCTGTTATTCCCCTTTCAACCTCCTGTGGAATCCTGGGGTTTGCAGTTTAGGGAGGGGCCTTTAGAATTCTCAGCCAGAGAGCTCTTTGGCCTCAGGAAACTACAAACCCCAGAATTCCACAGGAGGTTGAAAGTAGAATAATAGCACTATAATAGTGTAATGCAGAATGGCCTCTGTCTGCGCTATCTGGGGCTAACAATTGGATTTAGGCCATGGTTTTCCAGCCTATTTGAATGTTAAAGTAATTTGAAAGTAATTTGAAAACTAGTTCTGATTCTCAAGCTGGTGTGTCTCTTGGAAGGTGACCTGTGCTGGATTAATTGTATAAAAATGGCTAGGGCGTTAACTGACAGATTCATATGTAATTATTTTTTTTCTCCTAAAATCTCTCATTTGCCTTGACTTAAATATCTTATATTCATTGATAGTGTTCCCCAGACACATTTTATCAAACAATGGAGGAAGGGAAGGGAGAACCAGTCAGTATAGCAGTGCAGACCTTGAATTCCAACAGATGTGATCTCCTGCTAAATTCCAATAGTTTTCAACTCTTTTGTATTTTTTTTTAATCAAATGTCAGCATCAACATCTTTTAATGGGGTGTCAATGTTCCGTAAAGTAGTTTGGGGAGTAGCAACCTATTTCTTAAGAATGCTTCTAAACCCCTAAGGTTAAATGCCTCCATTCTTTGTTGGTGGACTTTCTTGATGAGGATCCAAGTTTTGCCCTATCTTGCTTGTTGATTTCTAATATCAAGCCTACTGTCAGAGGATGAAATAAAATGACTCCTCTTACAGGAATTTCTCTCTCACAGTGGATTCATGGTGGGTACCTCTATCTCCCACTACCTTTTGGAAAAGTCTAGAGTTGTTTTTCAGGTAAGAACAAACCAGCCGCTGGTCTCAGATCACTGATGATTGCTTTTGTGTGAAATAAATAGTTCTCTATCAGGAAGTCCCAACTGTGTAATCTCTAAACATGTATTGGACAGAATCAGAGCTTGGGAATGATTATTTACAAGTAATGATAATACTTGTAACACATTTGAGGTTGGGGGAGGTCATGTTTTACCTGTATTATGTGTCTATTTGTTGCTGTGTGTTAACCTGTTGTTCCTTGCTTCAATTCATAGGGAGAAGTGGGGAAGAAATAATAATAGTTGTTGTTGTTGTTGTTGTTGTTGTTGTTGTTGTTAATTGAAATGAAGGTGCAATGACTTTATTTTTTTCCATATAAGATAACAACTCAAAGTTGTTATCTTTCTGTTGTTGTGATGAAAAATGTTGGAAATTCTGACATTCTCTCTCTCCCCCACCCTTTTGTTCTAGGGCTTAGCTAGCATAGGGTTTCATTTTCCTTAGCATGTCAAAGCCTTTTGCCTTTCCACCTAAAACCTCAATCTTGCTCTTTGTGTTATTTAAATGAGTGGCTATGGTATCCAGACCATGTGACCCATGGGATCATTGGCTTCTTTGCCATCTTGCTTCCACTTCCTCCTCTCTGACCATGCTTGGCCTCTTCATCAAGAAAATGGTGAGTTAAGAATGAAGCTACTCTCCTACCTAATCTTTTTGTTAGCTAGTTAGGATCTAGTCTCTCCAGTACATATGTAATTATAAAATTCATTAGTAAATTTTAGATCAGCTTTTAATCTGGAACTGCTTGCCTTGTTTTGCTTTCTAAATCAGTCTTAGTTCAGAGAAGTCACACACAGGTTAGGATATGCTTTTCTGCAACTCTGTTAAAAGAAAGCTGATTCCTAACCGTTTTAGCTTTCATAGAATTTTCCCAAAGGGCTAACACCCTGGGAAACTCTTGTTACCCTGTGACTTGGGTGTCCCGGGAGGAGCGCCCAAATAACCAAAACAAACACAACAAGATGGGGAAATTAGCTGGAGCACTCTCTTGGCTAGCAAGAGGCTGGGTAACTTAGCAGGGATCTTTTACCCTATGTATACAGGTTCAAGTCAGTGAGTTAGCCAGACAAGTTTAAACTAGCAACAATATTTATTAAACAGATAGCAATTATTAAGAGAACACAAACACACACAGCTAAATAGAAACGGGAAATAAGAGTTTTGGGGGGAAATGAGTGATACGTCATCAATCTTGCAGTCCTGGAGAAGTCCAATTGAAGAGAAGGAAACTCAGCACAGCGGCCAAGGGGAACTCACTGAATTGAGCGGCAGCAAGGCTGGATAGAAGTCCAAAGCAATCCAGCAAAAGATCCAAGTTGCTCTTGGGGCTGGGGGTTTTCATAGGATGACTGTGGGCTAGTCTGGTCTTGGGCGAAAACAATGAGTTTTGGGCTGGAGACAATGTCTCTGAAAGGTTAGAATTTACATGATTGATTCAAGGTCCAAATTGACAATAGTATAGCCATTATGCAGATGCAGCTAGCTTGGCAGTGGAGCACTTAGCTTGCCAGGGTGCCCGCTCGGGGCCAAGGGTCTTTTGTCATAGTGTGCATCTTTAATGAAGTTGTTTGCCTGGGGAGGTCTCCTAAAGCATATCTGGCAGTTTCTGGCATGCCTTAATGTAAACAAAGATGAGTCAGTTTTAATTGCCATACCTTAGCTGAGTGCTTGTTCGGCAGCCTCGGCAACACTTGGCTGGGGTGGCAGAGCAGGGCCGAGTTATGATATCAAAATGATATCTTTGGTTTACCAAAGGCCAGGCCAGTACACGGTGGTAACAAATACCAGGTGCTGTAGACTGTGTTTCAGAGGAAGGCAAAGGCCACCTCTTGAGTATTCCTTGCCTAAGAAGAACCTATTAAATTCATGGGGCCACCACAAGTCAAGAGGTGGCTGGAAGGCACACACACACACACACAATGAGAAGCATTTAGGAGGCATTGAAATAAGGGAAATTAGCCCCTGCAGCCCGTGCCACCATATTCACCCCTTCCTCCTCCATTTTTTTCTTAATGTTCCATGTTCTACTCAGAAATTTCTTTTATGGAAAGTGGAAGGGTATGTGGGGCAAATTAATGAGTTTTGTAGGCACATTATTTGGTCTAGATCCAGCTCTCATCAACCTCAGACAGCAGGCCCATTGACCAGGGGAGATGGGAGTTGCAGTGCCAAATATCATCTGGAGGGCTGCATGATTCCCAGCTCTGAACTGTGGAGTACTGAAACTAGCCTTAACTGTTAGAGCTGCTTTCTCTCTCTCTCTCTCTCTTTTTATTTTTTCTGTTTGAGGGCCATGGAGAGAGGAGCTTCCATGTCTTTTATGAGTTGCTTGCTGGACTGCCAGTAGAACAAAAGGAAGAGCTGTATCTGCAGGAGCCAGAGACTTACTTTTATCTCAACCAGGCAAGTAAATGGATGATTCCAATCACAGACATTTTTTTCTTACCTTCCACATACCTTCCCAACACTTCACAGAGGAAAACAGAAACCCATTTGGTAAGACCAGAGTGTGGTCAAGATGGGAAAAGTAACTGACGAGGAAGAACACACAAGCTAGGAGAGGCTGTGGCAGTTTGCTTTTGCCTGAGCTTGCTGGGAAGGGCAAGATTCCCCCCTCCTCCTTGCAAAGTTAATTGAGTGCAAACTACTCTTATACATTGAACTCAGTTTGAAGCAACTAAAGAGAAAGTGGGAGGAGGAAAGAGAAACTGGGACATCTGAAACACAGATGAAAAAAATGGGATGAGATAGGATTAATCAGGATGGTCCTTGCAATATGGGGACAATTGGGGGATATGATCTAATATATAAACGTCAAAGTTTGTCTGTTTGTCAGTGTCAGGCAGAGAAGACTTCATATGTTTGGCTGCCTAAGAAGATTCTGTGGAATTCTGGGGTTTGCAGTTTAGGGAGGGGCCTTTGGAATACTCAATCAGAGAGCTCTTGGGCCTCAGTCAACTATGCCTGTCTTTAGTAGGCCTGCTGCTGTGGAGAACGTGCAGTTTCAGGTCAGTCTAGATGAACCTCCTTGGGGTGTGAGGGAAAAGCAATTAATTTTCTCTGCAATTGAAGTTTCTCTGTGTTTGAAAGGAATACAATAGGACTCTGTGAGATAGAATGTAAGGGAGGATGGAATGTGCCACACTGTGCTTCCTTCACTTTGCAACATTTGTAAGATTACGCTGGAGAATGGTGGAACCATCGTATGTGTCAGTTTCCTTGCTTGAACATGTGACATTTGCACTGGAGATGCATAAATTGCCGTGAATGTAAAGGGGCAGGGCCCAGACTATTGAGAAGGATCTCACTGGGACATTGTGCACAATAAACAATTTTCCTTAAACCGAGGGTCTCTATCTCTGATTCTGCAACATATTTTGGCTCTGGTTGGGGATAGAAGGGGCCTTTTGCCCTCTAAGCGGCAGCTGCTTCCTCTGGCATCTGTGCCCCCATTGATAAGGCACTCTGTAAACACCCGATTCTTTCATCGGATGGTCCTCCTCGTGGGAGTGTTGAACCAGGGGAACGGTTGCCAGCTAAAGAACCCAGTGACAGTTTGGAAAATTGACACAACACAGCCACAGAACACAGCCATAGGTAAGTGTGTCAAATGCCTCCCTGCACGCTGGGGAGAAGGAGGGCCTGGTCACCGCCTTGGAATCCAGCCCGAGTATAGCAGCTCCACAGGTGGGGCAGCTGAGACCGCAGGATTGACACACACAGGGAAATGGGAGGCTATGGGAGGCTGTGTTCGTTGAGCGAAGGTGTGTGCGTGACTGAATGCTGCAGTTCTCATAGCAGACCGCGAGTCTCCGGCTGCGTGAGTTAGCATGCATGAAATTTGTCTACCTCATTGTTTCGAGCTGTTGGGACCCTCTCACCCTTAGCTCACCCCTCTTCCCTACTGTGTGTTGTCATTTTGGGAGGAGATGGGTGGAGGGTGGCAGTTGACAGACACTGCTTCAATCAGATTCTGCCTCAATGTATGTTGAAAACTTCAAACAAAAAGGGTTAAGTGGAAACTTTACTTTTTCTGCGCCTTTTGTCTGGTTTGAGGTCAGATATTGCTTCAATGTATGTAGGAAAATTTCAGGAAAGGAAAGTGGCTTTTTTTCTCTGTTTTATACTGTCTTTTGGTGCTTGAGTCGCATCATTTTCCCACGGCCCCTCCTCCTCAGGCTCTCAGATTTAACCCTATAGTTGCTGTTTGGGGGCTAGAAGTTCATTTAGCCAAGAGGCTTGGCAACAGCAGAAATTAAGTCAGTATGCTAATGGGAAAACAAACCTTAAGGTGTTGACAGGGAATAGTGAAAAGGGAGGCTTGATCTTGAATAATGGGAGGCATGAAGGAAGCAGCCCTTCAAAGACTGCAAGGCATTGAAAATGCACATCAAAGGCACCATTAAATTATTAAAAACCAGACAATGCAGGATTAGATCTTTCCCACCTAGGCTCAGCACTTGGCCTCCAAGTAAACGGACACAGAAAAGGCAAAAACTTTGGAAACATTACTTAAAACTCTGAAGACAGTTGTCTCATGTCAATCCCCCCTCGCCCCTCCCTGCTGAAAGGAGAAATAGAAAAACTCTGAAAGCCTGTTTAGACAAACAATGCCACTCCACCCCCCTCTGCCTTGCTTGAGAGGGAAGGAACTGTGAGAAGCCTGCCATCTGTAATTTAACCCTTACAGAAGATTTTGTAATTCTGCTTCAAGGGTTGGCAGGCAGAAGCTTGAGTCCAAGAAACTTCAGTCATCCCTTAAGTCCAGAGAACTAAAACAGCACCACTAATTGCATTAATTAACTAGAGAGGTAGCACCCAGTTCCATGCTGAAGGCTCCATGGCTACTGGCAGCCCTCTCCTGCCTCCCAATCTTGCCCGCCTCCACCCGTTTCTCTGCTTGGGAGGCGCATTTAGGAATTCTGGCCAGTCCATACAGAGTAGAGGAGAGAAGGTGCCTCTGCCCCCCGTGTGTAAAGAGGCATAATACAACCACAGAAGGATATTGTGTAACATCTGGAAAGGGGGAATCAGAGATACCCCATTCTGAGAAGCAGCCAGCAGCAGGAGCAGCAGAGACTGCCAGAGACAGCAGACACAGCCAAGTCCCACCTCCACCGGTTTCTTCACTCACTTGCCTGCTCGCCTGCTCGCCTGCCTCCCCACCAAGGAGACAGACTGGGGGAGGGGGCCAGCGATAGCGGCAGCACCAAAGAATGAGAGCCGCTGCCAGCGTCTGCATGTGTGTCGGACGAGAGGAAAGAAAGAGAAGAGCGAGACCAGGAGAAGCGGTGGCTATGGTGGATTTCCCCCCCAGCTGAGGCACCGGCCAGAAGGCCAAGGAAAGCAACGGGGGGAGAATGGAAGTGGCGGCAGATGCAGCGGAGGCTGCCCGAGGGATGTGAGCAGCAAAGGCTGACAGGATGCAGCCGAGGCTGGGCAAGGCAGTGGGGAGGAGTCACACCCCCCGCAAGCGGCAGAGGTGAAGAGTAAGAAAGGCAGCGGAGCCAATAAGCCCAAGAAGGCGAGGGCAGCAGAGGCAGAGAGCATGGAGGAGGCATGGCCCCCTCCTTGGATGGCAGCGATGGCATGCGAGGAGCGTAACGGGATGTCGCTGGCCACCCTGAAGGTGTTGGAACTGGCCACGATGTGGTGAAGAGTAATAGCGAAGTATGGAGAGCAAAAGGCGTGGGTTCTTTGAGCTTAACAAGAAGCAGCAGGAGAGCGGAGCTGGCAAGAGACGGCAGCCAAAGCAGAGAGCACAGAGGAGGCTACCTTCCTCTTTGCGATCATGCCTGCTCTCAATCCCAACTTGTCAGACCTGCAAGGAGAATCCACCCCCCCTTCCTTAGTTCATCTGATGTTTAGGACTTTAGAATTGGACAGAAGAAGAAAAAAGGCCAAAAGACTGATGCTAGAGGGTCAGGAAGAATTCAGGACCAAAAGTCCAGCAGTGCCAGCAGCAGCAGAAATCCAAGTGGCCCCTACAGCGGTTCAGAACCAGGTGGCACAGGCAGAAGAGGCTACACAGCAGCAGAGTCAGGGACTGGCTCTGTGAAGGAAGCAAAGCGGCTGACAGGGAAGGAGAGGCGAGCCAAGATGATTGGCCATAAGAAAAGGCTGGCAAGGGCAGCGCTAGAGATCCAGTTGCAAAGACCCCACCCAATGAGCACCATGTGGTAGAGGAAAGAGGGAGTTGGAGGAATTGTGCTTGGAGAACAGCTCTAGCAGCAAAGAGCTGAGAGCAAAGCAGCAAGCTTCCTTGCTAGCTTCAATGAAGGCACTGAAGGAGAGAGAAGTAGGGCTGAGAGATAGGAACTGCCTGTATTGGCTTAAGAACCAAGGTGTCTGTGACCTGCTGGAAAAAGTGTCTGAGGAAAAAGTTTTGTCCCTCATCCCACAGACAGAGAAGGGCAAGGGCTTGGAGCTGTGACATTCTGGAAAGAGAAGGTGGCAGCAAGAGCACGGAGAACAGAGGGAAGGGCAGAGTCTTAGATGCAAAGGTAATCCAAATTGCCCCCCTCCACCACCTCCTGATAGAGCGGCAATTGGTAAGGCTCCCTGGCCCAGCCCCAGCAGGCTAAGGAGGTGATGGGCACCTACGAGCAAGCTGGGAGAAGAGGTGATGGCGCATCTCTGAGCTGGGGAGGAGAAGGAGATGGGGCACTTCTGAGAGCCTCTCCAGGCTGAAGTGGAACTGCAGCTGCAAGACTCTGACTGAGAAGAAAAAGGAGAGTTGAAGGCTGTGGGACAGCCAGGAGACCAACGTCAGCCCCCAAAAAGCCCACACCATATGGGTTCAAACACAGACTGCGCATTTGTCCACAAGATCATCAAAGATTAAACCACTGTTCTAGGAATCATCTGGAAATCACATTGTAAATGCAGACCTCAGAACTCAGGAAAAGTGGAGAGGATGAAACAAAATCCTGAAGACACAGTAGTTCAACGTGTATGGCCCAGATAACAGCCCTGGCTATATCTTTGGACTGGATGCCAACACAGGGCAAGTGGTATGATACCACCTTCCTAGCCCATTTTACAGAGACTTTTCACTCTTATTCCATGTGCAGCCCACAACAGAGAAACCAGGAGTGTTTTTGTTCTTCCTAGAGCCCCATTATGATAAGGCATAGGATAAGGTGCACACCTTACAGAACCATAAAAGATGTTTCTTTTTCCAGCCAAAGTATGAAGCCATTTTGGGTCGATTAAGGAGAGACACAAAGGAATTAGGAAACATAACTCTACAGGAAGGAGTTAATGCATTAGGAAAGCTCTGAGTACAACTAGGGAGAAACTGTTAGAGGCACTTCCCTTCTACAGACACAGGCACAGGCACACCCCTTCCAACCAGGCAATATGGGTGAAGGATTGGGGGCAACTTGGTCATGGATGGAGGAGACCCTATCCCGTAGTGGTGACAACTCCTACTGTAGTAAAGGTGGCCAGACTAAGCCTTGGGAGTATAACACAAAGATAAAAGGCTCACTTTGACTGGACTGTTGCCCCAAACATAGGACAACCCCTGAAGCTGAGAATCATCAGAAAGCAGTAAAGCAGTAAGAAGATCTGAAACTAGGCCCTGTTTGTGTCTGCATACCTGGAAGCCAGACACCCAGTGCACGGCCAGATCTCCACCTGGAGAGGAAAGAAGATAGGACTAGGCCTTATTGCAGTTGCAACCAGGAAGCACTGCTCCACATACAGCCAGATGCTGAATGTGGCAGGCATAGGAGGGGCAGGAAGCCTGGCCTGCCTGTTTTATCACTAGACGGATGTTCTGTGGGATTGGAAAATATGTATATGGCTATTGTCGGTGATGATGAGGATGATGTCGAACAAGGGAGGTTGGTGGGTATTGATTGACCAACTGGTCAATCAGATTTTGAGCACCCTGG
Organism: Iguana delicatissima; assembly: GCA_948472985.1. Lineage (NCBI taxonomy): Eukaryota > Metazoa > Chordata > Lepidosauria > Squamata > Iguanidae > Iguana > Iguana delicatissima. The sequence continues at coordinate 17,468 of CAOKZL010000063.1, forward strand.
ATGTCAGGTATGGCTGGGTATGTTCTCATGGGCTAAGCTTAGGAGACTATCCCAATTGTAATGTAATGTTTGAAATCCCTGAATCTCTACAGGCATGCCCAGGAAAATATCCCAATGTTGACTTCTTCTTTAGTTATAAATGGTTTCATTGAGTTATATGGGAATAAGGGGGCTGGTCCTCCTTAATAAGTTTAAGGAAGAAACCAGCTTTTAACAATGGTAAATGGGTATATGGTTTGTCTTCTGGGATGAATTAGTTTGGCCACTGTAGGATTCCACCTTTCACCCAGTACACCAACCAATGGAGGTATGGGATAAACAGTTTGGCTGGGCAAGAATGAAAAGAGCTTATGATGAAAGCTATGGGTATGATCCTGAACACGTATCTGAGAGGCTGGGAGTCATCATGATCCCCTTGGAGGGAGTTGCTTTTCACGTAAGGCAGATGCGTTGTTGGCTGTCAGCCCAGCATGAAATAGGTTTAGACTATCTCCTCAGTCGTGAAGGGGGTCTGTGTATTTGGTTAAATACAACCTGCTGGCATTATGTAAATGCAGTTTGAATGTGAAAAGAGAAAATGCATTCTGAAGTATTCAATACTAGAAATTGATTCTTGTAGTCTGCAGGCATGTGGACATGATTATCTGGTTCCCTAAGTAAGCATGGCTAAAAACATTGTTTGTAGGATTGTGCTTTGTATTAATAACTGGCTGTCTGATTTGCATAACAGTACCTTGCATGTTAAAGTGTTTTCAATCTGTAATGATTAGGTTAATAGAAGGGAAAGTTGCTGTATATGCTCTGATGGCAACAAACCAAATAGTTATGCTTGAATTGCTAGAATTTAGATAAAGGGGGAATGTGGAGGACGTGCAGTTTTGGGTCAGTCTAGATGACCTCAGGGTGTGAGGGAAAAGCAGTTAATTTTCTCTGCAATTGAAGTCTCTCTGTGTTTGAAAGGAATACAATAGAACTCTGTGAGATAGAATGTAAGGGAGGATGGGATATGCCTCGCTGTACTTCCTTCACTTTGCAACATTTGTTAAGATAACGCTGGAGAATGGTGGGAACCATGGTATGTGTCAGTTTCCTTTCTTGAACATGTGACATTTGCACTGGAGATGTATAAATTGCTGTGAATGTAAAGGGGCGGAGCCTAGACTTTTGAGAAGGATCTCACTGGGACATTGTGCACAATAAATAATTTTCCTTAAACCGACGGTCTCTATCTCTGATTCTGCAACATTGCTATGGAGATGAGGCCTAGAAGCAAAAAGGAGGATGGTGCATTCCCCCAGAACCCCAAACTCTGTATGTTAGTAACTCTGAATATAGATTGGTTTGGGGAATATGGGGAACACTTACAGGTACTGGACAAGACAGTTTGGGGAATTAGAAACACAGGATCTCAAATCTTTCTAACAAGTATTACCTATGAGAAAATACAATACTGGGCAACACCGTGTATATATGCTAGTTACATATAAAAACATAGCATAATGTATTGAGGGTCATCAAACTGAATGACTAAAAGTCACTTGAGAGGGGCTTTTCAGTACCTCAGAGTACGTTCTCTGTCCTCAGGGAACCCTAGGATATACTTTTTGGTAATGGGTATATATGAGGGAGGGGTGTTGGTTTTTAGCAGTAGCACCTGTGTGTGTGCTTTCAGATCTCTTGTTGACTTACAGTGATCCTATGAATTTCATAGGGTTTTCTTAGGCAAGTAATATCCAGAAGTGGTTTGCCATTGCTTTCCCATGTACTATATCCTACAGCACCTATCTGACCCTGCTCAGCTTCCAAAGTCAGATGGGATCTTGTGCCCTCAGGATATTTAGGCCCTCACCAGTGCCTTTACCAAACTGCAAGGAATCTCTGAATGATTTTAAACCAATAAAGCTTTACAAAATGAACAGATCTTCATTAAAAAAGCTCTTTTACATCTATTTTTTTGTAATCAGTGAACAATCAGACAGAAACCAAGCTGTGGACTGTGCTATAGTTTACAATTGGTAAAAAGGAAGTTACTGAATTGTAGTGAATGTAACAAGTAGATACAGTGTTAAAAAACTTAAATGAAACTTCCTTTTCATCACACAACTGATGAAGTTTACTCTAACCCAGTGGTTCTCAACCTGTGGGTCCCCAGATGTTCGTGGACTTCAGCTCCCAGAAGCCCTGAGCATTGACCATAGTGGCTGGGGCTTCTAGGAGCTGAAGTCCACGAACATCTGGGGACCCACAGGTTGAGAACCACTGCTCTAACCCATGAAGAACCACGGAAAATAAATCTGTTAGCCTTTCCACATGAGTTTCTTCCTGATCTGCCCCTTTGAGCTAAATTGTACTGATTTATTTCTGACAAGCAAATTATGATTTTCTGTATTTATGTCAATACCATCTGCTTACTTTGATCTGTCTCTTGTTAGAAAATGTATTAGTTTCACAAGAATTAAGGTTCATGATGAGTATGGGGCCTTCTCTTATTTGGCCAAGGATGTATATGTATCATGAGCATGTTTTAATAAAATATGCATTAAGAAAAGAATTCAAACAATTTGAGCCTACCTATAAATGATGCTGAATTAGCACTGGCACACGAAATCGTAGACCATTTCTGCACTACACTGTTATAATGCTACTATTCCACTTTTAACCTCCTGTGGAATTCTGGGATTTGTAGTTTACTGAGGCCAAAGAACTCTCTGTATGAGAATTCTAAATACCCCTCCCTAAACTACAAAGCCCAGGATTCCATAGGATGTTGAAAAGGGAATAATAGCACTATAACAGTGTAGGGCAGAAATGTCCTTAGTTTGTGCTTTCAACAAATGATTTCGACAACTCATAGCCTTTGTCAAGGCTGGAGAATATATGGCTCTCCATATACTGTCGACTTATTATTCTCATTGTCTACACCCAGCCTGGATGGTATTTGTGCTTTCCAATGTAATTTGTTATACCAATAGGTATCAAATCTCTAGTTTTAAACAATACTGTAATAGCATAAAATGTTTGAAATGTTATCCACAGAACAACTCTTGACATATTCCCCCACTTTTCTGGAGGACTTGTACTGGGCTTAGAGGGTATGATATTCTTTGAGTAGTTGAAAAAAAAGATTTTATATTCTAAAGAAAAGTGACATTTTTATGGGCAGGCTTATCCATTCACATCAGGACAATGTCATTTACATCTTGTTCCTTGCAAAATACTCCTATCTGTGCAATAATTTCTGTTGAATTTCATCCAAAGTCTGGCAGCTTTTCAAGAACTACATATGGTCCTAAAGGCCTTTAGGGAATGGATGCCCCCAATTACGTGACCCTTTGGGCCTTATAGCACTATGACTCCTCTTTAACTGCCATGGCTGCATCCTATAGAATTCCAGAGTTTGCAATTTAGGAAGGAGCAGTTTTAGAGAGAGAGATTTCTGATGCAGGTCTGTTCATTCCTAACCCTGAGTATGTGTTGATTTTCCTAGGGCAGAGTCTGTGAACTTCCAGGAAAGAGAGATGAACAAGACTTTCTAGCCTTGATGAAGGCTCTCCAGATGATCGAGCTCTCTGATGATGAGGTGACTTCCATCTGGGCAGTGCTTGCTGGCATTCTCCAGCTGGGAAACATCTGCTTTACCTCCTGTGAGGTAATGTCATAATCCTGTGAATTTCGAGTTGGACACTGGGCATCAGTGTGGAAAGGGGTAATTTCTGCTCATTTGATCCAGCTCTGTTCCTTCCCTAACCATAGCTAGAAGTGAAAGTAGCAGGGCTGGCTATTCAGTTTCTCCTGTATCATCCCTACAGCCACCAGGCTTGCTGTGTATCAGTGTGTTACTCTGGTTGGCTGGCCCAAGCCCGAGGTCTACAATTTAATAGGGATAAAATCAGATATAAAACTATATTAACATTTCCACATGGTTAATAATAAAAATCATTCCACGTATCTGACAGGGTCACTGGAGACAGGGGCAGGCGTGGCTGAATGGCCACAATTAGGTAATCTAGGTCTGGCCAGTAAAATCAATCTGTCACGTAGCCCTAGGAACCCTCCAGACACACGTATGCACCAAAGCACACAAAAGATTCTAGCCCCGAACAGTCAGCTTGAGAGGATTCACGCTCAGACTACACAACTGTCAAGCGCTCCCTATTTGCATATTGTCTTCACTATTGACAACCCTGTCAAAACCCAATCATCTTAAGTACTGACCTTTTGGAGGCTTTGTTTCAACTCCGAAACCCATCGTTCTCCCCAGGACCAGACTAGCCTCCAGGTGCATTTTCCCCTATAAAAACCCCTGACTTTGAGCACTTCCTTGGATCGCTCTCAGCTTCCTCCCCGTCCTGCTGCCACTCTGCTGGCCAAAGCCTTCCCCTCAGCCTCCACGTGCTGAGATTCATCGCTCCCGATTCTCTGGCTCTATGTCGGCTTCCCGGACTACAGGATCAGGTGTAGTATTTCCCCTGAAAATCCTTCTTAAAATCCCCTATCTATTTTCCTCCCTTTACTTTCTGTGTGAGTGAGTGTGTAAGTGAGCAGTGACTTAGGTTTTAAAAAAAGAAAATAATTATAAATCCATTTTGTCTGGGTTTTGACTCAGCCTGACCCCGTAAAAGCTGGGTATAAGGTCTCGCTAGGTTACCCTACCTCTCTGGTGTGCTGGGCGCATGCTTGGTGTAACTTAGAAACCCCCTTGAGATCGGGGTCAGACTAGGTGTCCCTTGAGGAAACCCTCAGGAACTCGCCTGGTGGCTGGGACCCCCGTAAATTCCAATATCCGCCTGATGACCGGGACCTCTCCGGACGCAAATTCACTGATCTGGTGACCAGCACCTCCTTGGATGCAAATTCGCTGATCTGGTGACCGGGACCTCTGGAATCTCAAATTTGTCAATTAGGCTACTGGGACCCCCCCAGGACCCCCAGAAAATTAGGGTAACAAGTGTATGGGTCTTCATCCTTTCCAGCCTTTCTGTGCAGAGTGCCTAAGAGGATTAACAGTCCCACCTATACTGGGGAGGGAGCACCTTTGAGACCTAGCCAAGCCAAGGAAGATGAAAACACCTCTTCTAAAACCCAGGCTATGCAAGGCCCTTATGTATTTCCCTCAGAACACGTGTTACCCCACTGGCATACTGGCATCCCTTATCCCAGGGACTATAAATTTGATATCAAAGGAGGTTGAACGACTGAAAATAGATCAGGCCAGGAAAATTCCCAGTCACATTTCCCTAGGGGACCCCAGGCTAAACACGCCCTCACAAAGAAAAGGTTTTCAGTCAAGCTGACTGGATCATTGGGTTTTCCCCAGGTTGAACAACTCCGATGTTAGTAAACCCTACACTGCATCTGCATAAGACAATCATGCGAACTGCCAAGTTGCTATTCTACGGCATTTCTCCCTTTGTTTTGGCCATTGTTCTTCCCAAGAGAGAGCCTGCCCTCCAGGTACATTCTGTTGGAAAGAGATTGCTGTGACATTTGCCCCAATTAAAATTCTTTTGATGAGCATGTGGGGAAAATACCTGGGGAATGATTTGGCAAGTCATGATGTAATCCCCAAGGGACAGTAAGGCTGAGTCATGGTAATATGAAATCCTGGCAAGGGGTTGCATCAGCCATGGTCCCTAGCTGATGAGCTATCAGCTGGTGTGTACATACGAGGTGAGCTCAGACAGGTCTTTCTCTCAGTCTCCCTAACTCTTGCTGACACCAGAACTCTGTCCGAGCAAACCTTTGCTTGATGTGATGATGATGGGATGCTGAACCTTTGACTGAGGATCTGTGAATCCTACCTATACAGATGTATATATTGGAACTTCAAGAATAAAAGCCTCCAGGTATTTTTTTTGGATGACAACACTGTGTGCTAGTGTTACTAACCAGTGGGTAGTTTGGGGTCAGAGCTAATGCTGTATGTTCACACTCTGCTGCTGCTCACACTTGTGGCTGTATTTTGATACTCTGCTGTGTGATTATGCTTTCCTCTGGACACATTTCTCGTTCAGACCACAGTGGTACCAGGGAGGATTTTGTGCTAGGTGCTTAAATCCATCTCTTGTCACGTTCTGCCCTATAAGTAGTCCTAGTTTTTGAGGGTCTCTTTGGAGAACTCCCCACCACGCTAGCAGACCAGCACTCTGTTAGACAAGTGATTCCCTCAGCCTCTTCTCTTTGCTGAGCTCCGTTCTTCTCACCACTTCCCAGACTGAAGACTTCAGGATAGGTGCAGTGTCACCACCTTTACACCCTCTCCACTGAATTCCCTATCAATTTTCACCTCTTTCCCTTTTCAATAGGCCTTGTGTGCATGAGTGAGTGAGTGAGTGCATTCTTGTGTGAGAACACATTTATTAATAAAATCCAGTTATTGGTACATTTGTCTGGCTTTTCGCTTGGTTGGACCCCATAAAAATTGGGTAAAAGATTCTGCTGGCTTACCCTGGCCCTTGTTTGGCTACAGCCAGTGCTCCACAATTTCTCCAATCTTTGCATTTTTGGATCGAATCAAGATGTCCCCCAGGGGACCCCCAGAAGTTAGGATAATACATGTACCCTTTTGATGAAGGTAGACCAAGCCATAACACCCACAGATGTCTGGAATATATTATTTCTGGTATGAACAATGCCCACATTTATTAACCCTCACCATTTTTCTTTCTTTCTCCCCTCCCCACTTCTCCCTGTCCCTCTGTCACATGTGCACCTGTGCTGACCATCTAGAAAGAATCCTTCGAGCTTGCAGTTATCCCCAGTGAAACGGAAATCCAGATCATTGCCAGTCTGTTACGTATTTCAGCAGATCTCCTTCAAAGAGCCATCACCCACCGAGTCACTGTGAGTGCCTCCTTCTCTTGCTTGGCATAGCTCATCTTTTCACATTAGGCTTTTCACAGAGGATTTGGAACTGAGTGACACCAAGTGTCTTGTGCTGTGATATTAAGAGTGAAAGGAGTATGAGTACTTTTTCTCCTGCCCTTCTCTGAAGTTTTTTTCTTTCTTTCTTTCTGCAATGTCAGATCTCAAAAGCATATTTACTGACTCTTGATTCTTGATTCCATGATGCCATTAGCTATATATCCAATAATCCAATTCATGGGGTAGAGAGTGATTCCCCCTCCACTGGGTCTGAAAGAGTTTGAAAAACTGGTTCTTGGAATGTTTAAAGCAGTGGATTTGCAAGTTGCACCACCCCCCACCGTATCTGGGAAAATGCAGTGTCATCAGGGTGGATAGGGCATCATTCTTTGGGTTTTGGATTTCTCATTAGGCACCTGAAGCATTGAAACAGCATGCACCAGCAGCTGGTGATTTGCAGGACTGGTAGACCGAGACCAGCATCTTTTGGGATGGTTTTGGATTTCAGGGTGGAGTCACAGAGTTCTTGCATTTGGGGGATTAAACTAGAGAGAGAGGTTAGCTATTGGGCCCTACGAGCCGGAGCTGGGGGCTGAACCACACAGGGGTGTTGGTGTTGTATGGAGGTTTTTGGGCATTGAAGCCTTGCAGGTACTTTACCCAGAGGACAAAAACTGGTGTTTTGAGGCTGAGAGGGCATAGAATGCAGACACGAGATGGTGGTGCTTGAGTTACCAGCAGGCTAATAGACCAGAGCGCTGGGTCAATGCAAGTCCACTATGGCTTGAATTGTGGATGCAAGTACTGGGGAGTCTTGGAAAACAGGGGGTCACTTAGCTGAGATTGGTCAGTACTTCAGAGTCAGGAATGACCATCTGCCCAGCTATGAAGCTGAGAAAGCCATAGCAGAGGCATTTCCAGCAGGCATGCAAAGCCAGCCTGTGAAGGAAAGCCAATGGCTGTTCTCTCTGAGATCCTTCCCGCTCCAGGCTGGATGATCAGAGAGAGGCTCTAATCTCAGTGAACCAGAGGGTCAGCCAGCCCTCTTAGCCTTGAGCTTGCACAGAGACACCTTTCTCACCTGTGCTTGCTGCCATTCCTTGCTCTGGGCCTGCCCTAGGGGTTACAAGCTGGCTGACTCAGTAGAGGACCTTTCTTCAGTTCCTATTGTGATAGGATCACGCCACCACAGATTACCAAATTCTTCTGAATAAGACTAGAGAGCTCACTGAGGTGGTGGGTTTGAAAGGGAAGAACAAGGGCTGTATAATGATAGAGGGGCAGAGTGCTATAGAGAGGTTGGGAAGGCAGCTACCATCTCCAGTCTGTGAAAGAAAAGCAAGCCTGCCCCACCACTCCACAGTGGCTTAAGAGGAAACAGATGTTCTCTCTTCCTCTTTTTTTTGTTCTTAAAGATGAAACTGCTATAATGGTTTCATAATTCAGTTTTGGACTTTTATTCTACTTTCAACCTCCTGTGGAATTCTGAGGTTTGTAGTTTACGGAGGCAAAAGAGCTCCCTGGCTGAGAATTCTGAATGCCTCTCCCTAAACTGCAAACTCCAGGATTCCATAGGAGGTTGAAAATGGAATAATAGTACTATAACAGTATAGTGCAGAAATGGCCTTGGATGAGGCATACAGAAGTCAAATGTCATTAGGTGACTATACAATTACAGTTTTAAATAAATAAACACAGTATTCAGTTGTAAATACACAATGCTAATCCAGATATTAACAGCTGTGATATTTGGTGCTTTGATTTTGCAGAATGCAATTCCTGAGTTATTTCCAAAACTAGGTGAACATCTTTCATGATAGTGTGGATTGTATCAATTTATGTGGACATGCCTGAATATACACAGATGAGTAAGCAAAGGTAAAGCAGAATATATTTCTAAGTAAAATGAAAGCTTTTATCATGTAAGGACCCCTAGTCAGAAATCTTTCAGGTTTTGAATGCTGTATATCACAATTTCTACCAATTTCCATATCCAACATCTCTGTCTCCCCAGGAAACATGTTATGACCAGATATCCACTCCCTTGTCAGTAGAAAGTGCCATAGATGCCAGGTAACCTTCTTTGCTTTTATCTCTCTGGTACTCTGGGTTCTTCATCCACATTATAACTGTTCTTTCTCTCCCTATTTTTTCAGAGATGCGATTGCCAAGGTTTTATACTCCTTGCTTTTTGATTGGCTGCTGATGAAAATTAATGAATGGCTGGCCCCGCTGGAAATGGACAGAACTATTGGCATTGTTGACATATATGGCTTTGAGGTCACTTCCTGTATTCACTTGATAGTGTACTTTGAGTGTACTTCCTTCCGGTACTCGCTTGATTGTGTACTTTGTCCTTCCTTTCTGTATTCACTTGATTAGGTACTTTGCCCTTTGTGAAGGGTTTGCACGGGTGCCAGTGATGAACTACCTGACGCTAGTTGGCAATATAATACGTAGGGAGATTTTTTTTCTCAGATAACGTTCTGGCATGGATTGGTGTAGTGGTTAGACTGCTGAACCTAAGATATGTTCCTGTGGCTATTACGTGGCATGCTGTCTGCAAGTATTCACATCAGCAGAGTTTGGGGTTTGCTGCTTCCCCTCACTACCTATATAATATCTCTCTCTCTCTCATATATATATAAAAAGAATTTTATATATGTGTGTGTATATATAATTCTTTTTCTCCAAGTACGTCTCCCTCTCCCTCTCCCTCTCTCTTTTCTCTCTCTCAGTGGTCAGCAACTGTGTTGCCTTCTCACTTTGTACCACTGTGATGATCTGGGAAATGCGAAAACATCCATCAGAAAGTAAGAGTGTGTTATTCTTTAAATCCAGAGACTTGTATTGTTTCCAAAACAAACTTATTTTAAAGCTAGATAATCTTTATGAGACAAAGGGATGCAGGTCAGGCTGGTGGAAGAATCTAGACAGTCAAGAATTGGAAGACAAAACTAGCCCAGAGTAAGGTGACTACCTGAGGCTTTGGGTGTGATGAAAAGACCGCCAATTCCCAGTTATGAGCCTGCTCGTTATTTTTACAGTTGTAAAGGAACAGGAAGATGTGCCTGGGGGTGTTCTTTTTCATGTGCCAAAATAACCTGGCTGGCTTTGGATACTATGCACCCTGACAGGGGAAGGTGGGGGGTGAGGTGCCATTTACTTCTCTGCCTCAGACAACAAAATATCTTAGGCCAGCCCTGGAAGCAGCAGGAACCCTCTTGTTCCCTCGTGTGCTCTGACTCCTCTTGAACAGTTCATTGCAATGGTACCCTTGGCCACTGCAGGGGTGACACTGAAGCGCAGCTTCAGGAACAGTGCTGCCACTTCTCCCATCCATAGGGAAGTATGAGGAAGCTGACTATGACTCCATTTTCACAATGAGGGAGACAACCTGTGGTCCCCCTGTACAGAGGGGGAAAACCTGGAGCTACATAAATGTAACATTTTAATTTTGTTTTTGTTTGTTTATTTTGTTTATTTTGTTTTATTTTGTTTATTTTGTTTGTTTTGTTATTTTGTTTTCTGTTGTTTCATGAGGTGTTTAGACTTCTCAACCAGAGAGCTCTTCTAGCACCCAAACTACATGTCCTAGGACTCTATGGGATGCAGCCGTGGCTGTTAATGTGGGACATGATTGTGTATCGTGAAAAAGACCTTAGTCTGTGTGAAAAAATATGGCTGCTTTCCTTCCTTCTCTGGTAGGAAGGCTGCCCAAACCACAAAGCAGCAGCATGGGAGAACAATCTGTTACCCCCAAATGTGGGTGCCACAAGGGCCAACCTGTGATGCCAATACCTCCTTGCAAAGGTGAGGAATTAATTAGCTCAAAATCAGAAGGCTAACGAGAGGGGCGACTTAGCAAGATCTTGCTACCAATGTTTATGGCCACCCGCAAGAGAGATTCAGCCAACACCGTGATGTAGAGGAATCGAAATCATGTTTTATTGCAATGCATCCACACATTCAAACAACAATCCACAGGTACACACACTCACACAAGAGCCAACCAAGAGAAAGGGAGGAAAGTGGGAGATTGACTTTGAAGGGTTCAGGAGCTATTTCCCAGATCAGACGCGAAGTGGAGAGCAGGATGAGATGACTCGGGTGCTGGACTCAAGGGCAGTTCTTGGATTGGAAATTGGATGGACAGAGTGAGACTCAGAAGGGTGAGAGGCTGTGAGTTGTGAGCCTGAGAACAGGGGTATGTGTACCCAAAAAATAGCCTGTGGCAGGGAAATTCCCGGGTGAGAGACAGAGGGGGACCTTCATCCTAACAATGGCCTATTCGCCTGTTAATATGCACAGTGTTTGATTGGCAAGGACGTGATGGTTAATCCAATCATGAGTGAGGGTTGGAGAATGCAAGGATCAGAGTAAATCTGGTGGGCTTCTAGCTTAGTGTCATTGGGGGAAACATTCTGCTTCTGCCTAAATCAATCATCCACAGGGCACTGGTTATTGTGCCTGGCAAGCGATCTAATCTCACCTTGAAGATCTTAGGCTGACTCTCCTTTCTTTCACATGTTCACCGTCAGAACAATCCCTTGCCCGGTTTGACCTTCCAGTCACTTCACAGGCTTGATTTTGATATCAAGGCCCATTAATTCTGTTGCCAATTAAATATAGTGCCAATTGTGTATGATGCCCATCCAAACCCTACTGGTATTGGGGACTCCTAAAGCAGGGCCTTACAAATCCACTTGCTTTTCATTATATTGTCAAGTCTCAGCAATTAAAACTGACTGGCAACATATACTCAAGTCCCCATGGTCTACTGTCATTTTCCATGCACTGTCTGTCACTTTCCTGACTGATTTGTGAGCCAGAAGTGAAAGGTTTGTGTGCTTTTTCATTTATCCCCAGGATCTTGGAGTGAACAGTCTGGAACAGCTGTGCATTAATTTTGCCAATGAACATCTTCAGCGCCGTTTCAGTCAGATGGTTATCTCACAAGAGGAGGTAAAAGAGATTGCTAGATGCCTGTGTGGGTGCAATAGCTGCCCATGAGCATAAGGGGAAGCATAACCTTCTGTGGGGAGGGGGAGAGCCTGGAACCTGCAGAAGGACAATACTTTGATAAGGTTACAAGTCTATGGAGTGGCTCTTGTTTTCATGATTTGGTGCTGCTAGCTAGCGCCAGCTCCATATACATGTTGCATTTTAGTATCTCTAGCCTATCTTTTCAAAACTGTTGTGCAGGAAGATTTTTTTTTATCCAAAGTGCCTGTTTTTGAGTATGCGGTGGGAAGCACAAACCACTGATAAAGAAATAGGAAGAAGTCAGACTCATTTTGTGGCTTTTAATGTGTTATATTATAGTCTGCCATAGGAAAATTATTGAAATATTGCTGTTGCATTATATTTACACTAAAAAGTGAAAAATTAATTATGTTAATCTTGCAAAGTTTAATTACATATATGTTATACCTAAATTGTTTAAATGTATGCTATATTACTACACTGAAAAACTTACCAGAGTGAATGTGAAAAATTCCATCCATGGTTTTTCTCCTTCTGCTTGTGTTAAACTTATGTGAGAAGGAAACAACTGCCTGAATTTTGGAAAACCCAGTTCTCATGCATTCACCCAAAGGGATGAAATGACATTCAGAATAGATATGCATATATACAGGAAGGATGAAAAGCTAGTATCTATAAATATAAACTAAATATCAACCCCACCAACAACATACCACTATAAATACCAGTGTCCTACATATATGATTTACATTATTCTTAAAAACCAGCAGCCAATACAAACAATTCTCTTATTGTCGAACAGTAATATTTAGGAGAAAGAGATATTTCAGCTGTTAAACTACTCAGTATCTACTATTCCACTGGTGCAGGCCTTATTCTGCTACAGTCCAGCTTTTGTTCTCTGTCCCCTTCTTCCTCCAATGACCTCCATGATTTCTTTCCATTTCTCATGATGTGCTCACTGAAAGACAAAAGAGAAAGAATGAAAACTTGAGACAAAATTGGAAAGAAAGATACTTCATATTCACATCACAAAAAGCTACATAGTGGAACATAGTATGAACAAGGTTTACCTTCAAATATTACTCTATATTGGCTGAGCATATATCCCTGCACATACGGCTGTTTGCACTGGGCGGTAGCAAGAGCTGGAGTTCACCTGCAACTCTTTCTCCTTTCTTATTATATGGGTTACATCTGTTTCACTTTGCTGCCTACAAGGGTACCATGTAGTTCAAGGAAACAATGAGTGACAGGAGCCCTTCTATCCCTTGCCTGGTGAATGCAACAGCAACAGCAATGCCTAGGAGAAGACAGCTAAGCTAGTTATTTTTCCCTTTAAGTCAATCTATTCATTTTAAAAACCATTCAGATCGTGATCTAGTCATGTATTAAAATAAACAAAGATTCCCATATCCATTTCTATTTATAAAATACTTGATGTTGAAATTAATAATTAGGCACACACTAACATGCATGTATAATTTTTTAAATGAGTTTATAATATTGTTAATTCTCATTTGGAATGAATGGATTATATTGGAAATAATATTCCACCCAAAACTCTCCTTAACCTCATAAATTAAAATGATTGAATAATACTTAGAGCAGTTGCATTTGATATTAAAAAAAAAACGAGTTTCTTTTTAAAACTTCCACTTTGGTCACATTCATCTGCAACTGTAAGAAAAAATTTCTGAGCCCTAACATGCTTTAGTCAGATAACCTCTCAGGGCCTTTCTGCACTACACTGTTACAGTGCTTTTATTCCACTTTCAACATCCTATGGAATTCTAGAGTTTGCAGTTTAAGGAGGGGCCTTTAGAATTCTCAGCCAGAGCGCTCTCTGGCCTCAATAAACTACAAATCCCAGAATTCCACAGAAGGTTGAAAGTCGAATAATAGCACTATAACAGTGTAGTGTGGAAAGGTCCTGAGTGCTCCTCTTCCCCTTCCTTCTGGATTCACTGTTCTCTTTATCCTATCCTCTCATCTTGCTTCTTTCAAAGTCATTTTCTCCCGTGTTGTCAATCACATCCACGTCATTGTCACTGTTCATCTTTGATGTCCTGCTTCCATCATCTTCTGTTTAGCAGCTCTTCATGTTGCAGAAACACTTATGACCATGTTGTTTTTAATAGCTCTGCATGCCCTGCTCTATGAGTACATACATTCTTCTATCTTTCATTCCTGTTTTCTCTTTCCTCTCTCATTTTATTCCTTCATTCCTCCTGTGTCTCTCTCTCTGTTTCATCTAGGTTCTCCATCTACACCTTCCTTTATGTGTTTTTTTTCTATCAGGGCTCCATCCACTTCTTCCCTCCCTTTCTATCTCCTCATCTCTCTGAATGAGTCAGTTTGCTGTGGGCTTCCTCTTCCTGCTTTTCCTTCCCTCCATCAGGTTGTTTGCTGTCCATCAGGCTTCATGCTAATTGGCAGTGCAACCATCCATCTCAGAAAGAAAACTCTGACAAAGCCATCCATCAGAGAAAGAAAAGCTCAGGAGGGGAAGTGGAGATGCCACATAGCAAATTAATCATTCCCAGGAAATGACATGGAATTTTCTTGATAGGGAAAGACTCTTTTACATTTAGGCTCTAAAAAGAACACATAGTAAATAACATAATTAATATGAATGCATTTGTTCTGATCTCTGATCATAGTTGTATTTCATTTGAATTGTTTCTGATCATTAGGAAGAATATACACAAGAAGGCCTAATATGGAGTTCTGTGTCCAAGATATCTACAGAGTCCTGCCTGGATTTGATAGCTGGAAGGCCCCATGGCATCTTGCATATCCTGGATGATCAGACTTTACTGTCACAGGTCAGGAACTGGTTCCCTTCCATACTTATGTCATGTGGAGTACAGAGCATTTCTGTGGGTTAGAAATGTGGAAGTTGAAAAAGAATGTCCCCTTTTCCTTTTGCTATTCCTCTCATGCTGGATGTTAGTGTGAGTGCCCCAGCAGTGTGTCATAACTAAACCACGGGTGCTTCCAGAGAGAGGGAGCTCCACTCAAAAGGCACTGTGAAACTATCCTGTTTTTTCCCTGTTAACAGTTTTTCTATAGAAAGAAAAAAAAAGATGGAAGAAGTATTGAGAAAACATTGGCAGCTGGCTAGTTGACGGGAGGAACTTTTTTTTCATTCCGGCAAGCTTTTAATACGAAAAAATAGAATAGGCTGGTGTTGTATTGTTTGAACTATGTTTTATCTTCTAATGATATTTTAATCTTTAAAAGTGTAGTTTTAAATTGTTTTAATATTGCCAAAAGTTTAGTCCCATTTTAATGTTCACTTTGTTGTATGTTTTTAGCTGTATTGTGTTTTTAAATTGTAAGCCAGCTTGAGTCCCAATTTTGGGAGAAAGGTGTGATATAAATAAATGTAATCTTCATCATGATCATTATCATCTGGGTCTTCTAAAACTGAATTCATGAGTGAACAAATGAGGCAGCGTGACTGCACATTCAACCTTCATTTGGCACAGCCTTTTGCTAGCAACACAGATGCGAATGCGGAAGCAGCTCTGAAAGATTGGCTACTACATTTGCTATATGGATATGCTGATGTTTCCCAAAGCAAGCACCCCAAGTGTGTGAACCACTGACATACACCTTTTAATGACTGCTCATGTACGTGGGAGCTTTGACTGTTTGCAAGCCCCTGATTGATCTAGTCCAAACTCAGAGATTATGGATAAACAACACCTGCATATATATTGTTTAAAATATAGTCCTCCCTCCATATTCGCGGGTCTGACCTTCACAAATTTGATTATTTGTGAGCGCACATGTCTCCCCCCATTCTCCTCCTCCCATGCATTTTGCCCTGGCACGGAAAACTTCTTCCAAGGCAAAATGGAAAGGAATGGGGGTGGAAGTAGGCTTGCACAAGCCTTCCTTTTCCCCTCTCGAACTCCCATTCGTATGCGTTTGGCCACGGCACTGAGAACTCATGCAAGCATTCCCCCACATTCTCTTCCATTTTGCTTTGGAAAGCGTTCTCCACACTGAGGCAAAATCCACAGGAATGGAAGGGAGAGCTCCAGAAAGGGAAAGAAAGGCTCACACAAGCTTTCCCCAGCCCTACTCCCTTCCATTTTCCATGGGAAGGGGAAGGAGGGAGCTCTGGAGGAAAGGAAAGAAAGGTCACGCAAGGCTCCTCCCATCTCCATTCTCTTCCATTTTGCATGGGAATAGGAAGGAGGGAGCCCCAGAAGGGAATGGGAGTGGGAGTGGGGAGAGTTATTCATAGTTTTTCCACTTTTGTAAGGGTTCTGAACTCCAAACCTTCCAAAAGTGGAGGGGATACTTGTATGTGTTTGCAACATGTGTGCCATGGAGTAACCATGCTGACATTTCCAAGTGTAGCAAACTCTAACATGAGAATCTAAAGCGCTTAATCAGCAAAGCAAAAACACCCCTCCACCCCCCCACCCCAAACTCAAACTGTGAATAACTTAAGTAGGGAATGTACTGACACAGTTCTCTGAGCATGTGGCCTGTTTCAAAGGAATTTCCCAGTTTTCAAAAGCAGCCATCAATCAGAATGCACAATAAATGGAAGGCAACAGCTATAACCATTATTTTTAATTTACAATCAGATTCACCCCAGAACTTATGTTTCTTTTGGACACTTATGATCCCTAGAATCTTCCAGCCAGCACCGCCAATGTCCATGCTGGTTCAGGGACCCTGGGTGTTGTAGTCCAAAGCTGTAACTTTCCCAAGCTCTGGTTTACCTCTGGAGACTTGGACCACTAGGGCCTTTTCTGATGATTTTTTAAAAATTTTTGAACAGAAATGATCAGCTGTTGTAGAGGAATTCAGATTCAGACAGCTTTCCTTGAAGTGAAACTTCTGTAATGAGCGAGAATCCTTGAAGTCCATAATTTCTTCTTAATGGCCTGCTGCTGCTGATGCTGCAGTTCTCCACTCCTTCTCCAAATTTGACTGCAGTACGGTGTGGAAAGACAAATATTAGAAGATCAAATTGGATAGTACCACTACGGACACTCTTTCTGGTTCTTGTGTCATTCCACTATAACTGCTTCTTTTATGATCTTTCTTTTATGATTCTACACTCAAAGATTGTAAACACTTGGGGTCATCTGTGGATCTGGATCTCTTAACATTTCAAATATGTTTCCCACCAGCACCAAAGGATGTGACTGCTCAGGAGTTTTGCTTTGCTTTGCTTTGCTTTGCTTTGCTTTGCTTTGTTTTACAAGTTTATTCTCTTTTACTCAGGCCACCAACCACACCTTCCTGCAGAAGTGCCATTACCATCACGCCAACAGTCCTTGGTACAGCAAGCCCAAGCTGCCTTTGCCTGTCTTCACTATCCAACACTATGCAGGACCAGTTACCTACCAGGTACTTGGACAGAGGGATACCTTCTCACCTTATGCCCTGCTGCCTTTGAGGTTCAACCTGTGCTCACATGCTTGGACGTAGCTTAGCAGAGCACTGTTTTAAATACTAGGTGGAGCAAAGTTGAGTCACGTTCATTGACCACAAGTGAGACATTTAAATTCATCACCCTGTGATCTGGAGAGGCCTTTCAGTTAAGGATCCATTTTGGTGGGAGAGATTCTGTTTGTGGCATCCACAAGTTCCAGCTTACAACCAGCAAAGGGTCTGGCTGTCTAACGTGCTTCCTTCTACCTTGGTCACTCAGCTAGGGTACAGAGAAACCCCAATGTGGCAAACCCAAATTAGGTGTGCTTTTTAGAAAAAGTACCTTATAGGTTTGCATACTGCTCAACTTCCAATCTGAAATGTATATTGTGAACATTTTTTAATGGTTGTTTGAGGGGAAAACAATTTTGTAACAGAAGTTAAAATAAATACTTAACCATGGTTGGGCAAACTATGGTGAATGATGCTTCCAGTTCTTAATGCACTTGACTTGCTTTGTAATCTTCAAAAGTATTCTAGCTCTCAAGGTTCACCTTAGAAAAGTTGGAAGTCAAGATTGTTATAAGTCAGGGTCACACATAAGATAGGGCTATACTGAGAGGAGTTTCATAGTGCTATCCTATATATGTTTACTCAGAAATCAGTGTCATTGAGTTCAACAGAGTATCCTTCTAGATTAGAGGACAGCAGTCTCAGAAGCCCAATGAACCAAGCTTTTAAATAACCATGTAAGTGATGTTGGAACTTGGCTTTACAGGTCCATAAATTTCTGAATAAAAACCATGACCAGCTGCATTCAGAAGTAGTGGATATTTTCTCTCAAAGCCATCTCAAGGTATAGTGAATGTTTAAGGCTTATAATTATACTTCTGGCATATGCACCATGCAGAATCTTCTTCCTATGATTTTACAGTCCAGAAAGACAGAGGCCCTTTCCACACCGGGGTAATAAAACGGTGCAGAGCGACCCCCAACGGAGGTTGTCTTCACTGTGGAGTAGATTGGGGCGGACTACTTTAGCGGAGTTCCACAGCTCAACCCAATCTGAAGCGACCAGAAGTGGTGGCGCTCCGTGTTTTTTAAAAGCCTCTTTTCAGAGGTTTTTAAAAAGCATGGAGCACGCAGCCCCGTACAGATCCGTCGCAGTGCCCCGGTGTAGATTTGCAGGCACGCGCAGGTGCATGCCTGCAGATCTGCCGGGGGTGGGCTTCCGGCTGGCAAGCTTCTCCGGTTGGTGGAGAGCCTCCACCAACCGGAAGCCTCTATTTTCATCTCCGGAGAGTGTGTAGCAGCGAACTCGCGCTGCTCCGCGTGGCGACAGACTTGCCCAGCTGCCGGTAAGCCCCCGTTTCTCCCTCCATGTGTGGAAAGGGCCAGAATTATACCTGACAGTAATTTTATATCTACATAGTGAATATCAAGAGTCAGTTTAAATACATGATGGTGGTTCAGAACTTTAAACTTGTTTTTAACCCACTCAGAGGAGAGATTTTAGGCCTCTGGGACATGTTGTAACATGTCACTCCCAAACTCTCTGTCAGGTTAGGGTCAATTAAAAATCATTATATATGCTTTCAGAGGGTCATCTCTGTTCAAGCTAGTTGATATTTAGGCTGATTTTGTAATTAGTATAAATATCCACAGTTGCATACATTATAAGCAGCACAATCTGATTATAAAAGGTGCATCCTGGAATAGCTCAAGCTTATGTAAATAAAGTACATCCACTCTTTTCTAAGGCACCAATTTCACCACAGAAATTATTGGATTTTTGAAAGAGTTTGGAAAAAAAATGACTATTACTTTCTACATTGAGAATGAAAGATACTGGTCCATCTGCTTGCTGTCTTTTCCAATAAATATTCCAAGGTGATTTTGAATCTTTTCTGGTCTTTCGTTTCTTTATGTCCATCTTCTCTGAAGCTGGTCTCCAGCCTTTTCCAAAGAGTCAAGGAACAACAGGCCAACCTGGGAGAATTGAAAACAAGAGTCCACGGCCAGAAGCATCAAGCTTCTACACTGGTGTCTAGATTCCAGCAGTCTTTGCAAGATCTCACAGCTAAATTAGACAGGTAAGAGAACTGATTCATACACGTCTCTGCCATTTTATCTATATCCAGAAAATATAAGAATATGCAGATGAAGGAAGGGATTATCAAAGAGCAGAATGAGGATCTGGTTACCTTCAGCTGTTAGTTTGAGACATAGGCCCTTTCCTCGGGGGGGGCCGAAACGGGGCTGCGCACGCAGGGAGGAGCTTACCCGCGAGCGGGTTGCTCCGTTCCTCCGAAGAGTGCGGATCCGCCGTTCCAAACGCCGCCGAATTTCGGCGGCGCTCAGCGGCTCCCGGCGGCGCCCAAAATGGTGGCTGGCAGCTTCCGGCGGCGCTCCGCCAATTAGGACAGTGCGCCAGCCGGAAGCCCGCCCCCAGGCAGATCTGCAGGGGCGCACTACCGCGTCCCTGCAGTTCTTGACCGGGGGCTGCTACAGGGCAGCGCGGGTAAGTTTTATAAAAACTACTTTTGAAGGTGGTTTTTATAAAACTCACAACGCCGCCCCGGGGCTGCGCTAGAACAGTTTGAGGTCTAGAACCTCACTTTTTTTAACTGCTCTAGCGCAGACCCCGGTGAAGAAGACCTCCTGGAGAGGTCGCTCTAACGTGGGCAATATGCCCATGTGGAAATGGCCATCGATTCAGCTTACGATCTTCATCAAATTATTTGGAGCAATTTCTCATATCAATTTGAAAAGGGATGGGTATATTTTTAGGAGGGAACTGCCTGTTATGCAGTATCCCATGGACTCTCATTCATTCATTCATTCATTCATTCATTCATTCAGTTTATACCCCACCTTTCTCCTACTGTCAGACCCAAAACAGCTTACAAAATTAAAAACAAATAGTTAAAGACAGTTTAAAATATGTTTGAAACATTATTAAAAATAAATAGGACAAAACCATATCACACTACTGTTAATTTTATTGTTTTCATCAGTAGGATAAGTTATTTTACCATTAGCCTTTTCAATTGTTACTTTTTTCCTGAAGTACTTTAGAATTATTTCCATATTCATAGAACTTTTGGCTAATGAATTGTAAGTTATGTGAAATTTTATAAATATTGACAGCATGAAGCTCTTGTCTTTTATGTGAAAGGTCTTGCCATATAGTAGAAGTCTCAGATTATTTATATCTGGACTTTAGAATTTTTGAACTCTAGAAACTCTAATGCCATGAGACACTTTTTTTTCTCAGAAACTCTTTTTGTAGTTTTGGAACTCTTTACATTTTTGAAGAGTGATGTGCTGCAAATATAATTTGTTGCTGGGGACCCCCAAGACTTAACTCAAGATTTAAATATTTAAATTTGGATTTAAATTCAAATATTTCAATTTATTTATTTATTTATTTATTTATTTATTTAACACTTCTTGAGAATAGGATTCCGATCTCTGTTCAGATACTGGGTGACCTTGTGCAAGTCACATTCTCTCAGCCTTAGAGGAGGGCAAAGGGAAATCCCCTCTGAACAAATCTTGCTGGGAAAAAACCTGTGATAGGTTTACCTTAGAGTTGCCATAAATCAGAAGTGACTTGAAGGCACACAACAACAAAGTGCAGCTGACATGGGCATTCTAGCCATTATGTCTCTCCCCTTTAAAAACTGACTTATGGCAACCCTAAGGTGGACCAATCATGGGGGTTTTCTTGGCAAGATTTGTTGCCTTTGTTTTTTCTCTGAGGCTGAGAGAATGTGACTCGCTTGAGGTCACCCAGTGGGTTTTCATGGCTGAGTAGGAATTCAAACCCTGGTCTCCAAAGTCATAGCTTGGGCATGCACATAAGCCTGTCACCGCATCCCTTTTGTCAGGGACATGGCAGTGGGGGTATGCGTGCGTGAGCCCAAACTGCTCCCTTGTTTGAAAACAAGGGAGCAGTTTCAGCACTCACAAGCCACCTGCTCACTGCCACATCCTTGTAGCTGCTGCTGCTGCTGTTGGTATCCAGCAGCAAGGCTTCAGAGAGCTCCACAGATTCCCCAGGGTTCCCTGGACCCCAGGTTAAGAACCACTGATCTAGACCACCTTATATTCTTTGGCAATCTCCCATCCAAGTACTAACAAGAATTGACCCTATTGACCCTTCCAAGATCAGATGAGATCCGGTACCTTTATGGTATTTAGGCCCTTCCAGCACTACATCACAAAAATCTGCCCTTCAAAATCCTCTGTCAGGCCCATAATATGAAGGTTAGGCTTTTTCCTCTTTGTTTTCAGGCTGTTCAACATTGGACTGATGGTCTATTGTACACTCTACTATTGTTGCTAGGAACTTTTGATGAGCAACTCCAAGCTCCATTGCTTGATCGGCTGTTTCAGCAATATCAGCTATCTTGCCAGCAATTTCATCAAGTTTCACCTTGACTGGATTAATATTGTTACTGAGCTCCTATTGCCTAATTTGCAATGTGAGTTCACGAAGAGGGTCAGAATCTTTATTGGGATATCTTGTCTCTCTCCCACCTCCCATGGTTGGGCTATCAAAATCACCACTGAGGCTTGTTAGAGGGACAATAATTTTGCACTAAAATAAGCACTGAGGAAAGCTTTTCTATGCCCCAATTGATATTGACTCATGCTGGAGGAGGGGATACAAATAGAAGACTCGCCCACACTGAGTATTAGAATAATATGTGGTTAGTCTGGTGTTTGGAGACTCAAGATTACGCAAAGTAAGCCATCTTTCCAAGCACTGTCATAGTGCCACCCCCCAAAACTCATCATAGCTATCAAGGATATAATTCTACTCTGGGTGCACAGTGCTACTGCAATGAACGTAAACTGTCAAACCGTTTATCTATGTTGCAAACCGTGTAAGAGTCATACAATATATGACAACAGCTGTGAGAATATTGCATGCTTAAATGTGGAGGGATCCTGCAATTCCATCCTGAGAAGACTGGATGATTAAATTGTTGGGCGTGGCAGAGATGGACATGCTAAGAAGGTTATGGAGAGTTGCTTCTCTTATTGAGTATAAGAAACAGTGGGAGAGGGTTATAATATGTTTTAAATCAATAGAAAAGAAACAAGCAAGAAGTTTTGATTAATTGATTAATTAGGTTGTTACTTTAGCTGTAGAACATTATTAGAATTAAGAAAGCAAGACATTAACAATAGAAATACAAACAAGTTCAGCTTTATTTTATCGGCAGTGGATTTGTTTTTAATCTTCTCGTAAATGGATGAGAAAAATAGGGGAAGTATATTAACAAAAACACTATCTGTTTTATTGGAGAGTGGGAAGTCAGATGTGTATTCCCCTTTTATGTTAGTAGTTTAGTTAATTAGTCTGTGTTGTTTCTGTGTATAGTCGGCCCTCCATGTTTGTGGATTTAATATTCATTTGATTCTTTGTGAATTTCTTCAACCTCTGCCCCCAACCTCAGGTGTTTCCCTTTTTTGGGGGAAACTTCCCTTTCAGCAGCTGTCATCAGACTGCACAACCCTTTAAAAATCCACCTCTGGTCCTCCTCTTCTTCCATCCGACACTGCCTGACGATGGCCATTTCCGCACTAGCCTGTTACAGCACTATGATTCCACTTTCAACATCCTCTGGAATCCTGGGGTTTGCAGTTCCGGGAGGGACCGTGTGGCCCCTCCCAAAACTGCAAACCCCAGGATTGCAGAGATGGAAAGTGGAATCATTGCACTATAACAGGCTAGTGCAGAAATGGCCGATGTCAGGATGGATCACAGCCTGATTTCTCAGCACCACAAGCCATCTCCTGATGCTACACATACCCAGGGAGCGAGATGGGTGAGAGATTAAATATAGAGCTACCATGCCAGCCCACCCCTTTCCCTCTCCTTTCGCTGACCTGATTTGGACCCTGGGTGCTTGTTCTCCCCACTATGCCTCAGCCCCTTTCCCACACACATTTTGATATTTGCATTTTTTCCACTTTTGTGAGGGTTCTGTGCACCTAATGTGGGGGGACAGCTGTATTATGTTAGTTTAGTTTGCAGGGTTTTTTTTATTGTTGTTAATATGTTGTCTTTATTTATTTTTAAAGTGTTTTAATAAAGATAGTACCAAAAAAATTGTGCATTTATTTTTCTTTGTTTTCACGACTGTGCATTTCTTATTTTTGATAGCCTCTTCTGCATTCTAGCATTCTCCAGTAGCAGGTGGTGGGAGCCATTGCAGTGTGGCAGTGATTCTGCTTGGAGTCTTAGGCCATTTTCGCACCTCACTGTTTATACTGCTATTGTTCCACTTTCAACGTCCTATGGAATCCTGGGATTTAGGGAGTTTAGGGAGGAGCATTTAGAATTCTCAGCCAGAGAGCTCTTTGGCCTCAGTAAACTATAAACCCCAGAATCCCACAGGATGTTGAAAGTGGAGTAATAGCACCATAACAGCTTGGGTGGAAATGGCCTTTGTCTGAACTTTAAAGGAGGTATTCAAGGGGCTGAATCCTATCCACAAAATAGGTTTTATATCCTGTATAGCTCCTTTAAGAGCTGAACTAAAAACCAGAGCAGATTCACTGCTCAGTGGACTTGGGGACCACTAGCTGCCACTGGCCTCAGTTTTTGCCTGTGAAGATTGAGACAAAATGGTGCTTATTATTGACTTCTTTTCTCTGCATCCTACAGGAGTCACATTTTCTTTGTTCGGTGCATCAAACCCAATTCCAAAAAGGTAAGAAATTAATTATCTTTGCAGGGCTAGATCTCAAGCAGAGGCCATATTGAGTTACTAGAAGCAGGAACAAATACTGGAAAGCATGTATGTAAATCAGCAAAGGAGAAGGAGGCTAGACTCCACATGCTTATAGATGGACCAAATTTTATTCTTTAAAAAAGCCCAGCACTGTTTGACCTGTTCATAAATTGTTTGGCCTTCTTCAGGGGCTGTACGAAAAACAAATACGTTATTGTCAATATTATGTAGAAGAACAACACACACATATAAAATCCAACAGGTTTTGAGTTACTGCCAAGCCAATGATCCACTGAAGTTGTAAAGATCAGTGAGCTTGCTTGGAAGTCCATGAACAAGACAGTGTGCTGGCTAGTTGTTCCTGCTGTGAGAGGGAGGGGCAAAACAAAAGATTGATTTTACATCTGTGCTTTGCTTATATTGACATCCTGAGCCCTGGATTTTTGTTTGCTTACTTGAAGTGAACAGAGCACACAGTCTTTCTACACACACTGCCACTGCTAGTTACTCCGAGCTTTCTTTGTTACAGTATTATAATTTCAGCAGTACAAAGGCGGACAATTTTCTTGAGATGCTATTATTAAACATTTGGGAGTCAGCAGCCTTTCTCAATGTACTGCAAATCACCCAGAGATCGGTGGCATACTGAGGCAGGGTTGGGGGGATCGGTGCACCCTGGTGGCATGTTTTTGGGGGCAGCGCTGGGCCACCCTTTGCACACTGGCAGATGCCTAGTGGCTAAATGGGCACTGGAGCCTCCCGGAAAGGTCTGCTGGAAGGGGTAAGGGAGCTGTCCATTCCCCCCTCCCAATCCAGAGTCAAACCTGTTTCCAGCCAAAGCAGCAGCGCTGACAGCAGCGGACCTCTGTGTAAGGCAGAGAAGGAGGAAGGGAGAAGAGGAAGGAAGAAAAGGAGGAAAGGAGAGGAGGTGCACTGAGGAGGCAGGAAGAGGTGCCTGACTTCCCCCCACCCCACCTCCGAAATGGAGGACAAGCCCAGCCCAGCCAAGCCTACAAGGAGGGAGGGGGAGCGAGGGGGGGCTTGCCGCTGTGCCTCTGAGTGTGTGGAGAGCACACCCTCTGAGCATGCACACCCAGAGCCCAATCACCCAATGCTAATCAAGTGGTTTTTACTTAGGGGGTTGGTAAATTCAGGGACTGCCCCCAGGCAGCGAAAGCTCTAGCTACACCACTGCCAGAGATCCACCAGTATGTTCTGCTAGCTCCTTCCCACTTCTGTCTTACTCTCCATTAGGGGTGGGAAGAGTTCATCTTGTAGGTCACGTGTGGCCTTTGTGAAAGGGTTAAGTTGAAGAAGCTAATGCTAAGGTAGAAAAATATAGAAAAATAAGGTGAGCAGATGCGCCCTTTATCTTATCAAGAGGCTTAGGTATGTGCTTAGCAGTGCCGGGAACCTAGGGAGTTTTGATGTTGGAGAAATACTCCCTTGGTACCAAAATACATCATTTTTGAAAGATGTAACCCAGGTCTGCCTGACCTGTAAACACTTCATATATGGTCATATGTAATCATTTCCTGTAACCTGTTTACAAGAGGGTATAAAAAGAGAGCTAATACCTGGATCGGGGCTCTCAGGCTTTGGAAATCATTCCACTGAGATCCCTGCAGTAAAATAAACTTTTATTTTTGCTTTCTAATCTGGTGGTCTCAATTCTTGGCGAGCTACTTCAATTTGGGGGCTCGTCCGGGATATTGAGGGGCGTTTTGCCCACTTTGGCGGACGCCAGGGCGTCGGGGCCGTCGCCTCTTTCCGACGCGACCCAGGGCGCCCCTGACTTACTTTTGTCAGAAGGATTGACTCGGAGTGAGGCGGCGGCTCTGGCGGTGGTGTTCCAGCCCAGGGACCCGAAGACGGAGCAGAAAGCAGAACCCTCCCACGACTGTTGGTGAGTGCCCTCCCTGCAACTTCAGGGAGAAGAGGGGCCTGATCAACCCCTGAAGTCTTGCCTTAGTACCCCACTGTTGTGGGTGAAACCGCGAGGCTTTTTGGAGGAGGAAAAAGAGGTGGGAGGTAGTTTGTTGGCGTGAATGTGGTGTGAAAGGAGGGGCGCAAGGTGTCGCAGTTCCCATTGCATACCGTTGAGAGTCCGGGTGCGTGGGTCGGCACAGAGAGAGTGGTGTCTATCCCCCTTCGTGTTGGCGCGTGAGACCCCTTACTCACGCGCCAAATCCCTTTCTCCTAGTGTGTCTTGCCCACGTTGGGAGGAAATGGGTGGGGGGCAAAGCCGGCAAACCCCTTTAGGTTGTATGTTAAAGAATTTCAAGAAAGGATTCAGTGGGGACTATGGGGACCCCCCGATGACACCAGGGCGTTTACGGAATTTATGTGAAGTGGAGTGGCCTTCTTTCAAGGTGGGATGGCCTCCGGAAGGGAGCTTAGAACCCGCTCGAATCAAGGCAGTGTATTCAGTAGTGGTGGGTGAGCCTGGCCATCCTGATCAGTATCCATACATAGATTCATGGGACACAGTGGTTACAGAGAACCCCTCTTGGTTGCAGAAGTGTCAGGAACAAATTTGTAAGGCTATGGTGCTGAGGCAGGACAGGGCCAGACGAAAGCTTGGAAAAGCCCAGATTTTGCCTGATTCAGCTCCAGAAGAGCCCACTGCCCCCCCTCCACCGTATGTGGTGATGCAGCCGGCCCCGCCACCACTGGCTTTGGAAGTACCACCGCCTGCTCCACTGCCGCCAGTACCTCAGACAGCCTCACAACAAGAGGGAGTGGCTGGGGGACTGGCAGATTTGGCCCCAGTTACCCAT
The DNA here is from genome assembly GCA_948472985.1 of Iguana delicatissima. Taxonomy (NCBI): domain Eukaryota; kingdom Metazoa; phylum Chordata; class Lepidosauria; order Squamata; family Iguanidae; genus Iguana; species Iguana delicatissima. The sequence continues at coordinate 44,256 of CAOKZL010000063.1, forward strand.
GAAGAGGAAATGACAGAGGAGTTGCCAGGTTCCAGTTTGGCTGTCCAGAATAAGATGACACTCAGACCCAAACCCGAACAGACTGGACCAAAAGAAAAATCCAAGAGTAAGCAGGTCAAGAGTAAACAGACAAAACCCCAGAAGGAAGTAGAAGAAGTAGATGATTCGGATGGGGAAAGTGGAGATGTGATTGCACCATTGCGACAAATCAGTCAATTGGTGCCAGATCCCACCCAAGAGGGTGGTTATTGGCGAGTCCCGAGTTACCAATATACTCCTTTCACCACGTCTGACCTCCTTAATTGGAAGACCCATTATGCTACTTACACAGATAAGCCACAAGAAGTAATTGAACTTTGTTCCAGTATTATGGCCTCACATGTCCCCAATTGGCAAGATTGTCAGCAGTTGCTCCTGACTTTGTTCACTACTGAAGAGCGGAGGAGAATAATTCAGCATGCAGAACGGATAGCTAGAAACAGGGCACCTCCTGGAGAGGCGAACCCTGAGCAGTGGATGAGAGGTAGGGTCCCCTTGGCGGACCCAGGATGGGACCCGAACCTCCCAGCACAGTTGACTATGCTCACTGATTATCAAGCTCTACTAGTGGAAGCTATGAGAGAAGGAATGAAGAGGCCTGTTAATATGTCCAAAGTATCAGAGATACTTCAGGGACCCACTGAACCCCCAGGAACATATTTGGAAAGATTGCTTGATGCTTATAGGCAGTATACTCCTGTGAACCCAGAAGACCCAGGCAACCAACAGATGGTGAATTTGGCCTTCGTGACCCAAAGTTATCCAGATATAAGGAAGAAACTCCAGAAACAAGAGGGATTTGCAGGTATGAATTTGAGCCAATTGTTGGAAATTGCCCAGAGAGTATATGTGAATAGAGACCAAGAGGAGAAACGGGAGAAGGACAGGCGGATGCATAAGAAAGCGGAATTATTGGCTGCAGCTTTGGCGACAAAGGAAGGGGGCGGAAAATTGGAAAAGGAAGTGGACCTCCATTGAGACGCAATGAGTGTGCCCTCTGCCGACAGGTTGGGCATTGGAAGAATGAATGTCCCAGACAGAGAGGGATGGCGAACAGGGGAAGAGGAATGGATCGAGGAAGAGGAAGGGGAGCAAATCGAGGAAGAGGAAGAGGAAGAGTAGTGGATGGAAGATATGAGCAGGGGATGGACGAAGGGTTCGAGGACTTCATTGGACTAGCTGAAATGGAACATTACGATTAGGACAGACCGGGCCCCCTTGCTCTCGGCCCTGGGGAGCCTATGGTCACAGCACAAATAGGGGACCGAGCCATCCCCATGATGGTAGATACGGGAGCCACCCGTTCAGTATTAAATTCTGCAATAGCCCCAAAAACTGAGAAAGCCATAAGAATTGTGGGGGCCACGGGGAAATTGGAAAAACACCCTCTCTTAGAAAAAAGGATTGTGGATCTAGGAAGACATCAAGTCACTCACCAGTTTTTGTATTTGCCAAGTTGCCCTGTGCCCTTATTGGGTCGAGATTTGTTGGCTAAATTGAGAGCTCAAATTTCTATTGAAGAAGATGGGATGATGGAAATAAATTTTAGAGGACCAAAGAATATCTCAGTGACTTATCCAATGGAGGAGGAGTGGCGAAGGTACCAGATCATGGTTTGTCAAGAGCAACCCACTATATTTGGACCCCCAGGCGTGTGGGCTGAAGACAACCCACCTGGGTTAGCCCGGTTCGTGGCCCCCATAGTGGTAGAATTAAAGCCAAATGCTATGCCCACTCGTGTAAGGCAATATGATCTACCCAGAGAAGCCCTGGAAGGGATCCAGAAGCATTTAGAACGACTGAAGAAGTACAATATAATTCGGGAATGCCGCTCTCCCTGGAATACTCCATTACTCCCAGTATTGAAACCTGGGACGAAGGAATATCGTCCAGTACAAGATTTAAGGATGGTAAACAAAGCTACAGTAACCCTACACCCAGTGGTACCAAACCCATATGTCCTGATGGGACTAGTTCCATCTGCAGCTACTCACTTCACTGTTTTGGATCTCAAGGATGCCTTCTTCTGTATCCGAGTGGCCCCCCAAAGCCAGGACATATTTGCCTTCCAGGTGGAAGACAGCATTACAGGCCAGAAGACCCAGTTCACGTGGTGCCGCTTGCCTCAGGGGTGGAAGAACTCGCCAACGATTTTTGGGACATCATTGAGTCAAGACTTGAGAAAATTCCGATCTGAACCCGAGAGACGAGTTTTGCTGCAATATGTGGATGATCTACTGTTGGCCGCCACCAGTGAGGAGGAGTGTAAGGAAGCCACAATGGAGTTGCTCCAGCTTCTGTGGGAAGCAGGCTACAAAGTATCTAAGAAGAAGGCCCAGTTGTGCCAGACAGAGGTGCGATATCTGGGATTCCAAGTGACTCAAGGGAAACGAGCGCTAGGCCGAGAAAGGAAGGAGGCTGTGTGTGCTCTGCCTGAGCCCCGGAATCGGAAGATGGTGCGAGAATTCTTGGGTGCAGCTGGGTTTTGTAGAATCTGGATTCCTAACTTCGCAGTAATGAGCAAACCATTATATGAAGCTACCAAAGGTCCGGAGAAGTCTGAATTTGTGTGGGGAAAAGAACAAAAGAACGCCTGGGAACAGATAAAGAAGGCGCTGATGGAAGCTCCGGCGCTAGGTCTGCCAGATGTAACAAAGAAGTTCACCTTATATGTTGATGAGAAGAATGGAATAGCCGTGGGAGTACTGACACAGATGTTGGGATCCTGGCATCGCCCAGTGGCATATCTCTCTAAGCAATTAGATCCAGTTGCTAGAGGATGGCCTGGGTGTCTCAGAGCTATAGCAGCAACAGCCTTGTTGGTAAAAGAAGCAGATAAGTTAACCTTAGGCCAGAATTTGATGGTAAAGGTTCCACATTCTGTACTGGCCCTCATGGAGTACAAAGGTAGCTATTGGTTCACGAATAGCCGAATGTCCAAGTATCAGGGAATGTTGTATGAAAACCCTAGAGTGAAGTTGGAGTTGTGCACCACCCTGAACCCTGCAACACTGCTCCCAGCAGAATCTGGAAATATACACCACGACTGCCTTCAAACCATGGATGAAGTATACTCAAGTAGACCAGACTTGCGGGATACCCCATGGCCCTATCCTGATGTCACTTACTATACAGATGGAAGTAGCTTTGTGCGAGAGGGGAAGCGAAAGGCCGGCTATGCAGTGGTCACGGCAGATAAAATAATAGAAGCCAAAGGGCTACCTGTTGGTACCTGGGCCCAGAAGGCGGAACTTATCGCTTTGATCAGGGCTTTAGAGCTGGCCGAAGGACTTACTGTAAACATATACACAGATTCAAAGTATGCCTTCACTACCCTGCATGCGCATGGAGCACTGTACAAAGAAAAAGGATTGATCAATTCTTCAGGACAAGAGATCAAATATGGAAAAGAGATAGAGCACCTATTAGAAGCGGTGTGGGCCCCTAGTAAAGTTGCTGTGATGCACTGTAAAGGACATCAGAGAGGGCAAGATCCAGTGGTCCGGGGAAACCGGAAGGCAGATGCTGCTGCAAAGGAGGCTGCTGAGAGTGAACTAGTGAGTGGGAAGGAGAACCTGCCCAGAGAATTGGTAGTACCACTTTTCCAAGTCTCCTTGAGTAACCAGACCCCTAGATACACCCAGCAGGAGAATGAGAGGGCTGAAAAGGACCTGAAAGCTATAAGCGACAAAGATGGTTGGTGGGTCCTACCAGATGGAAGACGGTACATACCCCAATCTATGGGATGGCCAATCGTTCAGAAGGCACATGAAGCCACGCATCTGGGAAAGACAGCGTTGGCCCAGTTGTTAGCAAAGGATGTGTTTATAGATGGAATGAGACAGTACACCATGCTGGCGTCATCACGGTGTCAACTCTGCGCTCGGAACAACCCGCGTCAAGGACCCAGATTGGAAGAGGGAACCCAACATCAAGGATCTACTCCCTTCGAATCCCTAGTGGTGGACTTCACCGAGATGCCACGGATGGGACAATACCGATATATGTTGGTAATGGTGTGCACTCACACTGGGTGGGTTGAAGCATATCCTACTAGAACCGAGAAGGCGAAGGAAGTAATACGAGCTCTACTCCGAGACATCGTACCTAGATACGGGTTACCCCTTCACATCGGATCTGATAATGGCCCGGCCTTCGTGCACGGAGTAGTTAAGAGTTTGGCAGAAGTCTTAGGAATTACTTGGAAATTACATTGTGCGTATAGGCCCCAAAGTTCTGGGAAGGTGGAAAGGATGAACAGAACATTGAAGACTCAGCTTGCAAAATTGTGTCAAGAAACTAAGCTCAAATGGTTGGATGTACTCCCAATAGCTCTTTTGAGAATAAGATGCACCCCTCATCGGACGACTGGGCTGACTCCATTTGAGCTGCTGTATGGAAGACCCCCGGCCATCCTGAAGGGATTGAGAGGGGACATTCGAGAGCTGGGGAACTTAACCCTCCAAGAAGAAGTGCAGGCATTAGGGAAAGCTCTAGAGAAGGTAAACGCCCATGCTTTGGAGGTTAGACGAGTTCCTTTCCTCACAAAGGCCCATTCCTTCCAGCCTGGGGATGAGGTGTGGGTTAAAGATTGGAAAGGGGAGCCTCTATCACCAGGCTGGAGGGGGCCGTATCACGTGCTGTTAGTCACCCCCACTGCAGTAAAAGTAGCAGGGCTGAAACCTTGGATACACTACACCAGGATAAAAAGGGCGTTTACTGATTGGACTGTAATTTCATCACAAGAAAACCCTTTGAAACTGAAATTGTCCAGAAGAAAAGGGGGAGAGAAGATTCGGACTAGACTCTGCCGTGGTCATACCAGGGAATTGACCACTCTACGCACAGTCAGATCCGCAACAGGTGAATGAAGACTCTAGGCTAGACCCTACTGCTGCCACCCGCTGGACGCTGGTAGCTCTACGTACGGTCAGACCTAGCAACTGCAGAGGAGGAAGATTGGGACTGAGCCCTGCTGTAGTCACTCCGGAGGCTGACTATTCTACGCACGGCCAGATCCCCTACAGTGGATATGGGAGAGAAACAACGAATATTAGTATTAGTGATCTAATAATAATAGTAGTGTGTATATTTTTTGGTATTTTAGTATTTTTGTATATGTACAGAAGGAATTTGTGTGGAGTAAGTAGATTTGGGTCCCTGAGTGGCTCCGAAAATGAAGTGGGTAATGTTGATCGGGATGTGGAGCGTGATGGGTGGAGTAGTTGAGGCTAACTGGTTCAAACGACATGCTGCACATATGTTCCAACAACACGGACCCAATGTCACCCTGATCTATGAACATCCACAGACTGTAGCAGATTTCGGTTTTATGCCCTCCCTTATTAGTGAACCGGGAGTGGTTGTAGGAGTCCTACAGTCAGCATTGAGAGGGAATCCCAATATGTTTGCCAAAGTTGATAGTAATATAAACAAGACTCGATTTAGGCGGTTGAAGTTTTATACTTATTCCCCCGGAATGTGTTTTTGCTGTCACCATAGTGGATCTTGGAATTCTAAGTGGAAAGGATATATAAAATATTCCTCATTTTATGGTAAACTGGGAAATTATTCAGCATGTAGTGATAGATTCTATTTGTATGGCACATATAATAACTCCTATCAACCCAAGGGGGACTTAAATGAAACTAATTTTGGAGATTTATACCCAGAATATCCCATGTTCACCCCTAATTATACAGGGTCAGGTAGTATATGCTCTGGATTGATGGCTAGAGACCCGCATTTATGGTTCTACTTTAATGGGTGGGCCACCAACTACCACCCAGGGACTTACCAGTGTATAGGAATAGGATATATGACTATACCTGTCCAAGTTTTCCTACCAAGACAGATCAAACGAGTTGGTAGGAAGAAACGGCATTTAGTGGGACCACTGGGAAGTCAATGTGAGGATCTGGTCATCGTGAGGCCACAGTTGTCTGAGAGTGAGGGTAGTAGAGTAGGAGGAGGACTGATCACAGGGGTCCTCACTTTGGGATCCTACCCAGGAATTATGGCTCAAGAAAATTGTAGGAGCATAATAGGATTGACTTGCAGATTGGAGAAAACTATAAATACGACTGGGAAATTGGTACAAGCCCTCCAACAAGAAATTGAAGAGCTAAATCAGCTATTGTTACAACATCGAATGGCCTTGGATTACTTGTTAGCCAGAAAAGGGGGTTTTGTACCATAGTCAAAGGAGGATGCAAGGTTGCGTTCCATGATTTGAACAAGACTATAGAGGATGAGATACAGCAGTTGCAAGGGTTGATACAAAATAATGACAGTGGCGTTAGTAACCCCTGGGATTGGTTAACTTCTTGGCTTCCAGATCTTAGCTGGTTAAAAAACCTTGTTTCTAGGTATTGTACTTTTAATTGTAGTAGGGTTCTTAGTAATGATATGTATTTCTTGTGCTATGAAATGTGTACATACCTCTCTCTCCCAAGCTATGGAGGGGAAGGCAGCTCATTTTGCTGTTATGGCCCAAAAGCAAGCTTAAGTATGTCAAATTGCGTAGAATTTGGCATAAAGGGGGGAATGAAAGGGTTAAGTTGAAGAAGCTAATGCTAAGGTAGAAAAATATAGAAAAATAAGGTGAGCAGATGCGCCCTTTATCTTATCAAGAGGCTTAGGTATGTGCTTAGCAGTGCCGGGAACCTAGGGAGTTTTGATGTTGGAGAAATACTCCCTTGGTACCAAAATACATCATTTTTGAAAGATGTAACCCAGGTCTGCCTGACCTGTAAACACTTCATATATGGTCATATGTAATCATTTCCTGTAACCTGTTTACAAGAGGGTATAAAAAGAGAGCTAATACCTGGATCGGGGCTCTCAGGCTTTGGAAATCATTCCACTGAGATCCCTGCAGTAAAATAAACTTTTATTTTTGTTTTCTAATCTGGTGGTCTCAATTCTTGGCGAGCTACTTCAATTGCATGCCAAAGGGCAGCCCCGGGCCTAAATCCCCCACTGTCCCATTTAAAAAAAAAAGCACTAATTTTCAGTCAGTATTTTGCCTGAAAACCAGTCAAATCAACCCAAAATCCTCCTCCAAAGATTGCCCTCACCTCTTAGAGCCTCCCAACCTCCCCCTAAAAAATCCTGGGAAAAATAACTGGTTGAAAATGGCAGTCAGAAATGACTGGGCATCACTTCCTATATGCTGAAATGCAACAATGTCTCCTGCTGGGGGACACATGAGGGAAAAGGTCCTCCAGCCCTGGCACAGTTGCCCACTCCTGCTCTAGAAAGATCTGACACAAGGCATCAGAGACAAGAACTGATTTTGAGGATGGGGAGCTAGCTGCTTCTGTGGCCGTTTTTTTTCCCCCCTGTCCCTGTTTCCTTTTTCTGTTTGGACTCACTAAGCAGTTCATTCGCTTTCTCCTTCAGGTACCAAACATCTTTGTTACTGAATATGTGGCTTGTCAGCTAAGGCATTCAGGGATTTTGGAGGCCGCATGCATCAAGAAAGAAGGTTACCCCATCCGCATCCCATTCTGCCATTTTCTAATCAGGCAAGGTTATTACTTATCTCTCCCGTGTCAACATGGTGTCATGGAACAAAATGCACAGCAGTAAAAACAGTTTAAGATGCAATAACAATCTGTGTTAAGCAGGCTAATAAAACAGTCACCACCTTGGTTTCATTCAATTTGGAAAAGTTTTTAAAAATACTAATTTTTAAAAAAATATTTTTATTAAAATTTCAAGATATAAAATGGGGACATTTCTTCTAAATGTTCCCCTCTCCCTCCCAACTCCCATTACAAATTTTCTTCTCCAGTTTTACCCAGCTGAATCAAACAAAGAATACAATATAGTACAATACAATACAAGGAGTCCAGTCGACTATGCTACATAAAATCTTAGACGTAATTACCATTTTTACCATATTATATCATTGTAATCATTATCTTTACAGTTGAAGCCACTCTTTTATTTCTCTCCGTTCTCTATCAAATTGTTGAATAGGTTTGTTTTTTAATGCATTTGTCAGTTTCTCCATCTCCATCATGTCCATAACCCTTAATTTCCACTCATTTAAATTTATTTTAGTATCTTGTTTCCAATATTGAGCATAAGTCAATCTAGCTGCTATAACTAAATATAACATTGTTTTTTTATGCTTTCTAAAAAAAAACTAATTTGAAATGACTACAAGTTCAAGATGGAGGTGCTGTTGGGTAGGTTTCAAGCTTAAACTATTCCAATAGGGATCACGCACAGAGGACATATGAGCTGATTTTACTTCCTAAATTAAGGCATTTGCAAGAGTCTTTCTCATTTAGCTCAAGGGGCAGTGAGTTTCTTATAAAGAGGGTGTTATGGATATGAAACCCAAATTTTCTTGCCTTTTAATTGGCATCCATTGACCAGTTTCTGCAGAAGTTCTCAGCTAGGAAAAAGAAAATCTGGAGGTGATACTTGGATAATCAGACACACTAACAGGGCAATCCTATAATGTCTTCTCAGACCTAAGTCCCACTATATTCACTGGAACTTACTCCTAGGCCCTTTCTGCACCCTACCTGCTTGCGTGGTCCTCCGGTAGTGATCCTGGCAGTGGCTCTGCCGGGAAGGGAGCATGACGAGAGTGCTCCCCTCCATGCTGGACCAGCTGTCTGCAGAAGGAAGCGCAGTGGACATACCTCTTCCTTCCACAGTGCAGCCAAGTACTTTCCCAGGCTGCTTATCTAAGAAGCAAAGAGTAGAAAACTCGTTCAGAGGAAGAACTAATCTGTATACTATACAGAATGGGATGATAGAATTACGGAATATATTACTTCAGACTTCCAGTGGATTGTCAATTTTCTGTATGATCCTCATGTCAAAAACACACTGTGTACAGAACATCAGAGCACAGCTTAGTGCAAGTACAAGCCTGGAGATTTTCACACATGGCAGAAACATTACAGGCACACACCTGTATACATGGAGGCCAGCATCTTGTTAGTGACATACACAAGTGTAATTCCATCTGATGAGTATGTATTCTTTTTTTGTTTGCTGCAGAAGTTGGTATTCTCTTCTTCCCTCTCTCACAAAGACCAAAGCCCCCTCTTCCCAGACTCACTGGGTTGCTGCAATAGCATTTCTCACCACCATCAATGATCATTTCACTGCTGATGTGAGAGTGGAAGGAGTCAGAGGAATGCCTGGCTTTGTCCCCATAGCCAGATATGGATGGATGGCATCATCCAATGAGACCTCTGGAAGCCCCAGTGGATCTTAGTGGAAGATATCTTTGGTTTGCATCTGGCTATGGGAGCAGAGCCACACAATTCTCCAGTTGCCCCTGCTCTCCACCAGCCATTGGCTTGTAATGGTGAGTTCTGGGGGTCGTGACTAGGGAGCTGTAGTGGACTTCTGTGTGCAATCATATGGATCTTGGCCTCTGCCTGCAAAAGATACCCTGCTGCAGCCCAGCTCTGCACAATGCATGGGTTGGTTCTTACTCTGACCACCTGGGTTTCCTCTCTCTGTTGCTTAGGTAGGCTAAGGATATACCAGGCAGTTCTTAGGCAAGAGGTGGCATGAAAAATGTTCTTCCTTGCTCGTTCCCGATTCCAGAAACTTTCTATTTTTAACTTTTTGTGGGTGTGCAAGTTTCCACTTGGAAAGATGCAGGAAGAGTTCTCATGGGTAAGGAACCCAGCCTATGGTGTGGAGTGACACATGAGCAGATATGCCTGTATGACTGTCTGAAGAATATCCTTGTGTGTCCCTTATAAAGTAGAAAGCCCATTCTAAGTAAATCTATCACTGCTAATCATTTGGCTGAAGTCACCAGACTGTGACCATTTCTGCACTAGCCAGTTATGGTGCTATTATTCCACTTTTAACATCCTGTGGAATCTTGGGGTTTGCAGTTTGCCTTTGAGGCCCTTCCCTAAACTACAAACCCCAGGATTCCATAGGATGTTGAAAGTGGAATAATAGCACTATAAAAGGCTAGTGTGGAACTGGCTTGTGTTCCATGAAGAATGTCAATGCTCATTCTGACCTAATCTCAGAAGTGCTGAGATGTATTTCCTTTCTCTGTTCCCTGTACCATTGGAATAGCTTTGGAAAAGGGCTCTTTTGTCTCTTTTCTGTTCATCAGGTATGGCACCCTGCTACCTGGCCGAGAAGAGAGCAGCTTGCAGGAGAGAGATGGCTGTGCAGCAGTCCTTTCACATGTGGTGGGAGACTTTTCTGCGCTCTATCAGATTGGAGTTACCAAGGTTGTGTGTCTGCTGTTTGCAGCTTATCAGAGGACAAACGTGTGTGGTGTGTGGTTCCTAGAGCTTGTTGTGTCACTAGGAAGGGACTATAATCATAAGTAGGAAATGCACCATTATGGATTCCCCATCATGTGGAAGTGTGAGAATTATACAAAACTGCTGCATCCATGAAACTGGACAAAGAACAACAAAATAAAATCATCACATATTGAACAATGGTATATATGTACTTTAAATAAATAAATCCACTTGACTCTGTATGGAAAATTGGGTTTTAAGACTGAGGCCCAAAAGAGAGAGAAGGAGAGAGCGAGAGGGAGAGAGAGAGCACAGAGGTAAATTATTATAATATTAGGCCAGAAAGCCTAGAAATAATTGTGACATTACGGTATATTCTCATTACAACTGAGGATTCTTTCAAACTACACAGTAATAACACTATGATTCTACTTTAATTGCTACATGGCTGCATACCATAGGATTCTCATGGGATTTGTGGTATGGTTGGGGCACCAAAACAGCTCCCTGACTGAGGATTCAAAATGTTCCTCCCTGAGCTGCCAATCCCAGGTTCTATAGGATGTTGCCATGGCAGTTACAGTGGGATCACTGTGCTATAATTGTGCAGGTTGCATAAAAAGTCAGATCCACTGCCAGTGAGAGCTTGGAAACTTTTTGGGAGGAATACAGTTCCCGTAATTCCCCAGTGATTCTGGGAGTTTTAAGGCCAAGTAAGTAACTTTCCCAAGCTCTGCTGCCAATGAATAATGAATTAGACTGGTTGGATGGTATGCTTCATGGGCAAACTAAATATAATCCATGAAATGGAGTGCATAGCTCCCCAGTTGCTAATTTTTTACAAGTGGCACATGTGAGTTAGGAGATCTAGATCTTTTCTGTCTCCTCACCACATCTTTAAAGAGACCTAAGAGATGTTCACAGCTTCACTTCCTTCATAACATCTGATCTGGCCTTCAGATTGCTGGTAAAGAGTTTCTTATTGTAAAAGTTTCTGTCCTTCTCTGCTGGCAATTCCCAGTGGAGCTGACAAGCTGCTTTAAGGTTTTGTCATTTTTAAGACATTTTATGGTCTTTATTATGCCATGTACTGCATTGTATTCTGTTGTTAACAACCAAGAGAGCCTATTTTAGGCTATTTGGCAGGATTACAGATTTTGGTATCAAAAACAGAAATATATTTACATAGCTTTAGCCCTGCATTTTCATTAAGCAAAATGAAATATTAAGCAAATAGCCTTTTTGGCCAATTTTTGGCAAATAATGACAGCAAGAAAGGAGAGAGTGATAGCTAATTTTTAATTGTTTTGTCTTTTTAAATTGTGAGCTGCTTTGAGTCCCAATTTTGGGAAAATAGGAGATATTATCATTATTGTTGTTGTTGTTGTTGTTATCATCGTCCTCATCATCCTCATCTTCATCATCATCACCATTATAATTATTTTGCTCCATTTCCCATATCTCTTCCTTGCCTTTGACTGCTGCTTTTCCTCAGGTGTTCTTGAAGGAGAAAGCACGGCAGATGCTAGAAAGACGATGGAACCAGAAGCTGAGCTGGGCCATTGTTACCCTGCAACGCCGCCTCCGAGGCCTCATCAACCGTCGGCGGTTCAAAGCCTTCAGGCAGAAGGCCACAGTCATCCAGGCTCACTTCCGAGGTTACTTGGCAAGGTCAGAAAATTAAGGCAACGAGGACAATGCTGTTAGAAGGCCCAAAGGCCAACCTGCACTCAGACAGTAAAGGGAAGGTCAAATTTCTTTCTGTTCTTGCTGTGAGCAGGTAAAGCCATTAAGTCCTCAGGTCACAGAAATCGCAGCCCCTAACATTGTATTTTCACTTTGGTATCGGAGAAAGGTTTTTGTTCAACTTAACTCATGCAAGGAATGGTTTTTCAGGGGGAGGAGTTGTGTCTGGTAGAAGAGGAGAGAAGAAGAATTAACCCTCCTCTGCTTTTTCAGTGCCCCCCCCCCGATAATTACACTAATACGGCTAAGCTTAGTTGCCTAGGGCAGGACAATTTTCCTCCTGGAGAGGTGAAGAGAAAGAGAGAGAGAAAGAGAGAGAGAGAGAGAGAGGGAGGGATGTTGGAGAAGGACAAACAAAGACGAATTTTAAGGAATAAAGAGAGCAGAAATGTGACACCCTTTCAAAAGGTGAATTGTCTGGGCAGGAAGCTTTCTCTAGATATTTATATTGTGTGTTAGCGTCTAGTCAAACTCGAGTCCAGTTTCTCTGTGGCACTTAGGTGTGGTGTTTATTGTGGGGCTTCCTAACTTACTCCGCTTGTGTCTTGTATTTGTTGACATGGGGTAGGGGGAGTTCACAATTAGCCTCCACTACATGAGGAGATATGCAAAGAAACAAAAGCAGGGGAACAATGCTCTCCTTTTCTCAGCACAAACACCTCTGCCAATATTTCTCTTTCCGTTCACTCTTTGTCTCTTCCATTCTGTCAGACATTGACCTTCAATCTGATTCCTCACCTCAAACATACCTCTATCTTCCACCCTTCTCTTCTGTTCTGTTTCCTGATCTTCTTCTTTGCCTCCTCTTCTCTGCCCCGTACCCCTCCCTAGTGTGCCTGTGTGAGGAGGCAAGTGGGGTAATTTGTCCACCCAAAGTGTTGGGCCCCTTCCTCAGTTTCTTCTGTACAATTGGCTTTGCCCAGACCCTACCTTGTTGCTCACCAGATAGTCCACTGCCTTCTCATGTCATTGCAGCACCTCAAGCAGGAAGGGCCCAAAACGTTTATTTGCCTAGCAATGCCCCTGTCCATGGAGTTACACTGGTAATCAATGTAGCAGACATTTTCACAATCTCATGGTTGCTGTGTTGTTTTCTGCCTTCCCTTTTTCTTTTGCAACCTTCAGGAGACGTTACCAAGGGCTGAAGAAGACCCTGAGACAACTTAGCGTGGCCGTGCTTGTCTGTAGGCCACTGGTGCATAGAAAGAAGCAGTACCAGGTAATGGGATTATTGATTACTCCAATGGAAGGATACTTTCTGCACTCAGAATCAATTGGGATTTAGGGTTTTCTAGGCCAGTAGTGGTGGGTGGCATCCACATCAGTGGGGTGCTGGATCTGCTCTGGGTTTCTGTTTGAACTTTAAATGTACTGAACCTTAGATAGTTTTTTTCCCAAGTTCAAATTAAAACCTAGAGCGGATTCACTATTCTGCTGTCATGGATATTACCAGCTGTCACACTCCTAGGCATATCATTTTTGGATACTGGTAGTAAGAACAAATAGCAAAGCCAGTAGCAGTAGCAGTCATCCCATGTGAAAAAAAATAATGCGGAACAGATTTTTCTTTTCAGAGTTACCTAAATGCAAGAAGATGTGGAAATCATGATAGCTCCTTAATGGTGAGACAGGTGAAGGAACAAAAGGGAATTTTGGCAGGCAGAGGAAGATGGTCAAAGACTGCTCTATGGAGGCAGTTTCGGGTGCTATCATTTCTAAAGGTTGAGGGACATTTGCAAGTTGCCAGGGCTCCCCTGACTATGACCTGGCTATGCCCTGAGGTCCCATCTAATCTACTTTTGCATCACACATGTTCAACCAGTCCTCTTTAGCCAGCGTAGTGTTGCAGCCATAGCAGTGTATAATTTATATCTCATGCCAATTAAATGATATTTGCCAATTAAGCTGTATCATGCAGTGGGGGAGGGGTGTGTGGCCCAGTAACACTTCCTGCAATCCAGATGCACAGTAAAGCAGCATGAACCCAGAACATATTAATGTGGCCTTGAACACTACCAGCTAACTTACCTTCCCCCTCAAACTTGTCCCAAGAAAAATATGCAGGCACTTCAAGGCCCCCCTCATCCACTTTGCTCTTCTGCCAGGGCTAAGCATGCTCTCTGAACCCATTCTTCCCAGTTTCGATAGCTCTTTTCTTCCAGGAACCACCACAAAGCTGTGCTTTTGTTTCATCATTCCACCCATCTGTTATTTACTTTATTAACATTTAGCACTTAGTAAGAAATGACAATAAAAGGTCTCAAAGTTCACTGTTAGAATCACAGAGCCTGCTTCTCCTTCTCCTGTCACCCTGCCTTGGGCGGACTTTGGCACCCACTCAGTCTTGGACCAGCCCAGCAGCCCTGTAGCTCATTCCAGCAGCTTTTTCCCAGTAACCACACAGCTGAGCTCAGTGAGGAGGAAAGGAAAGGACACACCATAGATCGCAGAATAAGAAACAAGTGAGTACTGTTCTGTATGGGAGTTGGCTAATGTGTTTGTCTATCAGATGGGAAAAACAAAGCTAAACAGGAGGCTGCATAATGGTCTATTGCAGCACTATGCCTGTGTAGGCAGTGGTGGTGGCAGGTGGGAAAAGATTGTGTGGCACAGCAGCCATGGAGGAAGTAAAAGCATTGGACTTCTAGAGTGCTCAGAATCAGCAGATTTTGCCTGCTTTCCCACACCACTGCTATATTGGTGAACAGCACCAAAAGAATTCTGGCTTATGGTTCCATTTGTCCTTCTGAAAAGAAAAAAACATTCGGATGGATGCGTTACCTTCCAGATCGGCTAGCTGAAAATTTCTCAGCAGCTAGAAGGGTAGGGCAGAGGAGAGGTGAACACATTTTCTGAGCAGAGTCTGCTCTGTAAGGGCAGTCATATAGGTCATTCATAGTATTAAGCGCTAATGAATCTTACAAGTTATGATTTAATGGCAGTGTTAAAACTTCCTGAATCATCTGATTCTAATCACTAATGAAGAAAGGAAAGTGGGTATTATGCGATTCTGAGAGTTAACATTAGACTGTGGACACAACTTTTTGGGCTACAACTTTCAGAATGGGCTTGCTGGCTTGAGGATTCTGGGTAGAGCAAAAGGTAATTAATGTCTTCTAGCTCTAGTTAACATCACAGTTCTCCCTCTCTCCACAAAAAAAAAAAAACCCTTACTAGTAAATAAGCCCCATTTAACATAATGAGATGCATTTCTATATAGCTGTTCATATAACCATGAGTTGGTTGTACAAGAGAAGCACCATTTTTAGTGTATTTGCAAGGAAGGTTTGGAGACTGGGACAACTTTTTTAAAGGAATACTGTAGGTAAGATATTAAAAAAAAATACAGTCCTGAGAAATGAGGTTATGAGGTAGATTGATAGCTAGTTGCCACACACACACTCCTCAGACATCATAACAATCTACATGGCATACAGATGGTAAAACCCTTTTCCGATCTACACACAGTCACTTTATTACATGAACAGATCCTACATCTGTGCAGTTAGGAACTGTCCAGAAATGAGCGTCCCAGAATATATAGACAGTCCAGCACATGTACATTTGTGCATGTGTGTGCATATGTGCCTTCAAGTCACTTCCTGACTTATGGCAGCCCCATTAATTTCACAGGATTTTCTTAGGCCAGGAATCCTCAGAGATGGTTTTGCCAGTTCTTTTCTCTCAAATATAGCCTAAAGCACCAGGCAGTCATTGGCAGTCTCCCATCCAGATATTAGCCAAATCTGACCCTGCTTAGTTTCCAAGACCAGACAGGATCTTGTGCCTTTAGGATATTTAGGCTGGAACATTTGTACCTGCCTAGAATGTGTTCAGCAGCCCATATGAATTGTGTAGGCAATCACACTGCAAGTGCTGTTCCCCTTTCCCATGATTTCCACATTCTTTGAAGACACATCTTCTGGAGAGTAGGTAGGTTTCAAAGGGAAACCTGTTTGTTTGACCAGCTTGAGTTGTACTTGTATATTCTGGATTCACTGAAAATAGAGCTCTCTGTGTCACGGTTTATCTCTATGGAAATTATTTCACATAATGAAGTAATAAAGTGATAGCTGAAGTCCCACCACCATTTCTGCTGGTCAATAGGGGTTGCCTGAATGAGACCATCGTTTACTACAAGTACAGTCAGGTAAATGTGACAAATACCAAGTAAGCACTGCAACTGAGGCCTTGGTCATAAAAAGATTAGAGGAGATGGAAAAAATAATCTCTTGTCTGATTTACTTCATTGGGAATCTTGAGAGTGAATACTTCCTCTAGTGTTTCGGGGGGGGGGAGCAAGAACTTATCCAATTTGGTTTCTTCTGTGAGGAGTTTTTGATAAGAAGGAGAAATTAATCATGTAGGTCCCACTTGGAATCAACAGTGAGGTGGTCTGGGAACAATTATATCGCCTCATCTGCTCTTTGTGTGAACTATGCCACATAACTCTTCTTTCAGTGGATGAATAACACTCCTGGGTAGAGTTGCCAAGTGAGGAACATCCCAAGCCCAAAGATTTTAGAACTAAAAAAATAAGTTAGTTAGCTAGTTACTTATACCTCACCTTTCTCTCAATAATGGGATTCAAGATGGCTAACAATATGTTTAAAACAATGCAAAAGCATTAATAAAAGTATAAATATGAGATTTAAAAAACAGTTAAGCTGTTTGTAAAGTTAAAACAGTAAACATTAACGATATTAAAAGTCACTGAAAGATCATATGCAAACTTTTAAAAACAGCATTGTGAAGAATTGAAAAACCAACCCTAGTCAGTCTTGACAGCACAGGAATGTTTTGACCAGCCAACAGAAGGAACATAAGGACAGGGATATCCTGGCAGAGACAGAGAAAAGAGCTTCTCCAAATGATCTTAGAACTCTAATGGACTCATAAAAGGAGATACTGGCCTTCAAACAATCTGGACCCAAGTTGTACATAAGATAAGAAATCTAGGAATGGCACTTGATCATAAGGAACTGCCTCTGGTGATGTCATTTAGCAGCATCTGTTAAACACCAACCATAGTTTCTCAGAGCACGCCATTCAAATAAAAAACAGAAAGTCTGCTATAGAAGAAAATATTTCTATCACTGGAAATTAGGTTCTTCAGGCTCTACACTATACAGAAAAAAACCCAACTTCTGCTGCTTTTAACATTGTCACAAATGCTGATTTTAATAATACATGGAAGCTGCAGTCTTACCAAAGAATTTTTTTTTAACCAAATAGAATATTTTCTAGGTACTTGCTTTAACTGGTTGCTTCCATTCTATAGTGCTTCTCGCTGGCCACATTTTCTTCTCTTTTTCTTTTTTATAGCCACATTGTGGAATCCTCCCTCTCCCCCAAAATAACCATCATCATGCTATTAATAATCATCAAATATTTGGAGAAGCAGTATTATGATGGTTATGGTGGTGGCGATTATGATGATAGACCAACAGAGCAATTCTCACTATTCCTATCTACTCAGGAAAAAAAAAAGTCAAACTGAACTGGCATATACAACTTTAAAATTCTGAGACACTAACACATCCCAATCATGGCTTCAAAGTACAAGGGAACTAGAATTGGGGAGGGGGGATGAAAAGACAGGGAGAGAAGGAGAAGGAAGGTGAACAGCGTAGCTATGAGATGTGAGGAGAAAAAGAAAAGAGAGGGAGAAAGGGGAATGGGGCAAGAGCGAGGCCATTTCCGCACTAGCCAGTTATAGCGTGATGATTCCACTTTCAACATCCTCTGGAATCCTGGGGTTTGTAGTTTGGGGAGGGGCCGGCTGGCCCCTCCCGAAACTGCAAACCCCAGGATTCCAGAGGATGTTGAAAGTGGAATCATCACGCTATAACTGGCTAGTGCGGAAATGGCCTGAGAAACACATGTTGCCAGGAGAACTGGAGATCAAAGACAAAGAAAGCAGAAGGAGTGGACTAGGGAAGGAGGAAGAAGACAGTGCGACTGGAAAATGGGCACGGGGGACAAATGAGAAGGAGAAAGAAGGGAAGGAAAAGATATTTAGCCAGAAGTGGAAAATAGAACAGGGGAGAAGGGGAAAGAGGGTGTGTCAGAACAGCACATGCTCCATCTGTCACATGCCTGTGTTAAGTGTGTACGTGTTCATCTGTTCAGCAAAAACTGGAATTTCTGATATGGGAGATATTTTGTGATTTGTTTACTACCTTGCAACCTGGGGTGTACAACTTGCAATCTTGGAGCTACATGTAGCACTCAGCTGCTGTCTATGCAGCCCTTAAAGGACGCCACCCACCTCACCCCACAGACTAGCTGATCAGCTGGGTTGTGGTTAAAAACAGTGTTCTTTGGCTTTTGGACAACTGTTTGCCAGCTGCTAGTACCAGCCAGATTTTAAAAACAGTTATTTTGGCAGAGGAAGCTGTGGGCAATGAGTCTCTCTCAACCTGCAGTGATTTTGCTTCTGAGTCTACTGTTTTTCCAAATACCCATAGTAGAGGCTGTGAACCTGTGTTTGGAAATTCTGGATGAGTGTACAAGGGGAGAAACGTATGTGTGTATGGTGTATGTGCATGCATGCATATGCGTGCGCGCACGCACACACACGTGTACTCCACTGCTGGCATAAGATGAAGTCCTTGAGATTAACAAAATTGTGTATCTCTGTTGTAAGTCCATTTGTTTAGTCTTGATATTTTCAGCTTCTTGGCCTAGGCCACACTGCTGAGCTGTGAAATTGCCTTAGCCCCAGCTCAGTCATCATCATTTCTATCCTGCCTTTCCCCAACAATAGGACTCAGGGTGGCTAACAACATATTTAAAATAATATACATTAAAAATTATACAAAGCAGTTAAGCATAAATAAAAGAGTTATTTAAAATGATTAAACAATTTATTAAGAGGAGACACTAAACATTAAAACATTCAAATTCATTAAAACACCATATCTTAACACAGAGGAAAAGAATATGTCTCTGTTTTCATTTGTGAGATGTTGAAGTTTATGCTGATTGGAAGATTCTTTAATCTTTTTTTATTAAAATTTTAATGGATAAAATACATATCTATAAACATAGCATTGTTCATAAAAAAAAGACAGTTATTTGGAATTATGATATATTTGTACTTCTAGACCAAAGATATTTTCTATTTCCATTTTTGCTACTGGTACAGATTGGAAGATTCTAAGAGTCCCAAAGAGGTAACATTTCCCTGTTCTGGAAAGGCCATCTTAAAACATAAGTGCTCCTGCCCCAGCCATCGTAGCAAACAGGCCCACACACTCTTAGCTATATGAAAGGTATCTCTGGCTTTGTTTTACCTGTGTACATGTGCCAAAGGAGACTCACTCTCAAATTAGGTGGAGATGAAATGTTCATGTTCTTTGGACTGTATTTGTATACAGTGTGCAAATTTGCATTATTTTTCCCAAACCGAATTTCAAAATCTCCTTTTCATAGGGCTGAGGTTTCTTTTACTGGAGTGGGTGGCCGGCCAGCCTTCAGTGTAGTCTGTGGGTTAAGACACCTTGCATTCTTCCATGATTTCTCACCCCCTTTCTCTTTTGATTACAGAGGCAGGAGGACAGCTGGCAGAGAAACGAATCACTGGTCAAAGGTGCTGAGGAGAACAGGAGGTTCCTTGAAATGGTATGTCATGCCAATAAAATATGGGGCATTATCTGGCAAAGCCTGGTTATGTTTGTAAAGCCAAGAGCAATTTTGAAGTTTCATGCACGACAGAATGAGAATACAGGGAATAGCTTTTAGTGGGACTGGCTTGGCTTTGTTCATCTGCATTTTTTAAAGCAAGACTTTAAAGTTTGTGAGTACTTTAAAAAGCCAAAATAGATTGAGCTTGTTTTCCACTGATAAAAGCTACTGACTTTCTGTTTGAATCTCAACCCATTTCTCTTGGTAGCTTTGAGAAACTGCCATGCTGCTGAAATCTTGTGATTTTAGACTTTTCCTGCAAGTCACACTATGTATTCTTATAACAAACAAGACAGCCAGCTTTTAGGGCAAAGCTCAGTAGCCTGTTTTCTTGACCAGAACTAGATACTGCACACTAATATAATATGTAACAATCTTAATCCAATCTTAAACTTTAGACTGCTTAATTTAACAATCTAAGGCCTTGAACCAGCATGGAGATGATAGACTGGTTGCATATTCCAATCCAGTGATTTGTTTCTAACCATTTGAATGACTTAGACAGCTCACAAAGACCATTCTTTGATGCCTGTCCTGTGAAATTGGTACTTAAAGGAGTAGAGCTGGTTCTGCAAACAGATATTCCATTTAGCTATCATCATACCCACAGTGGCTTATGATTTAAAAAAATGCATGGAATCTTTTTTCCTGTTGACATTTGAAATATTTTTTATTAAAAAAAATTTAATTGCAAAAATAAAAAAGAAACAAGTGGATATACACCGTTACTAGGTGTATCCCCGCACTTCCGCACTTCCAAGCTTATATTCTCCAGTTACATCTACTTTGTAAGAGAAGAACAGTTACATTTCCATTAACAAGAAAAAGTAACAGTTACCTTTACATCTTTCTTTCATTTCTTATACATTTATATCTTTAACCAATCCAAAACTCCTTTCCATTCCCTTTCAAAGTTCTGGATAGGTTTATTTTTCAAGGAAAATGCTAATTTTTCTGTCTCTACCATATCCAGGACTTTTCGCTTCCACTAAATCTATATCTCTCTTTTCTTTCCAGTATTGCACATACATAACAATATATTTTGATGACTTCTCATCTCCCTGTGTTGCCCTAGTATATTTAACAAATAGAACTCCAGTGTCGTTTCAAAATTCAGATTACAAATTCTTTGAATTTCATCATGTATCCCCTTCCAAAATTTTCTTGCCCTCCTACAAGTTTTTCCTGTTGACATTTGAATTCTGTCAGGTGCATCAGGTCAGATGCCTCATCCTTCAGTTTCTTTTTTCCTTATGTCATTGTGTGCATTCTGTTGTCTGACTGCACCACAGAAAAACATTGTGATGCTCATCATGATCATGTTATAAAGTTTATATATGCTTGCCATGATAGAGATATAGTTTTTTAAAAAATGAAAATTAATCCTGCATTTTGGTTGAGGAGAAAGGAAGAAAGAAAGAAATTAGATGAACCACATGTTGTTTTTAAAGCTGATGGCTGATTCTCTTTCTGTTTAGGATGTCCAAAGGCTGGAAATCCCTGCTGAGCTTGCAGCCCTGCTCCACTTGGCTGAAGGTGAATAGAACACCTTGAAACTAAGCCTGTATTTTGCTTCAGCCCATATTCTTGACCTCTGAGAGGCATTATTTGGGGAGGGGTTGGTAAACCTCAGGCCCTGGGGCTAAATCTAGATGACCACACCGCTTTCCCCATGGCACAATTAACTGGTGTTTCCCCAGCCTATGTTCTCCATTCTGGAAGGTTGCAATGCTTCTTCCATGATTGAGTTACTGGAACTTCAGCCTAAATTATTTTGGTGTTTTTTGTCCTACTCTTTTACCTTTGGCCTTGCCCATCACTTGAATGAGCCACCCAATAACTTCATTGAAACTGAATCCTGCTCTTGAGCTGAAAGAAGTTTGCCACCCTTGATGTGGGGCCTAAAATGAAATTATTCACAACAAAATTTCCTTTGAAAAAAATCTTTTTGAGTAGTGCAGTGTTGAAAATTGTCCCAGTAATCATCTCTAACTGCTTGAGTATTCTCTAAACACTGACATCTGGTGATACTTCTTTTCAGTATTTGACACCTGGCTGTTTTATCAGTCAAATGTCAAATTAAAAAAACGAATTTGAATTTTCAATCCAGAAGCTCTCATTCAAAATCTGCATGGCAAATTTGGAAATCCACCCAACTTTAAAGATTTTCAAGTATTTATTTCTTCTCAGCCTCAGCCACTTTTATGCTAGTTTGTTGACTACTATATACCTGGCTTTATTGATAAAGATATGGGCCAGTTGTCTCTTAATGACAAAACAACTTGACTTTGGGGAGATTGATTATTCATTTGACTACAAATTCATTTGACTGTGCCTTCCTAAGAGCCCTTGCGTACATTTATTCTTCCTTTCTATTTCTACTTCCGTTAATTCTACCAAATCTGATCCCCTCCCCCCCACAATTGAAATCTTGCTTATGTTAATTTAGCATAAGCCTTCTATTCTCATTCCCATATGTAACCAAGTTTTAAGAACATGACTGCATTTGCCTTTCCACGTTTATCCAATACTGTGCCCCCTCCCCTTTTAAATGTCTAGTTTTCATTGAAAGCTCTTTGGGAGATGAATACCAGCTTAATTTTTGCCTGGAAACTTCTGCCAGTCACTATGAACACTTGTCATTTTCTTTGCTTTCTAAATTCACCAGGAAGGAAATCAGTGTATTCCCAACAGATGCTCAATACAGTGAATTTCCATCTGACTGTTTTGAATGGGATGGTTTTGTAGTACTTGGCTGGCAGAGGGGAATGTAAGCAGCAGAGGCATAGGTAGAGACAAAGCTGCTGGGCTTGGAGATAAGCAGCTGCAGCCAAAAGAACATCCTGTTAATGGTCTGCCTATAGGCGTCTGGCTGACCACTTTGAGATCAGAATGCTGGACTTGATAGAGGCTTTTGGCTGACCCAGTAGGGCTCTTCTTAGTTTTTATTTTTGGTTTTTTTTTAATAGAAACTCCATCTCTTGCCCACTTGAAAACCTCCCCATGGTGCTTATTATTTTCTAGTGTTCAATACATTCTTTGATGTATTGAACAGTAGAAAATAATGTTCATTTTTTCCCCTAAGTAAAAAATATTTAGTTAAGTGGAAGGAATGAAAACAAGTATTAGATGGTATTCTGGAATTGTCTGTACCTGGGGTTCAATGACCTCAGAGATAATAAATAGCAACTTACAAGGTGTCATGAAGACTGTGGGGAAACCTAAAATTAAGAGAAAGGAAGGAAGCAGGAGGTAAGCTGGTGAAAAGAGTGCTAGAGTTCCACGCAAGAGGCAAAAGGAGAAGCATAGGGTTGTCAGGTCAGGACTGTCTCCCAGCCATGAGAACTCAAGGCCAAAACCTGAAACCTAGGAAGGACATCTTGAGATGTCAAAAGGAACAGCCCGTGGTGATATCGTTAAGCTTGATATACAGCTTTTGTGAAAGTTTGGGCCTCAGAACCCTTGTGAAAATAGAAAAATGGAAAAATTGCAAATACCCCCCCATGCTCCCCCTTCCCATATTCCTTTCTGGGGCTCCCCCCTCCCCTTCTCTTGCCTTTTGCATGCCTTCCTTCTCCACACTGAGGCAAGGGAATGAGGAGAGGCAAGCATGCCTTCCTTCTCCACGTGCAGTGCTTCCTCCTCCCATTCCCTTGTCTTTTGCCTGGATGTGGAAAAGGATGTGGATGTGGAAGAGGAAGGCATGCATGGCCAGGCAAAGGGCAAGGGAATGGGAAGAGGGAAATGAGGAGGAAAAGGCACATGCACATCTCACAGTAATCAAATTTGCTAAGTTCAAACTCACAAATGTGGAGAGAGGCCTGTTTTAAGTTTCAGCCACAGTTTCCCTGGAGGGGAGGGGACTCCAAGTCTAACAAATGGGGAAAATATAAATACTCCCATCTTTCAAGGCAGTGCTCTTGCTTTGTGATTGCTCCCCCACCCTGAGGATTGAAGAGCCCTACAGAGGGGTAAGAGCTAAGCCTGTCCAGAGATTGATCTTCGTTTGATCCTGTTAGCCCTTTTATTCCAGTTCAAGTTTAACATGTCCTTTTCTTGAGAAGTAAATGTTCATGTGGGATCAGTTGCAATTTATTATACCCCCAGGCTAGACAAATTTTTTGTGTTGCTTTCACCTTCCATGCCCATAGGTTGTAAATGCTTTAGGAGTTTGATGTGCATTTGGCTGTGCTTATTTTCAACTGATTATTTGCCCTGTTCACAATCAATTCATCAGCTCATCTCCAGTTCTGTTTTGCACTCCAGTATCTCCAAGGAAGCCTGTTGTTGAAGCCTTTGTTGAAACAGTGCATATGGAGGAAAGCTGTTCTTTCTCAGAGGAGAGTTGTTAGAGTTCTTCTGAAGAAAAAGTTTGAGTATGATCATGACTGTTTCATACAACAATCTGTTAAAATGGTTAAGTCAACATCAGCTGATCTGCATTTTTATATTTTATTATTTTATGGTGGGATGGGAATCCTGAAGCCATCCAGATGCTGTTGGATAACAATTCCCTGTATTCCTCACCAGTTGCTGTGCCAGCTGCATCTGCTGGGAGTTGCCTTTGAATGACACGTGGAGGACAGCATAATTCCCATCCCTATTTTATGGCAAGCCTCCAACCAAGGCTACTGCAAGATGTTCTGCTGCCTGAAAAGGGCCCTAGTGTCCCCCACTAACTTTATTTTTGTAAATTAAATTAGGTATATAAAGTCATGCTGCATCTTTCAGACATAATTCTTGCCTTCATCTAACCCCACCACATATAAGACGCTGCCTCATGCAGACTGCTTCATCCTCCTGAATAGCAAGGCTATCCTTCCCTGTGTTGACCAGAAAGAAGATTCCATAAGAAAGCATCCCTCCTCCTCTCAACCACCTGCCTAACTTTGGGTAGTGGGAGCAGAACCACTTAACCAATCATCCACACAACTCACTTTGGAGCACACTGAAGGATTGATTCGACAAAAGACTGGATAGCTTTGCATACGATCACCTTCTCCTAAAAAACAAACATAAAATTATGATAAATACGATATTTTATCATTTAAGGCTATGGCTAAATATTTTTCATTATGAAGTTTGCTTTGTTTTTAGCCATAGTTAACAGGAAGGAGACAGAATGGCTACTACATCATGGGGTGAGGAAACTCCATCTCAGAGCCTAAGCTGGCTCATGAAAACTTCCAACCAAGCCAATTTCTCAAGCACCAAGCCCCATGTCTCAGAGGCCAGTAGGGAAAGGAGCCTCTGCTGCTGTTTCTGATCAGCGAGATTGGCCAAAGTGCAACTGGAGAACCTGCCATCAGCAGCTTGGCTCTGGACCTGCTAGTGTTGAGAATATAGCCACATTCTACAGAATCTAGCCTGTGGTTTCCCAGTGACTCACCATCCCTTCCATAGAGAAATAGTTCTACCTCATAAGGACACAGATTGGCCGCTGTTGAATATAGCCTGCTTGAATACTCAGCTACTTCTGTTTCAGTGCTTGGTTCCCTGGAAAAAGTTACCTCTTGGCTGAAACAGATCAGAGGAACAGCCTCTTGTTGCAAGTAAGACAAATGGTTTGGCATTGTGACAGTTGCATGTGCGCATCTGTGTGCCTGACTGTTTACACATGTGACTGCAACATAATTTGAGATCATCAGTGCAGACCCTGTTGTGTCCCACCAGCCCATGAGGCTTGGTTGGTGGGAACACATCACAGGGATTTCTCTGTTGCAACAGCTCAACTGTGGAACTCCTTCTCAAGGGAAGTCAGGCTGACTCCATTGCCTCTGAGTTTCTGGTCCACAGTTAAGACTGTCTTGTTTCACTTGGCCTTTATTCCTTGAAAGTACTCTGGGTCTTTTAACTATATAATTTGAAATTATTTTTAAGGTGTGTTCTGTTCATATATTTAGTATTTTAACCACTTTTTAAATTCAGTGCATGTTGCCTCTCAGCCTGATGGGCTGATGCGATATGTACATGCTTTAGCTAGCTAGAACATAGTCCCATTGGGCAGAAATGGCAGGGAGAGGATGGAATCTCTCACCTGAAAAAGAGAATCTTCTGGAATGATTAGACATCATCATCTGTCGCTTAAGAACATAGCATTTCCCCAGTGCTTAACAAAGGACCTCTACACAGACAATGAACAAGAACTAAGCAAAGCACTCTGACAACCAAAAACACAGCAAAACCATTTCTTTTTTAGGCTTCAACAACACCTAAACACCCAAGGTTATTTTATCATGCTTCTTCAGAGACAAGCAAATGTGTATCATGTGCTTGGACTATTGTTGCTCTTGTGTACCTTCATGCCATTCCCAACATACAGCTACCCCAAGGCAAACCTATCACAAGTTTTTTTCCCCCTGGAGTTGCAAGTGTGTGATGTGCCCAAGATCACCCAGCATGTTTCCATGGCTGAGCAAGGAATCAAATCCTGGTCTCCACTGGTTGTAGCCCCGTGCTCAACCAGCTACACCTCGCTGGACTATGCTTGGACTATGTTGCAGGCTAATCTGTTCACTTGCCAGACTGATGACTGTTGATCACCACTTGCTGTTTCCAGGCACAAAAGTACTGCTCACTCAGCTGCCCTTTATTGGCGAAGGTGATTTGTAATCAGGGGACATGGTGGTTTTCCCTGCAGTATACCTATCCAGGCATTTTCTGTTAAATTGACTCCAGGGAGGCACACAGAAAGTAGTTATGAGAAACTGAAAAACAAAGAACACTATGCTATCCAGCTACCAGAACATTATCAGCAGCAGAAGCGAGGGGTATGCCTCCCAGTCTGTGCTAATGCTGTCACTCCCCCTGCTGCTCTTTTGTAGGTCATCACCATGCGCAGACAAACCAAGTCACAGAAGTTTCCCCTCCAGATGTCAAAGCCAAGGTTGATCTTTCTCTGCCCCCTGATATCAACAGTTTCCCCTTCTCTACCTTTATGAAGTCCAATTTCCAGGTAAGAAGCTGTAGTCAAAAAGGACTATAACCTCTGTCCCTCCTGACTCCTTTTCTCTGTTTGTTGCCCAGTAGCTGAGTCCATCAGTTTGCTTTTGTTGGTGTGGCCATGTTCCCAAAGGGACTTGACTCTTCTTCATCGCCCAACGCACTATACTTCTGCATCCTTCCTCCTTCTTTACTTTGGCTGCCATGATCCTTTGCTTCTTGTTTCCCACACATCAGAACCTAGCTCTGAGAAGGCTGTGCATGCAGGGTTTTTTTTTCTTTAGAAGGAATTTTCATGGCAGAGGGAATTGGCTTCAAAAGGGCACTTCAAATCTGACGAAAAGGCATTTTTAATCTTCATTTTAAACAAATTATTATTTGTTTAAATTAAATTTAAATTATTATTTTAAATTATTAAATTTAAACAAATTATTATTTCAATAAACAAATGTCATGACTCCTTCTCTTGTGGCCATTTGCTCCCCAAAAGCCTAAGTTTTGTTTTGGGTAAAACTGAACACCATCATTTCATCTGCAGAGTCAGACCTTTCCTTTCCATGACATCTTGGAGACCAAGACTTTAAATGTCAAAGGGGCATTCACACTACATGATTACAGTAGTTTTATCCCTCTAACTGCCATGGCTCCATCCTACAGAAACCTTGGATGTGTTGTCTGGTGACCTATTTAGAAATGTCTAAATACATATTTGTATTTAGACATTAGAAATTTCTAAATGCATCTCCAAATTCCAGGATTCCGTAGGATGGAGTCATGGCAGTTACACTAGGATAAAACTGCTGTAATTGTGCAATGTGGATGCAGCCCAAATCTCCTCTCTTTCTATTTTTCTCTCCCTGCCCCATTTTTTGCAATATCCTGCCTTATAAAGAAATCTAAAGACTGCAAAAATTTGCACAGATTTTGGTGTCTTTTTAGTTATGTATTACTACAATCAGGATTATATAACTGTAATAATAAATTACTGCAATAAAGAACAGCATTGGAATCTGTGTTTTGTTCTCTTTAGATTTCCAAAAGTGAATCAAAGCCAAGCAGAATTAAAATGACATTTCAGGCAGATTGTTGAGTGCACTGGTAGGGAATTAATGAGAGCAATTTATATATTTAAAATAGCCCTGTGCCATGATCATGCATTTGCAATGTCTAAACACTGCTTGCAATTGAAATGTATTATAATGTTTTATGTAGCTATTAGGGTATAATAATGTATTGTCCTTTTTTTTTTAAATTTGACATTTATATTTGTACTTTTTCATGTAGCCCTCAAAGAAGGCCATTGAAATATATACATAGGCTGAAACACATTGGGCTTGTTTCAAAATAAAAAAATAAAAACCATCCACTGAGCACTTGGAGATGTACCTCCTTCTTTATTTCCAAGGTAAATCCTGCTTGCACCATCTAAGAACTCAGCATTTCTTCCTTTGATCAATTCTAGGAGATGAGTTTGCCTGTCCTTGGACAACCCCTGCAACAACCTTTGACCCGACTGGATGGGGAGCAGAGGCAAATTGCTCTGCAGCTCAACAAACTGGTAAGAGGGAGAGTCAAAAATAAACAGCCAAGTCAGTGCAAATGGATGGAGAAAGATGCCTCCCCAGGGAGCTGAATATACTTTCAAAGTAGAGCTGCTGCTCGTGGCGTGTACAATCATTCTAATTTTGCCTCTGATGAACTATTTTACAAACATCTTTCCCCAGAATCCTGAAACACCCTGAAACTCACCTGTTTGATCAGAGGCAAAAGTGAGATGAAAGGAGTAAATGTGTACATGTATAAATGTGGAGTCTAATCCCCACAGTCCCCACCCAGAATGGCCATTGTAGTCCAACATATCTGGAGCATCCCAATTTGGGGAAGGCTAGTAGTACACTCTGAAAAGCAAAATCTCTTTCAAGCCAGTTCCAGATTTTGTGTGTGCTTGTGTGCGTGTATGTGTGTGCGCGTGTGTGCTGCGTGCTTCTACAGAAGAGATAGTATGACAAGTCACAGATATTTTAGCTTTTTAGAGCGGTTTCCTTGAAATAGCAGTATGGGCTCTTCTATAATTCAGGAATGGAAGGGACTGTGGTTGTGTCTCAGTCCCATTGTCTTCTACCTTCATTCAGAAGCTTTTTCAGGTGAAATGCAGAGCTGGGTATTTTTTTAGCTAGCCAGCCACACCCTGGCATGCCAGTTTTTCCCTGCAGGGTGTTGTGCAGTTAACAGTTAAAGAAAGAGTGCTGAAATCAAGGAGCAGAGCTCCAAGACTAGAGGACAAGAATGATCTCATTTGCCATAGAGTCTGGCCATTACCTCACTAGACTCTGCCTCAAGGGCCCTTCCACCTCAAGGATCCTCCCTAAAATGCAAACCTCAGGATTTCATAGGATGTTGAAAGTGGAATAATAGCACTGTAGCAGTCTAGTGCAGAAATGGCCTCTGTCTTATTGACTTTTCCCAGTACACTTTTGCCTCTCTCTTGCTTTCACAGTATTCTTGTCTACTGGGTTAAATTCCCTTGACTGGAAGCTGCAGGCTGATGTGTGACTTCATGTCACTTGATGTAGAATCACTCAGGAATGTCATTTCGTTTTTTAGAAATAGAGTTGTTCATAGTGTTTCATACAGTGGTGCTAGTAAGGAGCAATTGGGAAATTATAACAAGCCATCCCTGATGATTTGATTCTGGAGGGAAGTGCTTTACATCATGTACCTATCCAGCAATTCCCATACTTAATTATAAGTTCCAAGAACAGAAAGTGGAATATTTTATGATGTGATCAGTGTGAGCAGCAATTATTAGAGTGGAAAGAGATGGAAGAAGAAAGGTCAAGGCTATAGTGATAAGAGTAATTTTATGATTCATATGTGAGATTGTACCACATCCCTCCAACAGGCCATTGCTTAATAAATCTTGGACAAGGAAGCATTTTTTTTTCATTAATAGTTATTTGGAGGAGTCTTCTTTTTAAGTCATTCATGGTAATGCATTTTTTCTTGTATTGAAAGGAAACACACCTTTTACTCTTGCTTACATGTTGATCTGACTTGTTATCTCTTGGTGAAACTGTTAAATAAGAATTCGAGCAGACTGAGCGTCAAACCTCTGTCAAAATTTTTGACAGAGGTGCTCCCCCAAGTGGTCAAAGACATCTATTTTCCATAAATTATGATTTTCCTTTCGTTGCTGTTGTGTGCCTTCCAGTCGTTTCCAACTTACAGACTTGTATTTATTGTACTTTGTTTTGTGAATAATCCCTGGTAGAGAAGCAGGAGCACAATTTGCAAGTCTGATTGGTAAGGCATTGTTTCTCTGCGTCACTCATTGTATCTTGTTGTGGAGAGCAAGTAAATTATTCTCCTTGATGTCAAGTTTGACTCTCAGCTTCCAGCAATAGAGCGTGGCAAGTCTGAAATCTTGGACAGGGTTTTGCAAAATTACTATTTTTGACTATAGCTCGCAGAAGCCTCTGGCCAGTGTCTGAGAGCGGAAGTATTTTCAAGCTCTGACCTTGGGCATCTTCATTGTGGAGAATAAGGCCTTTTCCACACAACGATGGCACCCCAGCATGGGGATGCAAGCGGAGTGGAACTGCAATGACTCTTCTGCAAGATGTCGTTGCGGTCCCATCCTTCTTGTGCTGCCAGCTGGGGCAATCATGGTGTAAATTATTGATGGATTTTCTCTGTCAGTGAACCCCAACCCAACTCTCTTGCACTCACCTACCCTGTGGAAGGCCTGGAAACAGAATGGAAGTGCTTGAACTCCCTTCTACAGGGAGCCAGTCCAATGTGGAGGGGAGCATTCCCATTGTGCTCACTTCCTGCCAAAGGCACTGCCACGATCGTGACCACAGGGTGGTAAGGTAAGGTAAGGTGTAGAAAGGGCCTAAGTCTGGGTAGCTTTCTTACACAAAGAAAATGATTCCCAGAACAGTGTAGATCAGTAGTCAAGGATATGCTTTCATGCAGAAGACCCCCCATCATGCTTTTTTTACACAAAAAAAATACAGTATGTTGGGGTTTCCAAGCATACAGCTCCAATGTTCTGCACACTAATTTATTCCTGAGAAGCAAAGTCAAATGATATGCTTTGAAAACTGTTATTTTAAAAAGGAACAGCTCTAATCCAAGCACAGGAGAGTGACAAGACAGCAGGGAAATAATGTCAATTTGTTTTAATGTAAGTGAAAACATTTATGCTGGGGCTTTCAACATACCTTGATTTCTTTGTAAAAGCAGTCAAGACCTTCTGCATGAAAGCCTATGAAAGGGTGTGCTTGACCAGACAAAACCCAAAGTTGCACAAAAGTACAACTCTGCATTTAAAGCAACACTACCTGGTTTTCTTGCACATTAATTTTGTGGGTTGTTTTATTTTTATTTTATTTTTTAAAAAAACCAACAGATCCTACGGTTCATTGGTGACAAGGACCTGAAGATCTGGCAAGAAGAAATCATGGGGAATTATATAGCAAGCCAAGGGCTGGCCAGCCCCTCCCTGCGGAATGAGCTGCTAAGCCAGGTGGTCTCTCAGGTGTGGAAGAATTTGGATTTGGAGCAATGCCAGCGAGGATGGGTGTTGATGGCCATCCTCCTGGGGACCTTCTCCCCTTCTCCAGCTCTGGAGAAGCCCCTACTGAAGTAAGAAGAGAAGTTTTCCTTTGGCAGTGGGTTGTTGGTTTTTTGACACCCTTGAGCCAAGGCTCTGATTTTGTTGCTTTACAACACAGATTTGTGTCAGACCATGGCCTGGAGGGCTATAATCACATCTGCCAGCAGAAACTCCTAATGTCCATGCAGCAGAAGGAAAGAGACCCAGAAGTGTCCCGTAGTTTCCCTCCCACCCACTTGGAGTGGACCACCAACCAGAGGAAAGGCAGGATGGTGCTGGATGTCTATACCTATAAAGGTAAACATGATTGGTAGTATATGCAATCCTCTCAATCAACATATGCATTGTGGGAGTAATTTAAAAAAAGATCACCAAAGAACTAGGAAGTGGATTTGACTATACAGGGCAATGAAGCTGAGGGTTTTTGAGAAAGAGAAAAGTTTACATGCCAGACGGTTCTATTGTATTCCCATGCAGTAAAGAGTAGAAAGATTGCAACTCTTTCAAAATTTTCAGTTCAATTTGTTTGACTAAACAAGAAAGAATGATGTTCCAGTGTACTTGCTGCAAGTCTTGAACCACCCAGTAGTGCTAATTTGATATATTATCACCAGTTACCAGTGCTGTGAACAGTCATTTGGCATACATTTAAGCTCAAATTAAATTAGCTTAAATACTGTGGCATAAATACCTGATAAACAAAGGTGCATAAACACTGTAGTCTGTTCCCACTGACCACTGGAAACATCATCTGTTCACCTGGTCATTTTCCTGACTGATAGCTAGTGCTTGCTATTTAAATGACCTTTTAAATGGTTGTGTTCTTGATTTTATTGCATAGATTTTTATTATATTTTTATTATGATTTTATTTTGTGAACCACTGTGAGTTTTTTTAAACAAAACTCAATATATAAATTATCTAAATATATACAATAGACAACAATAAATAAATCTTTTGCTATGTTGCATGAATTCTCCAAAGCTCTTTTCTTCTTTCTTTCTCCTCAACCACCTTTTTGATCAGCACATGTCAGCTCCATTATCTGTCCTTTCTTAGTGCCAAATGGTAGCCTGAAATACTGAGAGGAATCTGAGAGAAGGTGGTCTTGATTTTTGTGGTTGTAGTCTTTGGGCAAAGAATTGGATAGCATGATCTTTGACATCTTTATGATGCAATCACATGCTGCATTACTTTCACCATCTGTGTAACATCCCATCCTTTCCAGTAACAACTTTCTGTCCTTTAACCTAAAGTGATTTGTGTTGTATTGTATTCCTTTGCTTGCTCACTTGTCAGTACACACCAGAGAATGCAATGGGATTTACTTCTGACTAGACTTGAATAACTTTGCACTATTAGTTCAACATTGCTGCCACCATAATGATGATATGTACTAACCACTGCCTTTCTCAAGCTGACATTGACTGGGGTGGGGTTAATTGTAGCTAGGACATGCACAGGACACCAGGTTGGGCAATGCTGTATTATGTAGCTGCTCATTTATTCTCTTAATCCCAGTCATTATTGCAAGGAAAATTTCATCACACATTACATGCTCACCGTTGGCTTCAGCTCATTGATGCAATTCCGTGTGTGGCCTTAGAACTATTTATTGGTATTAAAACTGCTCCTCTTATGAAGTAAAAAATATATTCGGAGTAGACATGTTGGCCGTGCAGCAAAATGCAAAAGCATCCAAAATCCACAAGCAGCTATACTTTTATTGGGCCAGCTCCAAAGCATAAAATACGTCATGCAAGCTTTTGAAGCTTCACTGGTTTCTTCATCAGGCAAAGGTGTTAGCATCAGCAACGGTGCTGATGCTAAGAACCATGGGCCTACATTGTGTCTGAGATGTTGTTAGCGAAGATGATATTGAGGGATCTCAGTGCAGGCAGAGGCCACTCCCCTTATTGGCCATGTGAAGACTACAGACAAAGAGTAGATAATAAAGGTAGATAATAAAATTTCAATTCCAGTAGCAATAGAAAAGTAACTTCTCTTGAGATCAGTGTCCCTATCCTGTGCAAAGCTCTCTGCGCCTTTCTTAGGCAGAGAACACTGAATTTCTCAAGAAGCCTTTCTCCTGTTTGTTGCTGATGTGTGCCTTCAGGTTGCTTCTGAGTTATGGTGACTCCAAGGGGGAACCAATCACAGGGTTTTCTTGGCAAGATTTGTTCAGGGGAGGGGCTGCCTTTGCTTTCCCCTGAGGCTGAGAGAATGTGACTTAGCCAAGGTCACCCAGTGGGTTTCCGTCGCCAAACAGGGCTTAAACCTTAGTTGCCAGAATTGTAGTCCAGTGCTCAAACCATTATGCCACACTGGGATCCAGAAAATCTTTTATGTGTTGTGTAGGTAAAACTTGCCAAACTGTAGTCAAATGAAAGGGTTTTGCCTTTGTTGGGGTAGAAACTCTCAAAGAATATTCTACTAACACCTTGTTGATAATTGTCTGGAGCTTTTTTGTCTCTCTCACATTTCCCTTGGGTCTTTTTGAGGTGTTTCACTTGTTTGAGGATGCACTCAAGTTCTCCTGTGGTTTGACTAGAATCTTGAACAGGAGCCCTCCCTGTGGTGACATGTCATTACAGGTTGCACTTGTATTTGGCACTTATTCCTTTCTTTTTCTCTTGACTAGAGGAGAGTTTTTCAGCTGAAGTGGAGTCCTGGACAACAGGAGAGCAATATGCTGGCTGGGTCCTGAGTTCAAGGTACCTCCGAAGGGTTTGGGTTTTTTAAAAAATTGATAGTCCTTTTCAGAGTCAGAGCTACTCTTAGCTGAGATCAAAAAGGATCTGGTTGCTATCAGTGTGCATGAAGAGGCATCTATTTGTCCCTATGCCCTCTCTCTATGGTCAGGTTAATGCCAATATCTTCCAACACAGTTTTGACTAGTTGGGATCCCTTCTGGCTCCTTGCATGGCCATGCTATGAGGAGGATGCACAAAAGAGCAGAAAGAGAAGCTGCAGCAGTCTGCGGTGGGGAGGTGATCCTGAATCTGAATTAGCTTCTCTGTTAGGCCATTTCCACACTACGCTGTTATAGTGCTATTATTCCACTTTCCACATCCTATGAAATCTTAGGGTCTGCAGTTTAGGGAGGGGCCTTTAGAATTCTCAGCCAGAGAGCTTTGGGACCTCAGTAAACTACAAACCCCAGAATTCCACAGGATGGTCAAAGTGGAAAAATAGCAGTATAACAGTGTACTGCAGAAATGACCTTAGAGTTGCCAGTCCTTGAGATCCAGGAGAGATTCTCTTCTCTTAAAACAAAGGTGGCTAATGAGTGGGCTACAGGCTGCATGCAGACCCCCAACCCTTATATTGCATGCTCTCCACATGTCTCTTTTGGAAATGAAAATGTTCTTTGCTTTTTCTAGTAGCAGGGCAGGAGTTGGGTGCAGCCCACTGGTTGGTTTGGTCCATGGACTTGTGAAAGTCAACCAGCCCTATTTTAAAGCTGTGGTGGCATTTAGCCAGTTCACAGCAGTTCGCCTGAACCCAGCTGTTCAGATTTGTTGGGATCACCAAACTGCTTGTTTTGGGGAGAGAAAACAAAAAGTCCATTAAATTCTTGCAAACTTGCTAAATGTCTTACAGCTTAAGTAAAATCAAAACAATAATAACTTGTTATATATTACGGGAGCTATGAACTCAATTCATGCCAAAGAGCAGATGCACCAGTCCAGGGTGGGATTTTATATATGCAATGTTTCTTCAAGTAGTAGTTTATATCTGGGTACTTTATGGGCTCACCCCTCTCCAAAACTCAATTTTAAATGTTGTTTTAATTCTGAATTTACTCAGCCGTTTGGTGTGCCATGAGTCCTAAACTTTCCAGCTTCTGAGAAATGAGAATTCAAGAAGAGTGTGGAGTGTGGGCTATTCGGGAGCATTTAATTTTGTTTGTGTGTGTGTACCTATGCACAAAGGGTGCTTCCAAAATAGGCTTTTGTTGTGCCACCAGTCAGCCTTTTCCATGGAATTATGTGTATATATTCATAGACATCTATCTTGCAATCCTCCAATTCTTTTCCTCCATTTTTTCCACAAAAAATGGAGGAAAAAAATTAGTTTTTCCTCAAAATTTTTTTTTCTACAAAAAAAATCAAGTGAAGGAGGCAGGGAGGGAGATGTTGTTGTTGCATGCCTTTAAGCCATTTCTGACTTATGGCAACCTGAAGGTGAACCTATCGCAGGGTTTTCTGGGGCTGAGAGTGTGTGACATACCCAAGGTCACCCATGGCTGAGTGGGAATCAAACCCTCGTCTCCAGGGTCATAGTCCAATGCTGAAACCCTTGCTCCATGCAGGCTCTCAAGAAGGGGAATAGCTGCACAGTTTCTATTGTTGGGCAGTTCTAGGGCAGTGGTTCTCAACCTGTGGGTCCCCAGATGTTTTTGGACTTCAGCTCCCAGAAGCCCTGAGCACTGACCATAGTGGTTGGGGCTTCTGGGAGCTGAAGTCTACAATCATCTGGGGACCCACAGGTTGAGAACCACTGTTCTAGGGGCTGATCATGGAAACACTGGGGCCATTTCCGCACTACATTCTTATAGTGCAATTATTCTGCTTTCAATATCCTATGGAATCTTGAGGTTTGCAGTTTCAGGAAGGGCCAGCGGGCCCCTCCCAAAACTGCAAACCCCAGGATTCCATAGGCTGTTGAAAGTGGAATAATCACACTATAAGAGTATAGTGCGGAAATGGGCTGTGTGTACTTGTGCATGGGAGTGTGTGTGTGTGTGTGAGAGAGAGAGAGGGGGGGGCATGCATACCAAAACATGATAAATGATGCTGAAGCTAGAGGAATGCCATTCTGTTTTTCCCTCTTTTCCTCCCCACCGTGCCACCCCTTTATATCTTTCTTTTGGGCCCTGACCACTTTTTAATGACACCCTCTCTGCCTCCGTCTCTCCCCCTTCCTCCTCCATGAATCCGTGTCTCCTCACTCTGCTGAGCTCAGAGGTCTAGATGTGGTCCCCCGAGGCTGGACTGTGTCCATGTTCACAGGCCAGGTATGGCATGACTTAGCAGGCTGTGATTTTGTGCTGGACCTCATTGGAGAACTAGAGGAAGGCAACTGGCCCTCTAAATCATCCCCTGATTATCCCATCACCCCTGAACAGGATGAAAGCTACTCCCGATGGAACTCTCGAGACAGGTGAGTGACTCCCTCATTGTCACTTCTCTCTTGGGTGTTCCCAGAGACCTCTACTCTTCTGAAGGGTCTTTCTGGCTTTCCTTTCTGACAGGACACTCTTGAACATTCCTCCTGCACCAGATATCCAGGCTCCTTCCTTCCCACCTCCTTCAGTGCCACCAGATGTCAACAATATTGCCTATCCAGGTGAGTGCCAATCTCAGAGTTGCAGCTGAACAGCACAGGGATAAGTGTGAGCCACATTGCTCAGCTTCAGGGCTTGAAATGATGAGGGCTCTGTATTATACCTGCACATGTGTGGGTTTTCAGCCAAAGATGTATCTGTGGTCCAGAAATTCGTAGGAAAAGGCTGCTTCCAAAATAATGTTTTCCCCCACATTTGTTCTGTTTCAAATACGGAATTTTAAAAGATACCCAAATGGTTTTGTATTCCATTTGCAAGCCTCCTCTTGTTTCCCAACATGTCTTGCCTTTTCTTACGTGTTGTTGTTGTTGTTGTTGTTGTTTGCTTTCAAGTCATTTCTGACTCATGGTGACCCTAAGGTGACCCTATCATGGATTTTCTAGGGCTGAGAGTGTGCAATGCGTCCAAGGTCACCCAGTGAATTTCCATGGCTGAGCAAGGAATCGAACTCTGCTCTACAGGGTGGCAATACAATGTTAAAACCACTACATCACACTGCCTCTCTATTTTCTTACACACACACATGCACACCAAATACAATCCATTAAGGAGGAAAAGTCAGAATGGGTGCTGTTCTGTCTCCAGCTACAGTTTAAAGTGTTGCTTATACAGTCAGCCCTCCACATTTGCAGGTTTCACTTTTGCAGATTTGATTTTCATGGATTATTTGCTGTCACCTCTGCTGCCCCTCTAGGCCATTTTTAATAGGGACTGAAAGCCTTGTGAGGCTGAGAAACTGAAAACAATCCCTACTGTAAATCCCTATTGCAAATGGTGTGGGGCAGCAGTGGAGGTGGCAGTGAGCCCCACTGGCCACCCACTTCTGCCTTGTGAAGGAACCCTGATGCCTCAAAGGAAGCCATGGTGGGCTAAATATGGTGACCATAGTTTTTTGTGTGTTAAATATGCTTTAGGAGGGCCTAGAGTTATTCACAGTTTTTTCACTTTCACAGGGCCTGTGTCCCTAACCCTAGCAAATGTGGAGGGATGGCTGTAATCTCTAAAGCTCTGTATGGTTTGGATCCAGGTTGTCTGAAGGACCTTCCACATAAGCTTGCCTAAGTTTTGAGGTTTTCGGGGAAGGTCTTTCTCTTGGTCCGCCACCCTCACCGTCACCGGCTTTTCTGCTGGGAATGCAGGTGAGGGCATTCATAGTCAAGAGTGGCTGGTGGGCTTGCCACTGGGGTGAGAGTGAATCCACTCTCCCCCCGCACTTGGCCTGTGTTGAACAGGAGCTCTGCTGGGCCAGACTTCGGAAGTTAGTTTGTCTCAGAGTGGCTGCAGGAAAAGTGATGGTAAATCAAGAGCGGATTTGCCACCCCTGTGGCTTTGGATCCCCATGGCTGCAAGCCCCTGTTCTTGGTGGCTCTGGAAGACTCTGGAATTCCCTCCCAAGAAGGCTATGCTGGCTCCCTCCTTCTTGTCTTTCCACTTTGTTTTTATTATGACAGGCTTGTGAGAAATGACTCTCGTATTCTCAGTCTCTCTCTCTCTCTGCCCTCCCCCTCTTTTCCTCTCCTGACATATACCAAAGAGTCTCAGGGTGATATACAAATAATATCATCAATGTAAAAATTTTAAAAAATAAAAAACAGTTTGAACAATCTAACAGCATAGTGAAATATGCAACAAATTAAGATAGTTTAAAACCAGGTATCTCTAAAAGTTTGGACAGAATCATTTAGGCTGTAAAAGCTTTAATAATGAGCCATCTTTTAACTTGGAGCTTGCGTCCCAGGAGAAGGTATTCCTCAACTGGGGTACCACACCAGAAAAGGTCCTTTCCTGGGTCATCAGATGGTATGTAGTTCCTACTGAAGGGAAACAGTCACCGAATCATGGAATCATATTGCTGGAAGAGACTACAACAGCCATAGAGTCCAACCTCCTATCATGCAGAACATACCCCCAGCAAATGACCATCCAGCCTCTGTTTAAAAACCTCCGAAGAAATTGACTCCACCACACTCTGAAGCAGCATATTCCACTATTGAACAGCTCTTACTGTCAGGAAGTTCTTCAAGATGTTTAGGTGAAATCTCTTTTCCTGTAGCTTGAATCTATTGCTCCATGTCCTAGTCTCTGGAGCAGCAGAAAACAAGCTTGTTCCATCTTCAGCATGACATCCCTTCAAATATTTAAACAGGGTTATCATGTCATCTCTTAGCCTTCTTTTTGTCAAGGTAAACATACCCAGCTCCCTAAGCCACTCCTCACAGGGTGTGGTTTCCAGACCCTTCACCATTTTGGTTGCCCTCTTTTGGACACATTCCAGCTTGCCAATATCCTTATTGAATTGTGGTGCCCAGAACTGGACACCACAAACCAAAGCAAAATAGAGTCAGCAAAGCCAACAAAGCAGAATCTCCCTCCAGGAGACCTCAGTTCTTAAGCAAGCAAGTGTAGGGAGAGGTGCTCCTTCAAGTATAGAGGTCCTAAGCTATTTAGGGCTTTAAATTTCTCACCAGCACCTTGAATTCAGATTGGAAGCATATTGGCAGCATATTGTTTTTATAAGGAAAGGCCTTTTAATGTTGTGCTACATTATTTTGTTTTTTGCCTTCTAATGGCTACATTTTAAGTGGTTTTAATTCTATAGGTACTTCAGTTACATTTTAGCAATAACTTTTAATATGCTTTTACTGGTACATATTTTCACTTCTATATTTTAAAAAATTCTGTAAGCTGTCTTTGAGTCCCAGGTCTGGGCAAAGCTGGGGTATAATATCATAACAACAACAACAATTGCATGGACTTTTTGACCAGTATTACTCAAAGCCTTCTTTGCAGGAAATCCCTGAAGTGTCAAGGATGTGAAATTTGCTAGGGGAAATAAGAATGCCAAGAAGGGTGGGGAGATACAGTCTGATAAAAGAATGTGGATTTTCCTCTAGAACCAGGCACCAGAGATAGCCCAAAATATGCCAGAGGACTGGATCATTATGTGGATGACCTCTTTATGCCATTTCTGAATCATGGATCCAGGCATCACTCATCGGTAGTAAGCATGCTCTTTTCTCACCTGCTGCTCCATGTTCTTCCTTTTTGAGAATTGACGTTCCTTTTGTTAGTACTGGGATCCATTTGACAGAGTTGCTGTCTGTGACCTTATCACCCTGCTGTACCCTCAGAGGTCCATTTTCCAAGCCAGCCACAGGCATCCTGTTAGTGGCATATGCCAATGTGTGGACCTTTGAATATGTGGTAGGTGGCACTGAATACCTCTTTCTGCAGTGTCCCAGGTGTGCCACAGGAGCCAGGGGGCTTGCAGGTGCAGGTCTGTCCCCTGAGCCATTGATTGTGGGGGCAGGCAGGCAGTATTGTGCATCCCAGGTATTTGTGAGCAAAAGGGGCCAAAGGAACAGCCTCCACCTAGCATAAGGCTGCTCTTTCATCTCCAGCTACTCCATCCAGTCAGATTAGTTAGTCCTGATGGAATTGTGCCTGCTAACCACCTAGATCCTGTTGCATGCTCAGTCTAAGCAGCCTCTGCTTCCTTCACCAAAGCCACAAATACATGAATGTAATGTTGCAATCAGCATGTCATCCAGTATGCTGGATAATCTGTATACTAAATATTCTTCCTCTCCTTCTCTCTCTCTCTCCCTCTCTCTCTCTCTTTCTCTTTTGCAGGATCTGGACAGTGAGAGGAGTCTGACTGGACGCATGAAAGGAGGTGGGAAAATTGGGCCCGGTCAGCAAGGAATTTTTCCAGGTACACACATCAGTGCAGAGGTAGAAAGGAAATAGAGTTGGATTATAGTGAAAGGGTGCTTGCAGGTCAGGCTTTAACCCAGCCATTGCTCTGCCTCAAACTCTTGATGGCTGGTGGCTTCTGTGTCAGTCAACAATGAATCCACTCTGGGTTTTAGTCTGGCAACACCAGCAGTAGATGGCTAATGGCTTCCATAGAATCATAGAATCATAGAAATGTAGAGTTGGCAGAGACCACAAGGGCCATCCAGTCCAACCCCTTGCCATGCAGGAAAACCCTCAAAGCATTCCCGACAAGTGGCCATCCAGCCTCCGCTTGAAAACCTCCAACGAAGGAGACTCCACCACACTCCATGGCAGCACATTCCACTGCCGGACAGCCCTGACCGTCAGGAAATTCTTCCTGAGGTTCAGGCGGAATCTCCTCTCCAGCAGCTTGCATCCATTGCTCCTTGTCCTGGTCTCAAGAGCAGGAGAAAACAAGCCCACTCCCTCCTCGACATGACATCCCTTCAAATATCTAAACATGGCTATCATGTCCCCTCTCAACCTTCTCTTCTGCAGACTAAACATACCCAGCTTTCTAAGTCTGGCCTCATAGGGCATGGCTTCCAGCCCCATGTAAGTGACTACACTGAGTAGAGCACGTGAGCAGAAATACCAGTCAGTTTTGCTGTTTATGCTGGAGATAACTTTGCTATAAGACATGGCAAGACACTGTCCTTCCTTTTCTCAGGCTACTCAGGAATGATGACTATGCCAACATATCAACCTATGCCTGTCATGGGAGGAATGGTACCTGCACTAAATGGAATGGGAACAATGCCAGGTAACAAAAATAAAGGAAATAGACAGAGGCTAGAATAGGATGAAATCATGTGGACATTTTTGAGGTAGATAGGGTCACTCTGCCCAGGCCTGTACAACAGACCACTATGCCCTTTTCCTGCTGAAGAAAAATTAAGCTTTCATTAGATGAGGGAATGTTGCATGAATGTATAAATTTATACATGTATACATTTTACGTTTATCTCCCAGTATTAATGCTGCAAAAACATAAGTCCAATATTTCACAAATGAAAATTCAGACACATGTGGCCAAGCAACATCATATTGTATCAAGATGGCAATAATTATTAATGAGGAAGATGACACAAGCTAAGAGAGGCAGCAGTTTGGTTTTGCCTGAGCCTACTGGGAAGGACAAGATTCTTCCCACTCCTTTCCTCTCTCTCTCCCTTTGCTGAATTAACTGAATGCAA
Source organism: Iguana delicatissima (assembly GCA_948472985.1). Taxonomy (NCBI): domain Eukaryota; kingdom Metazoa; phylum Chordata; class Lepidosauria; order Squamata; family Iguanidae; genus Iguana; species Iguana delicatissima. The sequence goes on from CAOKZL010000063.1 coordinate 85,875, forward strand.
ACATCTTATGTCCTTTGGGGATGCTGTACAACGAACAGGGGAATATACTGCATGGTCAAAAAGCAATAAAAAGTCAATGGAAACAGTACACTGAAGAACTATATAGAAGAGATGAAAAGATGACAGATTAATTCAGTGAAGGACCATTTGAAGATTCTCAATTAATTTATTAATGCTTGGGCCATAGGCCATTTGCATACATAGTAATAAAATCAATAATTACAGTTTCGAAATACAACAATAAAACAGCAGTATAAAGTGCAACATAAAATAAAGAGAATATTAGTCTTGCATGTTGTAATTAAAAGAGGCAGCTAATACAATTAGGATACACTACATATATTAAAATACATTAAATATATATATATTAAATATAAATAACAGCTCTAAAATTAGTAAAAATCATCCCCAGTGCAATCAACTGCAATATCCGTGATGAATCTTGCCCTAATTTTCATTGCTGCCAGGGCACCATTTGAAGATGAACCTACAACTTTAGAAAGTTAAGTGGAAGCTGAACTTAGAGCACTTGGGAGAAATAAATCACCAGGATCAGATAGGATACCAATAGAGCTGTTTCAAACTACAGAGACAGAATCTTTAGTTCTAACTTAAATATGTCAACAAAAATAGAAAACAAAGCAATGGGCCACAGATTGGAAATGCTCAATATACAGTCCAATCCCCAAGAATGAGGATCCCACGGTTTGCAGTAGCCACAGGACCACGGCATTAATTTTCCAAACAAACGCAATCATGCTCAAAATTCTAGAAGAAAAACTTTTACCATATATAGACTGAGAAATGTCAGATGTCCAAGGTGGGTTCAGGAAAGAAAGAAGTATGAAAGATCATATTGCAAACCTACATTAGATAACCGAATGCATTAAAGAATTTCAAAAGAAATCAATCTGCGCTTTTTAGATTATGGCAAAAACTTTGATTGTGTAGATCATGAAAAAACATGGATCACTCTTAAAGAAAGCGGGGATGGAGGAGGGTAGAAAGCAATAGAAAAAGGAGGACTCAATCAAGGAAGCCACCGCTGCCCTGAGTCTGCAAGACCTGATTAGGGCTGTTGATGACAGGGTGACCTGGAGCTCTCTCTCATTCATAGGACCACCAGAAGTCAAAATGAACTTGACTGACAGTTTACAACAACAAATGGTAAAATAATTAGACTCTAAGCATAAAATAAACAGGGAACAAAAGTACAACATACGCAATAAAATCCAGTGCCCTCCATATACATAGAGCAGGGCCCTGAGGTCACTAAGGTTCTTGCCCAGAAGACAGCCTTAACAGTGATTATAAATTGCAAAGCTAAAACAGGGACAGAAAATGGGAGACTCTTTAACTAACAGATTATATTTGCTTGAAGCTCTCATGGACTACACGGCCCACTTCCTCACATGCACTTTTTAGATTATTATTTACACATATCTGGGTGGAATAGTGGGAAATTATCTGATTATTTAAGGTGCCTTAAGAATTTAATATGTGTATTTCTCTGGCTGTGATGCTGATCCATTAGGATTTCAGGACTGCTCATTGAATGGCCCGTCAGCTAAGCAGAATAGTCTCTCTGGCTTAGTTCTGTCCTATATAATGTGAATTTGGTGTATAATCTTCCCAGCAATGAGAAAATCCCATAGTTTGCCAGACCAGTGAAGAACTGAGAGAGGCTGGGAAGAATTCTATTTTCTAGCTTTGTTGTTAACAGTAAATACAAAACAAGGGTGAATGTAGACTTGAGTATCACCAGACTGATGTCAAAATGTAGGCTAAAGTGGAGTCATGCTCAGACGCAAAGCTTTTAGACTGTTTAAATATTTCAAGGGTCGTTGTTCTTTGAGAATGGAAATCTGAGGAATTCTGCAGTCATCTCTCCTCACTAATAGAAGCCCCACCTTGGAATAGTGCCTCTGGTAGCTGTGTATTTAACAGGAAGCGGCCACATGCTGTGAGAGGGCTCAAAATTTGCTCTGAGACGCTTTGTTGCCATCTTTCTCTTTCTCTCTTAGGTGTAATGATGCCCCAGCCTCAGCCTGTAGTACCATCAGTGGATCCCAGCCAGGTGGCAGCACAGCAACAAGCCTTCATCAACCAGCAGGCCTTGCTCCTGGTAAGTGAAAGGATTTTACGCAGCAATGGGAAATATGCGTCTGCCGGGTATCGCTGGGCTGCCCTTCCCATTATGCCTCATCATTAGTTATGTTGGCTAGGGCTGATGGAGTCGCAGTTCAGCGAGAGTCACAGGTCAGGAGTAAATTTGTAGCAGTATTGTTTCTTTTGTCACATACCTTGCCCTGCACAGACTCATAAAGAGACCATGCTCTAGTCTAGTGTTAGATCTTGGGCTTGGTTTCAATACCTTCTTGCTATCTTTTTTTCCCTCCAAAGCAGTCACGAGACTCAAAGATCCTAAAAACAAAACTGGTTCAAAACCTGAAACAAGAGAATTGCCATCTTGATTGGACCAAATGAGCCACTGACTTCAGTGTCCCTAACACTGATCAATTGGCAATCATATTGGATACTTCAAAGGAAGAGGCCATTAGCTCCCAACATCCTACTTAAATACGAAATAAGTGGCACATGGCTGGATTGAGAATCCAGAACATAAATGGAACCAGTTGAGTATATGCTGCCCCATGTGTTTTGGATGACGGCTCCCACCAAATCAGCATAGTCATTCTGGTAATGGAAGTTGCACTCCAAAACATCAGGATGTCATTGCATGGCAAAGGTTGCTCCCTATATGGCAGCTATGAATGCACAGGTTAAACAAGGATTAAGAACATTTCTATGTCATGTTTCAGGCTCAGCAGATGACTCTTCAAGCCATGACACTCTCTCAGCAGCAGCAAGGGCAACAACGCCTTCAAAAAGAGAGATCTCCTGAGTTTCCAAGATCAAGACGATCATCATCAAGGAGGAGATCACCAGAACCTTCAAGACGATGGCAACAGTCACCACAGAGCTCACCTGAATTTTCCAGGCGGAGGAGAGTGTCGCCAAAGAGAAGGTCACCTGAACCAAGGCGAGCATCACCCCAGAGGAGGTCACCTGAACTTTCAAGGACCAAGCGGGCACCACGATGGGAACAATCATCTGAATATTCAAGGCAGAAACAAGATTCTCCTCCACTGCAACCAGCTCCAACTGCTAAACCCAAGCGCTCCAACAGTAGCAACAACAAAGTGTCTGTTCCTGACCAACGAGAATCTCCACCTGAGACACCAGAGCTGGTACATAGTTCAGAGTATCCAGCAAGTAGCCATCAATCAGACCTGAGTAGCTTCTTCTCAGGGTGCTATTTTACTCAGTTTGACATGAGATGAAAGGACATAAAATTAAAATAAAATAAAATAAAATAGTGATATACTGATAAATTTTGAACTGCAGGTGCACCTCATGACAGTCCCCCAACATCCCCCCAAAATGCAGACAATTCTGTGGAGCCTCGCCAACAAACCAGTTCTAGTACTTTTTGTCTGAAATCCCGTTAATACACTACACTAGTGGTTGCAGTTTTTCCAAGTTTGTGCAATGGTAGCAAAGGAAAGCAGGCAAAATCTGCTAATTTCTAACAGCCTGTTTCCGCAGTGCCTGACTTCCTTTGCAGCTGCTGTAACTAAGGCATTTTTCCTCCTGTCCAACAGTGTAGTTACACTGTTGTAGCAGAGCCACAGGATTCTGGCTTTCAGTTTTCACCACAAGCAGGCCTTTTGTAAAGCTAGTGGATGGCCATGCTCTGGGGACGGGATTCTGAGGGCTGTAGACCAAAAAGGTAGCTTTTCCAAGTTGTGTGAAAGTAGAGTTGTAAGAAAATTCATTGAATTCATTGACAGAAGGGCTGAGAATGAGATAGGCATAAGGAGTATCAATACAAATTGGCCATTTCCACACTACACTATTATAGTGCTATTATTCCACTTTCAACATCTCGTGGCTTCCTGGGCTTTGCAGTTTAGGGGAGTCCCTTAGAATTCTCAGCCAGAGAGCTCTTTGACCTACAAACTCCAAAATTCCACAGGATGTTGAAAGTGGAATAGCACTATAACAGTATAGTGCAGAAATGACCTCTGCGTGTGCGTGCATGTATGTGCATGCATATATATGTGCACCCATGTGAGTGTGTGTTTGTGTGTTGTTTGTTTAATACCTCTAATGTGTCCTAATTGTGTTCCCTGGATGCCTTAGCTCCAGGCCTGTATTTTGAGATGGCTGAATCTGGCAATGATTGTGAATCCCACAATTTAAATGTGTCACTAAAGAGGGTACTAGAGACACTGAGAGGAAGCCTGAAGAAGCTGAGATCAGTCAGTGAGAGCTAACATCTTATGGTCTGTGTTCCAGAGTCATATCTACCAAGAAAAGGAGCATTCAGGATTCCAAGCAGACACCCTTTCAAAAGTAACTGTCCAGAAGAAAATTGAGTTCTTCCAAAAAGTTGGTGAGTCACATGTTCATTTTTCTACATCAGCATCTCTTCACTTTCTGTACTAATGCAAAGTATTAATTTTAATTGTTGTTGTTGCTTGCTCAAGGAAAGTGCTAGTAACATGCTGAAAATATTCCTGTTATAAACAATATTTTCAGTTCTCTAGTTCTCAAAGAGTAGGGTGGGACCTCAACAGACAGAGAGATTGTGTGCTTCCACAGCCCAGTTGTTTAGCCTTAGGAAAATTATTTTACCAAAGGGTATGCTTGGAGATCTAGGTGATTCTTCTTCCCCTCTGTAGCAGGTGAGATGGTTCAGAGCCACTTTCCTCTTATGCCTGGGGCAAACCATAACTGCAAAAAATTTTTAAAAAATGACCTGGCTTATATGATGCTTAATATCATATAAGCTAATCTGTTGTTGTTTGGTTGATATTTTAAGTCCCTCCAACCTCTGCCACTCTGTTTTATTTCATTATTTTAATTGGAGTGGTGCCATCAAGCCTAGGAAAAGCAGATTTAAGAACTTTCTGTGCCTGACCTTCTTTTCTCTTCAGGGCAGCAAAAGAGTCCTATGAAAACAGGAATTCCCCCACCAAAGAAACTGCAAGTGGGGCATCAAGAGAAGCCTCAGAGTGCTGGGCCTAAACTAAACGCAGGTGAGCAACGGCCAAATATACTCAACATGTGCAGCAGAAAGCCATGCAAGACACAAGTTGACCTTTGGGAGATCCAAATCCTGAGTGGTGTTGGATGAAGGCAAAGTGCATTGAGACACCTTCTTGAAGAATAGTTGGTTGGATGCAGCAGCCTGTTACCCTGTAAACTGGGAGTCCCGGGAGGGGCGCCCAAACTACCAAAACAAACTAAGCAAAGATGGGGAAAATTAGCTGGAGCACTCTCTTGGCTAACGAGAGGCAGGGCAACGCAGCAGGATCTTTTACCCTATGTATACAGCGTCAGGTCAGTGAGGAGGCAAATGGTTCAAACAATAATTAAGATTTATTAAACAGATATTAAAGAAAAACACAAACACACTCCTAACTAGAAAAGGAAAATAGAATTTGAGGGGAATGGGTGATATGCCACCTGTCCTTTAGTCCTGAAGAAGCCTGATTGAAGAAGTGGAAACCTGGCGTGGTGGCCAAGGGGAATCTGCTGAACCGAGCGGCAGCAAGGCAGAGTGGAGTTCGGGCGATCCGGCAAGAGTTCCGGAGAAGTTCCAGCAAGAGTTCCAAAGAGCTCTCTGAGCGGGGGATTTTTATAAGGGAAAGAACAACCGCAGGCTAGTCTGGTCTCAAGTGAAAACAATAAGTTTTGGGTTGGAGACAAAGCCTCCGAAAGGTCAGTATTTGCATGATTGAGTTAAAGTCCGAATTGACAGTAGTATAGCCGGTATGTAAATGCGGCTAGCTCGGCAGTTAAGTACCTAGCTCCCAGGATGTCCTCTCAGGGCAGAGGATCCAGCGTGCATATGTAATGAAGGTGTTTGTTTCAGGAGGTCCCCTAAAGCAGCACTGGTGATATCTGGCTTGTTTTGGTGAGAGCAGCAAGCAGTAGCCATGCCTCACTTCGTGCTTCTTCGGCGGGCCTCACAAACACTTGGCTGGTGGCAGAGTGGGGCCGAATTATGATATCTAAATGATATCTTTGGTTCACCAAAGGCCAGATCAGTACGCGGTGGTAACAAGCCTGAGTTCTTGTAGCCAACAGAGAACATCATTAGGTCACAAAGTGCTTCATGAAACTAATAGCAATACATATGCATAGAAATGTGTTGATGGATGCTGAAAGTTACCACTCTCTGCACCAGAGATTGGCGCATGATAGGTGTTTGAAGCACCATTTCCCACAACCAGCATACCCTCCAACTATCCCAGACAGTCCCAATTAATCCTCTTTTTCAGCTGCTTTTAAAGAGTTCCAGTTTCTCCCTCCTTCACCTGCTTTTCCCTTTGGTCCTCAGCTTACGTTCATTGCCACAGACTAAGTACAAAGGGCAAAAGTAGTTTGCATTCAATTAACTCAGCAGTGGATGGGGGAGTGGAAAACAGAGGACAGGCAGAATCTTGCCGTTCCCAATAGGCTCAGGCAAAAGCAAATGGCAGCAGGCAAAAGTAAACCGCTCAGGCAAAAGCAACTCAGGCAAAAGCAAACTGCTCCAGTTTCTCCTAGGTCGTGTCTTCTTCCTCGTGAATAGCTTTTGCCATCTTGATCTCACTGTGACATTGCTTCACCATGTCTCCTGGTTTTCGTTGTGTTGGGGCTCATGCTTCTCCTACAGACCATCCACCAGCTGTTTCTGTATCTCCAGGCTGCTGAAAAAGGCAAAAGGGGGCCCCGATGGATACCACTGTCTCACGCTCTTCACCAGTCTTTCAGCTGTGAAGTGCTCTTGTACTGTATTCCTCCTGAGAAGGGCAAGATTCTGCCCTCTCTTCTCCACTCCCCACTTACTGAGTTAACTGAGTACAAGTACAAAGTACAAGTACAAAAGCACTTTGAAAGTTTGCAGCAGCTGAAGTAAGATGAGAACAAAAAAAAGAGGAGAGAGAAACTGGGACATTTTAAAAGCACTTCAAAAAGTGGAAGGGCTGTTTCTGCCAAAGTGGGACAGTTGGAAGATATGGAAAGATCAAGCTAACTCTTCTACCCTATATCTGCAGTGTCTTCGTACTGAATGGCAGTCGGCCTTTGCTGGCAGGTGGACTTCCTTGCTTATTCTGGCTTCGGTAACAAAGCAACTCTAGGCAGAAGGCAACCTAACAGGAAAGTGTTTTTGCAAGCAACTGAACCAGGACTCAGGAGAAACTATCAGGATGGATATGAGGATGAAGTGAAGAGATATTTTGTGGGCCTCTCTCTAAACCTATTTTCTTCATTTCTTGTTCCAGGCTTGTCAGCTTCTACACAGAAGGAAAATAAACAATTAATGAAAGTACAGAAAGACACTCCTTCTCAGACGGCACAAAAACCAGAACCAAGCCAGGAGATACGGGACATTGTTAAAATACACAAAAGTCAACCAGTCCCACCACCAAAACCTGCCGAGCCTCTTAGGTGAGCAGTGGGCCCAGTTTGTTTGAAGACTCAGACCTCTCTTTAGAGCAGAGCTTTCCAAACTTTTCATGATGGTGACACACTTTTTAGACATGCGTCATTTCGCGACAGAGCAATTCAGTTTTACTAGCAAACCGGAGGTTAAATTAACCTTTTATAAGAGATATAGACACATACATAAATTGTAATTACAAAATGTACAGGGACACAACATATCTCATGAAAACCTTTCATTTATATTTTTAAAAATATATGATTTATTTATAACATATCACATACATTTCCAAGGCTCGAGTGGAGGGCTCATTCTCAATCCAGGGAGGTGACGCACCTACACCCTTCAGGCAACACACTAACGTGTCGTGACACACCATTTGGAAAACCCTGCTTTACAGGCTCGTGGGCAAAAAGGGTCTCACACTTGTTCCCATGCCGGCCAAACCTTTAGTGGTTTACTTTCACAACGTGGATAGAAATCGCCCAGACAAGGTACCAGCCTAGGGGCTAGATGTTTCTTGTGTGATTACTAACAAACTAGTCACACAGCAACTCACGTGGAAGTCTTGAGATGGTCTCTTTCCAGCACAAGCACAATCATAGAGCTGTTGTGTCTGTATACACAGGAGAAATTCTGTCCTCTGAGGACAGGCATTTTGTTGTGTTTGATTCCATTATTTCTTCATCTAATAGACTGATCATGGCAAGGTATTTTCTTTTCTGTTCTGTTCTGTACTTTTCTTTTCTTCTTCAATTTGGTGTACAGACATGTTTCTAAGCCCTTTGTGAAGAAGCAAGACCCAAAAGACGAAGCTCTGGCAAAGCTAGGGATTGTGGGATCGTCTCCTTCATTGGTGAGTGTCAATTTGCCACTTCCTGCTATTACCAACCTATCAGTGGGAGCTAATGTGATCCAGAAGCCTAAGTCCTGTTGGGATTTTCAAGCCCAGATTTCCCGATGCTCTTTGGGTAGCCTTAGGCAAGTCACTATTTCTTATCCTAATCTACCTCACAGGATTGTTGTGAGGATAAAAATATATAAACCCTATATGGCACCCTGAACTCCTTGCTGGACAAGTGGAAGACAAGTACAATCAATATATATTACAGAAATAAAGTTACAATGTCAGGACTCCAGGCTTTTCTTGATGTTGACTATGTGACTGTAACTATCAGCACTTTGTCTACATCTCTGCTTTTTGGGGTAGGGCTAAGGGAAAATTAATTAATGTTGTGGAAAGTAGCTTGAGACCCTGACTTAAGTTACAGATCATTCACCAGTACCTCTAATTTAGAGGCCTCTAGAAGAAAAACTACATTTCACTTTGAAAGACAAGTTAATTAATGTTGACTGTTTGTTCTTAGTTGCTATTTGCCATCAAGTCAGCTTTGGCTTGAGATGATTCTCTGAATGGGAGACCCTCAAGAGTTGTCACTGGTCCTGCTAAAATCTTGCAAAACCAGCTCCATGGATTCCTTGCTTGAATCAATCCACCAGCAATGTGATCTTCCTCTTTTTCTACTGCCTTCCATTTTCCCCAGCATGATAATCTTTTTCGTGTCATCTCACAATACATCCAAAGTATGATAGCTTCAGTTTAGTCATTTTGGCTTCTAGAGAGAGTTCAGTCTTGGTTTGATCTTGGATCTATTAATTTGTTTGGGCTTGGGGGCTTTTTGGCAGCCCATCCTATCCACAGAACCTTCCTTTAGTAACACATTTCCAATGAGTTGATTTTCTTTCTGTCAGCTTTCTTTACCTTCCAGCTTTTACAACCATACATAATGGAAATATTATGGCATGGATGTTTTCGACTTTGGTCTTTAATGCTATATCTTTACATTTGAGCATTTTATCTAGTTTCTTTATAGCTGCTTTACCAACTCTTAGCCCTCTTTTGATTTATTGACTACTCTTCATATTGAATAATGGCTAAGCCAAGGAATGGAAAATCTGTATCTGTTTTGATGCTTCCCACTTTAAAGTTATGTAAACCAACTGTGGTAATGATTTTTGTTTTCTTAATGTTCAGCTGTAGTCCTGTTTTTGTACTTGTTTCCTTAACTTTCATCAATAGTTGTTCCAAGTTTTTGCTGTTTTCTGTGTAATTTAGTGTCATCTACATATCTTAGTTGTTGATGTCCTCCATTCCAGTCATCATGCTTCCTTCCTTCAAATCTAATCCTATCTTTTGGAGGAAGTCCACTTTGACTGATTATTCTGTTTGACTGATTAATAATGGGATTGTTGTTCAGTAAGATAGACAAAACAAAATGGGGATATCCCATTTAACAATAGGCCATCACACAGGCCAACTGTAACACATACAAATTGCTCCCTCCCACCTGGGGACTACACAAGTATATATAAACTCTGTCTCACTTCCATGCCGCCAGATCCTCTGAAGATGCCAGCCACAGATGCAGGCGAAACATCAGGAGAAAATACTAATAGAACACAGCCTCACAGCCCGGAAAACCCACAACAACCTATGGATTCCAGCTGTGAAAGCCTTTGACTTTACATAAAACAAATACCTCTTGTCTTTTGCAATTTAGGAGATCAATGTCATCTTTTCCGGTTCAGAATCCTATATTTCTGCCAAACACTACTAGTTGCAAAATTACCTTTTTATCTGTGGCTATGTTTGATTCTTGTTTTCCCTTTCTGCACCCAGTCATCCCCTTCATTACCAGAGAGAAAACCTCAACTGCCATCTCCACCACCACCACCTACCAAGCCGTCCAACTCCATCAAAGAAAAACAGTTGCCCCTCATGAACCTCTTTACTCGGCCCTCACCCACCTCTTCCCCTGCCTCAGTGCTTCCTCCTCCTGTGCCGTCTCCTCCCTTGCCTGCACCACCCACTCCTACAGGTAACGTCACCAAAGAAATTGGGGTTAATGATAAGCTAGCAGTTCCTGCACCTTCTCTTTGTTTGAGCCTCAGTGGGACAGTCTACGTGCACAGCAAGCATGATGGACAGGGTGTCTTCTCAGCAGAATGGCCCTCAATGGCAAGCAGTCACTTTACTAGTACAGAATTGCCTTCATTCTTCAAACTTGACTAATTCTGAGTCAGAAGTCTGTGTTGTATATAATATGTTTTGTGCTGTACAATGTCTTTTGGTCTCTATTCGTTTTTTTAAAATCATTTCTCCTTGGTACAAAAGAAAATTGGTTAACGTAAAACGATCAACTTTTTCAACATGGATGTCATCTACTTTATAGACTATTTTGAATACGCAGTTTCCAAATGTTACTTTACTTCACCACTTGGCTTTGCATAATAGTGGATTACAATTCCTTTCACACCCAGCTGGTCCAGTGAGTGGGATCCAAAGATGGGAATAACTATGTTGTTGTTGCTTTCAAGTTATTTCTAATTTATGACAATGTCAAGCTGCATCTATCATGTTTTTTTTCTTCATGAGATTTGTTCAAACGGGGGGGGGTGCCATTGCATTCCTTTGAGGCTGAGGGAGTGTGACCTGCCCAAGCAGTGGGTTTCCATGGCAGACTGGGGATTTGACTGGTCTTCCAAAGTAGCACTTAGACCAGTACACCACATTGGCTCAGGGAATGGTTGTGCTAGGGCATAATTAAAAGTCCTGATAATTCCCTGAAAACCCTAATTGTCTTTGGACCGGGCTATCAGAAAGATTGACTTCTGCTGCACGGACCTGCCCAAACCAATTTGTCCCATCATTAAATGCCATACTTTGGGTTCCAATACCCTTCTGTTTGAAAGTAGGTGAGTGCTGACCAGGGCCAGAGGGCTTTCTCACTCACAGTTTTCTCTGTAGAGAAGCTCAGCTCAAGGTGACCATGATCTATAGTGAAGCTTTTTCTTTGTTTCTTTGTCTGGGCATTCCTGCACAGTTCCATAGCTAGTTACAGTTTTGCTTTTTTGCTGGACATTATGAACTCTCCTGATTTTGTAATGACTGCTTCTTTAATTCTAACATTGTTCTTTGCTCGACATTTATTGGACTTGTCTTTCTTATTTTAAACTGTACACTGCCCTGGAAGTCTTATACTGAAAAGCACAAGACCACAAACACTATCCCCTTTTAGCCAATATTCTGTTTTGGTTTTATTTTGTTTTTTTAAAAAAAACCTATTCTGAGACCTTATGAGGACGATAAGTTATTAAGGTACCTAATTTTTTAAAAAAAATCACCAAAATTCCAGTGGTTTTTTAATGTTGGGGAAAATGTGAATCTGGCTAGTAAAGATGTCAGAAGTGTCATAAAGTATTGTTTTTAAGCTACTTTGAGGGTCAGATTGGTAGAAATGTGACATATAATCTCTGGAACAATAGCATCTCTCTTCTGGCTCCTCTTCTGTCATACTTAGGCTCTGCTCGAACAATGGAGGAAGAAAGCAATGTCAAAACCCAACTTTTCAATCTGTCTCCTAGTGTCAGCTTCTCCTATGTCGATCCCACCTGGAAAATCTTCCTGCGCAAAGAGGTGTGTCAAGGTTCATGAGGCCACAACATTGCTTTTGGAGAAGTGGCTAGTCACTATATGGCAGTGGTTCTCAACCTGTGGGTCCCCAGATGTTTTTGGACTTCTGCTCCCAGGAGCCCTGAGCATTGACCATAGTGGCTGGGGCTTCTGGGAGCTGAAGTCTAAAAACATCTGGGGACCCACAGGTTGAGAACCACTGCTATATGGGATCTGGCCATTCAAATGCAAGGCAAATGCACCAGTGGTGAGGGAATCTCACCTCAACAGGGAAACCTGATAGTCGCTATATGGGATTTGGCCATTCAAATGCAAGGCAAATGCACCAGTGGTGAGGGAGTCTCACCTCAACAGGCAAACCTGATAGCAAGACATACTGAAGCTATTGGTCAGTTTTGTGACCTTATCTGATCCTGACTTAAAACTGAGCTTGAGTAATTCCTTGCTTTTGACAAGCTTCATTTCAAAAAGAGATGTGGTAAAAAGACATGATGGCTTTCTGTAAGCTATCTCTCTTGCCATGTTAAATTCTGCAGAGTTTTGCTGAGAATAATCCTGGTGAAATGGGCCTTTTTTTTTTCTTTTTTTTGTCTTGGTGCCTTCAAGCTGACTCCAGTTTATGATGATCCTTTTATAGGGTTTTCTTGGCAAAGTTTATTCTGAAGAGGTTTCTCATTGTATTCTTTGTAGGCTAAAAGAGTATAACTTGCCCAAGATCATCCAGTGGGTTTCCACAGCCATGTGGATACTTGATCTCTGGTCTCCCAGAATCTAAGTCCAATGCTCAAACCATAACACCAGGCTGGGTCTCTGAAATGGGTGTAAAGGATGATAAAAATGAGTAGCCTGACAACCACAATGCTGAAGGACTTATTAATACAAGTCGATTTAGACTTGGACCTGCATGTGTGTCTAGATGTTCTAGCTTGAGCATCAGATGAAGTCCAAGAACAGGGTTAGATTCTCTATGCAGAAAAGGACATGTGAATTATTTGTTAATCTTCTGTTAGCCTCAGACTTGGAAGTCTGAGGCTAAATCCCAGTTGGTTATCCCAACTAGAATAGACCCATTGAATCAGGGAGATGTGCAAAATGTGTTCAACTAGACCAGGCCCATTCAGCAATTCAGTCAATAAGCAGATTCTAGTTGGGAATAGCAATTGGATTTAGGCCATAATTCACGTTTGATTGCTGGCTGGCTTGAGTGGAGGTTGATTAATTGTTATCTGTATTGAAGACAACTTTCTTTTTTATTTGTTTCCCAACAGGTTTTTTACCCCAAGGAAAACTTCAGCCATCCGTATTGCTTGAATCTATTGTGTGATCAGGTGAGAATTGGTGTGTAAAAGAATGTGTATGTATGTGCACACATAAACACACACACACACACACATGGTACAGAGATAGAGAGTCACTTTCTTCCCTTCTTTATCCATTAGTCTCTCCACTAAAAATCTTTTCTTTCTGTCTACCTCACCTCTCTGTGTTTTCATGTCCTGTCTTTTCCAAAGTATGCACCTGCTTTCTGCTTTGAATCTACAGCTTCAAAGCTTTCCCTCTTGACATTTTCAATATGAAGTATGTGAGCCTAACAGAAGTCGGTCTTCCATTTCCAGATCATCACAGACACTTACTCAGAGTCTTGCATTCGGATCTCCAGAGAGGAGAGACGTAAGATGAAAGACCTGTTAGGTAAGCAACTAGTTCCTTCTCTTAATTCACTCTAGCCTGTCCATTGCCCCCTCCCCCCAAAATGTGAAGGTATGTGGCTTCTCTCTGGAAGTAAAGGATCCTTTGGGTGGATCTGTCACAATTATGCACTATGCATTGAGATAAACGGATTGTTATGTTTATATAACACACCTGTCTGTGTTCTGTCACTGTACAATGAATCTATCACACAAGTCCCTAATGTCTTCCTGGGCTTCACAGATGTCATTCCCATGGTGTTAGAGTAGGCCTGCTAAATGCACATGCTTCCCCTCAACCCCCAAATCTTTATTCAGGTTTCTACAAGGAGGGAGAATTTAATTTCTTTGTCATCTTGTCTTCTTTGTCCCCCTTTCCCCCTCCTCCTCCTGACTATTTTTACATTCTGGGACTCAAGCCAGCCTTTCTTGAGTCCTTCTAGTGATCTTGAGCCCCACTGGCTTAAGGGCAAGCTTAAAGTCTTGTTCCTCTCTCCATCCCAGTGTTCATGCTCATGCGGGCAGATGTGAAGTTAAAGTTCTCCTATCCCAATTTCCAACAAGCACCTCTTTGCAAAACTCAGAAAGATTTCCAAGTACCAAAAGATCACCTCTCTGATAAAACTCCAGCAGAATAACCCATTCACAGACTTCATAACACAAAAAGAATGGAGGGCCAATAGTCTAAAAAAGAACTCTGTGAGTGTATGAATTCTTTTTGTCTTCAGAAGATCAAGTTCCTGCTCATAGAATTTTAATTTCTCTGTTGAAACATTTGAACTGGTTGACCTTGTTTGCCTTGGGCATCAAATTCAGATTCAGGCCCTTCTCCAACAGCGTAAAAGCAGCTTGACTCTATAAGCAGTAAAATCAAGCCATATCCTGTCTCCACTGATGATTCCACTCCCCACCTTTGCATCCCTGATAGCGGAGTTCAAGGTGGGCATGGATGCCAGCTCAATTCCAGAAGACGGGATAAAGAAGAGGATTGTGGTGGCTGCACGAGATAACTGGGCCAACTATTTCTCTCGCCTTTTCCCTGTTAAGGTAAAGCCAGACTTGCCATTATTTGAAAGAAGGGAGAGGGAATCTCTTGGGCTGTTATACTTGTGACTGGGGTGAATTCTCCATCTTAATCCCTTTAGCTTTTGCCAGCAGCCTTGACAGCAGCCACTTCAAAACTGGTGCCAGCCCCTTCCTGTGTTTCTCCTTGGTTAAAAGTATAAGGTATAAAGCTTGGGAATCAAATCATCCCTCGTTAATGAACTAATTCTGCACTCTTAGACAAGCTGGTCTTCTCTCAGCCTCCTACATGCAAGAAATTAGAGCAGAGGAGAAGAGTAGGCTAAAACATTTTGCTTCCTGAAGCAAAGGGAAAGATAGTGACCCAGCAATGAAGCTGTCATCTGAAAAAAGAAACAAGAAAGAATAACCCATTAGGGTGTACAAAAGAAATGTGAAACCAGAGAAATTGCAATGTACAAAGAGGGAAAAGTGGGCAGTTGAGAGACAAAGTACAAAGAAAGTTGAGAGATAAGGATGTGGGGAGTGCTGTAAAGTATAAAGAAAGGTGAGAGCTCAGAAATTGATGTGCCAAGAGAAAGAGAAAGTAGCCCACCTGATGGTACAATTAGAAAGAGGGCTCAGATAAAGATGGGAAGAAGAGAGAAGTGAGAATAGCTGAGATATGCAATGTCACATATAGTTGGGTGTGAAGAGAAAGAGAGGTGAAGAATGAGAGTGCAAACAATTATCTCAGACAGGTAACAAAGAAACATCTAAAAGCATGCATGCACGCATGCGCGCACATACACAGACAACCCTGCAAATACGAAGAACATTTTCTGCACCAAATACCATGAAGGAAAATACTAGCCTACCTCACATTGTTGATTACTTAGGATTACTGAGATAATGCTTGTGAAGTCTTCACAATACTTGAAATGTTCTGTACAAGTGTTAGGTGGTATTATTTCTATTAGTAGTAGTAATAATAGTAGTAGTGGTAGTATAGCAAACCTGATAAAGATTAAAATAGGGCTTCAGGATGACCAACCCCACTCTAAAAGTCTCTCATACTACTTCTATGGAAATGCCTTGTCATCTCTGCACTTAACAGTGCCCCTCATGCCTTAGCAACCAGGAAAGAAGCATTTTATTGGATTTTCTTTATGAGAGACTCTTTATTACAGGGAGAAAGTGGGAGTGATGTCCAGATTCTGGGTGTTTCTCATCGAGGGTTTCAGCTGCTAAAGAGAGCAAAAGAAGTCAGCTTCAGCCCTGAGCATCTAAAGATCCTTTGCAGCTACAGGTAGGAGGCAACAAAATCCAATGCAAAGAGGAAAATGGTGGTTCTGTCTGGTTTCATAAGGGCTGGCATTGTCTCTGTGGAAGTAGCCTGCCACACACTGAACCAGATTTTTCTTGCCTGGTGCACAAAGCACTGACCACTGTATAAGCAAATACTGGCTGCAGGTTCGGCAGTCTTGGGTGTTTATGGCTTTATTTCAGCTAGCCCAATATGCTGCGTCCCCGTATCATTTGGAAAGCCACTATCCTTTGTCCTCCTGCTTCCCCTCTTCTCCTTGGATATCATGGATTGACCCATTTAGATGCAAGGTCATGGGTCATTTAGAGTTGCCATAATTCCCTTAATGATTCAGTGAATGGGTTTAATTCTATTCTCCATAGCTGCAGCTGGAAGGAAAGCACTACCCACTCAGGTTGGCCAGTGACCTTATCTGTTGGGCTTTCTTTCTTGCATTCACTTCTTACATTAAGGCATTTGTATACCGCCCTCCGTAACATTTATCCCAGAGCAGTTTACACTGAAAATGAAAACAAACAATTAAAAAGTGAAAATTGGTAAACAAGGAACAGAATGAAATTATCTCTTTAAAAACAGCAGGTTGAAAAAAATCATTTTCCAGCGTTTAATATAAATAGTCATTTCATTTAGATTGTTTCTCTCAGTGCCGCCACCATCTCAGGTTCGCCTGGTGAGGACATGGGAAAGAGCCCTCTCGGTGGCTGCTCCCACCCTGTGGAACACTCTTCCATGGGAGGCTAGGCTGGTCCCCTCCCTGATTTCCTTTTGTAGGCAAGCAAAGACTTATTTTAGGCAGGCCTTTAATGGGTGAGCAGGAGAGCTTTTACTCATTTATTAGCTGTTTTTAAAATTTATTGTAAGTTTTATATTTATATTTTATTTATTATATTTACATTTTAATATTTTAATTGTTTACATGCTTTTAATGTTGTTGTTTTAACCTTTTAGAAGCTGCCTTGGGTCCCACCTTGGGAGAAAAGGCAGCATATAAATTCAATGTATTTCAATGTGCTTTCAAAATGTTTTTATTGTTGTATTGTTTCAATTGTTTTTATTCATTCGTTGCCTCGGGAGCCCTTGTGGGCTTGGAAACAATACAGAAATATTAACGTTTTGATTTTTCTCCTAGAGATACAGCTTGGCACAGCTGGATTTTTTCCACTGGCATTATTAACTCTGAAAGCACTTTTTCTCCCTCTCTCTTTCTCTCTTTCTTCCTCTCTGTTTATAGCAATCTATAGTCTGGAATGCACTGGCGGTTCTGTGTGAGGCTAACAGATGGATGCCCTGGTTCTGAACAGGAGGCGTATTAGATGGTCTTTCCATTCCTTCTTTTGATTCTGTGCATCTTTTCTATCTTCCTCTTCCAGTTATTTTAGCACTTTTTGGGTTTGTTATTATATAAGCACCAGCCTTGGGTTTCTTTTGAAGGCTCAGGCTTCATTGCAAGGTGAGGAAGATCATAATGGCTGCAGTGACAATGAGCTAAGCCATGTAGAAAGATGAGGCATGACTTATCTTCTTTGGATTTGGCAGTTATGCAGATGTGCTGTCTTTAGAGCTGATGGGTCGGGACGTCCTTCAGTTCTCTCTGAAGAGTGAGCAGCTCATCTTTCATTCTCCAAAGGCCTGCCAGATTAAAGCCATGGTGGAACTCTTCCTCCATGAACTGAAGCAGGTAAGGGGAAGCCCTGTGTGCTGTTGGCCGCTGCCCCCAAAATGTTACCCATCTTGACTAAAGTAAAATATAGGATGGAGATCCAAAATAATTACAACCACTTAACAGTGCTTTCTCTCACTTTCCCTTGCCCTTAAAAGGACTCCAAGTACGTTGTTGCTCTCCGCAGCTATGTAACAGATGACAAGAGCCTCTTAAACTTCAAGAAAGGCGACTTCATCCGGATAATGCCCATGGAGGGCCTAGAGCCAGGTAATGGGAGTTTGGCCATGAAAGTCCTTGTTATAGTTAAAAAGTTCCTTTCATGGTAATGGAGACCTTAGTGATAAGTAATTTGTCTAGAGACACACTGCTTAATCAGTTACAGCAGTGGTTCTTAACCTTTTCTTTACCTGGGACCCTCTATAAATATAATTTATTGCCAGGGATCCCCAAGACTTAAATCAAGATTTAAATTTAGATTTAACTATTCAAATAGTTATTTAACTATTCAAATATTTATTTATTTATTTATTTATTAAAGGCTTCTAGAGACGAGGATTCAAATCTCCATTGAAAATCTCACTCTTAAAGAGAATCAGCTTGACTGAAGTCCTTGGAATTTGTTTATCCTAAATTTTGTTGGCTGGTTTCCATATAATGGACTGAAACACCTCTGATACAACTGTCACTGCAAATTCAGAAGGAAGTCAGGCTCATCCTTCCAAGAAAATATGCGAATGTTCCTTTTTTTTCTTTTTTGATAAATCAACAAGTGCCTAGCTGTTGTTCTAAATCTACATATATGTATGGGTGTGTGAACACACCCTAAGTAAATCGAGTTGCATGACATAAGTAGCAGCTAGATCCTGAAAGGGGAGCTTTGTTTGTCCTTCATCCAGTATTCTTAATGCCTGAGTCTGAGCCCCTTCCTTTACAGGCTGGCAGTTTGGTTCCGTTGGCGGTCGCTCTGGCCTTTTCCCTTCCAGCATGGTGCAGGTTGTGGCGGCTCCTGATTACCTCAGCCTCCATATGAACCGGCAGGAAGAGGGCAGGAAGAGCCTAAGGAGAGGCACACAGGAGACAGCCATTAGCAAGGAGGTGAGGCCAACTTGGGATAATGCAAATCAATTCTTCAGTAGCTTTCATGGGAGCATGTCTTGATACATAGAACAGCACATGGATCTCAGAGATCCATGTGCAAAGGAGGGGCTCCAAAGAGGTTCAAGATATATCAGAAGATAGCTGCTGTACTAAATCACAGAAGAGGGGAGAGAATGGGTTTTCTTTATTGTTTACAAATTTGCAGGCCTGTGATGGAGACAGCAGTGTATGGGAGTGGGAAACTGTCAAAGGCAGGGGGACATGGGTACTGCATGTCCTTCTGCTGCAAAAATTTATTCTTCTGAAGTTTGTTTTCATGTCTCTTCAGAACTCTGTACCTGCCACGGCATCAGAGATCGTTAGCACTGACACAGCTAGTCCTGATGCTTGCCACTACACTATGGCGGAGTTTGCTGCAGCCCACTTCAGGGAAGCCCAGCCCAAGTGAGTAAAACACAACAGAGACTCTAAAACACTATGGCATTAGTGAGCCACTATTATAGTTTGCTTGTTCCCTGTTGCCACTGCATTTTCTTACTTGGTCACCATCATACAGGAGGCTTCTCTGTGTGATGATTTTAACTTGAATCATCTATTTTATGCAGACCCCCCAGACAATCCGTTATCTGAGGATGTCAGTCTGATGTGAACTAATCCATGCTATTAGAGCATCCCCATCACAAAACAGTCACCTGAGGAAATGGACTGTTTTACAAAAAGGTCCTACGGGGTTTTCCAAGTACATTTTTTTAATGGAAAGATGGGGTGAAAATATTAATAAAACAATAATACCTCACTGTGCTGTGACAGGTTTAAGAAAATGCCTCTCCAACTTCCTGTATATTATATTGGCTCACTTTCCACACTGGAGCTGTAGCGTAGGGGCTTCCTAAGGAGGGAATACAGTTTTGCAACATTTTGATCCCTGGATTCCCACATGTTTCTGGGCATAGATGCTCCTTTCAGCCTTTTCTATGTTACACTTTTGAAATAAGATGTGGGGTTGATTCACCCATATGTTTGTCTGTTTACTAAAAAGGCTTACATTTGTTTAAAACTTTACCACAGTCTTAAAGTGTTTTGGTCGTTCGTTGTTGTGGCACGTGACCTCACTAAACAACAGATGAAGAAAGAAGAATTAAATTACCTGACTTTTTTTTTTAAAAAAATGAAGCCAGTCAGTGCAGCCTCATGTTCTGTAACTGAGTGATTTGTGCACATGGGAGAACAGAGAGAGCAAAGAACACAGACTTGGTCTAGTCAGCAACATTTGACTGAGGTGACCACAATGGGAGGAGGTGGAGGATTGTCAGCATCATCAGTGGAGGAAAGGAGAAAAGAAGGAACATGGAGACTAGAAATGTGTGAGCAGCTGCTCTCCCCGCTCCACCTTTTTCTCTTGGGAGAAGAGGAGAGTGGCAAGGAAAGAAAACACTGGGTGAACTCAGGAGAAAATGAAATGGCAATAGTTCCTCGTTATGACACTGGCCATTTCTGCACTAGACTGTTATAGTGCTATTATTCCACTTTCAACATCTTATGCAATCATGGGGTTTGCAAACCCCAGGATTCCATAGGATGTTGAAAGTAGAATAATAGCACAATAACAGTCTAGTGTGGAAAAGGCCACTATTACATAAAGAGTTTTACGGCACAGCAAAGGCAAAAATTAAAGACCTAATGCTTTAAAGCATGTGCGTTGAACTTCTACCCAATCATAGAATACAATGTGTAATCTCATGGTTTCTTTTACAACTAATGGGTGTAACTAATTTGTAATAAATGCTTTTAATTTTGCACAGCAATAATGATCAATGCAATGAACATTATCAAAATTTCTCTTCAGGTATTCTTCACTGATGATTAAATAAAACAAATTAAGGATGGGGGTTGTACTGATTTTCTGCTCTATACACATGCCTTGTAAGCCACAATAGGATTGCCAGAGCGAAAACTGGAGGGGGCTTCTTTATCTGTAACAGTTTTTGGGAAGTGGGGGAATTTCAGCAGGTGTTGCTTGTTACCTGGTTGCATGACAAGCAACACCTCCTGAAATTCTCTCCTTTTCACAAACATTAAAGGTAAAGGAGCCCTCTTCAGTTTTCACTCTGGCAACACAGTCACTAATGTTTCAGAATGTTTAGGTTTGCGAATAGTATGAGTTTGCAGTATTATTCCTGGGCTTTTGAAACAAGGAGTGTGGTTTCCCACACATATACACACACATGGGAAAACACTGAAAAGGACATACAGCTGATAGAGAAAATGATAGAGCTTGGAGAAATATTTTTAAAAGTAACTACTTACAGTTAGCTCCAAGCCCCCCCCAAAATATTTTCTTACCCTTATAGCTGAGATTTCAAAAGAAGAAAGTGAAGAAATACTTCTTAAAATAAAACAGTTATTTTTTGTTCTATTAACAAATCTGAATGCTACAAGTTCCTAATCTGTGGTGGTACATAATAACACTTTCTTCATGCCCACCTCATCATTGCTTCAATATTCCTGGGAGAACATGAGGCAAAGCATTAGTCACCGCTTGGATGTACAATATTCTTCTTTCACTGTTTAATGAGGCCACACCCTGTACCTCTAAACATAACAGAAAGTTTACAATTGCAGCTTAGAGAGAGGGAAATTATTCCTAGTTAAGTTACTGCGATAATATCATTTCAACTTGCATTGTTAGAAAAAGGAGCTGATTACTGGAAACTATTCATAACTAGTTTTGTCCAAGCTCTGGGAAAAATAAAAAGGTAAGAGTACTTCTAGAACCTTCTTTCCTGTGCAGATAACCTGAAGGACATGCAAATAAGGGATTTTCACAAGCAGCCCTCTGTCAAAATGTCAGCCAAGTACTCATTTATGCCTTTGGAAGCCTTAATGGAAGCAGCTCTCTCATCAGCAACAGAGATTATGTCAGCCACATAAGACATCCTCCCAATATCTCTGCTGAAGAAGAAGAAGAAGAAATCCTTTTACGTTTGTACCCAGGAGGCTTGGATCAGAATTTGGAAGATGGCAACTGGCAGTCAATTGGGAAGTCACTTGTTATGCTATCAGCCATCATACAATGAAACCACAATGCAAATTTCACAACTTCTGATGTCTAACACTTGTGAGACTCCATCTGATAATTAGAATTACAGCTGGGAAGGATACATCTGAACTGTGCTTGAAAGGATGCAACCAGATGGGCACCTTCTTTCATCTTTAGGAATGTATTTCAGTACTTTGGTTTGGGAACATCTGCCAAGAATGCCTCTTTACATGGCCTCAAAACATTCACTCACTGTTTTGAACACAGAGCATTGGGGTTGTTTGCATGAAATTCAATATGATGCACAGAGGTGTGGTGAGAATCTGGAAAATGTCTTACTGACATACCTTTATATGTGACACTCTCATGATAGGATATGAGAAAGAACTGATGTGTGCAAAATTACCCCTTCAGTATAGCAAGGAATCCTACTTGATAGAAGAGTGTAATGGCTTCCTTTTTCCCCACATGTTGAGTTCCTACTGGACCCATGAGTGTATTCTTTCAACACAGAAGTCTATATCTTTAATCTGATGCAATTTACCTAATGTGTTGTGCTTCATTTTACATGAATTCTCCAACAAATCTGATTCTCAAATTCTCAAACAAATTTGGTTTTCTTACTTTCCAAATTCCCCTTCTTTTCCTCAATTGGCCTGGTGACATCACTCTTGACACTTTATAACAAGTTCAGGATCTCTTTGCTGGAAGCATCTAAATTTAAATAAATTAGTTTGATTTAGTTTACTTAGATTGCTGTTATCATATTTATATAGATAGCATCTTCTCTAATTCTTGTATATTCCAAAACAGATGTTAATAAAAAATATAGAATTTGTGTTACTGTTACTGTGGCTGGTACTGACGGTTTAGAGAGCTAAGATAAGAAATATGTTGTTACATGATTTGCAGTCTAGGGGCACAGGTGGGAGCAGTGCCTAGGAGTGGAGTGCTTTCTATAAGCTCTGGCTTGTATACCAGCTGCATACAAGCTGGTACTATCAGACTTTGCCATGGTTACTCATGCTCTGATGGTTATCCAAGCTATATTTCCATGCCAGTAGGATTACCACAATGTTCTATATGTGGGGCAGCCTCTGAAGGCAGATCAAAAGATGTAAAACATCTCGATGCTAGTGAGGACCAGAAAATCTGAACACATGATTCCAGTCTTGTGTCAGTGGCTTTGGCTACCAGTATATTTCCAGGACAGTTCAAAATGCTGGTGTTAACTTTTAAAACCCTTAAAAGCATGGGACCCAAAGACCACTCCCACCCCTACATAGTCCTGTGTATGTGTTAAGATCTACTGGAGGGGTCTCTCTTGATTGGCTGCTGCTCACAGTGGTGAGATTGATGTGCACCAGAGACAGCACCTTCCTTCTGGTAGCCTTGAGTTCTTAGAGCTCCTTTCCCATAGACCTTGCCCCTTTCATTCTAGCCTTTAGTTGGGTTTTCATGACCTTCCTCTTCAAGGTTGCCTTGATAGCTACCATAGCATATACCAGCAGAACAACTTTACAAAGCAGTTCCAGATATCTGTTCTGATGTGATCACCTTTAAACTGCATCTCATCTCTCGCTTCTCTCACACAACACTAAGGCTCTTTTTCTTTTTTCACTTACAAGTAAATGCCTGGGCCCTCAATAGTGTTTCCAAGTTTTAAAAATAGATGTAAGGAACAGTCAAAGGTCATGACATGCAGGGTTGATAATCAAGGAACTAACTTTTGACAAATGTATGTTTTACCTAAATTGCTAATGAAAGTATTGATTTTAGTTAACTTAGTCGTACGTTTCTTTGTAAAGTTAACATATTGTCCACCTTCATAACTTAAATGATGCTCACATTTCTGTCTTCATGAAGGCCCCATCCTACCCCACCCAATATGGCATCTTCTTCAGTATATGTAAAGGGAAAAGCTTTCCAACCTTCAGATAAGGACAGCTCTTATAATAAGGGACAGCTGGCAACCCTGGCCCCAATCTGGATTGGGACCCCTGTGTTGGTAGGGGAGTCTTGAATGTTTCTCTCTGCAGCTTTTTAAAGCCTGAATTCAATTGTTAAGTCCCAATTGGAACAGATTCTTTGAATTAAAGGAACATACATTAAGTGCTAGCTTATCAAGTTCCCATTTATTCAATGAGTTGACTTCTGTTGAGACAAACACTGGATTCAGATGATTCCTTTCAAGTTGTGCATGCACACACATACATGCACACACTATATGTGGGAGTTAGATAAACAGGAAAAAAATCACTTGGTGCCAGTGTGAGCTCCTTTTTTAAACAAAAAACCCTGAGCATTTAGGGATGGAGGAAAGGCTAAAACCTTGTGCAATGGTTCTTACTCAGATCAGAAGTCCAAGTGCTCTCTTGAAAAAGAAAAGGAGGCTCAGGTACATGCTAGATTTTTAGCTTAACCTGCAGTGTAGCCCTTAAGAGAGCAAGATTTGTGGCACTTTGCATAACCACACTCAAGAAATTTCTGTCAGGTTCTTACAAGTTTTTAAAAAATTAGACATTAATTTTACTTCTTAAAAGGAATGGATGGGCCATTAAGATAAGAAGAGGACAAATGTTTTGCAAGAGATCTTAATTTAAACATGACCACATCCTGAGTATGTGTTGGTTAGACAAGGGGGGAGGGTTAGGAATTCCTTTGGTATTCTAGGTTGACACTAAGGGACACTTTTAAATAACATTCATATGTTCTGATTTGTCTGCTTTCCTTGGCCATTCTCCAAAAATGCATCTTGGACTTATTCATCAAAACTGGATCAAGAGATGAGTCCTCCCCACTCTATTTGACCCTCCACCTCCGGGAGAAAACTCTGAGATAGCTATAATATCAGCATTATGGAACCCTCAACGGAAGAGTGTTAATTGACATACCTCTTCATACAAGGGCTGTTTTTTAAGTCAAATTTTAAAGTAGCTTATGTATTAAACATTGTGAGTGGTTTAGGTGGAAATGGTCAACAAAACCTTAAGCCCATTGCTATTTCTCTCTATTTTTATTACTGTCTTGCAGGTGACTGGTAGTCCGTAGCCTGCCATTTAAAAGTCACTCTTATGAAAATAAGAAATTGCAGTATACCAGGCCAGATAATCTATTCATCTCACCCAGCATTGTCCACACCAAGAGAGGGAGGAATGGGTGACTCTCCAGATGTTGTCAGACTCCAATCCGCCCTAGCCAGCATAGCCACTAGTCAGGGATGGTGGGAAATGTAGTCCACAAACATTTGGAGGGTGGCCATATGGTCTCCGCTCTTGGTCTATACTGATTGGCCACAGTAGACGGGGTCTCAGAGAGAGATCTTTTCACATCAGGCTGTTCTTGGTTAATTTTCTGGATAACATCCTAACTTTCTCTTTCTACTAGGCTAGGTTCGATGAGTGCTGAGCAGAAGGACCCAGCTCTCCTGGTTCAGCATACTGAGGTAAATCAGAGGAAGGGCATCATCTCTGTACACTGCCTTCCTCTTCTCATCTCCCTTTGGGACATGAATTGTGGAAAGACATCTGGGACTAATTCTTAAGAGCAGGGGGTGGGGAATCCTTGCCCAGTGCTGGACCTACCATTAGGCAGAGTGAGGCAGTTGCTATAGGTGGCAGATGTTAGAAGATGGCAGCACAGTGTTAGTGGAGAGAGTTGTGCTGCAAAGAGTCTATTGTGCAACCCCCTAAATTAGCCTGTGGACTTTGGATGTGATGGAGGATGCTCTTCCATCACCAGTGCAGGGCAGTTGGCTTTTAGATAAGTATGGTTGCTGATACTGTTGTTATTGTGGTATGCCTTCAAGACAACTCTGGCTTATGGCAACCTTCTCATAGCTTTATTCAGAGGAAGTTGGCTACTACCTTCCTCTAAGACTGAGAGAACGGATGAGGAATGGAGAGTTATTTCGCCCCTTACCATTAACCACATTGGCTGGAGCTCTAAGCAACTGAAGTTCAAAATGTCAGGAGGGCCAGAAGTTAGCTTTGCTGCTGGGCTGCTTTGGTTGATTCATCAGCGTATGTGCATCTGTTTCAACCAGACCCACCTTCAACTTGGGCTGAGGGTGAAGGGTTTTCTTTTTCTCCCCTTGCCCTCCTGGATTCTGCTTCCTCTTGTTGACTTCTTGTATTCTGACCTCACAGGTACCAATCCAGGAATCACTCCTGTTCTACTCTGATGGCGAGATGAATGACCTGGCTATGAAAGCTTTTATGAGTAGGTGATGCGGCTGCTCCTTTGGACCAACCAGTAGGAATGTGATGGGGACTGTGTCTGAGAACTGGCAGATACAAACCTCCACCAACATACATTCCACAGCCATTGAGGTAGAGGCTGCTCCTCTCCTCCCAGCAACTTTGTGAGTTGTCCAACAGCAACCAAGGGCCTTCCAGGAGAGCAGTTCCATCACCATGGCCTACAATCCTCTATGGAAGTGCACCTTGGAGTGTTCCAGCTGGCCTTGTACAGCCTTGTGCAATGTATCTGCACTACTTTTATGGCAGGGCAGCTGGAATATGTTCAGGTAACCTTGGTGGCCAAGGGGGAGACAGCTGCACCCAAGAGCACCTCCTCCTTCCATGGCTGCTGTGTACCAGGGGCCTGGAGCATTGTGCAAGGGGTAAAGGATACCTTTCTCCAATGGTTCTGAAAGTGCACCCTGTTACGCCAGCATCTATCACCCAATGTGATCCTGGCCTATACTGCCAGAGCCCTGAGGAAGACCTGATTTACCTAGTTCAGGGGAGAAGCTAAAGTGGCTTTCTGCTTCTTCTTCCGGTGGACCCACGAATATTTAGGTATTTGCCTCTTGTGTTGTTAGTAGTATTGGAGAAAACAGAGGTCACTTTTTTTGTCTCTTCTCTATTCCCAGTGAGGATTCAACTGAGTGTGTTCCATTTCTAGCCTGGATTAATGCTCTCTTCTTGTTTTGCAGCATTAATGAGGTTCATGGGAGATGTGCCAGGCATCAAGAGCCAAAATGAGGTTGATTACATCTATGAAATCCTCCAGGTTTGTGGTTCTTTCAGTGATGGATGTGAGAAGGGCCAACTTTTTGTTGAAATTCCCTCTGAAATGAAACTGAACTCCTAAAAGGGTGGCTGGCTGACTATGATGGTTTTTTCTACCCACTTTCTCAATCCATATAGGGAAAGCATGGGGAGAGTGTAGTGTACAGGTTGCTTGTGGCCCTTAGGCCACCCAGGGTCCATTTTTTTTATTAAAAAAAATAAAAAAAAATTTTTATCCCCAAGTGTCCCCACAGAGCCTCAGAGGGCCATTCTTTGCAGGGCGTACAGCCTTTGGAAGTTTCCTAGGGGAGCAGTGCAGTTGCACACTCCTGAAATAGGTGATTCAGGGAGGAAGCATTATTTTAAAGCAATCCATGGATAAAACCATTTAAAACACAGAGAGAGAAAACACAGAAAGAAACGTAGTCAAGAAGGCATTAAAAGGAAGAACATGGAAAGAGAGCAACTGCCAAATTCACAAAAGTGGTGTTTTACTGGGCGCAGTGCATCTGAAAAAGGAATTATTTTCAGTACTGCTGTTCAGCAAGTTCAGGCTTGGGACGTAATGGTCTTACACCACACACCCAACAGAGGTGGCAGTGAGCATTACTCGCTTTTTCCCAAACTTATGGTTTCGAGGGAAAGGAGCAGCTCCTGTCCATTCTGCTGAGCTGGGTCCTGGAACTTTGCCTGCAAATCCCACTCTATCTGTAGCTGCCATGTCAGCTGGGAGGGGATCTAGTGCCAGAGTTTAGTCTGAATTTTAAAGGGGCTACCCAAGGTATTTATCCCCCAAAGAGGTTCTACTTTGGATGTCCCCTTTAAAGTTCAGACTAAACCCTGGAATAGATTCACCATCCCACTAAGCTGGGAACAATGGGGACAAGATTGTATGTTCCACTGATTCTCTTCCAGAGGTTCTCTGAGGCACATGGGTCTCCACACTCAGCCTGCTGAAACAAGGTCATCATCTGGCATCAAGAGATCACTAAAGATACCAGATTGATCTACCAGGCAAGGAGACCCACATCCTGGTCACTACCTCAGAGAAGGCCCTTTCCCATGTCCCTTTCCCATTTCCACAACAGGTGGACATGGGACACACAGAAAGCCAATTGTGCAAGAGACAGAGGATCTTTTTACCCACTCACAGAATTATCAGCTTAAAAGGTGGCAAACAGGGGGCAGGTGGAAAGAGACATTATTCGAAGTTAGTCGTTGTGAATGAACTTGACACATCCCCAATCCCACAAAAGCATAGGAGAACAGAATTAAGATTTCCTTAAATACCCTAAATGTACTAAATCCTCTCCGATCTTGGAAGCTAAGCAGGGCCAGCCCTGGTTAGTACTTGGATGGGAGACCACCAATGAATACAAGACACTGTAGGCTCTACTTTCAGAGGAAGGAACTGGCAAAACTGCCTCTGAGTATTCCTTGCTTAAGAAAAAACTATGAAATTCATGGTGTTGCCATAAGTCAACAGGTGATTTCAAGGCACACGCGTGCACGCGCACACACACATCTGTGTAAAATAAGATATTGTGAAATTGAGCTCTCTCACATTTTCTCTGCCATGTACAGCTCTGCAAAGAAAAGGAGAATTTGCATGATGAGATTTATTGCCAGGTCATCAAACAAATCACCAGGAACCCCCATCCGTAAGTCCAGCTGTAGGAGGGGATCTGAAACTTAAAGCGGGGGAGGCAAGGGATGGTTTGGGGTAAGTATTTTATAAAGAGGTTTCTGCTAAAAAGGAAACATTGACATTATTCCAAGGAAAATCCATGGAACTGTACCGGCTAACAAGCCCCTTTTAAAAATGTTGGGTCTTTCCGTGTGCAATGAGAGTGGGGGAGTTACACAATTTTGTACTAACTTAGTTTTTCCATTCTTCTTTGTCTGCTACAGTTTTTTTACCTGATGGGAATGGTCTAAGAAAAGCAAGGATGAGAATAATATTATTGGCCTTGTTGGTGAGGCTCCTGAAATGGAAAGGATAATGAGTTTTAAAGGAGCTGATTACATTTATTATAACTTGTTATATTTTGTCCTACCTTTCCTCTCAAGGCAGTATATACATAGGGTGTCTGCTCCAATTTTTATCTAACAACAGCCCATTAAGATAAATTAGGCTGAGGAATAGTGACTGATGCAGAATTGTATCTGGATCTTCCTTCATCTTAAGTTTTACCAAGTAGCTACCACACCACACTGATTATCTTTCCTTTCACGCTGGACATTTATAGCATTATCATTCTACTTTAACTGCCGTGGTTGCATCCTATGGAATTGTGGGATTTGTAGTTTGTAAAAGCACACTGAAGGAGCTCTCTGGCTGAGCTTTCTAAAGATCTGTCTCCAAACTGCAAACTCCAGGATTCTATAGGGTGTTGCCTAGCAGTTCAAATGGAATCATAGCGCTATAATTGTGTAGTGTGAAAGGGCCCAAATTCTATGCCAGACATTCACATCTCCTGTGGTTTCCTCAGTAGAAATGCCCAAGTGTGTTTCTAATTGTAGCTTCCCCTTTCAACCTCATTGCGCTTTAAATAAAACATGTACCTTTAGGCAAGTTCTCCACATTCTATGCTACTCAGCAAGATCCTAGGGTAGCCTCCCCCAGTCGACACCCTTCAGATATGTCTGACTACAGATATCATGCTGGCAGGAAATGATGCACAGAACTCTTCTTCAACCAGGTATTGTTGCTGTCCTAAAGCAGACCTTTGGCTTTACAGTTCTCATTTATAGCCAGTAACTCAGAGCCAGTCCCATTCTGGTGGTAGGGTGACGGAGAACACTGGTGTGCCCCAGATTTCTAGCTGTTCTTTCTTCCCTTTCCTCTTTCCTCTGTTTGGTTGGCTTCCCAACTGTCAGCTCCTCCCCTGATGATCTTCACTGAGAGGGACCTTAAACACAGGGAAAGGAGTTACCCATGTGCAGAGAGGGTGGCTCTTGTGTCTTCCAGCTGCTGTCTCCTGCTTGAGGTTTTACATCTCTCTTGCCTGCTCTCACTCCTACGAATCTCCGATTGCCTCTTATGAGCCCTGAATTCCTTGCCTCTAACGGTCAAGGGCTTTTATGTGATCTCTCTGTGCTATATAGACTTTATGGGCTCCAAGACAGCAGCTGCCAGCTTTATCTACTTCAGGCTTTTTGCTGTTCTTTGGCTGGAAACCTGTTTGTTGCAAACTGAGCAGGTACGCAGAGTCCCTTAGTCACAAATAACATCCCCCCACCCAACTTTGAACTTCATTTCTTAGAATCATTCATTTCCCCTTCTTTCTCTCAGTTTTTAGCCCTTGCTCTCTCATTCTTGTTTATCTATTTTAGCTAAAAAGAAGTTGTACTTTATGTAACAACCCACTTTGGTTCTTGTCTTATGCGCACCCTATGTTTCTCTCTTACCTGGCAGAGACAGAAGCCATCATGGCTGGCAGCTCCTGAGCCTCTTGACCGGCTACTTCCTCCCTTCCAGCAACCTGATGCCTTACGTCACCAAGTATTTGCAGCAGGCCAGCTCTGAAAGTTCCAGCCCCTTCATAGGTACGGGCTTTGGGGCCCTATTTGGGCTTCATTTAGTTCTTCCATTTTCGGGGCCCTATTTGGTAATGATTTAATTCACTGGTTTCAAGTAGTTTTGGAAGATTTTCCCATGGGCAGGAGAGAACCCCCAGTTCTGCCTCACCCCTACACGCTCCTCTCAACTTCCTTCTTCTTTGCCACAAAGCAACAGACAACAAGTATCTTGATACCAAGTGGGTAGAGGCCCGTGACTGTAGGACCCATAAAGAAACAACAGGCTCATGGAGTGCTGCATTCTGTCCTTTCTCCTTTGTCCTCCTCAGAAATAGCCCGAACTTGCCAGAGCAACCTGAGAAAAATGGTTTTGTACGGAGGCCGAAGACGTTTGCCATTCCATGGGGAGATGGAAGCATTTTTGGTAACCAAGTAGGAGGTGGGAGGTTTAGAGGAGAGGGTCTGGGGGAAAAGCAACTATTTGAATCTGGAAGGCAGGTGCAAGCAGGTCTGTGAAGCATCAACTCTGGGTGAATAGATGTTTGTGAGGACTGCACATGGAAATGGTTTGGAAGGTAAAACAAGGGGTATTGTGAGCCAATATTTTTATGGTATGTTTCCCAAACCCAGTGCCCTCTAGATCTGAGGTACCACAACAGCCATCTTCTCTAGACAACATGGCCACTGGCCCCACACATCTGGAGGGACCTGGGTTAGAAGAGGATTTAATTGCACACTGATTGGGAGTGAAGTGGGGCTGAGAGTCTGTGAAGCAGAATAATAAATCACAAGTAGAGTGAGAATAGGAAATGTTTGTTATGAGGTACCTTGCCTGTATTTCTTTGGGATAAGGGATGGTGTTGCATTGGAGGGGGAGAAGATTTAACAACAACAACAGCAACAAATTTTGTTGCCCACCTCTCCCCAAGGCTCAAGGTGGGATACAGCATAGCTACAACTAAAGACAAATTATGGTTAAAATATATTAAAACACAAACCATTTAAAATACAAATATACCATAATTAAAATATATCATAATTAAAAGTACAATTAAAAGTACAGTTAAAAATAGACTATGGATAGGCTTGCCAAAAGAGATAGGTCTTTAGAACTTTTTTGAATTCAGACAGCATATTTTGCTGTTGAGTCTCTTCTGGCAGGCCATTCCACAGTCTAGGGACAGCCGACAAGAAGGTCCTCTGGGTGACTGTTGCCAGTTTAGTCCTGGCCAGTTTAGTCTTGGCCAGTTTAGGTAAATGGCCCCCAGAGGACCTGAGTGTTCGTGGTGGATTGTATGGGAGGAGGCGATCCTACAGGTAATTTGGACCAAAACTCTGTAAGAGCTTTAAAGGTAATAACCAACACTTTGTCTGGAAATGAATTGTCAGCCAGTGGAATGATTTTAATATCAATGTGATATGTTCATGCCTCATTGCACCTGTAATCAGTCTGGCTTCCATATTTTGGACCAGCTGGAGTTTCCAATATACAGCACACTGCAGAAGTCCAACCAGACTGGTACATGCAGTACCTTCTTCAGGTTGTCCAATTCTAAGCAGGGGTACGGTTGGGTATCCTCCAAAACAGTGTATTGGGATCTTTCCCATTCCTATAGGACTCTGCTGATCCTGATGTCACTACCGACAGGCTTTGACCGTTAAGTGTAAACATAGTTAATAAATGCAAGTCAGGCAGTTTAAATATTTGCATTTGTTCAAATGTGTTCCTGAGAAGATAACAAAAACTGCAAGAGCATGATTCATGCAGACTTATTTTCACATTTCATTCATTTCAGTGGGAGAGTTCAGAATATCCCAAAATCCTTTTAACTGAAACCGGTGGGATTTCAAAATGCTTAGTATAGTCTGGCTCATGCTTCTGGGGTGGTGGTGGGGACAAACAGAACCCCATATTGATTCTTTGTTTCCCGTTGGTAGAAGGGACGGAGCTCACGCCGGATATCAATCAGCCTACCTGGAAGCCAGAGGTATCCCATAAAAATTAAAACTTTCACGGTGAGTTCCTGCTTTAGCACATTTGCCAGCATATTAGAGGAGCAGTGCTGACCATATCTGATACTGGTGGGTGAGCATCCACCCCTTGCGCATTCACAATAGCAGATACCCCAACATTAGTGACAAGACTGATGATCCAGACTGACGGAAAAAGACCAGAAAATCCCAGCTTTTATTCTTGTTTTTCCAATTGTATTTTGGAAATCCATATAAGTTTTGTTTATCCCAGAATGTTGTCTGTCAGCTGCAGTACAATCAGAGACTTTGTATATCAGCCCCCAGGTGGGTTTATTTTAACCCAGTATAAAATGAGAAAGAACTGGAACAAAAGCTGGGGCTTTTCGTTCAGTCTGGATCTGCCCTTGGAGTGGGCTACAATGCTTGAAATTGCTGTTTGGATCCAGAGATTCAGCCCTTCATCTCCTCCCGATGATGCAGCCTTTTCTTTCTGGAGAGGCCCATTCTTGGAGGAGAGACTTCTGCCCAACCAGTCTTTTGGTCAACCAGTGGTCAGGCCAAGGACCCTTGAATTATTTAAATGCATGATTTAATTTCCTTAATTAAATTAGACCTCCTTTTCCCCCTTTGGGTTGCAGGTTGCTGCAGATGTACTGAAGGCAATTGGTGAGCAGATGGGGATCACAGAGCCAGACGAGTTTCAGGAATTTGCCATCTTTGCCAACCGAGAAGGTGGTAAGAGTCCCCACAGCAGCAGTGGGCACTGGGCAGGCTGGCACTTTAAATCAGTTTTTGCTGGTATACCAGTTACAGCCCTTCCTTTCTGAAACCTGGGCAGGCAGCTGCCTGGCTGGATGACTCATGAGCTGTGTGGGACTATCAAGGTAACTGAAAGCATACTTGATGGAATTATTATTCTAACTGAAGCACTAGGTCCTGTAGATCAGTAGATCCTGATAGACTAGTAGATTTCATTGTGTCTCAGAAAGCTTGCCTACACTAATAGCTCATGTTGCAGTTTTTGCACAGCATTTTTAAGTCTCCTCATTTAAATTTGTTTAAGGGGGGGCATTTGTTCCATTTCAAAACTATGACAAATGTGAGTCATCCTTCTTTTATCCTTACCTTTGCTGGCTACTGTAAAATATAACTAAAGTCACTCTGAGACCACTCAGCTGAGGGTGCCGCAAGGTCAGGGGTGTGGGGTGGAAAGAAAAGTGAGGAAACTGTGGGAGAAGACTGTAGACATACAGACAGACATACACACACGAGTGAGTTATACTGTTGCTCAAAGAAATAAGGTGCAATTTGAGTCAAAGGCCAAATGACCATAGTAGGTGCCATCAAACATGTCCTTAGCATCTACTGCTGGAAATGGAAGAGGAAAGGCAGGAAAAAGAAGCTGAGCTCCTATCTGACATTAGCACAATATAAAGTTCCTTATGTGTACTTACCTGGAGGTCCAACAGGGCATTCAGGTCTGGGAGTGGTGGTGGTGGCCAGACAGGTGATAGCATGGAAGGAGCTTTCAGTTTTGTTCAGAGGACTGGAGCTGCTGCCTGGCTGTTATCAGGCTGTCGCTGCACAAGGAATACTGGATACCTCCTTGCACTGTGTCATGAAAAGTAACTGCAATAGCCTCAATCACTAAGAGAATTCTGGCATTTGCTTGGTTGACGAGCAGGGCTGGCTCCAGAAAGTGGTGAGGTTTGCCAGGAACCTAAGACTGTGCATCGTGCATCCAAGAAATTCAGGAGACAGTGAAAGACTAATGCCCTGCTGTGTTAAGAGGAGGCCTAATTGGGTGGGTGGGGATGTCTTGAGTGAGGATCCTCTGAAATCTTTGAACTAGTCACTAAAGGACAATGCAGGGCCATATTTCGTGGAGTTTTTTTAAAAATAGGACTCACTAATGGGGCCAGGGTGGAAGACAAGGTGCAAATAGTACCAGCGGATTAATTCAGTTGACATGAAAAGTCACTCTGTGCAGAAATATCCTAGCGCAGGAGAGTGTAACTTAGGCTAAACTGTGCTGGGAATCAGGCTGCCTTTAGTTTAAGGGAGTGGATTGACTTGAAAGACCTCCCCTTCTCCTCTGTCTCCTTGGTTTTGAATAGGGGTGATACTCAAGCATTCAGGATTGTCTCTCCGTCTCCTATGCAGGCAAGGTGGTACGGCTCTTGCACCAGAAGGAGTATGTCCAGGATTATTTGCTAGAGGACAGTTTGGTTCAGCTGAATTTTTCCAGAATCACCTGGAAGATACCGCTGCACTTTGAGAATGAGAATTATATAAACCTTCATTACAACCAGGTCAGCTAAGTAGGAGGCCATTTGTTCTTGCCCTGTTCAAGGATCCCTGCCCTCATACAAGCTATGCAATGAAAGATGGCTTTGCAAAAGGCTGGGGGGTGACCTGCACATCACCTGCAAACAGTTGGTTTACATCTGTAACATTTGATTCCCATTCTCATCTGGCTGCTTTTGCTGGGATCTAGTCCTTGATATTCTGTTGTCAAAAGGACATTTTCAGTACATAAACAACCAGAATTTGCAGGAAAAAAGCCCTGAGCTACCTAATATGCAAGATACAGAATGCTGCACAACTAATACCTGCTGAAAAACCTCATGGAAAGATGCATGTGTTCTTGTGGATTATTCCTAGGTGCTGCAGAATTATATGAAAGGGAAACTACCGTTGCAGTACATCAGTGATTTGGAGCAACAAGTGGGTACCTTAGCTCTGCTTCAACACTGGGCCAGAGGAGTTGGATCAACCCCCTCCATGTGAGTAATTTTCTCCACTTTGGGAGATGCATGTACTCATTTATAGCCTTTGATGACTTGAAGACCAAAATCAGATTCCTGGCAGAGACCTTTCCTAAAAGTGGCCGGACCTCTCAGGGGAGGGAGAAGAATATGTTTATGAACCGCAGCCATCTTCCAATGTACTCCCTGATCCCTTGTTTCATGCTCAAGCTGAATATCTCCTTCTGAAACATCCCAAAAGTTATACACACTAGCATAACTTCTGTTTACAACTGTCTCTGTGTCACCACAGGATTCTGCTCCAGGCATTCTTGATCAGGTATTTACTAATTCTTATACCGCCTCTCTTGGAAGGATAAACAATTCAATCTGAGGGTGAAACTAGATGAGACACCACTCATCCAATTCCCACTTGTGAGAAAGACTTTAAAAAAGTAAATGGCAGCCATGGGAAGGGGGCTGTTAGAGACTGTGACTCTTGCATAGGTAGGTAAAAGGAGCCTCAGCCCATTGCCTCCTGGCAGACCTTGGAAAGTTACTTTCAAGAAATTTTGTAAAGACATCCTGTAGCCATCTGCAACTGGGTAGTTCATTTGTGGATGGCATCACTGTGACCTTATTAATTCTTTGCAAAAGCAACTTTCCAAGTTCTGCCTTGTCCCCCTGCAATCCCAGTCTAGATCAAGGGGCTTGATTTTCCTATTCCTAGGGAAGGAAAACTTCTATTTGCACCAGTGGATGTTTTTCTTCCAATGAAAGCAGCAGGCATATGCCCCTGATCCAGACTGCAACTGCATCAGGGAAGGGTAAATTAAAATCCTTCATCCCCCATTCCAGGTTGATCTCCCCACATCTGTTTATTTTTAAAAAACAACCCACACAAGTGGTAATTGCATTAATGGCATCTTGTTTCTGTTCAGCCTTAGAAAGCAGAGTACTTTCTGTTTAATACTCATGGAGGAAGGGAGCAGGGACAGTATTAGTGGTGCCACATTCTTCTGTGACTGAGTGCTTTTTGAATTTTTTTCTTCGCACGGAGCCCTGCTGCAGTGTATGGTCATACTTTTGTTTCACACTTGCCTAAACAGACAAGAGCTAAGAGGCTACATTCCTAATTCTGTGGCACATCTCCTCAACCCAGAAATCATTCAAGACTTTGTCAGCCGTCATCTGGAACAATGGCAACCTACTGAACCACAGGAGGCAAAAATAAATTTCATTGGTGAGTCCAGCTAGGCTGCAGCATCCCAGGAAGCTGATGTGTATGTTGTGCATTTGTGTAGCTGACCTAAATCACCTACTAACTGAGGAGGATCTTGAACTGAGATCTTCCCATTTCAAGTTTCTCATTCTGTTACATACATTCCCCCCACCCCAGAAGCAAGGCATACAAAACAAGGAAGCCAGGCAAGTTCCTCTCCCCCTTTCTGTCTTATCACGGAGGCTGAAAACTTAAAATCATTTCAGCACCTATTTTATGTTTGGCTTGTGCAGTTTTGACACACTATAAGTACTGCTACTTCCATCTGTTTTTAGTATTGTTATTACTACTATATCTTTATATTTTATATATATATGTAAGTTCTTGGATTACTTGAGTAAAAAGTAGGCTAAAAGTAATTTCAAAGAAAAATACAGAAGGGACTTCTGCCATAGTATGCAATATGAATACAAGCTAAAGCAAGCTGTAGATTGCACAAATATTCCACACATTTTGTAAGATGTCATTTTCATAAAAGCTAACAGCTGTAAAATCACTCCCAAGAAACAAACTGAGATGTTATCTTTATGAGTTATTTTTTTGTTAGTAACCTTGTGTTACGTTTGTTTCTTCTTAGCCAAATCCTACTAGAAATAGTTAAAAAGCTAGGTGTGTTTATCCTAGAAAAGAAAAGTTTAAGGGGAGACCTAATACTAGTTTTCGCATATCTGAAAGGCTGTAATGTAGAAGAATGGGCAAATTCTTTTTTGTGGGCTGCAGAGAATAGGACTAGACTAAATGGCTGAAATAGTGCAGGGAAGAAGACTTGGTCCTAATATGAGGAGAAACTTCCTAATTTCTTAATAGCAGAACAGACCATTTTAGGGCTCTCCTTTCATGGAGACCTTCCAGCAGGAGCCAGATGGCCATTTCTCTAGGACACTGTAATTGTGTCCTGCACTGAGCAACAGACTGGCCAGAATACTTCCAGGATACCACCACTCAGTTATATTATTAAAAGAAGTATCTTTCATTTTTTACAGGAGCAGGGAGTTGTTCTTAATTCTCCCCTGTTCCCTAAAGCTGTCCACACAGTTTTTAAGGATGTTTTGTTGCTCTGTGGATGATCACTCAACTTACTTGCATCGAAATGAAACAAGTTAAAGCATAGCTAATCAAAATGGGTTAAAACTAAACTTCTCTCAAATACAGTGGCAGTCATTATCAGCTCGTGTGTCTGTAAGGTGGGAACTTGCATATAAATGTTGACACGTGAAGGACTAGCTACGAAACAACTAGCAACACCACATGGAACAAATGTCCAACAGTCTTCAAAAACATCACCATCAGCCCTGTGACCTTTGCAAATGAAAGAAACAGGGCTCTACTTTTGCTCTTCTGCAAACTACAGGGTTGGGGGGGTTTGCACCAGCTTTGCTACAATTGCAAAATAATGAAAACATCTGTAGGGGTATACAGCAAAGATCTGACCAGCCCCTGTTATTGTTGAGTAGAGAGTGCTCAAGTCTTGGAGTCATGACAGCATTGGAAATGCCATGGTGTAAAATATTTGTATTTTAGGCACATCTGTTTTAGCAGAGGATTAAAACTCCATATAGCAGCATATATGTAAAATAGTTCACCACATGATAAAGAGTCTGAGCTGTGATAGTTTTATCAGTATGGGTTGATGACCACTTCTCTCTTTTCTTCTCTTAGAGCATCTCGTCCAATTCCCACTTTTTGGCTACAATGTTTACTCAGTGAAGAGGATCAGTATCCCTGGGTTGCTCATGCCTTGCTTTATAGGAGTTAATCAGGAACAACTCATCCTCATGGATAGGAAGCTCCAGGTATGCAGTGAGCAGAAACCCTGAGGACAAAACTCAGTATTTCTTTCTCAGATTTCACGAAATCCTTAGCAAAAACCATAGAAAAGAGCCTAAATGATAGTTGACATAATTGTGCGTGTTTTCCTCTGATCTTCCAAGGATCTCATCTCTGTTTGCATGACACTTTCAAAGGAAAGTTTGATTTTGATTGCCATCAACTTGCCTGTGGCTGGAAACGCTGCTGGACTCCACCATGTTATACCGTCCACATTGTTATTTTTTTAAAAAATAAATAACATCAAATTCCAGCAGGACGACGACCCTTTAACAGGTCAGATACTGATATCTCCATTTAGCTCAACACTTTCCAGTGCTACTTCCTCCCAAATGTGCCATGATAGATTGAGGCCCAACCTAGACAAGATACCATTCATACAATTAACAACTATTCATCTATCTATCTATCATCTATCTCCCTATCTATAAATCTTTTTTTAAAGTAACCAGCAGGTGTGAGAAGACTGGGGAAGGAGCCTTTGTCTTTGACGCCTCCACTGCCATGCCCATTGTATCGGGGGAGTGCTGGCCTAAAAACCACACGGAGCAATTTGTGTAGAGACCCCAGTGACAGGCAAAGCATGAAAAGCTCCTTTTCCCTGTGCCCCAACTGCCTCCAATCCTGTATCTTCTACATTTGCTAAGAATATTAAAATCTACTGAGCTGCAGGGGAAGTGTTGCATCCAGTTTGGTCCCTCATTCATGAGACAGATAAATGTCTGTTTTCTAGGAGGTAGCCAGCATGCCGTTTGGAGCATTGGACTATGACCCTCGAGCCCAGGGTTCAATTGCCTACTTGGCCATGGAAACCCACTGAGTTACTCTGGGTACATCACACACTCTCAGCCCAAAAACCCCATGATAAGTTTGCCTTAGGGTTGGCATAAGTCAGAAGCAACTTGACGGCACACAACAAAAAAAGATTAATGCAGGGATAGGAACAGTGCAGTGCTCCAGATGCTGTCTGACTGCAATTTCTACATCCCTGAAGACTGGCTAAGCTGTTTGAAGTGGTTGGCGTTGCAGTCCAACTATTTCGAGACCTAATGTATCTGGTGGGGTGGGCTTTGGTCTGTAAAAACCTATCTCACAATTCTGCATCCCATCTGCACGTTATGGTGCCACTCTTGATTGTGCTGAATATAGCAGTCAGCAAGAAAAAACAGCTTGAAAATATTGTGGCTACTCATACATAATAATTGCTATTTAAGCAGGATGGAAGTCCTTATATTCAAATCAGCCTTATTATTTTAATAACATTTTTGTGATGATTAGAATACAGTCAGCCCTCCACATTTGCGGGTTTCACTTTTGCGGACTTGATTATTCACGGATTATTTGCTGTCACCTCTGCTGCCTTCCTGTGCCATTTTTAATAGGGACTGCAAGCCTCGTGAGACTGAGAAACTACAAATGAGGCCTGTAAGTCTCTCTTAAAAATGGTGTGGGGCAGCAGTGGAGGTGGTGGTAAGCCCCACCAGCCACCCACTTCTGCCTTGTGAAGGAACCCTGATGCCTCAGAGGAATCCAACAGGGCTTGAATATGGTGATCATAGTTTTTTTTTTGTTAAATATGGTTTGAGAGGGCCTAGAATTAGTCACTTTTTTTTCACTTTCATGGGGCTCTCTCGTGCTCCTAACCCTAGCAAACGTGGAGGGATGACTGTAATTTCACAAATATTCAACTGATTTTTACCATCGTCATTCCAGCAGCATTATGGGATATTGTTAAATGATAGCCATTGTTTTACCTTTTGAGGGGAGCTCACAGGATGGGACAAAGTACTCAAGACCCCATTCTCTCCAATCAGGCCCACTCCAGATCAGGCGCCACAAACTTGCAATTTATTTATCTATCTATTTATTTTTTAAGTCCTTTGCACAGTTAGTAATTATGTGGATAATATCTTGACTAGTTTGGTTCTCAAGAGTAAACTCAGTGCTTTCACGAGTCATAAGCAAGACTATTAGTGTGGCAAAGCCCAACAGTCACTATACATTCACCAGTGAAATGAAGAGATTGTTTCTGCAGTCTTCTGTGTCTGATTCTTCATGGCAAGATGCTTATCCTAATGATAGATTTCCTCTTCAATACCCAGAACATTCACTGCTGCATTCCACTCAAGGAGGTGAAGATGATGAGGACCTTGCGTCCCCTGGATGATTCTGGAACTCCTGGCCTGGAAGTGAGCTATGGCTTGCCAGAGGATCCTAAAACTATTTGGTTTGAGCTGACACAGGTAGTATCAGTTGGAGTCAAAACTTGGAAAGTTTTTTTTTTTTGGACTCCATCTACCACCATACTTTCAGACACATGGCCACTCTAGCTATACCCACTTTTCAGTTTAAATATCCAGATGCATAAGGAGGGAGTTTCAGCTTGCATATTGCCAAAAGCTACATACGCAGGGCACCACAACATTCAGTCAATTTATTTGCAGTAGAAGTTGTGACTTCATATTAATGCAGTATTTATGATAACAGAGAAAAAGCCAGCTGTTTCTACAATAACAATGCAGGGATTGCATGGTATAGGCCTTTCTGATTCCTGCAGCCAACAGTAAAATATAACTTCAAGAAAGCCCTTAGTAATGTGTTGACATGTTGCACCAGAAAGGGCACAAGCTGCGTAACTCAGCCACAGGCTAGAAGGCTGCGCAACTCAGGGTTCCAAAGAGGGGAGGCCTGTTCTACGGCATCAGTGTCCATGCTTGGGGAAAAATGGAAGTATTGTGTTCTTGAGGCTAATCATGACCCAATAGCTAGATCAAGGGTGGGAACCTTTGGCCATCCAGATGTTTCAGCCTACAGCTCCTATCAGACCCAGGTAAAATAGCCAATAGTAAAGGATTGTGTGAGCCGTAGTCAAAATACTTGAAAGGCCAAAGATTCCCCAGCTGTAGCTCAGATGGGCTAAAATTTGGCAGTAAAGTACTCCATTGTGGTGTAGGTACTTATTTATTTCAGAGGAATGAGACCAACACAAGAATAGTGCAAAACCTGTGACTGTCAGGAAGGATGTGATTTTTTTTTAATACAGACCTATAGAGGGCAAAGTAGTAATAAGCTATGCTTGGATTTGATATATTTTGCAGCTTTGGACTTTATTTCAGATGGGACATCTGGGTGAAATTTTTAAATGACATGAAATGACTTTGTTTGTAAGGTACAGTAAAAAGGGAGGAGAAGGAGTAGACCAGGAAAAAGAGAATCTTTGTTTCATTTAGGTTTCTATCTTGGCAGGCTAAATTATTGTACCAAACAATTGCTGTCATCGCAGAGGAAGTAGCAGAGTCCGAGGCTTAGTATCAGTCGATAGAAGACTACAACAACATTTTTTCTCCATTTCCAAAATAATTTCCATATTTCTCTGGTATGTCTAATGGCCATATGCAGTCTTATCAAGCAGTCTTAATTTATGGAACCTTTCTCTTCAACCTTTGTACATCAGAACTATCTACCTTAGTTCTTACTCTTCTGATTAAGTGTACAGTGTGCATTTGGGCAGGGCTTCTTTTTCCCTGTAAGAGACAAGATTTCATCTGCTCCTTGAACCACCACTGCTTTTAGATGTGCAGGAATGCTATTACCTTCTGCCCCTCTTCTTCTTTTGTTTGTTAGCTGCTCTGATTTGCTTGCAAGAAAGAAATTAAAGAATTCTTTAAATAAAATTATATGTAAGTTCTATTCAGAGTTTAAAAGCATTTGCAAGCCAGTGGCATGGTTATCTTTGGTATGATGAAGTTAAGGCATGTGATGAATTTAAAAATTATTGCATCAGAGAGGCTCATATACAAGGTTGGTATAAATACAAGCAGATACTTTTTCCTGAGATAATATTAGCCACTTGACTTTTCTTTTTCAAGAAAGAACAGGTTAAAATTTAGAGATGGTTGTTTTATGATGACTTTTTGTACTTTGAACAAGACAGCTGGGAGTTTAAATCAAATGAGATGTTTCTTAAGGAAGGCAAAGATCTTAACTGGTTTTCTTATATATAACTCAAGAACAGATTTAATCATGATAAAAGAGATCTACCCACAGAGGTTGGAGAAAATAAATTTCATTTAGAGTTGATATAAAATTTATCTTATAAAAAGATATAAATTTCTTTTTTTCTAGTAATTTTTCTAGTAATTTAAAATAAAACATGGATAAAATGATGTATAATTGATATCTAACCCCAAATAAACTGTCAAAATTGCCTAAGAATGCATCAAAGCAACATTAGTGATGTCAAGATAAGGATGGCTCCTTTTTCATATGTGGTAGACTTGTAAGAAAGTGAATATGATTTACATGTTAATCCAAAAATTTTTAAAAAGTGGCCTTGTAACATTACTAGAAATGCTTTTGCTGGATATTATGGATGAAGAATTAGACAGTAAATATGGATTACTTCTTCAATATATGATAACAGCAGCAAGAACACAGTTTGCTCAAACCTGGAAAAACAGACTAAAGCAGCAATGATGAAAGAATGGACTGTTAATGTTGCTGAGTTACCCTAAATTGCCAAAGTAACCTGGGTTTTAAAGGACAAGCCAACTGGAGATTTTTTGAAAGATTAGAAATTGTTTATGATCTTTTTGAGCAATAAGAAATCCAACAAGGCAATAATCTGTGGCTATGGTTACCAGTAATTCTACTAGGATTATTAAATTGGACCTGCAATGGTAGCAGTATACAGTTTTAAAAATTTTACAGTGCCTTAGTGTTTCAAAATAGTCTTTTTAGTTTGATTTTAGTTTTTCCGCTTTTCTTTTCCTGATTTCTTTTCTTTTTCTGAATGTAAATTACTTTGACTGTGAATTAAATTGTTTGTATTAAAATTAATAAATATTTTTTAAAAAGCATTTGGAAGCCCAATGATTTTTAACACCTAAAATGCATTTAATTCCACATGGGATTAGACTGGTTATTCAATAATAAAACAGTTCAGACTTACCTTGCCATTGCATAGGACCTCTGTCCTCAAAAATAATGAGAGCAGCCTCTTTAACATTCACTTTATTAGCAGATTGCACATAGTTTTTTAAGTAACAAAGCCCAGTTCCACATGTAAGCTGTTTAGAAGATGTGTTTTCCAGTTCCAATTTGTCTATGAGCTCACACTGTCAGAAAATACAGTGACTTCTGTAGCGATAGAACTAAGGCACATGTCAACAAAACACAATTGTAAAGGTTGCTATTCCGTGTGCATAAATTGAATACCAACTTCCCCACAACCTCTGGACAGTTTTGCTACAATGCTGAGTGGTTGATCAGGAGGGTGACAGAGGCACACTGAAGCAATATGGCTTTAAGAATTCAGTTTAGAGTTAACATATTCTGATTGAATTAACTCTTCCAAATATACAGTTGTGTCAGAATGCACATCAGTGACAATTCACACAATGATGGTCTTTGCCCATCATAGCATGATTTAGCGTGTACAGAATAAAAGCTGCCTTTCTCTTCCCTGAAAACAAAGCAGCTCCAAGTCACGTGCCTGCAGAAGTTACTTTGCAGCTAGTTTCACTCATCCTTGCTGGAACTGCTTGGCTGAGAACGCAGCTGTCACTGCAGAACTTCAGAATAAAATGTGTAAACTAAGGCTCCTAAAAAGGGGCAGGGGAAGGGAAGCAGCACTAATCCCTGTAACATCTACTTATTTGCAGCATCAAATAAACCTGGTGCCAAGGTTTACAGGCACAGATGTTCTCTTCCGTACCAATGACTATGCATAGCAGAATCAACCATGCTTCGATTATCCCTGCTATTGGAAAGGAGGCTCTTTAGCACCACAACGAGTAACACTATCCTGTGGATAATACAAAGGATCACTTTCCATGTTGTTTTAAGGTCCACTCAAAAATTTTTATGTACACACGTACCAACAAATCTGTGCATGCAGCACACACATTTTATGCATGTACAAAAGTCAAGGGACTGGTGACAGGGCCCAGCTCTTTGCCATACATTAAATGTGTTTGTCATCACAGAACTTGTAAAGAAAAAGCCCTTTGGGAACTTCGGGAAATCAGATGTCAGTAATAACCTTACTTCTAAGAGTTTGGATGGTATAGGATCATCCTGTACACACAAACAGAAATGTAAGTAATGTTACTGCAAAACAATATGTAACATTACAATGGCAATTTCTCCTAAAGATATAAGTTGGCTCTTCTACTTGCAATTGCAAATGTTCATGCAAATACATCAGATGAACATGCTCTTGTGTTTTAAAAAAATCTTACCCCATTTGGACACGAATTTTGTGGACCTTTGGAGTTCAGAAACAGAATATATACTGGCAACCAAAAACCAAATGGTTGTGTATGCTTTGTTTATTCCTGAGGCTTCACCAACAAACAGAACTCCTCCTAGCTGTAAAGCTCTATATATTAAATTATAATGGCATATTATTAACAAAAAGTCCTGTACATTCCTACTCCTACAACTGAGGACATACCATCAAGCCTGGGTGAACGTAAGAACAAAAGACGTTGTAACTTTCTCTTATTTAAAATAAACTTGTAGGGCCTAATTCTTCCATACAAGTACACATAACAGTATGTTGATGAACGTGGGGGGAGCACAGGGAGGACAAGCATCTGAAATCCTAAATAGGGGTGGCTGCGGTGGCAATTTGCAGCAGTGAAGCAGCAAGCAGGATTAGAGCTAAGTGCATATAAGCCTCTCCGCGCTCCCTACACTGCATTAAGGCTGATCACTTTCACCCAGAGCAGCTTTACTCCTTTATTTTTTTAAAAAAGTTACCTGCATTTTGTTATATATGGTTTCCATGCAAT
The DNA here is from genome assembly GCA_948472985.1 of Iguana delicatissima. Lineage (NCBI taxonomy): Eukaryota > Metazoa > Chordata > Lepidosauria > Squamata > Iguanidae > Iguana > Iguana delicatissima. The sequence continues at coordinate 130,832 of CAOKZL010000063.1, forward strand.
CTTTACTTTGGTTGTTAATTTCAATCCACATTATTGCCAACTCATAGAGGGACAGTTCTGCCAATGTCCTGTCTCATTCTTCTAGCATTTTGAGGGGTCAAACTTTTTATTCTAATGCAAAAGGATACTTTTCACACTAAAAGGAACATGTCAACATCTTAAGGAAAATCAGAAGGGAACTACCCAAAGCAACTCTTCCAGATTTACTTCCAATGTCAAACCAGACAGCAGTTTTCTCCAAAATAAAGATATGCTATAACAAGTGACCCCTACAGTAGAGAAACCTAAGTAGGGCAGCTGCATTTCTTTTGGTTGCTGCTGACAGCATTCATGGGGGCAGGACTATCTTGGGTAGCAGAAGGGTTCCTAACAAAGTACTCTACTTAAATCCCTTTATATTTGCTAAAAGATGCAAAGTGATTTGAAAGGAAGACAGGGCCACCAACAAATTTGAGAGCCTTGTTTCTGTCAGTTGTGCAGGTGTAGTCAGTGAGGCTCTTTTTCCCAGGGATATTCTCTGCTAATCACCCTTCCCACCCTACTACTTCCCCTCTGTGTCATCAGAAGGCAGAGACACAATGACTCCACTAGTGGGGAGGGCTTAAGTCCAGTAGCCACAGGAAGCAGAAAGAACTGCTGCATTTCCTCTGTCATGTTTCCAAGCTCATGAGTTCCTGCCAGTCCTTCTCATTTTCACACTTGCTCCGGTTTTTGAAAAAGACCTTGATCAGTCTCTGTGCTTCTTCTTTCACTGCAAAGAGAAAGAGTAATAAACAAGACAACGGTAACTAAGTATGCACCTCACTGCTGGGTGTAGTTTTGTCTAAATATTTGCTCACTACAAGGTCTTTTTGGAAAAGAAGCTGCATTAGCCTCCCTCTCTGCCTCATTCACACAAACTGTTACCACATGGTTTGATACTAAAACTCTTCCAGTGACAAACACTATCTGCAGAACATTGGTGTTCTCAAAAACTGGGACACTGAGGAGGCAACATAAAGAATGAGAAGGGACTTGGAGTTTCATGGTGGAGTAGGCACTTTGCAGGGAGAAGCCCCAGATTCGACCACAGCATTTCCAAGACGGTTGAGAAAGCTTGCCGTCTGAAATTCCAGGGTGCCACAGCTGGTTGGGTAATACGGAGTTAAATGACCAATGTGACTTGGTGTGAGGCAGTTTCCTTCTCAATCAGTTTTGCCCTGCCTAATCGGCCATGGCAAAGAATTAATATGGCTTCTTGAGAATTACTCTTTGATTAATGAAAACGTCACATGAGCACCTAGCAGTCACTACAGCTTCCAGATGTGATCTATGCTGATCCAAACATTTTCTTCAACTTCAAATGATAGAAACCTTTAATTGCCCCTGCTCAGAACCAGCACATTTGGGGGCTACCCAGAGCCCATGCCGAGTTGCAGAAGGGAAAGGCCTTTCCTCCCGACCCATCTCTGGAGAACTCACCCATCTTGCGCAGGGGATTCTTGTCTGCAGCCAACAAGTGAGAGAGATGACGGGCAAACCCCTTAAACAGATCCTGTCAATTAGGGACAAAAAAAAAAGAAGCTGAATGAGTATAGTGGAGGTCTAATTTTCACTAACATGCAACTGTTGCGTTTTTATGCAACATGCAATCAAATAAGCTCACCAAGCTATCTTGGTATTGGCACAATACGCCTACACACCTACACATGCAGAGATCATTACGCAAGGTGCTGCACAAACAGAAAGTATACCTCACCTAATGAACTAACCCCTTAAGACAATATTAAAGATCATACTTATACAAATTGCTAGAAGCTCCCAAGAGTGCAGACTTGAGCTTTACTAACATCTCATAGGAGCCAGTAAATTTTGAACTGCAAATGCACAAAAATAAATGTGCTGGTCTCTCAGCAGTACATTGCCCTGATATAGCCCATATAGTTCTCATAAACCAAGTCAAAGGAGTTCTTGAGGAAAATCATACAGTCCTCTATTACTATGCCAATAATGACTTGGGGACCCATCAGTATGCTGGTTAAAAAGGCAAATAACGGGTGGGGCATCGCAACGGCTGGGATGACATCATCATTTCACATCAAATGCAGATAAATGAGTTCAGAAGAATAGATCAATCCAGGTCAGGGCCCAAATATCTAGGAATGCTTCCTTCTCCTTCCCTCCTACGAATTTGTGAAAAGCCTCTGAAAATGACATTAGGCCGCAGAGCGAGGTATATGATGAGAGTCCCAAAGTGGAAGAATTGCAGCCAAATGTACCGTATTTGCTAGTGTATTAGACACACTGTCATATAAGATGCACCTCACTTTTCAAGGGATATTTTTCAGGAAAAAAATTTTTTTAGTTCTCTGCTGAGACAAAATGCACAGGAAAGGAGGGGAATGAAAGGAGTGCCACACCAGGCTTCCCACACTCCTCCCTTCCTGCTTTGCTTGGGCAAAGAGAACTCCCAGTAGAGTCAAAATGCACAGGAGAGGAGGGGAAGGTAAGGCATGCTACAACAGGCTTCCACTACCCCCTCCCTTCCTGTTTTGCCTGGGCAGGGAAAACTCCTTTCGCTTGCCCTCCCTTCCCTATGCTTATAGTGTTACCATATTTGCTGGTGCATAAGATGCACTCCATTTTCAGAGGGTGTTTTTTAGGAAAAAAGGGCATCATATATGCCAGCAAATACGGTAGATATTTCTTCAGCTGAAAATGCACATGACAGGTACTCATCTAAATGAAGCTCAACGAAGCATAGCAATGGCAAAAGACAATACAGTCTCTTCTTTCTGATTATAGTCCTAACTTTACCAGGGACTCAAAACACTGGCCGAATACTGTTGAAACTGTTTAACTGGAAGAGCAGCATGAAAGGCAAACACTATTTTCCCATTTCTTTTTCAAATGAAAAAACACACACCTGTGGCTCATAACTCACCTTGGAAGCAAATCTTCCATCTTTGTAGAAAGGGGTCAGGTATTTCACAACAATATCAGCTGTTTCTTTAAGCGACAGTGCCTTTGTAGCTGGCTGGATGCTTTTGGTGGTTCCTTCTTTATCAACTTGTGCTAAGTTTGGATCAAAAGTGACTTTCTTCTTCACTGGTCCCCCAGCTTTTCCCTCTGACTGCAACAATATGGATGGCGTGGTTATCGTCCTGAGCCTTTTTCCAGCAGGGCTCTCCAGGTCCTTGAAGGAAGAACAAAGACCCATGGAAGAAACATCATGTGGCTAAAAGCTAAGTTGAATTTCTTAAAAAGCACTGTATACCCCCCAAACACCCAGCCTCATCTGGTTTTGGAGGCCAAGCAGAGACAGGCCTTGTTAATATCTGAATGGGAGACCACCAGGATATGCCAGGAATCTCCAAGTCAGGTGGCCAGGGAAGAAACCTGCCTGAAATCCTGGAGAGCCCTGGCTACCAGTCAGAGTTGGCAATACTGGGCTAGATGGACCAAGGCAGCCTCCTACATTCCTTTTAGCAGGGGAGCATGTCTGCCAGTGTTACACATTTTGTGTGCAGCAGACTCTTTGTGCTTTCCTAATGGCAAGAAGAATTTCTCTAAACCTTTAAAAAATGAAGTACAAGAGAACAAAGCTACTGGGGATCTCAATCATCCCCAGTAAAAACTAGCTACTCTGTACATAGTGCTTATGCACGTGTGGGCATCTGCACATACACAACCATCACTGTAGCACTGATCAGATGGACAGATATGAGGGAGTGGCTCAGCAGTCTCAAGCCAGGCTTGCAAAGACATCACACTGTTATCAACTGGCCTCCTCTTTTCAATATGCATTCAGAAGATGGTTCCTGTTCTTCCACTGTATGCTACAAGTGGAACTATGTCTGACTTGGCAAGCTTTTGGTGACAGTGGAATTTACACTCAGGAAATACACATTATGCCCTGCCTACACCAGTACACTAAGCACTACCCTTCCATCTGCTTTAAAGGATATCGTTTTAACTTGGGTAACGACTTAATGCACAGCCAAACCTATTACAACTCTACAAACATTCACAACACCCTTTGCAACAGGCACCATTTACTGTTTTATAGAAACTAATCTTTTTAAGTAACAATAAACCAGCCAAACCAGTCTTCTGAAGAGGCAGCATGATCTAGTGGTTTGAACACTGGACTATGACACTAGAGACCAGTGTTCGATTCCCACACTTGGCCACTGGGTAGCCTTGAGTGCACTACACATACACTCAGCCTCCAGAGAAACACACTCTCAGGCCCCAGAAAACCTCATGATAGGTTCACCTCAGGGTCACCACAAGTCAGAAACAATCTGAAGGCACACGAGAATTCAACAAACCAGCCTTCTGCCTATATTCTTTTTGTTTGTTTGCACTCTCTCCCCTGCCTTTCATGCCTGTCTATCTAGGTGATGTCTGTGTGCATACATAAAACACAATATATATGCAATGATGAGAGGAAAAAACTTCCTAGCACTGCTATTTTAGCAAGGTGTTTAATGGGGATGATGACCAGAAATGTTCTTTTTCAAAAGGATCTTTTGTCTTTTAACATCATGACAGATACATAGTATTATGCCTCTTTGATACTAGAATACATTTCCTCTAAAGTAGTATTATAAGAATATACTGGCATTCCCTCTAGTTGTAATTTTTTTTAATTCACAGAATAACTTTCCAGTGTCCACATCACCCATCTTGCTTAACACTGTAATAAGTGAAAATGGGTCTTCCCTCTTAATTTTTAAAATTTATATTGCGTTATAGTTCTGGGAAAGTATATTGTATTACTTTTATTTTAATATTTTAAAATATAATATAGTTTGCTTAGTCCTACTTAAAAGATCAATTTTAAAAAATAATTAAATGATACCAGTTCCAAAGATTACACTGCATTATGCTGAATTATAATAGGTTCAACTCCCTCTTTTGGCTACTACCCATGTGAAAAGTCTAACTCTTTTTAAAAAGAGATAAGAGTAGCACTGCAGGTACTCACACTTTTGTAGCCTGCATTAAACTTCTATCCTTATTTTTTTTTAAAAATAAATAAACAGACCTTCTCAAGTGATAACAACAACAGAAGGAAACAGCACTGGGGGAAATTGGACAACTACATACCTATTACAACTTTGTTTGGACAGGCTATAAAATGCAAAGGAATAAATCTTTATCTCAACACAGGTTTAGTTTGGGTTGATCATAGCAAACGTAACTATTTGCATATCAGCCTCTTCCCTTACCTACCAGGGAGAGCTCCTGAAGCATTTATAGGCACATCAGTTCCCAGTGCATAGAACAAAATAGCTTGGGATTTTTTTTAAGTGTTGTGATTCATTTCTCCTAAGACTACCTCATTGATATTTGTTTAATAGCCACAATGAAGAAAAAATATTTTGTGGTCATGAGTTCTTCCCCAAGCATGGAATTTCTCAAATAATAAGAAGGGTGAGAGTGGGATACAAATTAATACAGGAAGAAGGCAATCTAACAGTTTTTGACTCAAACTACACACTAAGGAATACAAAAAAAGGTCTCTCAGGCAGACTGGCAGTGTCTGCTTTGTGTCCCATCATCTCTTCCTCAACAAGACGAAGGGAAAGAGATCCTTATGAAATCCCACAATGATACCAATGATAAGTAGCATCTGACTGAAGCCAAGCCACAGCAGAAACTTACAGAATTTGGCAGTTATTGAAATTGTGGGACTGTCTGTTCATGTATCACCTAAAGAAAACCACCTGGATAAGCATTTAAAAATTCTTTGTTTTCATAATTCTTCTTCAAAACCACTAATATATTAAATTTAAATTGTACTTGCATTCAGTTATTCCTAGAGTTCATTTAATCAATGCAAGAGTCTCACTTTCTCGTCACCACACTGCAATTATCAGGAGGAGGGGCATTATACAAATTATACCTCACATATAAAACCAAATAACTGGATACCTCCCTACATGTTTTCTCCCACTACGAACTAAAAGATTCTACAAGATGGTCTACAGTTTTACCATATAACCATAATTATACTGATATCTGCACCATTCCTTTGCCAGATACAAAGGAGAGAAATCTGCGTGACTTCCCTCAGGCATTCATAAAATCACACTCGTTTGGGGAAGTGAAGAGACAGTTCAACCAGTATAGATGGGTCCCAAAGAAGCTCCTACCACAAAAGATAGGCCCAGCAGAGAAAGGGAATGCTGTTATCATCTATGTACCTGTTACTCCAGTAATCTTAGTTCATATACTCACATTCCAATTGCAACAACATTTTAGCAGCTGCAAGAGAGCTTTCCTACAGTAAAGTTCCTGCAACAAGAACTCAAACAAACTCAAGCAGGCAACAAGAACTCAAAACACACCCAAAATATATTTCTGTTCATGTCCCAAGAATGTTTTGTCTGTGAGAATGGAGGGAAGCATTAAAGGAATTTTAATAACAGTATCTCACCTCAGCTGATCCTCGTCTCTTTCCACTATGGTTTTCACAACTGTTGGCCCCTTCTTCTTCAATCAAAGGTTTAGCACTACTAGGGGGATGAAGAATCAGATAAGCTTAAATGAGTAATGCTCTCCAAGAACAACAGGGGAGAGGAAGAAAAAGCCCATCTATTTAAAAAACTATTTATTGAAGTGGTTTCCAATAACTGCCCTATGGAGCAGGTGAGTCCAAATCCTTAAATTAATAACTTCTGTAACAGTTTCTGCAACAGTTACAGTGTCAATTGTCATTATGCATTCACCTGAATACAGCCCAAACATTAGCCAAGATAGACATGGATTTTTCCACTCACATTTATACTTAAAATCAGCCTCTGACAATCATCTGGGTTTGAGATATTCTACAACACAATCCTGAGGCACTGAAGGCTAGGATGTTATTGTGGAAAAACAGTTTATGAATTATCCCTTCTTTCTTCAAGACCCTGTACTCTCCTGACAATCTGGGGGTGGCTGATGAAAAAATCCTCTGGTTAAGCTTTGCAGCCTGGTCCTGGATGACTGAAGTAAATGAGCCAGAAGACCTGCTGGTACAAGCAGATTATATGGCTTGATTTTTACTCACCTTGATTTTTCAAGGGTTGATCCCAGACATGAGGATTCTGTTCCTGAGTTAAGACTTCTCAAAGTGAGATCTTCTGTTTTCTTAGACCTGTCCTCTTCCATCTGGGATGTGCCCCCTATTTCTTCTTTGGGGACAATTTCAGTTTCCTGCAGTCCTGCTTTCTCCTTGCACACTCTTTGAGAAGGAAACGGAGGTAGTTCACTGAGATAATTGTTTTGCTCTTCTGTCAAATCAGACTTGCTTACTAAGGCCTTAGATCCTTCTTTGGGAATGGAGAAGAATTTGGCAATGTTCTGAGATTCTTTCCTAGCTGCCTTTGCCAGAAGCTGCTGCTTCTTAGTGGGTTTGCCCTTCTTGGTGGGGCTGACTCCCAAGGAGACAACACTGTCAGAGGTGCTGCACTGCCCTTTCTTCTCAGGGACTTCATCAACATTTCTGCTGATGTCTTTGGTCACTTTTAGCTGTTTCTCAAGAACACTATTGATGTCCACAGGGTCAGGGTCACCACAATAATCTTCCATAGATCTTGGGCTTGACTTTTCCTCCACAGGATTAACATCACTTTCTTCTTTGGCAGCTAGAACCTCTGAAGCAGACTGGAACACTCCAGATGTCTTTCTGATTCCAATCCCCACTCTCTTGGGTTTGAACTATATGAGAGAAAGACAAGAAATTAGATGGCTAGAACTTCAGTTTTTTCCTACCTGTCTTACCCCTTGGAAATATAAAATCAAAGCTTAAACAGAGAGTCAAATTGCCATATTTGCCAGCATGTAAGACACACTTTTTCCTCGAAGAATACTGTTTGAAAATGGGGTACATCTTACACACTGGCAAATACGGTATGTTTTGCCTCTATGGACAGCATTAACATGTAGAAGCAATACAGGAAAGGGCTACCTAAGAAGAAATTACAGAAATGGACTATTACAGACAACATCGTTGATTTGTTGTTGGAAATTAATTTTTATTGTAAAAAAAAAGTTAAGTTTCAAGAATAACTATCACTACTTACCGTATTCACCTTGGATGCTTGAAAATATTCATCACTAGCTGTTACAGCAGGTTCAGTCTTCTCCTTGGTAGTGCCATTGACTCTTGCAACAAAGGCGGAATACAGTTCTCCATCTTTTGAAGCTTTGTTAATTTCTGATACCTTTACGCAGAAAAGACCAAAAAATGTCCTGAAGGTACACCATCATTTACATATCATTTAACTCAAAAACAGTGCGAAGAGCAGCTCTGTGCAAGGAAATGTTCACAAATTATTCTTGTTCAAATTACTTACTGCAGAATTACAATCAACCCTGAAAATCAAAGGACATTCTACCTTGGATTATTTTCAGGTAGGATTGTTATTACAAACTTCACTTGCACAAAGAGTTCTCTTGCACACAGAAAACAGGTAGATTTTTCTTCTTATTCTGTTGAAGTACATTAAAGAAAATATTCCCACAATATTGTTTGTTCATTCAAAAAAATGTATCCTACTTTTAAATGTGTTCCAAAAGAGAGATTACCGGATTAAAAACACAACACAGCTGAACAGTATAAATTTCATAAAAAGACAGCTAAAAACAATTAAATAATTGGGCAAATTAAAAAAAAACCATAGGGAGGTACCTGAAATATTATAAACAACTCAAGGGAGAGCACTCCATATTCAGGGAGAACCACTGAAAAGCCCCTCTTGTCATGGTCCATGACCAGTGAATGAGACTCCAAGAGAAGAGCCCCCAAAAGCCAAGTTATGGTAGACAGTGGCAGATCTGCAGGTAACCATGGCCTGAGAGACTTCCATTAATCTGTACTGAACAGTGCCTTGGGGCATATCACAGAACTTCAGGAAAACTAAACATAATGTACACATTTGGGTGACGGCTTTCCCCAAAACACCTGAGAGTTAAGTGGCTCAAAAACTGACTCTTCAATAACAATATAAATATAAAAATTATTTTAAAAACAAACAATTGATAAAGTTAGAAAACTACATATTAACAACATAAAAATTCATTAAAAGCAATATACAAACCTTGAAAACAGCACCACCCAGCATTAAAAACCAGCCCAGTCCACTTTTAAAAGGCTGATGACACAAAAATGCTTTAACTTGCTGATGGAAGGAGAGCAAGGATGAGGTCATTCTGACCTCACCACAGGGAGGGTTCCAAAGTCTGGGAGCAGCCACTGGGAGGGCTCCCTCTTCATTGTTCCCAACAAACAAACCCGAGAAAGTGGTGGGGCAGAGAGAAGAGCCTCTCCAGATGACCTTACTGCCCTAATGGTCTCGTAGAAGGCAATACAGTCCTTCAAATAGCCTGGACTCAAGCTGCATTGGGGTTTATGGATCATCACCAGCACTTTGAAGTGTGTCTGGATACATACTAGCAGCCAGAGGGGCTGTTGCAACAAGGGAATTGTGTACTTTCTGCAGCCATCCTCAGTTAACAATCTGGCTGCAGCTCTTTGGGCCAACTGAAGTCTCTGAGTACTTTCTAAGGGCAGCCTGATGTTGAGCAAATAACAGTAATCAAAATAGGAAGTAACCAAGGCATGTGTTACTCAGGCCAGATCCAACTTCTCAAAGAACATGCACAGTTAGTGCACTAGCTTCAACCGTACAAATGCACTTCTAGCCACTGAAGAGATCTGAGCTTCCAGGGTGAGGGCTGAGTCGAGGAGTACTCCAAACTGCGAACCTGCATTTTCAGGGGGAGTTCAACCCCATCTAACATAGGCTGAATCTCCATTCCTAGATCTATCTTGCAACTAGCCAAAAGCATCTCTTTCTTGTCTGTATTAAACTTCAGTTTGTTTCCCCTCATCTGACCTAATCCAGCACTAGTTTAGCACAAAAACAGCTTTCTTGGAATTAGGTAGAAAGGAGTAACAGAGCTGGTTATCACTAGCATACTGCTGACAATTGACACTTAAACTCTGGACAACATTACCTAGCAGTTTCATGTAAATGGTAAATAGCACAGGGGAGAAAACAAAATCTCAGTGGCCAAGGAGTTGAACAGGAATCTCACTGCACCGTTCTCTGTAAATGGTCCTCCAGGGAAGAACAGAGCCTCTGTAGAACAAGTACCTCCAAGCCACATCCCAGTGAGGTGACCCAGGATACCATGGCTGATGGTACAGGAAGCTGCTGAGAGGTCCAGTAGGACCAACAGGGACATACTCCCCCTTATCCAATCCCCAGCATATGTTGTCCATCAAGGTAACCAAACCTGCCTCTGTCTCCTATCCAGGCCTGAAACCAGACTGAAATAGTCTAGATAATCCGTCTCATCCAGGAACCTCTGGAGCTGAGAAGACACCACATGCTCCAGTACCTTGCCCAAGACTGGGATGTTGGAGAGTGGTCTATTCATTATCCAGTACAGAAAAATACAGGGAAGATTTTTTTAGAAGACCTCGGACTACAGCCTCCTTCAGGCAGAATGGGACCCAGCCATGTTGTAAAGAGGCATTAATCACACCCCTTACCCACTCAGCCAGTCCTCCTCTGGCTGTTTAATAAGCCAGGAAGGGCAAGGGCCTAGTACATATGTGGTAGTCTCACCTCTCCAAGGATACTGTTCAATCCTTCACTAGTTGAAAAGCATCCATCAGCACCAGACAAGCAGGGCCCAGGGTTACATCCACTGGACCTGTATCAACTCTGGTGGCCAAGTCAGAGCAAATCTGAGCAATTTTCTCTACGAAATGGTGGCCAAATTCTTCATTGCAGGCTATTGAGTGGCTAAAATTCTCCTTTGGTGAGACTATAACATGACCACTTGAAACAGCTCCACTAGACACTTCTGTGATGCTGGAATAGTGGCAGGCAAAATGTCTTTTTCACTACCTTCATTCCTCCCCTCATAGATGTTCAGGTAGATTTTAGCTCATTTTCGGTTGGGCTTGCTCTCCATTTTCTGCCAGTGTAACTCTAATCTCACTCATTTCACTGCCATCAGCTTCTTAGAAAACCAGGGGCTGATTTAGCTCCACTCCATGAAAGGTGACACTTAGGAGAAATTGTGTCATTTCCTCATTCCAGATATCTACCAGGGCTTCAAAGCAGCAAGAAAACTAGCCAAAAACTAGAGTGAACATGGCAGTATAAGTGGTGCCCAGTAGCTCTCTGAAGAGACTCATGGTTGTCATGGCACACATGAAGCCCTGAACCACTCCCAGCAGGATAGCTTCAGCTTCACCCCTGGGACCATCCCAACTAGTTCAGGAAGGGGGGCTGTCCAGCATCACACTAACAGAATCTCTGATCTCTCCTGGCTACCCACCTTCAAATAAACTCCCTAAAAGTCACTCTTAATCTGGATTTATTCATCTGGAAGGTCCTGACAATGACTAGAGTGGTTTAGAATCACAACACTACCTTTTACACTTTTGTGGAAGTCACAAGTCCTTTCATTAGCCCAGCTGTAACACTCTTAGGGAATGATACTTAAAACCCTGACTTAGAGCCACTGGTATTGCTCACTTAATAATGTGGGGCTACACGGAGAGTTCTTAATATCTTAAGAAGGGAAAAATAAATGTCTTCAATGTGATGCTTATCTAAAAAGTGCTTGAAGTGTCTGGATGTACATATTCTTAGTTGAGCCCTAAACCAGAGAAATTAAAGACTGCCCACAGACAAATATTCTAAGAAAGGTAACAGTGAAACAAAGAGTAGTAAACAATGTTTCTTCTTTTGACACACACAGAAAATAGTTTCTACACACTTTTTCATGGAGCCACATGTATTAAGTGGTCAAGAAAGCAGGAAAAAAAACCCAAACCCACTTTGTGCCCTGTTACCATCAACTGTTACTTACCTTCTTTAGAACAGTTGCTTTGTACAAGTTTGCCATTTTACTCGCCTGGAAAGCCTCATATTCCATTTCCACAGCCCATGCTAGGGTATCTGAGCTAAAACTAAAAATGGGATTGGGGAGAGGAGAAATTTGTTTGGTTTACTTCAGTGCAAGCCTATCTCATTCATACTTTCTGAAGCAATGTACAATCTAGAACACAGGTATCTTGTGTATTCATCACTGCTCTGGATTTTGCATTGCAATTTTGCAATTAAAAATGTACATACAAAGGGACAGGTGAGAGGAAAATGCAAACAAAAATGCACATAGTAGTGAAAGTAAGATGCAAAAATTCACTTTTACCTTAGGAAAAACGTGCACAAAAATGCATGTGACTCTTCCTGTGGATGTAGCAGCAGCCTGTGGTCCAAGAATCGGGGGAGGTATGTGTATCTCACAGTGACAGGATAAGGAACCCTGACCCTCCACCCCATGTACTTGGATCATGAACCATACATGTGTGGACTTCAGAGAAAATGCAAAGTGATGCAGTGAGATTGGAAAAATATGAAACTGAAAGGAAATAAAAAGTAATAGGTTTACCCATTCCTAAAACTGAAAGGCACTTACTAACTTGGGGGATGCAGTTTTCCAATGGCAGGAAAGTACTACACCTGTAAAGGCTGTTACTAGGAAATCAGCACTGGAATAGGAGCAGTGCAAAATGAGCATTTATGCACTGTAACTATGTTTAACATTTTCCTAAGACTAGGTGGCAGCACAGAAGATAAAGGCATATTTATCCTTTGGAATATTTCTACTCTATTGCACAGGTACTTCTACAGCCTCTCTCTGGTAACAGAACATTGTATTGATGCAATATGCTGCTGCCCTCTGGTGGGACAAAAGAAAACTGCAACCTTTGGATCAGAGAAAGAGGGTCTGCGCTATGGGGTCGTTCACCTTTTAAAAATAAGCTTTTTTTATTTCACCACCACATGCAAAAAATGACTGCAAAAACAAACATTTAGGCTTTGATAGAAGCCAATATCGTTGCTCCAAAGAAGACACAAATTTGGGGTTTAACTTGAAGCATGGTATTTAGCTTGAAGTACACAATTTGCAGGTTTTTATTTCTAGGTTTCAAGACATTTTTCCATGGTTCAGCACATGGTGATGACAAGCGTATTACTTATTTTTAGCCTGACATGCACAGAGACTTTCCCAGGACAGCTTCAAATAGACATAAACAGAACAAAAAACAGAAGAACGGTACAACAAAAATCTAAAAATAAAATTAAAAAAAAAATCTAAACACCAGACAAATGTTTCCCTTCCTTCTAAAATAATAAAATGAAATATGGAATGTTAAAGTAATGGGATCTGCTCCTGATATTAGATTTACATTATCAACTATAGGGCCACCATTTCTGACAGTAGCAATGTATTTTAATAATCATGATGAGAATTAACACTGGGATAAGTCTGGATATAGTGTAGGTGTTGTTATCACCATTTGCTAGCCTGATTTTGGAAGATATTAGATATCATTTTTGATATCACAATTCGGCCCCATTATGCCACCCTCGGCCAAGTGTTTGCGAGGCCCACGGACAAGCACAGAACTAGGCATGGCCGTTGATTGCTGAACATTCCATTCTCCACCCAGGCAGGCCAGACTCAGCCTGATCGTCGCTTTAGGAGGCCTCCCTAGACAAACACCTCATTAAGGATGTACGCTAATACAAAGAACTCCCTGCCCCGAGCAGGCAACTTGACAAGTGAGACGCTTAACTGTCAAGCACGCTGCATCTGCATACTGGCCATTCCATTGTTGATTCAGAACTAAATCATGCTAAATTCTGACCTTTCGGAGACATTGTCTCGTGCCCAAACCTCATTGTTCTTCCCCAAGTACAGACTAGCCTACGGTCATATTTTCCCTATAAGAAACCCTGATTCCGAGACCTTCCTCGGATCGCTCCGAACTTCCATCAAGCCTTGCTGCCGCTTTATCCAGCGAGCTTTCCCCTCAGTCTCATTCTGAGACTGCGCACCTATGGACCTCCACAGTGATCTGCCCCTGGCTTCGGACAGGTGTAGTATCACCCAATTCAACAATCCCTCTTAAAAATCCTCTATACTGCTACCACCTTTATTTTCTATAGTTACTTGTGTGAGTGTGTTGCATACACTGTCTACTTGTATTTAATAAAATCACAGTTACTATTTCATATTTGGTGTGCTTCTTGGCTTGGCCTGACCCCGTAGACGTTGGGTTTAAAGATTCCACTGCGTTGCCCTGCCTCTCGTTGTGCTAACTTGTGCTCTGAGCCAATTTTCCCCACCAACAGTTGAGCACGTTTGGAGTCCCTCACAGAACCCTCAGTAAACAGGGTAACAGTGTGGTGGCTGTATGTGCAAGGCTCCTGTTCCCTCTATATCCTAACACCACCACCACCACTACATGTGCATGTAAACAGAGAGCACAAAGAGCCACTGCAGAGCATGGTAGGCTTGCACATATACACTTCACATGGCAAGCAAGCAAGGGGTTGAATGAGAGACACAGAAGGATGACATGAGTATCCCACACACCCTGAAAAGGTTGCCGGTGTTGCTTTGCATATGTGCCCACCCATCTATGTCTCAATTAGTGGGACAAATGAGAAGAAGTTTCTGCTGAGACCTGTGAGACTCTTGGGTTATAACTCCCTACCCCTCTCTTGTTGATGCTGCTTTTTGGTTGCTGCTCAGTGCTTCTTCTAGCATCTTCAGGCAGTGTTCTCTGGCCTAAAATTGCAAGAAAACAGATGTGAACACACTATCACATATGCAGGAAAGTGAAGTATTAACTTTTAAACCTATGGTTCTGGGGCAAGTATACCTAGTATCTACTTTTTTCTTGTTTGGTTTATTCTTTAAAAAAAGGGCTACTCATTCCTGTGGTCCCACAATCTAAATGATATTTTCATATATTATAGCAAACCTGATCCAGCTGGAATCCTACATAACATGCAGACTCCCAATAAAAGATGCATAATGTCACTGGCCTCATATGATCAACATTTAGGAGAAATTATAACACAAATAGTTCTTGAAAACTTTTTTGATGTTATGATTCAGAGCAGGAGATGTGTGACTAATAAAAGAGATTATGTGGGGATAAATTCATCTCATCTCAGAGGTGCTATTCAAATACAAAGTGAACAACACTGCAGATGGGATGGAATGCTGGGCTGGAAGATTCCACTGTTTCTTCAGGTTTAAGCTTATGAAACTGTTCAGGTTTAGGAAAAGGGGCATTTCAAGTTGCAAACAGGAGAATGCATCCATGTTCATCACAATGTCAGTACTAAGATGAATATTCGAGTCTGCATCAGTAACATGCAGGAAATGCTAATTTAATACACAAATCATTCTTGTTGCATAGGATACCTACTTTAGTAGCATGCAAACAAGCAGGACAGAATACTGCTCTAAAAATCCTTCTCTAATTAAAAATGTCTAAAATAAGCAAGCATTCATCCTTCTCTCAAGGCTAAATGCACATAATGTTCCTTCCACTGTTTTTCAGTTGGGTTTCAAACAATTTTATATTTATTGTTGTATGTGGCAGCTGCCTAATTCAGTAACTGAAATGGGACAACATACCTCAATCACGCTCTTATTCTATCACTCCTCATAATTTTGATGTTATTCCTCCTGTTAATTCAACCTGATATACTTTGTAAAACAAATTCCATTGGTAAAATAAATGAAGTTCATGCCAGTTGCAGCACTGGTCTGTTCTGGCAGCTCCATCCTTTTAGTCCGGAGCTAACCCTGGTAAGAACCAGAGCCCTCACAGAATGACCTAAAATCACCCCTCTACAAAGGCTATGCAGGTTGGGAAGAGTGGCCTCCTTCCACCTCAAGCAGGCTTCCTTTGTGAAAAGTGTGGGAAGGATGCTTTCCTGGTAGTGATGCCAGGGATGTGGGGAGGGAAGAGGAGGAGGAGAGAAAGGGTGGCCCCAACAAGTTTTGGGTTCTGCCTCCTCAACTGACTTATCTCAAGGGTTCACTGTTTTACATTAGAAGTTTCTCACTCCAGTTTCATTTCTTCAGCTTGTTTTCATTTGTAACATTTTCTTGCTCCAGTTTAAACCTTATGGCCTAATCAGCTGGCAATAGAAAAGTACCTTAGGCTAAATTAATTTCTCATGCAAAAAGCTTCTTACCTTCACTGTGATCCTAGCAATTTTCTGACTGGCCGCATCCTTCAATCGACAATCAGCATCTACCATGAGAGACAGAAACAAACTCAATTATCATCTCCATGTTTTTTGATACAATACCTTACTGCTTGTGAAAGATATAATGAGGAAATTTAACTATATATGATTGCAAGGCAGGAAGTTTTATTCTGCCACTTCCACCAACCCATCCTCAGTTTTATAACTCTCCCTCCTGGAGAGTCCAACAAAAATGGACTGTACATCAAACTTCATTTACACTCCTTAACCATTGTTGTTCTACTGCAATCTGCAAGGAAAACTGCAATTGGATTTTTACTTTCTGCACTTAACCCCCAACTCTCCAATTCGAAAACCGCTGCCACCATGTCATACTGGAGTTTATTTCCAGTCCCTTCAAGTTGACTCCCAACCTTGAAAGACTGGAAATTCCTCCAGCATTTATTAATTCTTGCTGCCACCACCCACTGAATTCTGAATATTTGAGCAGTACAGTGGGACACTGCTCAGTGGATTACCAATCTCTATGCTAAGGACCTTTCCTTCCCTCTCACCTCCCCCCTTCTGAGTGAGAGAAGTCCTATCTAGCGTGTGCCGAAGGATGGCGTGGAAATGGAGAAGAACAGAGCTTTACAGAAAAGCATTTATTCAAGGCATGCAAATAAACAAGACAATAATACACATGAGAGGCTCCCCCTCCCAGGTACGCTTAAGTTACAAGTAGTTACAAAAACAGATACATTCTTTAGATCAGCCAACTCCAAAATAATAAACAGCCCTAACGCAACTAACTATCTTATTCCTAGTTACTCACAATTAGGTTCACAGGCTTAGATGGTCTAAGAAGGAAGAGAGGGGCCAGGAGGCGAGGCATGCCTGCAGCCTACGACTGGCACAGATCTCATCTCTCGGAGGTATCCCTTTGTTCTCTCCTCCACATGGCCTCCCAAGAAGTTTTATAACTTCTCCCTGGAAGCATCTCGAAGCATCCCGAAGATGCTCACCTCTTTCCTTTTTGATTGGTCAATTCTCACTCTGTGACCTATGATGTTGACCCACACTAAAATGTAATCTAATCCCAACACCTCATTAACCCTTGGTTTACCTGAAGAGGGAAGTATCCCCCTTTAGCTAAGTCTAGATAATGGGAAGCCCCATTATCACAACATCAAAATACAGAATTTTTTATTTTATTATTTATATTTGTTTATTGCCCCTATTTTGTTTGTTATTTTAGTTTTACATTTGTTTACATTTGTATTATATTCCTGATCCTTTAACAATATCAGCCATCCAGAAGACCAAGCAGAAGACAGGAAGGGTTAAAGATAAGCTATCCTGCTTCTTCACATGTCAGAACTCTCTTCTTGAGAGCTGTGTCATGTCAGCCATGAAATCTAGCCATGCAAACAGCCTTTAAAGTTTGTGAGTAAATGGCCATTAAGGAGCCACAGATAAACTCCTCAACAAGGTGTTCATACAATTGCTATGCAAGTGCCATTATAAATAGATCTGTAAACTGAAAGCTCTGAGATTGTGACAGCTTTCTGATATGGTACCTGTCCTGAAAAAGATATCCACCGTTTTTCTGTGGAGTAGGAAACAGACATACAACCTTTTTTTCCTCCAAAGCTGAGTTTGAATATAGTTCACTTAAGTAATAATCCCATCCTATTAGATCATATTAACTCTGTACTACAAATATAGAATCCTGAGCTCTTTGTTTTTATCTACAGGAGACACTTGCTGTTATAAACAGTATCCATCAGCTATTCCGCAACCAAATTGGCTCAATAACACAAAAAGGCTAGACTTCGTGCATGGTGATTTTGTTTGCTTTAGATTTCTCAAAAAGAATCCTGAAAACTTTGTCTGGATCATTTCTGATCTATGAAAAAATATAGAAATTTACCTGGAGGGACAAAGTTGTCCTTTTCGGGTTCTTTGCCCTGAAAAAAATAAAATGGAGAGAAAAACCAGAGATCTGAATCAGGAACAATGATGGTGATGATGACCATCATCATCATCACCATCACCATCATCACTGCTACTACTATTACTATTATTATATTCATTTATATCCTACCTTTCCCCCAAAATTGGGACTTAAAGCATCTTGCAATTTAAAAATACAATACAGGTAAAACAAACAAAAAAGTAAACACTGAAATGAGATTAAACTATTGACAATATTAAAATGATTTAAAACTACACTTTAAAATATAAAACACAATTTAAAGACAAAAAGCAGTAAATGGATGAGAAAGAATGCAGAAGATACAATATGCTGGGCTTGATTTGGAATCTCAGATTTGTATCTAGAGGACTCGTGAAACCACCTATGTTTACTCAATAGATCTTGTTTTAATTCAAAGCTGGCTCTTTGCAAAATAGGGTTAGAGTACTAGTTAAGTTTTTAAAGGCTCTTTCGAAATCTTTGAAATTTATAACAAGATCTCTTTTTCTCTGGAAACATCAGAGACAAGGGAAAACAATCCAATTGTATCTCACGGTCCCTGATACATGTGTTAATGGGAGATTTCAATTATCCTGATATTTGTTGGCAGTCAAATTCTGCCAAGACCACAAGGTCCAATAGGTTCCTCGCTTGCCTTGCAGACAATTTCATGGTCCAGAAGGTGGAAGAGGTGACAAGGGGATCGCCTATTTTAGATCTGATCCTGACCAACAGGGATGACCTAGTTGATGAGGTGGAGGTGGTGGGATCCTTATGGGAGAGTGACCATGCTCTTTTGGAGTTTGTCATTCAGTGGGAAAGAGAAGCCAAGTGTAGCCAGACACGCATCCTAAACTTTAAGAAAGTGGATTTCTCTAAACTTAGGGAGTCACTTGCTGAAATCCCGTGGTCAAGAATACTAAAAGAGAAAGGAGTTCATAACAGGTGGGAGTTTCTTAAAAGTGAGATACTGAAGGCACAGTTGAAAACTGTGCCAATAAGGAGGAAAAATGGCAGGTGTCTAAAGAAACCAGAATGGTTGACTGAAGAACTCTCAGCTGAGCTAAGTGTTAAAAGAAACATGTACAGGAAATGGAAGAATGGTATAAACACCAAAGAGGAATTCAAACAAATAGCCAGGAGAGGTAAGGAGAAGGTCAGAAAAGCTAAAGCGCAGAATGAACTCAGGCTTGCCAGAGACATCAAAAACAATAAAAAGGGCTTTTTTAGATATGTCCGCAGCTGCATGGAGAAGATGGCCAATTAATAACAGAGGGAAGAGCGATGGCAGAACTACTCCACATCTTCTTTGCCTCAGTTTTCTCCCAAAAGGATAGAAGTACTCAACCTGGGGGATGGGGAGCAGGTGAGGAAGGGGGGGAAATGCCGCATAGAATAAGTAGAGAAGTAGTAGTACAGGAATATTTGGCTAAACTAGATGAATTCAAGTTTCCAGGGCCAGATGAATTACATCCAAGGATATTAAAAGAGCTGGCAGAAGTCATTTCTGAACCACTTGCAATAATCTTTGAGAACTCTTGGAGAACAGGAGAAGTCCCAGAAGATTGAAGGAGGGCAAATGTCATCCCCATCTTCAAGAAGGGGAAAAAAGAGAACTCAAATAATTATCGCCCAGTCAGCCCGACATCAACACCAGGAAAGATCCTAGAGCAGATCATTAAGCAGTCAGTTTGTAGAAAACAATGCCGTAATCACTAAAAGTCAACATGGATTTCTCAGAAATAAGTCATGCCAGACTAATGTTATCTCTTTTTATGATATGGTTACAAGCTTGATAGATGAAGGGAATGCTGTAGATGTAGCATATCTTGACCTCAGTAAGGCCTTTGACAAAGTTCCCCCTGACATCCTTGCAAAGAAGCTAGTTAAATGTGGGCTGGACGGGGCTGCTGTTAGGTGGACTGGTAATTGGTTGACCGACTGAACCCAAAGAGTGATCACCAATGGCTGCTTTTCATCCTGGGGAGAAGTGACTAGTGGGGTACCACAGGGCTCTGTCCTGGGCCCAGTGCTATTCAACATCTTCATCAATGACTTGGATGAAGGAGTGGAGGGCATGCTGATCAAATTTGCAGATGATATCAAATTGGGAGGGGTTGCTAATACACCAGAGGCCAGGATCAAATTCAAAATGACCTTGACAGATTGGAGAGCTGGGCCAAAGCTAACAAAATGAATTTCAACAGAGAGAAATGTAAAGTCCTGCACCTAGGCAGAAAAAATGGAATGCACAAATATAGGATGGGGGACGCATGGCTGGATAGCAGTAGTTGTGAAAGGGATCTAGGAGTCTTGGCAGATCACAAGCTGAACATGTGTCGGCAGTGTGATGAGGCAGCCAAGAAAGCCAATGAGATTTTTGGTTGCATCAATAAGAGTATGGTGTCTGGGTCGAGGGAGGTAATGGTACCACTCTATTCTGCATTGGCTAGGCCTCATTTGGAATACTGTGTCCAGTTCTGGGCACCTCAATTCAAGAAGGATATCGACAAGCTGGAACATGTCCAGAGGAGGGTGACCAAAATGGTGAAGCATATGGAAGCCATGCCATGTGAGGAACAGCTTAGGGAGCTGGGTATGTTTAGTCTGCAGAAGAGAAGGTTAAGAGAGGACACGACAGCCATGTTTAAATATTTGAAGGGATGTCACGTCGAGGAGGGAGCGGGCTTGTTCTCTGCCGCTCCAGAGACTAGGACAAGGAGCAATGGATTCAAGCTGCAGGAAAGGAGATTCCACTTGAACCTTAGGAAGAACTTCCTGACAGTCAAAGCTGTCCAGCAGTGGAATATGCTGCCTCGGAGTGTAGTACAGTCTCCTCCTTTGGAGGTTTTTAAGCACAGCCTGGATGGCCATCTGTTGGGAATGTTTTGATGGGTGTTCCTGCATAGTAGGGGGTTGGGCTCAATGGCCCCTGGGGTCTCTTCCAACTCTATGATTCTATGAAATGGGCTTTGCCTTTGGGAAGATGATGGGGCAGACAATAGACAATGCCCAGGCTAAAAACCAGACAGCATGCACTAGGACTTCTTTAGGAACTTGAAAGTTTCTACATATTAGGAAAAGTATACAATACAGACTTGATAACTAGCATTAGTTTTACTTAGGAGTCTAATTATTCACTTATGCCTAAATCCTACTGAACTTCCTTCCCTTCCCCTACCCTCTGTAGTAGTTGGAGCTGCCAAAAACTCAGCTCTGAGGATTTTCTAGGCTTCTGGGGCGACTTTTGGGATATGTGGAAGGCTGTCATGGAAAAGAGATTGCTCCCCTTTTCTGCTTGTAAGTTGGGCACTGGATACTGATTGCCCTTACCTGGGCCCTTACCTGAGTCCCATTAAACTCAGTAAGACTTACTTCTAAGTAGATTGCAGAGATTGTTGAACTACCTCCTTATGCACACATTCCTTTGATTTGTGGAGACAGTCACTGCTTCTAGGAGAAAGACTATCAACTCACCCTGCGCAATTTCATCTGTTTCTTATAGAAGTTATTCCATTCCTTTTTCTGATTGTCTTCATAAGCTTCAGTCACGTTACCGCTATCTTTATCATATCTGAAAAAGTTACCCAGCAAAAAAGTGGGAATACACTGTTTTAAAAGGAAAGTCATGCAAAATTACATCAAATCTTAAATCTTAAATAAGCATTCAGTAACCAGATCACAATTTCCCAGATAACTGTGCAGCCAGATTCATTGCAAGACTTCCTTACAAGGCAGGATACAATTTAGAGTTAGCCATTTTCTCATAAGTTAACAGTGACTTTTGTGTTTCTCTCTCCAAGCCCAAACACCTGTGCACATATTGGTGCTCTGCTCATACTAGGCATGAAATACCAGTGCATTCAGCAGATCTCAGAGCTGCCTTAATAGACTAACTACAGAAAAATCCAGCTCTGCACAAGTAAGTTGCCTGAACTTCTGCTGAATCCCAGTCATAGACAATAAGAGACCTTGGCACCTGGGTTACCAAGGCTGAAATAAAATTAAAGCCTACCAAGATGCCAAAGGAGCACCATTGGATATCGGATGAAATATTTGGGCCATCTGTGAAGAAGATGTTGAGATGGTGCGTACTTCCAAGGCAGTGGACAGTCAGTGAAAGAGGCAGCATTGGTGACTTCCTCTCCAGGAACAATTATGGGCTGTACTGGGCGGAATAATCTAAACGTTTGCCATGTGCTTCACAATCAAATTGACATAAATTATCAAAAACATATTTTCATTTTCAATCTCTATAAATAGGATTTCAAGTACATTTTGGGGAAGAAGCAAAAATAATTTCATCCCATTTTTATTTTACCTATTGTCCCCAGCTTTTCCTCTTGCTTTCCTTCTCTGCTTCATTTATGTCGATCTACAGTTGATGAATTCATACATATAAATTTTGCCCATCATAATGGAAGAATTCAAAATAGCAGAGACCCTGTTGCATAGCCCACCATCCCAAGAGTTTGGGCTGGCAAGTATACAAAAGAGGACTTTTCTTGTATAACCACCTTACTTGGGGACCTTCATCTAAATGGGGGTCAGGCTAGCCCTATCTGAGCTCTTGACAGGCCCTTAAAGTACTATTGTTCTGCTGAATTTTTGACTTGTAAAAATTTAGATTTATTTTTAAAGAATGCTTTTCTTCCCTATTGTATGTTTATATTTTATTGTAAGGCTCTTTATGGACTTGGTAGACAAAAAAAAGTAATTTATAAATACTTTTAGAAGTATAATAAAATCTATGATTTGGCTACAGGAGCTTTAGAAGGGAGCTGCAGGCCTGGAATTCATACTCAACTGTTGTGACTACTTTCCCAAGGACATTTTAGTACCATTCCTATGCCATTCTTGAACTTTGTGTTTTGTTGGAGCTTTTCTGGATAGCTCTCTCACGCCATTCTCTGACCATTTATAATATCTACTTAAAACATTAAAGCTGCCTTGTCCATCTTTAAGTTTATAAGGTTATATTATTTCTAAGTACTGGGTAGCAAAAAAACAAAAACAAAACAATTCATTCATTACTGTTAAAATCAGGCATCTGATTTTTGACATTGGTCATGTGTTATCCATTAACTCATTGGTTGCTGAGGCAAATTTGACCAATGATTGATCTACCAGATTAACACACATGGATTAACACCATCAGAAATATATTTGTTAAATAAGAACTTATTTCAGAGGTTTTCACCTACTTATGATAAATGCTTTCCTTTAAAAAAAAAGAA
Source organism: Iguana delicatissima (assembly GCA_948472985.1). Lineage (NCBI taxonomy): Eukaryota > Metazoa > Chordata > Lepidosauria > Squamata > Iguanidae > Iguana > Iguana delicatissima. Next base: position 154,108 of record CAOKZL010000063.1, read on the forward strand.
CACTTTGCATAAAGAGTAAATTTACAGATGCAAGATATGCAGGTTGAATAAAGTAAAACATTATAAACCTTAATTAAATCACTGTAACAGCATAAGAATTAAAGGTGTTAACAGTAAGCAATGAGCAAGGGAGCAAAAGACACAAAATACAGCTCAAACTATTCTGTGGTACCAGAAATTTAAGAATAGCTGCAATGTCTTCTAACATTTCAGTTTAACCTTTCTGCTACATTAGGGAAAAAATACTAGTAAGGAAGCAGAGTAATTGCATAACCTTGTCAAACTGAGCCCTTTCAGATTTTATCATTCTATCAGGAAATTTCACTACACATTATGGGACTGTTTGTGGCACTGGTTCATTCATCAGGGGATGATGATTTCTCAACAAATCTATCTGGCCCAATATATGTGGGAATGGGGAATTCTTCCCTGTTGTCCTCAAGTCTGAGAAAACAAATGAAACCACCGCAGGATAGCTAAGAGGGGAGATTCTTATTTTTGACAAAAGAACTTGCTATATCTTTCGCAAAGCTTATCAAACGACAGACAGACACTTTATTTCGGTCATTGACCAATAAAATAATAAATACAGTCATAGAAACTGGTAACAAAACAGATAACACAGATAATTTTTGATAATTCACATCAACTATTATTAACCATTTGAGGGAGTATCCTACACATAATATAAAAAATTTTTGCAACTTTAAGTATGACAGTTTTTTCCTGGTTATCCAGCAGATAGCATAAGTAGAAAACATTGGAATGTCCTGGGAATTGGGTTAGCAGGGGAGTAATCAGCTGTTGGCAAATGTCCCTGTAAAACTGATAGTACAAGAGTACATGGGCTATAGTTTCTATAGCATCAGTGATGCAAGGGCAAAATCGGATCTCATAGGGAATTTTCCCATATTTCCCTTCCAATACCGCTGTGGGGAGAACATTGAATCTAGCCAATGATAAAGCTCCCCTAAATCTGGGTACAGTAACATAGTGTAAGTATGTGGCCGGTTTAGAAATCAACATTTGCCTGTTGGCAAATGTGTATTTAGTAAAGGCAGCAATTTCAGTTTGACCTTCTATATCTAAGATTCTTTGTCTTACAACAGATTTTGCTTGATCTAATGCTAACCTTAGAATAGTATCACTTGAAAGTCCACAAAGGCTCAGTTTCTGAAGTACAGCTGTTTCCCATGTGGATTTGTAATATTAACTGGGTCAGTCTACCAGGCTTATTATGTGGATTTATCCAGCAGATAAAGATGTTCAACCAAATGCTTGATTCCAGTTTACTAACTCCTGCCTCCCTTTGGAGTACTGCATTTGGAACACATCGGCAACCTGAAATATGTTTCTCAAAAACTTTATTTGGACTCTTTCTAGAGAGGTCGTATTATTATATAACCCCAGCTGACCCCCATATAACAGAGCCCGAGCTCTAGCTGTAAACAATTTGATTGTAGCTGGAATGTACTGCGCTCCTTTAGTGACGTAATAATTTTGGATGGCTGTAGCAGTTCTCTGTGCTTATCAAATGCTTACCTACTGTAGCCTTTTTTCCCTCCTTCATACAGGTCTGGGTCATAAGCATTCCAAGAGGAAGCAGAAGGTCCAATGCAGGTTCTGCTCCAGCTACTGGTGCTGTGCTCTAGTGCCTCAACTTGCTTTTTCACTGCTGCTGAATTCTTACAATAATCACAGCACTTGTTGCACTGTGGGATGGCATCTCCAAAGAAGTTGGCTATGGCAGCATGACGACAACTACAAGGCAAGCAAAGAGTAACAACACCTGAAGGAAAGTGGGAAGCAAAGAGATTGCTTTGACTATGTGGTTAGGCAAATATAGATAGATGCTGGTACTTAAATTGCAAATATCTAAAGGACAAGAAGAAACTATCACAATGGGTAGCATTTGATTTCCCAAATTTCTAGGCTACTGAAACTTGCAGACATCTAATTTTGGAAGCATTTGATGCCAAATCTGGTAACCACAAACAGCACGCAACAGTCACTCCTTCTAGCTTTTACTCAGAAGTTATAATAACAGTTGTGACTCTCTGAAAAACCACAGGCATGAAGAGTGACAATGGTGTCTTGTTTTAGGGTTGGTTCGCACTGTCCTTTCTCCCACTCCATACAAGCAGCTGAAGATGCCATTACGCACATGTGGAAAAATACTGTGGCATACCCATTAATATCCCCACGTGAAGGTAAACAGGTACATGGCAAGGAACAGACCAGAAGACTTGCATGTACAAAAGAAAAAAATAGGTGAAGTGGATATAGGCCTGTAAGTTCTACTATGGACAGAAGAGTTTAGAAGTAACTTTTTTTTACAGATAACAAATTGCTGTCTTTTAAAGACCTTGTCCTAAAAGGCAAGAATCAAAGGGAAGATGTTAATAGCTGGTACTTTTCATTCTTATTAGTCTCCCAAAGGAATTCCAACAGGATAAGATTTTTGTCATTTTGCACAACAAAATATTTATGGTCGAACCTATCCACAGCACTGCTTGATAAGGTCCCTTCTTACTAGGGCAGCTTCCAACAGTGTCCTTTTGTTTACAACCTGAATGTATTAACACAGGGAAAACAAGCCAATGGATCAAGAAAAGCCACACTATCACCAAGCAACTTTGCCACACTTGTTGGAACCTCTACCTCTACCATTCCTGTAACATGCATAATATAACAGGCATAGTGAAGCTTTAACCTGTGTTCCAAAAGGCTAGATTCCAGAGCTAGATAAATGTTTTCTGAACAAGTAATAACTACACACACCTAAATATTTCCAAGATTTAGAAACTAACCAAGTATCTTTTCAGGGAAACATAGTCTTACATAAAGGTAGGGAAGAGTTACACTGAACCTCTAGCAGAAAGGTGATAGAATCCCAGTGTAGCTTCTTGTGGCATTTTAAAGAGACATGCAAGGGCATTTTAAAGGGACCTACCACCCTAGGTCATATTCTTATTACAAGCAATAGGGGAAGAGGTGTCAGACTGAGAACCTTTCCAGAAATGGCAGCTTTAAGGATGTAACAAGCAAAACAAGGAACTGTCTGTGCCAAAATAGAAAAAGATGGCACCCCTCAGGTAAAAAGAGCTCAATCAGTGCCAGTAACTATGCAGAAAGTGAGGCTACAGAAGCAAAAGATGTGACAAAGCTACCTTTATAATCCTTGCAAAATGGCACAGACTCACACCACTCTAGAGCTTAAAGAAAGCATTCTTTTCACAACCATGGAAAGACTATCATCCTGATTTTTTCCCTCCATGTCCCTTCAAAAAATGCTAAGAATACTCAGCTAGAAATGTCAAAGGTCTTTATCAAGTCAATCTTTTGTTTTCAAGAAGGGGAGAAAGATAATACGTAATTCCATTGCACCATGAGCAAAATTTTTATTTTTCAGTTAGCAGCAACCCATAAAATGGATACTCATTTCTTCTTTCCCTGAACAGTATTGTCTCCAGAACAGCAAAGGAAGAACTCAATAAGCATCGAAAAACTCATATCTTAATGGAAAGTTGTACCAGCTAGCAAAAGCATATGAAATATTTTAAGCAATGCGGGGGGGGGTATATTTTTAAGGTCACAAATCAAACTTTCACAGCTCAGTTATGAGAGGTCTTTCTTGGAGATGCTAGGAAGCTGCTGATCCATCCAGTTCATTTGCTGCTTACTTGGTTAGAAGCAATTGTTATTCTGACTCAGAATAACTACAGCAACATTTTGGAGATTCAGACCTTTTACTCATGCTGTTAAGAACAACATTAAACTATTTCTAAAATGTGATGTTACTGCAGGGGAAAACAGGATAAGAGAGATTCTCTGCCTTTACAGAAAAATAGGAAGGGATTAGAACCATCACCCACATCCCTCCCAAACCCCAAAACATCCCTGGAAGAGAACTGAGCAGGCACCTTTCACTTCATGCTACTGGAAAGTATTATTTTATCTTTGGATACAGTTTTGAATAATTGCCAACATGACTGGCACAGACGTACTCTTAAATAAAAACACAGATTTAAATTTCTAAACAGCCCACTTCCAAGGGCTCAGAATAGGGATGAACTATCCAACAAAGGTATTTTAGGCTTACTTTCTGTTATCTGATTGAATATTTGTTCCCAAAGGATACTGGCTGCCCACCCAAGCTTTAAAATCTTCTTTTTGAGAAAAGCAGCAATAAACTAAAGTTTACAGAAAAATAGTAGAAGAGCCCTGTCCAGAAAGCTTATTTAAATAACATGGAAATCCACTGAAACCCACTGAAAAAGCTAAGGTTCTTCTCATGTTTTCAAAAGACATCCCCGAGAAAGAAATCAGTACTCAGATGTTTCCACAAGTCCTAGAAGAATTTCAAATTTTCTGTTCTCTTAATTTATCACTTGCTTTTTCATGAACACCACATTCTTTCTCTGAGGCTAAAAAGAATTTAGCAGCCTCCTGCAGGAGGGTAGGAGAGAGACACAACCACTTTCATACACAGATGGACAAACGGAAGGAAATTCTGTAACTCCCCAGATTTTATGAAAACTGTTTCAGTAAAGTGGGAAGAAACTGTGTACTGAAAATCAAAAGTTACACAAGGAGCAACAAGTAAGGGTTTCTGTCGTAAGCTCCGGACTGGGGAGGCTTTACTGACAGCAAGGCTCCATTGGTGGCTCCCTCCTCTCTTTCGTGCACATGTAATATGAGACTTCACATCTCTAGGACGACTAACAACAAAAAGAGAGAGGGAGGGAGGGAGCAAACAGAAAGCAAGCAAGCATAGGCAGAGACAGCAATTGGCTGTCAGTAGCAGGGACAACAGGAGCAGCGCAAGAAAAGAGACAGAACACAAGAGGGGCTCAGAAATGGGGAGAAGAGCCAACATGAAATGACTACAAAAAGAAACCACAGAAGATGACCAAACCACCAGTCCTGCAAAAACTTTAGGGGTAAGGCTGGTTTTTGTCTGTATTTGTCGTAATACATCATCTGAGCAAGGGAGGTTGGGGCTCTTCAGTTTACATTTGGGTCAGTATTTCACAGAAGAGTGTTGCAACATGGGACAGCAGAGGAAAGCATGTGAGTAAAACACATTAGGTAGGGGAGCGTGGCACGGTGAAATAAAAGCTTTTTGTGATGTTAGTCAAGTTACACTGCTGTAAGACACAGTCTTCAGTTTCTGCATGTTTGTTTTCTCCGACACTTTCCCCCACCCACCCGAAATTAGGCAGTGAACACATTCCAGGGGTAGCAACAACTTGTATGGCAAAATAATAAATGATTCAGATTAAAGGAATTTTGTATCATTTTTTAATTTCCACAGACTACTTTACAAAACAGCCATGGGAGAATCTCTTCCCAGAACTTGGTTATAGAGAATGATGTTTTCTGCCAATCAGCTAGACTTTGAAGGAATGCTATAGAAGCTGCCAAATTATGTGGCTGCTGCTAATTTTTGTAGCACATTTTGCCCTAACAGCAAAAACCTTTGCCCGCAGCAAAAGAGCCCTACTGCTATCATACACAAACCAGAGTCTGTCTCACTACTCTGGACTCTGTGTCAGTTAAGCAAAATCCAGCTTTTGCATACACACATTTGATTCTCTGGCAAACTGAGAATGGAACAACTGCAGAAATATAGCCTAGGTTTTAATGCAGTTCTTTTCTGAGGTATGACGTATAGATTTTTTAAAATTTATTTTTACTAATGGTCCACACAAAGATTTTGTTGCAGAGTTCTATTTTACTAGATTCTGACATATAGTCTATATCAGCATAGTCTACATCAGGCAAGACCGGCCCGTGTAGCGTACACAAATGCATGCGTATGCATGGACACTGTTTACAACACATCACGCAAGGCCAGAAACATTTTCACTGGAAACCGTTTGTTACTAATTCATCAGCAAACTGATTAACTGATACGCAAACCATGGAACAGATGTGGTGCCAACACTATCAGCCATACCATCAAAGACTTGTTCATCCGCACATTTTTAAAAGTGAGACATACCATCAATTTGCCAGGAATTCTCTTCTGCAACTAATACAGGTTAATAAAGCAGGCCAGTCTCCGCAAGATTCTTACCAAACAAAATAAAATAAAAGACAAATTTAGCCTTGAAGGAACATTTCAGTTACCCTAAACATTCTGTAATACACATTAATGTCACTCCACCAACAACAGCAAAAAATTTCAAAGGACAATTTTACCATGAAGCTATTGAGGTACAATTTGGTAAGAAATTTCACACTGACATGTTGGTCAAACAAGTCCTGGGTACAGATGATGTACTCTCTTGGTTGTATAGTTGTATGTGTGCCTTGCTGTACCTGTTCCCAACTGGCAGTTTGCATTTTGGAATTGGTTACGCTGCACTGACTGGCTTGATCTCATTTGTAAATGTAACTAATCCTTCTTTCTGTAGCCCTGTTGGCACATACTCCATGGGCTTTGGCCTATGAAAGTTTAGGCCATAATATTTTGTTAATATATTGCTTGAGTCCTCCCTCTTTTTACGGTAACAGACTACTGTTTTGAACTTACCACAAATATCGCACCAAAGAGATATCTCACTGAAGAGATTCTGCAAATACGCAGGCAGCTATACTCTGCTGAGAAGTTTAGAAGGACCCTGCTGTAAAGCAGTGGTTCTTAATTTGATTTTATTAACTGAACATGTGAATAGAATCTGACATTTTACCCACAAACAATGCTTGATGCTGCTCTGTGACAGCAACCATCAACTCATCTAAAGATCCCTATGAATGATCCTGAGAACCTATTCAGAAATCAATTGTCATGAAAAGTAATCCTTACAAGACTTTTATAAAATTTGGACCCCAATTTGGACAGGATCCTCAAAACAGTTCTCAAAATGATAAAATGATAAAATGAATATAGACACCACTCTACAAAAAGATCTTCATTTTTTTATTTTAAACTATGATTAAAAACTATGGTTTAAAGCCAGCAATTTATTTCCAACATGACAGTCAAAACAAGGAGGATTCTTAGCACGCGCTGGCAATGATTAGCATGTGCTGGACCTGCAGAATGAGTTCTACAGCTGAAAGGCTATAACCATGGGAATTCTGTACATGTCTGGACAGGTTTGACTTCCCAAACACAGCACCGTCTAAATATCTTAGGAGGCATGTGGTAGATTCCTAAGCAGGAAAAATCATTCATGACAGAGAGAGCTGCAGAGATCAACCACCAGTGCCTTGGACTTTACTAACCTTGTAGGAATTTTGCATCACTTGCTGTTTCCAAATCACTTTCAAATACAGCCCCACACAAACCGTAATACCAGATCCAAAAGTTTATATATGCCTTTATTACATTTGTCTAGTCCTCATTTATCTAAAAGGGCATATCCAATATATCAGATAAAACACCTAAGCATCCAAGGTAAAGACTGGATCCCGAATCACTCCAGGTTAGCTGTGTTTATTTATAGTTATCATTTACCATCCATTTTACAGTTTGAAGCCTTATAAGAGTTAAAAACAATAAACAGAATTGCTTAAAGCTAGAGGAAGAGCATCTAGTCTCAGTAGAAGAACAGGCTAAAAGACTAGGAATCTGAGAATTTACTATAGCTGACAAAGTTTCAGACTTGGTACCAGGAAACCTTCATGGACAAAGCAGTGCTCAGCCACAAGAGGAAAGAGAAGAGAAACCCTGGTCAGCACTCCCTTCACTTGCAAAGGCCTGAAAAAGGGCCTCCACAAAGGATGCCAACCACTAAGAAGGTACCTATAGGAGAGAGCAATCTCAGGAGCAGGGAGGGGGCATCTCAGGTTCCCATGAAAAAAATTCAGGAAAAACAGAATGCCACATCCAGTAGTTAATCACTTGATCTTTTGCCATCACTGCCTCTATTCTTTTCCAGATTCATGTTCAGCTTATTTGTCTTCATCTGTCCTGAACTGCAACTCTTCATGTTTTGAGTGGACAGAAAAATAAACGGTTTTGTGTCATCAGCATACTACTAATACAGGCCGCCAAAACTCTATTCAGTCTTTTGTAGCAGCCACTTACAGCCATTAAACACAATAGGCAGCAGCAAAGCTTCACATCTCTGTAGCATTCATGGCCCAAGTTTAACTTAGTTACTGAATAGTATAATTAACTTTTTAAAAACAGTCTGGATAGTTTCAGACTTATTAATTTATTGTTTGTTAGCTACAGGCAGCCTTTCTTCCACTGAGCTCAAGAAAGCATATATAATTTTCCTCCCCCATTTTGCCCTCACAACAACCATGCAAGGCTGAGAATGACCAGGCCAAGATCACTCAGTGAGTCTCCTGATTGAGGGAGGCTCAGGACTGGGTCCCCCAAGTTTTAGTCTATTACTCTAACATTCCAGGTCTCTGGTAGGGTCCTTGCAGCCACACAGCTTTCAGTCCAAAGAACAGACAATTTGCTCAAACATCTCAAAGAGAAACATCTCAACCAGTGCTGCCACCTGTTAGGGTTTTCTTCTACTATGACATTTTATTCATAATTTGCTGCCAAAGCTAATTACACCTTGTTACTGCCACAATAACAAGAATCTAGACACACTTTTGGGCTGACATCCAGGTACTTATTCTCAATGAAGTGTATTGTTTGAGCCTGCCTGTAGGGAAAAAAATTAAAATAAAACAGATCAAGCCGCATTTTCCAGCTAATTTCTTTCTACCACTCCCTATTTCACATGAAACACTGGTGGAAACTTTCAAGTTCTCTTTGAACTTGGACGACTTGCAAGTGACATGGAAAGATATTAGAATATTCATGCACAAAGGCACAACAGTTAAACAGATTGCCCTTCTTTCTGAAAAAAGCCTAAATCTCAATATTTTTATTATGAAAACAATTACATGGAATTTGTTTGTTTTTAGGGATGTGTTGCTCCTGTTAGTTGAATACTAAGGAAGAAAAAAGTTAAATAAAAAGCCAGACTCTAGGAAGGCATAAGAGAAAAACAGCCCAATGGTTTCTGGCAAAAAAAATATCCTGAAGAGTTTGGCAGAAGTCTTATGCAGCAGTTATGGAGAAACACAAGTTGAAACATATGTCTGGGAATAAGAAGGCAGAGTCCTGGCTTGTGTTACCAGCTGTCATACAGTAAAGAGGCCTCTTAGTCTCCATAAAGCACAACTGCCAAAGAGCATTTGCCACAGGCTATACAGTACAGCAAGCTAGTATGCTGTCCATTCATATCAGAAACACATTGATGGTATGATACTCTGGAGAAACTAAAACACAGCAGTGGCTTCTCTCTGCATTTCACAAGCATGTGGACTGTTCCTTCCCATGGATTTCATAGAATATCCCTTGAACTTGCACAACTGATGTCCTACTCACTGCATAACAGGAAGGCACTTCAGAAAGATGAGGCAACATACAGAAAAACTCATCAACTTTCTACTCCCACTTGAGTTCCAAGAGTCATCAGCTAGCAATCTCTTAATGACTCATGAAGGGCCTATGTAGCTTACTTTTTCAGTCATTGCAGAAGCTGGAATTCTCTACTGGTCATGCAATTAAAACCCACTTTTTAACCTGTTTCTGATTCCCCAACATGCTCATTTACTGGGCAGTTGAGGGTATAAGGTCAGAACATTGTCCAGCTATGTTCTTGTAGTTAGACGAACAGCAATGACATCATCCGCCAGGGATCTCCAGAGGACTCCTGGGAGGTCTCAAAAGATGCTGGTTGTTCTGTGTCCAGCTATAGGAACACAGTTGGATGCTGAGTGTGTTAGGGGAGCTGCAGGAGCTTAAGAGGCAGATTGGGAGGGAGATGTTTTGGAGTTCTGCCTAACTTTATAATATGTTTGTTGACCATAAACTCTGCAGCAAACCATGGCTGCTGGCTGTGGTGAACTGCACAGTTTATATTGCCTGTCTGTCCTGTCACTCAGCCACTTCCCTCTTGGACTCTGCACTGCATGAGCAGGACAGAGAGATCCCCCTCACTGTGATTTTCCATGCTTGTTATCATGATTTCACAATGCCCACATGTTCACGGACAGAAAGATAAATTTAACTTGCGGGGACACATGAGGGCTTACCTGGCACTCCCTACGTCTTTGCAAACTTACACAGAAGTTTTGAAAAAAATATTTTTCACATCCAGAAAATCCTGTGAGTTGATCATGGCATGCAATTATATGAGAAACAAAACTAGAAAAGAATCACAGATAAATGCTACTTAATGGAGATGTTACGTTACAAAAGTCGACTGTATAAATGTGGTACAGTACCAAAGGACAGGCTATAGGCTTCCTAGTTATTGCTCATTATTCTTCACCCAATATGCATGGGAGAAAAAAAAATAGTTTGTTTTGTTTCTATTCAGCTCCTTCAAGACCTTTATATAACTTTAGTTCTATTTGTTATACAACTGGCCCTCCACATTAGCTAGGGTTAGGGGTGCAGGACCTCACAAATGTGGAAAAATCACCAGTATCAAAATGTTTGTGTGTCTGTAGGAAGAGGGTTGAGGCATGGCGGGGACAGCAGGCACCCAGGTCCAAATCAGACCAGGAAAAGGAGAGGGAAGGGGGTTTAGCATGGTGGCCCTATACTTCTTCTCTCTCACCCATCTCCTTCCTTGGGTGTGAGGGGCACTGGCAGAGGATTTGTGGTGCTGACAAACTGGACTGTGAGCCATCCTTAGCCAGTGAGGCTACAGCTGGTGGAGTTTGAGGAAGACCAGAGGCAGATTTTTAAAAGGCTGATGGCATGATTGTTGCTGCTGAGAGGGAAGGTTCCCTTGGAAAAGAGCCTGAGGTGGGCATGGGCAGGGCTTGAACAAATTCACAAATAATCAAATCCATGAAAGCCAAACCTGCAAATGTGGAAGGCCAACTGTAATCCATCTCAATTTGGAATAAGAATCATAGCTTAATGGTAGAGCAGTCACTTTGTATGTAAAATAACTCAGATTCCTCCTGAGGTACCTCCAAATAAAGATGGAGAATTGCCCAGCATGAAACACTAAGGAGACTTTGCCAGTCAGTGTTCAACTAGATGGACCAATGGCCTGGACTCAATAAAAGGGAATTCTTATTGTCCTGATGAACTCTAATGTATTATTGAAGCAAACTGTCTGTGAGGCAAAGAAGCTACTGCAGCTATTCCACTGGAACCATGCCACAACCATCTTTTGAGAGGTTTTGTCTCCTGCATAAATGCTAACTCCTCACAAGAGGATTCCATTTCACAGATCCACAAGCCCATGCCAGGCCACAAGCCAAACCTTCAAAGGGACATACAGGTTGCCAAACTAGATTTAGTGATTTGCTGTGGTCAGTGTTCACAAACCAGTCCATATAGTTTGAAGAAGAACTCTTCTATGGAAGTCTCATTATGTGGGTGGGGTTTGAAAGCCAGTTACCCAACTGTGATTATTTTTCCAAAGAACAGAAAGACGATAAATACAGGTGTTGTCATTCCAAATTTGGAAGCTTTTTTATGGTTCACAGATGGATATAAATGTCACTTATCTCCTTTGACAAGACATCATTAAGAGTACAATAAAGAAACATTTTACCACTTTCCTAATGTATTCATCTTCACAAATGTCTTGGTTATCATTTTTCCCATTTAATGGACAGCAGATGTTTTCCCAATAGCATCCTACCTTCTGGATAATCATGATTTGCATTCAGTTTACCAGGACCATTCTGCCTACAGGATCATGCTGGTCACGGTGTTTTAAACTACAGCCTTTTCCCTACTACCTTCTACCTTGCCGAGCTTAATTTCTTCTCTTGTGAGTCATTAAGTGTTAGATTATCAAAAATTAGGTGGGATCTCCAGATTGGGCTAGGAACACATTCTGCCTGTAACTCTACATTGCCATGGCTAGTTAGAGAGAAAGACAATCTTTTAGATGGGTCAGTAATTCTGTTCAGTGTTTGATTATTCTGCTGTTGCCAGGACAGATGGATACTGGTGAATACGATTCAGTTTCATGGAAGATTCTTATACCTCTTTGTTAAGCCTGAAAAATTTGAGGGTTTTTTTTACCTTCAGAATACAAAGCTAACTTTATTCATTTATTACAGTAGGCCTATAGAAGCAAAAAAAACCCTACTCCCTTATTCATTCATTATGTCTAAGACTGTAGAATGTCACTAAGTATTACAAACATATAAAGTTCAGTGACTGGGACTCCAAATAATTTCTGGCTGGGCCAATGTAAAACAGACGAAAAGCACAATGATGAGCCTCTGATCATCCCTTATGGGGTAGGGTGGGGAACACATTACAGGTGAAGTCTTATGATCACAAGGTCCTTACACTACTTTCATGTACCACATGAAAGGAAAAGACTATGAAATTCCTTCTATGGAGTATTTTATGGAAGGAAAGTATCTGTTATGCTATTGGGACCCAGATGGAAGCAATCTAAAAAGCATTTAACAGCAGATAATGCCTTTATTTATTCACCTGCAATCCATCATCTGATGACAAGAGTGGCATACTGGAAAAGCAAGTTTGCAACCATTACTACATCATGCCATTGCATACAGAAAATGCCAAGATCACTATGAACTGTAATTAACTTTCATAGGAGCATAAGTGCTATTTGGCTGGGTAGTGGAGAAGGGTAGCGTGATAAGAAAGGAGCCAAAGAAGAGTTCTCTTGAGAAGACGAACTATTCAATTAAGTGGTTGGATTTTCCATGAGGAATAGTTCATTTTAAAAATGTTCTACAAAGCACTATATCTATTAGGTATTCTTTTTCATGGGTACTTGATTACTTCTGCCTCTAAAGCAGCATGAAAATGCAAGCACAACAGGACTGAGAGAATTTCCTAGAACCACAAAAATGATAAAGCTAACGCAGAACATACAACTATTTAAAAAATCTGCTTTGAGAACTAAGTCATCTTCGCTCTCTATATACAAAGTAAGAATGTTGAATTATCATGATGTTGGTGAGTTTTGCATTACGTAGCCATCATGGAACAGATCTACATCTTAGAAAGCAACTTTTTTTTTCTGGCTAGCAGCCAAAACTTAGATCTCTTTCACAATACACAGTCATACCACTTTGATACTACTTTAACTTTCATGGCTGAATTCTATGGAATCCTGGGGTTTGTAATTTAGCAAGACTTTTTAAAATTAATTTTTACAAACCAATCCACCATAAAATTATTGACAAATCAATTATCACAAAGTTATGACTTTTCAGCTTAAATAAAATTATTGTTCCCTACATAAACACATTTTTATACACCCGTATATGTCCTCCCCACTCCCTCCCCAGCCTTGAAATCCCTAGCCATTAGTGTCAGTGTTTTGTAAACTATCAATCTATTACATAGATTGCATAGATTACATATTACAAGATTACATAGGACAGAGACATGACAGAGGCAGTTACAGCAGTATCAAAATGCTATACAAGACAGACAACTCAGCATAACACCATGCCGGATGAACTTGATAACATAATAAAGCAGGAAGTTGAAGAGAGCACGCTATCCTGATGGTGTCACACTGCCTTCTCAAGAAGTTCTTTAGCAGTTCTCCTGACTCACAGGCTTCCTCTGTAGCACCTTCCTTTATTTAGATGGAGAAAAACAAGCTCAAAATGACACAGTTCCCCTTCCCAGCTGGATGGACAAGACATCAATTGGAGCTGGTTCATTGCCCCTTTCTGCCAAAACTTCACTTCCACCAATTGCCTCTGGCAAAGAAAGCAAAAGCTTTGAAATAAAAGAGTGTAGATTCTTGCAGAGAATTCAAAGTTTTCTGCTTAAAACCCTGCAGTGTTACTTCAGCATAGAAAAATTCAGTATCCTTTAACTGTAGCTGTAACTAATATCATTCCTATATATATATCCTTTTGCAGGCCAAAATCTTTCTTATGCCATTCAGTGGTACACTCGTGGAATATTCCGCTTCTCATCAAACCCTGGAGGCCTAATTCTTTCAAAAGGACTTTCAGCCCAACCTACAACTTCCTTATGCTGAAAGAATGCTAAGCTGCTGTAGAAAATTGGTCAAGAATGTCAAGCTTTACATGAAAAAGTCAATTAACTGCTGTAGTTAACATGTACACATATTCCTGTACACATGTAGTTTGAAGATCCCAGAAGCTGTTTTCCACATTTTTCATTTCTTAATTAGTCAGTTTTCATGCACAGGATACAAAAGAATTAAAAGAAAGCTGCTATTCACCCAAAACAGAACAATTAAATGTAGGATTAAATTAGTAATACCTAACTTAAATTCCCTTAGTTTCAATAGGTGCATGACTAAGCATGATTGGGTCTTGATCCAGCCTATTGAAAGTAAAGTATAGTGTATCTATGAGGTATATTTTAAAATGCCCCTAAACAGATGTTAGTCTGAATGAATAACACCACCACCAAATGCCATTATTTGGTGCTAGAATGGTCAGAACATAGTACAAAGGAGATGGAATCTAACAAACTCTAGAACAAAAACAACCACCTCTCAGTGGAATGAAACTTAGAAGATGGAATGCTGTTCTGTATGGCCAGCACATCATCATTCACTTCATGTGAGATAGGCTAAAAAAAGTCCTTGCATTTCTGTTTAATTAGACACCTAACAAGTTACTCCCTTAAAGGAAGATCAAGCTTTAACTCTCAGTGTGCTGTCAGTGTAGGAAACACACTATTTATACTGGCTTGTACATGGGAGTGTTGAATGTAAATAAATGCATTTAAATAAATAAAACATACATATTGTTTATTTGTAGAGTAAAAAAAGACTGAAAACTAGTGTGGTGTAGTGGCTTGAGCACTGGACTATGACTCTGGAGACCAGGGTTCAAATCCCCGCTCAGGCATAGACACCTATTGGGTAACCTTGGGTGAGCCACACTCTCTCAACCTCAGAGGAAGGCAAAGGCAAAATCCTTCTGAATAAATTTTACCAATAACATCCTGATAGGTTCACCTTAAGGTTGTCATACGTCAGAAATTACTCGAAGGCACACAACCACAATAAAGAATTTAGGAGCAGAATCTACATTATTGCTGTACCTTTCAAGTAATGGGAGTAAAAACTGAGAAACCAGCTTTTGCTAGGTTTGAATGTGTGTTACATTTGGATGTCTCTAACCAGTCTTCTCCAGAAGCACATGACTGGAATGCAGGGGCAGAGCCCTGACAAACTTGTTTTGCTGGTGAGCTAGATTTAGCAGCGAAGAAGATAGCTATTTTTCTTCTAGTGTTCATAAAGTAAAGTTAACAGCAATACTCTCACATATTCTCTTCTCATTCCTCATTCTTCTGTTTCCCAAGTGTCACAGAACGTGGGCTGATCCAGACAATGCCTTCCAAGGACTTTCAGAATGAACTCTATGCTATTGGTAACAAGCTATGGCTCAAGCTCCAGAGACTACCCAAGGCAGACCCTGTTGAAATTGTGTCCTTTTCTATCATTATCTTGTTCATTGGTAAGTACAAAGTTTTCCATATATTTGCAACTCGCTAGACTCGTCAGATGGGACTACTTTCTTTTTTAAAAAAGTCAGTAACATGCTCTTTTGGAAATTCTGTCATCGCTTTTGTTTTCTCGGCAATATTAACACTGAGATCATGGTTCAAGAGTATCTGTGCATACACATGAGAAAGAATATTTAGTACATGATTATATATGTATTCTTCATCTATTCATACTTGTGACTGTAGCACAAAGAAGCAGTCTAAATTTCACCAACTGAATGGCATAGGAGATATCTGCATTTTTGAAAATAGGGATCTAGAAGTCTCAATTAAATTGTTGTTGTTGTTGCTGTTGTTATAATATTTATTTCTATCCCACCTTTTTCCCAGATCAGGACCCAAAGCAACTTAGAAAAATTAAAAAGGCATCATTAAAAACCCACAAAATAAAAAGCTTAAAACAAGATTAAACAATAAAAAGTTAAAACCAGATTAAAACATACATCATTAAAAGCACACATACATCCCGGCACAATTAGCAACATCCAGCACATTATGTAAGATGGGCCTTATATATTCACTCACCAAATGCCTGTCAAAAAAGTCTTTATTTGTCTGCAAAAAGAAAGCAGGGAGGGTGCCAATCTAACAGTTACTGGGAAAAGAGGTCCAGAGCTTGGGGGCAGCTTTTGAGGAACACCCCTCCCGTATTCCCATCAGATGTACCTGTGAGGGTACTGGGACAGAGACAAGGGCCTCTCTGGCAGACCTCAAAATCTGGGCTGGTTCATAAGGGACAATACAGCCTTTCAAATAACATAGACCTGAGTCATGTAGGTCTTTAAAAATCATAACCAGCACTTTGAGTTGAGCCCAGAAATGGACTGGCAGCCAGAGAAGCTGTTAAAATAGGGAGCTGTGTGATACCTGTAGTCAGCCCCAATTAGCAGCCTAGTTGCAGCCACTTGAAACAGCTGAAGCTTCTAAATGCTCTTCAAAGGCAGTTCCACACAGAGCACATCACAGGAATCCCACCAGGATGTAACAACAGCACATGTCACCATGGCCAGATCTGACATCTTGATTCACAAGCTTCGAATGTGTAAATGCACTCCTACCCACTGCTGAAACCTGGGTTTACAAGCCCAGGTTTCCTGAATCCAGGAGCACACCCAAGTACAAACCTGCACCTTCAGGGGAAGCATAACCCTTTCCAGCACAGGCTGAATCCCTATTCCCTGATCAGTTTTTTTTAATTACTAGGATTAAGTTTAAATTTGTTTGCCCTCACCCACTCCATTACTGATAACAAACACCAGTGAAGGACCAAAACAGCCTCCTTAGCTTGTTGTAGAAAGGAGTAAACAGAGTTGGGTGTCATCTGTATACTGATGGCACCGAAGCCCAAAATTCCAGACAACCTTTTCCAGTGGTTTCAATTATATCTTAAATAGCATGGGGGACAGAACCAAACCCTGAGGGAAACCTCTAGAGCTGGGAATTTACCACATGCTCCAGAATCTCACCTAAAAATGGAATGGTAGAGACTGGCTGATAATTATCCAGTATGGTAGAATCCAGGAGTGGCTTTTTTAATAATGGTTTTGTAACAGTCTCCTTCAGGCAAGCTGGAACTTTGCCTTTAGCAAGGCATTAACCACACCCTTTGTGCACTCAGCCTGTCCCTTTCTAGTTTTTTGTTTTTGTTTTTAAATAAGCCAGGAAGGGCAAGGATGTAGAATACATGTGGTAGCTCTCATATCTCCAAGAATCCTGTCCACATCCTCAGGTTGCACACATGGAAAAGTATGCATTGTCAATGGAGACGCAAGAAGCAGAGTTACATCCATAGGATCTGTATCAATTATAGCATCTAAGTCACAGCAGATTGGAACAATTTTATCTGCAAAGTACAAGGAGGATGGTGAAGGAGAGCTGTAGAAACACTGGCTTTTAGAGTCAGGTTGCAGCCACGTTTGCAGTAAATAACGCAACAAAGCATGAACAGGGATAAAATGGGATTCTTCTCTAATTGATCCCACTGTATCAGTGTGTGCTTTTTTTGCCAACAAGGAAAATAAACAGCTGCTGCCACCAGAATCTCTTACTGAGCACGCATGCACAGCAAAACTGAAAAAAAAGGTGAGCGAGGAGTTAACCCCACCTCATGAGATGCCCCTGAAACATAGATCTGTATGCTTGGTCACCAAAATGAAAATCACACGAATAGTGGAGACTGGTGAAAGAAAAAGTTCTCCCTAAATGTGTATTGGAAGAAGCCTTCATGTGGTCTCTAAAGAGCTCAGAAAGTTTTTGTTTACTTATGCAAGGCTTATCTAATCCAGTTGTTTCATTTCACATATACATACTGTTAGTTTTGAAGAACAAATCTGTTGAAACATGTTAAACTGTTCTTCTTTCTTGTAGTTTAGGAACCCACTCCTATTTTTTCCATGTTATTTCTACTTCTGGCACCTGAACACATCTACTTCATTAACTGAGGCATATCTGTACAAGATTGCCGCAGCTTTATAACAGGAGTCTTGAATAATAAGTCCAGGCACAAAACCATAAATCCTCTCCTCAAACTAGAAGCAAAGCTTTACCTATGAGTGAAATTTCCATGGAGGGTGCTACAGGAAACAGGGTTTTTAAGAATCTCATTTATGTTTATTTGTACAAGACTAGATGGTCCTTGTGGCCCATTCCAACTCTATGATTCTAACGTACATGTAAGAATCAGCCTTGAAATATATTTTATGGAATGGAGAAGTTCATGTAACAAGGAAAGATTTTTCAGTTAACAGTGTTGGAAATTGGAAAAATAAAAGCAACTTCAGGCTGGTCTGCACATAATGCTAAACCACAGGTTAGTGCTATCTGGACAAGCCCAATGAAAGCACTGAGTAAATGCCCTCAGTCATCTCTTTTTCTTTTACCTATACATCAAGAGGAGGATTTTGACAGAAGTTAGTTTTACTTTCCACGGCAGCTGGCTAGTTTTTATGTGGGAAAGCGATATTTTGACTTAAAAGAAATGTCAATTAATTAAACAAGCTAGGAATCAGCCTGCAGAGACTCAACTAAAACCACTTCCTCAGGGTCTTGCATGTATTACAAGAAAGCTTTGACAGAAAACAAAATTAAGTCCTTTTCCTGACTGTTTAGGAGGAAGAATTAAGAATTAATTATCAGCCATGTATACCTTCTGTATTTCCCTTCTCCATGCTTCTTGTGGGTTATGGCAACCAGATTGGAGGGGGCAAGGTGGTATTTTTGTAGGATCCAAGAAACCAAACAATTAAAAATGAATAATCTCTAAATCATAGTTTGGTAACATTCTTTCTACAGCTTTTGCCAGGAGCGCCTATAGTGCTATGCTGCATTACTAATTCCAAAGGACAGGAAATGTACCTAAAAACCACAACTGTTCCTTTTCCCTGATTATTAGATAGTACCCCACCTTCTACGTAGCATTTCCAGAAGCTAATTTGTTTTCCTTTTGCTTTACTTGTCAGCTATAATACTTTCAATGATGATCATAGCGTGCAGCTGTTGCTGTGGCCGGTGTTGCAATGGAAGCCCTCACCCAAAGAGCAGGAGGATCCAAGTTCAGCCAACGGTCCATGCATAAGAATGCATTAGGAAAAGACTGTAGAAAATATGAGGAAAGAATATGGACCATGCTGCGTACTGACAGAGGCAGAGCCTCACACATCAGTCTGCAGAATAACAAGACAGATGAAAACACCAAGCAAAGGAAGTGGGGGAAGGAGAAGAGCTTAACCTTCATGTGGACAAGGGTCTTGTGCCATGGCCATCGTATGATACTGATAAAGTCATTCACAGGATTTCTTTCCCTGTCCTATAACAAACAATAATGTTGCTATCAAGACACGGAGATGAGACTGACACAGTTGGCCACTATGTAAAATGAAAAACAAAACAGCAAAAATGCCACAAAGAAATTTGCAGATTAAAACAAGTTCTACTTTGTGACATGGGAGAGTTCCAGAGAGATGCTGAGTACCAGGACTACCTAGTGAACTCCAAGCTACGTGCAAATGCTCAGCAGAACAAATTCCAACATGAGCAGCATTTTGTCTTACTGTTCAACTGTCCACAGCCAAGAATACTAAATCATATGTCTGACCAAGTCATTCATTCAGGAGAATGGATGATGCAGCCTTGGAGTTGACACATGAACTTAGAGACTGCAAAACAGCTCCCCTTCCATTAGTAAGGACAATACCAAAGAGAACAAATATGCCTATTTTCAATTGTCACTGCCTGTCCTTGGATGCAGGTGAAAGAATACTGAATGTCTATAATACTATTTTGTTCTATGTGCCTGCATTAATGTGCCTGCATCTTCTTCTTTCCTTTCCTTTGTAAAGAAAGGAAATTTGTTACCATCCCCAACAAAATTCTCTTATTTACATGTTAAAAATTAGTACAATGAAGGGGAAATAACTGAGCCAAATTGTCTGCTTACAAATTCTGAATTTATAAGTTAAGTATGTTTCCTGAAAAAAGTATTCTAAGGAATAATTTATATTTGTAGTAGTAACATTTAAGGCAGTTTTGGCAGAAGGGCTCTCAAAAAGGGAATAAAGACAACCTTTCATTTCAGATTCTCTTATAGGTTACCCATAAAAGGGATGCCAAAAGCCCCATTCATTGTAGCCTGTAGTTTAGAGTATATTTATACAGAGCAAGCTGACAAATTACAGTGAGGGCTGTGTTAATTCAAGAAATTTGTGCAGCAGCTGGCTGATGGCATTATGACAAATGGTAAAATGAAAGTACAGCCATGAATTAGCTGCCCAGCTCTGGTTTACAACTAAAACTAAAACCCCTTCAAGAAAGGCAGATTCCCTGTATATTTGGCTTCTTCTCCAGGGAACTTCAAACAGACTTACACATATACAAGGCAAACACACATGCAGTGGAGCTTGGCATGTGTTAATGGAAGCAGAAAAGATGGGGAGTGGAAATACTAGCATAATCTATTGAATTAAAAGCATTGATGTCATAGTGATAAGATTATCAAGGTCATCAGTAACTAAGCTCTTGTATCTAGGAGCCTTCCCATCTATCTTAGCCTAGATTATAAAAACTGTAATGAATGACAACAGGAAGGAAAAAAACTATCAAAATTGTAATGTACCACAAGAAGGTAACATAGAATAATCTACACAATCTCTTTGAGTTTTATGGGTTTAAATAATAGATTTCAATTTGCAACTTTTTTTTTTTTTGAAAGAAATCATTTAACCACTCCCTCCTATATAAACTCTTAGCAAGCAGCACTGGTGCTCAATGGGACAGAATAAGCAGAAAACAGCTACTCAAGAGATCTATGAAGTATCAGCATAAAATAATTATTTTACAGCTGTCTTGCAATATTATAGCATGATATCTAATGGCCATTAATGGCTTTATCAGTGGTAAGAGCAACTGAAACATTCTCCTTCCTCACCATGCTTTAAAAGCTGCAACAAGAATAAGTTCTTGTCAGTTTTACATTTAGGTAGGCTTCAGAGTTTTCCTCCTTTGCCATCATGACAGAGATCATACTGTCCAAATGCACCCATTGACAAGAGCTGTTAGGGTTCTGAGACAGATTTGTGTATTATTTCTCCCTTGGCTTTTGCAAGACCAAAGAAAGCATCTAGACTTCACTGTACAAATGTTTCAGCGACTGCAATAGGGACGTTAAAAGTTCATCCTCTCAGAAAGTCAGTTCATAAAAGCATGGACAGTGAGAAAGCTTTTCCAAGCAGTATTGTATCAAGTTTGTGTCAGCTATGCTGCCAACAGTAGGTACTAAATCTCTTCCCCCACCTCATTAGTTAATGAAACTCCAGACTTGCAAGGTACGGCTAGAGGAACAATAGAGGTAGTATTGCAGTTATAACTATCTTTGTGAGAACGCTTGCAAAGATATGTTAGGACTATTTAGGCCTGCTTTCATATAAGCAGCATTGTTACATCAATAAAGAGCATTACTTTGATGTTTGATTACATTCATGGAACATCTAAGTACGCATGACTGCTATTGACAGACAGCACTCTGGCCCTACTTGTACATCAGTAACAAGTTCTGTAACAAGAGATCACCCAGAAGGACTGAGTGTCAAACACCGTTATTCCCAAACACTGTTATTTCGAAGCATAGCACACATAGTCTCACAAACGCCTAGTGACAAGCTGTGGAGCACACGCTCAAAGTAAAAGATGACAGATATCTTAAATATTCTGGTGCAGTCATTTAACATGCAGTGCCTTTTCTTACTGCATATATAAAGTCTGATTTCCACAGCTTCATATCTTTCTGACCCTTCAAACTGACTACAGCCAATCAGTTTTGTATTGTAGTTTCCCAAGGGTTTGACTTCCTCTAGCTTCTGGCATTTCTAGGCAGACTGGAAAAAGAAATTGATCAAAGCCCAGATGAACTGCTTCTCTGTGTTTGCTTTGCTGCAACACTTCTTGCTCTAGCCTGCACTAAAACAAAACTGAACTTGTTCATATAGCCTTATTGCTTGCCCCATATGCATATATTAGTTCTTGTTCATTTAATTAAAACTTAGTACAGATCTTAATCAGAGACTCCAACTTACTTACTTTGGGTGTGCCCTGTTTCAGGAGTCACTGCCTTCTGGGGATTGGGCTGGGACAGGAAAGGAAAACCAGCAATCATACAAGCACAACCAAGGTTAACTTGATTTCAAACACTGCTGTTTCTTTAAATATGCACAGCCAGAACACATCTCAAGACAAGAAAGCAACACAATACAATGATAAAACTGAGCTCTGGATGAGCCAATATTTCAGTTTATTCAATGGAGAGCATTAAATAGACATTCTGTGTTCCGAATTTGCAGAGATGTATTAGATCTTTGCAGTTGAGATCATCCATGGTCTTTAAAAAACAAACCAGTATTCTCAGGTGGCCACTGGAAAAGGGGGCATTCTTGAAAATAGTACAGTATTGAACCCTTTCTTCTCATGTCAAGTAACTGCAACTATATTCCACCAAAATTCTGATGAATAAGAGCAGCCTGGGACAGGCACGGAGGCAGTATTGTTTACACTGGGTGAAGCCTATGTAAATAAAGAATTAAGTACTCTTATTACAAAGAGTCATTTGCTAAAGTCTTTCAAGTAGTCAACTGAGTGCTAATTAAAGTGGCGGGGGGAGACTACTCGGGGGGTTTGCCTCCATTTATTATATGTTGTCTCCTCTGTTTGGGGTGGACCACTTACCTCAGAAACACCTGCACAAGAAGTTTGTTACTCTAGACAGCCCACTGTTTAGGAAACCCAATGCAGTAAAAGGCCCATTTACCAATTATTCCAGAGTATAACCCCCTGGAAGGCCAAAGGTAACTTGCCATTCTATCTCTTGGGAGGTACAGGATTTTAAAAACATAAAGATATAAAGAAGGTGCTAAAGGGGAGGGGAAAAATGAAAAAAAAAAGATGGGGAGAAATAAGGATATGAACATAGGCTAGGCATATACATTAATATACTGTAAATTGACCATGTCCAAAAATACGTCATCTTGAGGTGACATATATAAATCTATACAATCTTTAATAATAATGTGAATTTTCAAAATCTTTCCAATTTTCCAGTTTCCCTAAGCTCACCCTAGGTATTCAGAATTCTTATCTGATCTGTTAATCATCTCCAACATAAAACAGTACAGCATAAAGTAGACATCACTACCTAATTTATATGAATTTCTATTTAATAGCATATTTTATGGTTGCCTAGACTCTGGATAAATTACTCACAGAATCATAAATTACTCATTGTGGCCATGGGACAACTGCAGTGATAGTTCTTAGAAGGCTCACTTCGAGAAACAATGAGGCTTTGGATGAAGACAAGGGTACAGATGGCATTCAGCAGATTATTCAGACAGACAGAAATCTGATTACAATGAAGAGACTTTAGGATTCTGAAACAGAATCATTAGTGAAATCCAAAGTAAATGTAAACTTATGCATTTTGGGATTTTAAAAAATACTAATTTTACCTCTGTGTTGATACAGTTTACACTGGCTTTAACTCTTTGTGAAAGGTTCAGAAATTACCATAAGGTTCACTGAAAAAAATGCCAGATCACTGTACTAAAGCAATATCAGATGAAGTGCCTGAATTTGAAAAGTACAGAAAGTAAAAGGACAAATGTAATGCTATTGCATAGGTCTGTGGGCTGGCCACATCTGAGATATTGTATGGAGTTTTGTCCCATCACACTAGGATTAGAGTGGGTGATAGTATAAGACAGGGACAACAAAAATGATCAATGAACTGGAACAGGTATGAGGAACACCCCAGCCCACAAGCCAGATATAGGCCAGGAAAGGTCCCTAACCTGTTTTCCTCTGTGACCAATAAAGCTTTAAGAATGCCTTCAGCGAGGCCAACGGATATTTTTTTAAAATTATGATGGGAGGGGCATGCAAGGAGTTGAAGCCTCCCTCACTACTGACATGTGACCTCCATTATTCTTGCCCAGAACAATTCAGCCCTTGAGACAAAGGAAATCGCCCACTTCTGGGCTGGAACACTCCTTAGGACAGGCGTGAAGAACCATGAAGCTCACAAATTCCTCAATCTCACTTTAGGAATAAATGCTGAAGTGAGCAGGGCCACCAGTTTAGGGGGAAAGGTTTTAAAGCTACAACCCTACACTGAGGAGATAGTAAGCCTCACAGACCTTAGTGGAAGCTACTTTTCAACAGACAAGCATAACACTGCACTGTAACGGAGAATGTAAAACACATTTTATATGATATCTATAAATAGGTTTGTACAATTATATAGTTAAGAATGATATTGACTGAGAAAGCATACGATTTTCTCTCAACACACTAGCGCTCGAGGTTACCTAATCAAAGTGACTGCCAGTGGACTCGGGGTGGACAAGTGGAATGGACAAGTACATATAAAAAACTGTATGGAACCCACTGCCACAGAATGAGGCAAGTGCGCTCCTTCAGGGGCTTCAAAAGCAAAGTCAGAAAAATTCCAAGGGGATGTTTATTAGTGATCATTACCCACGACTGATGGGGGGGGGGAATACAGTATTTGGATGCTTGGGTGGGGAGCGGGGAGACAAACAAGTTCTGTCCGTCTTCATCATACTTTAGCTGCAGGCTTTCCAAAAGTGATGCTTGGGTCAACAATCACTGACTATCTACCAAGGCAAATCTTTTTATTACTTCTACAGGATTATTCACATATAAACTGCATTCTTAAACCTTTATACTGCTGATGTTACTGTGCATTAGAAAGGAACAGACATATTTCTAGCAAAGAGGTGTGTGTTTTAATTGGCATGTTCAATGTGCATTTGTAATACAATTATTACTGAGCTTTAGTCATGGATAAGATGAAGCCAGAGTTGTACAATTTAGGTGTTCAAATAAACTGGAGCCTCCCAGAAACCTCTGCAAAGGAGTGAAATAATATCTGCTGACTGTGTTAATTATTTGCTAAAGTACAAACAAATATATTTGATGTTAACCTCCTGCTATTCACACAACTAAGAAAAGTCTTCCAAGCAATCAGAGTGTGTTTGGGAGAGTTCAGAGAAGGAAACGGCACACAGCTTCAGGTAAGTAAGAACAACCTCTCCATTCTTTCCCAAAAAATTATTAGAATCATTAACAGGCATCTGCTGCATCCCAACAAACTATCTAACTTACCACTGCTTAGATAATATTTCCAATTATTTCTGTGACATGGTCAACACTTTATCGAAAACTATTTCTGGACAACAATAAGGGTCCTGCAGGACTGCAGATAAACTCTGCCTCTGCACCTTCTGCTTTTATTAATCTGCCTAGTAGATTAACACATATATGACCTTGCCAGAACACATTGTTTTTACTCTAACAAGGAAGCAATATCTAAATATTTTTCCTGCTGCTGTAGACAAATGACAACTGGGAGCATGCCTCAGATTCAAACTAAGCATCACCTTGTGTAGGAGAGATTATTTTGCCAAATCACCTCCTGCTTTATGCAGCATTTAGGACAAAATTCAAAAAGCTGGACTAGATACAAATATACTGAAAATTAGCTGATGTCTGATTCTCCCTGCACTCGCACTACTTCAGTTTCTGCCCAGCAGCAAATGTAAAGTGAGAAAATAATCCACATGTCCTTTCATTGAGAACAGAATATAACAGGGGAATTAAAAGTATAAGCTGCTTCCAAAGAGATGTCAAGCTTTATTTAGATGTTGTAACAATAGGCCTGCAAGCAATCCAATCTGAAAGGTGACCGGAAAGCAAAATTCTCTACAATCCTATGTAATTTTAAGCAAGGAAGCCTTTAATTTCAACCACAGTCACTTCAGACATTTCTATCAGGGTTTTCAGAACTGAAAAGAGCCACAAAGTACAAAGCCAAAACACCTTTCAGGGCCTGTTTTGAACTAATGGATGGCATCAGCTTGAGATTATACAACTTCCTGTATTCAGGTGTAAATGGAGGATGACTGATATCACATTTACAGCTCTCCCTTTCCACTGCACATTCAGTGTCCCATACCCTGCCCCACAGTAATCCCAGCCAGTCCAGGTTCACATACTTAGTGTAATGTCGAGGTCGCTGGACAAGAGAGAGGAAGTATAGGCCCACCATGCTAAGCCATCCCCTTTCCTTTCCCTGAGCTGGTTTTGATCCTTTGTCCCCAGTCTCCCCACCATGCCTCAGCCCCCTTCTCCCCACACACACATTTTGATCTATGTGTTTTTTCCACTTCTGTGGGGGTCCTGTGTTCCTAACCCTAGAGAATGTGGAGGGCCAATCGTAAATGAAAATCTCACATTGAACTCTGAAAAGAAAAACACTGTATAAAAGTATATGAGTAATGTATGAGCAACTCTACTGAGCATCAGCATTTGCCCCATTACTGTTAAAACCAAGAGAAAGAAGAAAAGGAACAGTCTGTCTAAATCATGCTTTAATAAAAACACTTTTTGGACAGTATCACCATTTCTAGATGATATATACCAGTGATTCTCAACCTGTGGGTCCCCAGATGTTTGTGGACTTCAGCTCCCAGAAGCCCTGAGCATTGACCATAGTGGCTGGGGCTTCTGGGAGCTGAAGTCCACAAAACATCTGGGGACCCACAGGTTGAGAACCACTGATATATACTAAGGAGAGGCATTCATCCTCCAAAAACAACCAAAATTGCCAATAGCTCTGTCGATGAATACCAACAAATCAAATGCAGCAGTATTCATCCACACCAGCAGCATGCCTTTTATAAGGCTAATGGGTTTCAATTTCCCATTCAAAACCAAGCTACCCCCAAAAGATTTTTCATTACAGCAGGATGGCTTGCAATTGTATATTATTACTGGGGATTTTGTCCATGCTCCCTCCTTTGTTACAATTGCAGCTAATCTCAAAGAAAAACAGTGAAGGTTAAAGAGTGGAAGATGACATCTTTGTCTTTGCTAAAGTCATGGCACTTCAATTTTGTGAACCACTCTTCCACAACAACATTGCCTGTACTTGATTTGATAGTTTCTGGCAGTCTATATCACCTGACCTTCTTAACTAATAATCAACACTTCAGTCTCTGTTTGTTTCCTTAGTCCACATTAATTAATAGTAGCTTCTGCAGCATCATATAGTGATACAGCAAGTTCCAGAGATCAGCCAAGTCTACAAATAACAAGACTGAATGCACATTTATAAGGAATGGAAGTATAAACTTATTTCTAGTGACTATTAACTAAAGTCTGAAAGTGTTTCTTGAGAGAACAGATACCTTGATTTCTCAGGGATCACACCTGTATTAAAGCAAACTCCCTCAATTAATGAGATTACTATTACCTTTTCTGTTTCAATATTTAACGTACAAAATGAAATGAAATAGGAGGATTCTCCAATGAAGTCCCTGTAGCTAGAGCCGTAACAGAGTTCTAACTACAGGACAGGCTGAGAGAGCCACTGTATAGTGCAATTGCCCCTCGGTTTTCGTGTCGGTTCAAGGAGCAGAACCCTTGCAGATGTGGGAAAAATGTGAATAACTTCCCCCTCTTGTGATGCCCTTCCCGTTCCCTTGCCTTTTGTGCCTCAGGGCCAGAGGCAAGGGAATGGGATGGGGAGCTCTGGAGGGGAGAAGGAAGGCATGTGTGAGGCTCCCTCCCCACTTTCCTTGGCTTTTGTCCAGGTGCTTGCCTTCTTTCTCTGCACCCAGCAGAATGCAAGGGAATAGGAGGAGGAGAACACGGCAGGGGAAGCAAGTGCTCACCTCAGGAACAATCAAATTTGTGAAGGTCACACTGGAATGTGGAGAGAGGGCTGTAGAACTGTATTTCCAGAAAAACGAGCAAATGAAAACATTTTAGAAAATCCTTGTAGAATATATAATAACTCAACGCAAGTCTAGATTATTATTTTCTTCATCTTGACTATTTAAAGGAGTTACGTGCTTACAAGGAGAAAGGAAAGAAGTATGTATGTTTTATGTCTGAAAGGCCAAAAACAACCACAGGTAACAAGCTGAAATTTGCACATCTCTTTAGAATAGCGCTCAAATTAAATTTAAGAAGAGTAGCTAAGCAGTTTGTTTCAAAAGCTAAGGGAAACAGACTCCCACTGGAGCCCCTATAGCCTGAAACTTCTCTAGTGATGCTGCAACTTTATTTGCTGTTTTTATTCTTGATGTCTTCCAGGTGCTCATGCTTTTATTGCTTTAGTACTCCCAGCTGCCATGAGAAGACATATTTTGCAGGGTGATATAAATATCATGTTGATTAAGTATAAATCTAAACTTTCCAGGGCCTGGAAACAATGTCAGCTGCAACACAAACTGCTTCTCAAGTTCTGGAAGATCTGAAAACTCGGATTCTGACCGATGACTGGGCTCTTGGGGGACTAGTGGTGATAGCCTCATTTTTCACTGTCATCATTGCCCTCCTCTTATTTGCTGTCATCTTTGGTTGTTGCTCAACTCCAAGGAGTAAAGCAGTTTCCATATAAGTAAAAAGAACATCCTAGTCTGTGGAATTTCAAGAATGCTACTGTGTAACCAAGGCGTGAGGAGTACTGTTGCTTCTTGTCACCCCTTTTCCACCTTATTATTTGCAAAGGCATATAAATGACACCAAATGAACTCTGTATTAAAAAGCCATGTGCCTAATGAGCATCTGACTTACTGCTAATTTCTTTCAATAAGAAACTTGTAGATAAATAACTGCTTCTCTTTAGAATTGTGAGTTTTAAATATTCAAAAAGAAGCAGGAATCAGCAAATCAAATTGCAAGCAGTCTATTTGTATGACATTATCAAACAATTTCTTGCATTCTAGTTTCTAGAATCCTACAAATCTTGCTGAAAGAGTGCATTTTGTTTCCATCTTTTGCAAATAATGTTTTGCAAACATTTCATGCTATTCTTGTAAATATATTCTGATTATTTCACAATTCAGTTACTTTCAACAGCAACTGCCTTATACCAATTTGTTTTCAATACAACACCCTCAGTTTAGTACAAGATGTTTGTGTGACAACTACTTGTAATCACAGCCTCAGTGTAGAACTTCTGCACATTATACCTCTAATTCTGTAAAGTGCTAAATATTTCCAGCTTCAGTAAAAATTGTTACTCACTAAACATTATAAATACAGAATATTCAAAAGATGCAAATTATTTCTACATCAAACTGTTAAGTCATTCTTTTTAGGGATGAAAAGTAGTCAGAGAGAAGTTCCAAGGGGGGCGCAGTATATGGTAT
This sequence comes from Iguana delicatissima, assembly GCA_948472985.1. NCBI lineage: Eukaryota > Metazoa > Chordata > Lepidosauria > Squamata > Iguanidae > Iguana > Iguana delicatissima. The sequence goes on from CAOKZL010000063.1 coordinate 183,322, forward strand.
GGATCCCACGCCAACTCCTTTGCAGAAAAATAATAACAGCAATCCATTACAAGCCATTTGCACTGCCATGTATATATTACCCTTCATGATCAATCTGTTTAACAAATGTGTGTCCGTATTACAGAAGACAAAGTCCCTCTTACAATATCGACTTCAAAAGAAATGAAGATTGACCTATTTGTAGAATCCATCTATTTGTAGATTCCATCTATTTATACAATTGATTTATAGAACCAAGATACACCTACCTTAGCTCTTCAGAGAAGGCCACCACAGCATCAAAGTCTGTCATCATAGCTTTATCAGATTCTTTCAAGATGCCTCGTTTCTCCTAAAGAAGACAGGCTGAATAAGCAAAGTTTTCCATATCTGAGGTTGCTTCTGAGGATTCAGAAACAGTCTCTTCACAACAATAACTCCTTACATGTATTAGCATAACACTGCAATAACCAGATAAGCTATATTTTTACATTTATTTTCAACTCTGCAGGAACACTGCAAGTATGGGAAAAATATAACTTTTGCAAGTGCACCATGTAAAATAACACTCAAATCTTATTACTCTTTCCCCCTTGCTATTCGCACCAATGTGTTTCTACCAATAGTGCTGCAGACACATTTACATTCAGCCCGTCAGTTGTGAAATTTAAAAGCTTCTGCGCTGTCATTAGCTATCAAATATAGCAGATTAATATCCTAAAGTCACCATATCCCATCTGATCTTGGAAGCTGAGCAGGGTCAGCCCTGGTTAGTACTTGGATGGGCGACTGCCAATGAAGACTGCAGGCTGTAAGCTATATTTTTAAAGAAAGGAACTGACAAAACCACCTATGAGTATTCCTTGTCTAAAAAAATCCTATGAAATTCATGGGCTTGCCATAGGTGACTTGAAGGCATCTACACACACACCCAACTGAGTAAAGAAAAGAACTGCACTTAATCATAACGCACAAGATTCTAACCTGGAGTTTAGCAATTTCCATCTTGATAAGGAAGTTGACTTGATCCCTGTCAGCCCGAGAATAATAAAGGCGACAACTGGATGGCTTCCCATCTCTCCCAGCTCTTCCAGACTCTTGATAGTATCCAGCCATAGACTTTGGTATATTCCAGTGTGCAACAAATCTGCATTATATAAAACAATAAAACCATTACATTCAAATGCAGAGAACGAGAAATACACACAAATCCAAGTCCAAACTAAGCATAAGTCACAGTGTGACAAGCTTCCATGAAATGAGACAAGGAAATACAGTACTAGGTTCATCTAAATCATGATGAAACATACAGGGGAACAACAACGTGCTTTATCTATCTAGAATTCATTTACACAATACACACACACACCTGACATTAGCTTTGTCAACTCCCATTCCAAAACTGATAGTTGCAACAATAATTGGAACTTTCTCCTCCATCCATTCACTCTGAACTGTTGTCCTCTCCGCTGCCTTGAGACCTGAGAAGAAACAAAGGACCACTGTGCAGTACCAGAAGGAAGGATTACTGTTCATGCCTTTATCACTACAGTTTACTCTACATAAATGTTCACAAGTCTTTTTTCAAATTCATCTGTATGTGCTCTTCTCCTCTACCGTTTTGCTAGTGTGTACAAAAGTGACATGAGGCTTTAACAGAAACTTCACGGACTGAGAATTAGACTCCAAATTCCATGTGCACAGACCTTATGCCCCCTTCAGGTACACAAAGGAACAGCAACGCGCAATGTCAAACTTTGTAACTGACAGGTAACGAGGACACTGGATAGGTCAGGACAATCCTAAAACCAGTCAGAGTTGGTCTCTTGATCAACAGAGCAGAATCTTCCTCTCTGGGCTCATTCACGTTACACAATTATAATGTTCTGATTACACTTTAACAGTGACCGTAACATCCCACAGAATCCTGGGATCTGCCATTCAGGGAGAGGTACTTAGAATTCTCAAGCAGAGAGCTCTAGTGCCTTTGCAAACTGCCATGACAGTTAAAGTGAACTACAGTGCTATGCTTGTGTAGTGTGAATGAGCCCTACGCATTCTTGGATCTTCCATCTGATGCCAGACAGTGTATGTTAGATAATACACTTCAGGTATAGTTCCTCATGTATGATTATGGTCCCTGCCTGGACCCGGCACACATTACAGAAAACTGGCCAGAATCCTGTTGCTGCACTATGCCCAGTCTATGATGCCAATAAAGCACACACTTTTCACTGTGGCAACAGTAGTGGGATGGCAAAGAAAACATTCCATTACTGCCTATAAAGAATGCAGCTGGTTCCCAGCTGCCTACTCCCTCAGTGACTTTCTTTTGGGCAGATTCTTGAAGCTAGAAGTGAGCTGGGAATGCTGCCTTGGAAAAAAGCTGATAGTTTGCCAAAGCTGTATTCCCAAAGTGTCCTTAGCTGCCAAGACCCACCCAGAAGCCTGTCACTGAAGGAAAAGTTTGTGGAGGAGATGGCTGCTGTTCTTTTGAAATGGGGACAGAGAAGGCTTTCTTTATCTTCCTTGGCATTGACTGTCCAACTCAGTACTTCTAAGTAGACTGTAACAGTCTCTCACAGGCCTTTTCATGGACTCATTTTACTCACCAAAATAGATCAAAGAATGTGCCATAAAAATCATTAGGCACCTACAAATAGGAATCAGTAAGTTCCAAAGTGAAGAAATATATGTGGAGATTCAAGTAGCCAGTTTTACTTAGTCAGTTCTAGATCAATTTTTAACCTCCAGGGCAGGTTCTCAAAAAACAAAAAGTTTGATGCCAGAGAAGAACTGTCTTAAGAGAAATTATTTCTCCCAAACCAATTATCATAATGCTATACGCTATACATCTTATTTTATTACTCTTCTTCATATTTCAGCATCAGGTAAAACTCAACCAGAAGTGCTTGAGGTAGGATAAAACAAAGTCACCCAAGAAATAAAGATATTGGTAAGCATGCCTGCTGCAATAAAGAAGACACGCCATTCTTTACTCTTTTTTCAATCAGTGTAAGACCTGATATACACTTAGCCTAACAGCTGTATGATGTCTGACTACTGATGCCACAAAGTTTCCACAAAACGGATTATTTGTCAACAGCATTGTATAATAAAACTTTCAGATAAACCACAAAGAATTTTAGGATTCCATGGCCAGCATCTCCTGTCGAAAAAAGCACCTCAGTTGCAGAACTGGGAAATACTTCCTTCTGAAGCGTTTCTGAGCAAATGATAGTCAGAAAAGATAATTCTGGGCTCTATGACCCAGTGATCTGACAGAGCAACATCATGAGTATGCACATATTCATCCAGATGTATAGCCATCATCCTTGGACAACAGAGTTTTATGATGGATTCTGCTTACTGAGTTCAGCAAGTTTCTGGGTTTCTGTTCTAGTAAAATGTATCAGGGAAAGTCTACTATGTTCCCTGAAAAGGACTGGTCCTTAACTGATCATTCTCCAAAGCTATACCAAAAACAAAGCAACTCTTTTACACAGTGCAGAAAGGCTTACTCACAGCAATACAGCTTTCACTACCTGCATGATATGCTTTGGCTTTCAACCCTCTGTAGCTCAGCTCAATAGCCACCTGTTCACAGACTTCTCTCATCCTGCAGTAGATAATTCCACAGCCAGAATAAGCCTGCACAGATGGATAAGAATAGATAATATCAATTAAAACAACACAAATAAATCCAGACATTATTAAATAGTGCTACTGCTCCAAGGTAGCAGGAGAAGGTAACAGTAACAATAGGATGAAATCCAGGTCTATACTCAGGGTATAGTTAAACCTTTCTGCCCCCCCCTTTCCAACTTGCAATCCTATGCAGCGCTGTAACCCCACTGTAGAGTGTCTCTCAGCCCTCTGGGGCAGCCTTTAAAGCTGTACAAGGGGTTATGGCAGAGGAGGGAACTCCCCCTTCCACCAGCAGAAGCACACCACTGAATACTGACAATGCCTTATAGTCAGCGTTGTGAATTGTTTATACATGAACCTCACAGAAAGGGAAACTCAATCCAACAAAGAGTTTTGTTAAAAGAAAAATACTCTCTTTTCTAGTAGGACTGTGTGCCAGTAACAGTCGGTGTGTGGCTGGCTTTCAAATGCTCACTCTACTGGAGAGAGGAAAACCTCACAGCAAGGAAAGAACATACTCTCCCAAACTGCCGAACAGCTCTTTTGGGGGGCTAGAAGGAATATGATCTACGCAGTGAAAAGAATGATGAATCCTATATGCCTTACACTCCACTGATAGTGGGGAAAGAGTTGGGTACCCATACAGGCTACATGGAAAACCAGTGAAGGTTCTTTGTGGGCTGCAGATTCCCCAATATGCAAGCATCAGCTTCATCACTGGTCTTGACAAACATCACAACATCAAGGAGCAATAACATAGGAAAAAAAGTACAGCACCTACATAAAAGTGCACATGGTATCACTGAAAAGAAGAGGCAAATTCCTGGCAACCAAAGTGAGCCAAAATTTAGAGATCAGTGGTTCTGATCATTACCATTTGAACTGAGAATGCACATATTTTAAAAAAGAAGACGACAATCGACATAGCTGCTCACAACAGTAAGTGAAAATTATGAAGAACTGCAGATTACTATTCATAGACTGCAGCCCATTCATTCCCACTTGGTTCCTTTTGCCAACGGTAAACTAAGCAGGAGTTTAAACTTTAACATGACTTTCCATCTAGGGCTTTTGGTTTGCTGTGTTCCTTAACAAGTGAGAATCCCAAGCCAGGGTTTGATCTTGTTTATATTCTGGCTTGTTTGGGTGTAATGAATCATAGAATCATAGAAATGTAGAGTTGGAAGAGACCACAGGGGCCATCCAGTCCAACCCCCTGCCATGCAGGAACACCCTCAAAGCACTCCCGACAGATGGCCATCTAGCCTCTGCTTAAAAACCTCCAAAGAAGGAGACTCCACTACACTCCGAGGCAGCATATTCCACTGCCAGACAGCCCTGACTGTCAGGAAGTTCTTCCTGAGGTTCAGGTGGAATCTCCCTTCCTGCAGCTTGAATCCATTGCTCCTTGTCCTGGACTCTGGAGCAGCAGAAAACAAGCCCTCTCCTTCCTCTACATTTGCAATGCACTTGGGGCTCTCGTTTTGGATGACTTTTGTTAACTGCCATCAAGTTGGCTTCAACTTATGGTAACCCTATGAATGAGAGATTCCAAGACACACTATTATTAACAATGCTGCTCAGGTCTTGCAAAATCAAGGCTGTGGTTTCCTTGACTGAGTCTACCCACGCACAACACAGTCTTCTTCTTCTCCTGCTGCTAGTTGTTTATTTATAGAACATACACCCCAACCTTCTACCTAAAAGACTCCCACAGAAGCTTTCTTGTTGTTGCTGTGTGCCTTCAAGTCATTTCTGATTTATGGTGACCTTACAGTGAAACTATCATAGGGTTTTCTTGGTAAAATTTGTTTAGAGGGATTTGGCTTTGTCTTCCTCTGAGGCTGAGAGAGTGTGACCTTCCCAAGACCACCAAGTGAGTTTCCATGGCTGAGTGGGGATTCAAATCTTGGTCTCCAAAAACACAGTCCAACACTCAAACCACTACAACAGACTGAGTCCTCCCAGAGTAGCTTACAAATTCTTAATATAGTTCTTGTACTCAGGCTTACAATCTAAATTAAGACACAACAGACAAGGAAAAGGGGGTAGCTGGGAGAACATTAATTCCAGGAGGCACCACTATTCTACTCTCCCTCAGAGGCCATAGCTGTGGCAACTACAATGGAGGGCCTTTCCTCAGTCTCTGGGGAAAAAGCCACAGTGGAGTTCTATCTGCCTCATCTTCTTTCCCTCAGAGGCCACAATAATGGCAGCTGGAATGGAAGGCAGGCCTTTCATCAGCTACTGGGCCTAACCATGACAGTGCTGTGCCTGCCTATTCTTTTCTCTTTCTAAAGGCCACAGTAATGACAGTTGGGATGGATAAATGCTCATACTGCCCTTCACTTTGCTGGGCATTATCATGTTCTCTAATAAGTCATGTCTTCTCATATGTCCAAAGTATGATAGCCTCTGTTTAATCACTTTTGCTTCTAGGAACAGCTCAGACTTGTTTGGCTCCAGGAAACATTTGTCTCTTCGCCAGTCCATGGTATCCATAGAACTCTCCTCCAACGCCACATTTCAAGTTAGTTTTCTTCCTATTTTCTTCACTGTCCAGCTTTGACAACCACACACAGAAATCTGAAATATTATGGTATAGATGACCCTGAATTTGCATTCAGTGATTTACAGTTTGCCTCAATACCCATAGATTCAACCAACCACTGCTCAAAAATACTTAAAAAAAATTCCAAAAAGCAGACTTTGATTTTGCTGCGTGCTCAGCACTATGCTGATGTGTAGGCGTATCCTGCTCTAGCTTGCCAACATTTCACAGATGCTCAGGCTCTCTCTGGCATTCATTTAAATTTGCCATTTTATATATGGGATGCCATTTTACTATGCCATTGCATATAATAGGACTTGAGCATCCATGGATATTGGTATCCAGAGGAGTCCTGGAACAAAGCCCCAGTGGATACAAAGGGCAAAACTGTATCTTTATAGTTGAGGCTATCATACTTCAGACATATCACAGGGTGTCCTGGAGGTATCTCATCACAGCATTACTATAGGTCAAAGCAGACTTCATTGCAATTAACTGTCTTTATTGAATAAGTTCTCTAAGATAGGAATTCATTCTTTTGGACAGACTGGATATATATGAACTACTGAGTCTTTTACATACATGGACTACTATCATCTCTCGCTCTTGCATCTACTACCCTTGCAAGACTAAACTGATCAATAGTAATCCTATATGCACTTTCTTGAAAGTAAGCCACACTAACATACAAGGACCTATTTTTGAGTAAAAACCGATAGCATTTTACAGTAATAGCTATAATCCTATGAACACTTATTTGTGTGCAAGTTCCACTGAAATCAGTGGGACTTTTTCTGAGTAAATATAGATAGAATCAACTTGTTGTGGTTCATGTTACTCATCCATATTGTCTACTGTTGATTTAACAGTGATGGCCTCCTGCTTTTTGATAGGCAGAATAAAATGCTCTCTTAATAGATACAGACTGTGGCACTTCACACTTACTGGTTTTGTTTATTTTTCCCAAGCTCTGTCAAGAAAGTAAATTCTAAGAAATAGGCCTAATCTGCTGTTTTTAGTGGCCATTTCCACACTACAATGTTAAGAGTGTTTTATTCCACTTCCAACATCCTGTGGAATTCTGGGGTTTGTAGTTTACTGACACCAAAGAACTCTCTGACTGAGAATTCTACATGTCCCTTGTTAAACTACAAACCCCAGGATTCCATAGGATGCTGAAAGTGGACTAAAGCACTCTTAACATTGTAGTGTGGAAATAGTGTTAGCTGCCCAGAATTTCCACAAGACAGAAAACTTGAAGTTTCTTAGAGATTTAACTCACCCCTGAAACATCCTGCTTCCCAAGACACTTCAGACAGAAATCCTTCAGGTTTTCATAAGGATCCCTTAAGAGCTCTTTATACTGTACATCATAGAAGAGATTGGGCCTGAAGCAAGGTGTCTTGAAGGTAGCAACAGGAAGCTTTAATTTAAGTGATGCTATGATATCGTCCTGTACACGTTTAGTAGCTGTGGCAGTAAGGGCTACACACGGTGTATTGGGTATGCGACAACGCAAAGAGCCAAGTCGCAGGTAGTCTGGTCGGAAGTCATGCCCCCACTGAGAAACACAGTGAGCCTCATCCACTATCAGATAGGAGAGAAGGTTGCGAGACACCAAAACATCCAAGGTGGGCTGAAAGGAGGAGGAAGCTGCCATCTCTGGTGTGATGTACAAGAGTTTTGTCTGAGGTGTGTCACTCATCAAGTCAGTTAGGATGATCTTTCTCTCCTGAGCAGAAATCTTGGAGTTAAGGGAGCTGACTCTGACTTTTAGCGAGAGCAAATGATCCACTTGATCCTGTGGGAGAACAGCCGAGATATTTTTAAAAATGAATCCTCTATCAATCCCTCTATCAAATTGACAATATAGAGATGATAAATTGACTTTTACTAGTTCTGCACTTTCCAAACCTCATCCACATACTATTTCACTTATTCCATAGTTTTTTGTGATATGTCCATAGTTTATTACTTTACAGAAATCCAGCTTAAAATGAACCATAAGTGACTTAATCCAATATTAAGACCAATTTCCTCTGTATAATTGACTATATTAGTTATAGGTAGTCTGACAATTTCACTTTTGCTTTCTAGAATAAGGGAGAACCATTCCAGATAAAACATCTACCCTACAACTCCATAGTTGTCCTAGCTAATGTAGCCAATGATGAGGGATTATGGGGGATACAGTCCAAAAATATCCAGAAGACAACTGTTGCCCACCACTGCTAAAAGACAATAGCACCTACATCAGATACATCAACACTATAATTACTAATCTGAATTTAGCTGACAAGTTACTTCACATAAAGCAGATTCAGATAACAAAGTATCTATTCTATTTCAGACACCTCAGATTTTTATTCTCTTAAAAGAAACAGAACACAATAAACCAGGGAACTGCAGGGACACAACTTAGTAAGGACAAACAGCAACCTGGTGTCAATTATCTAAATGCTCCTGCTTGCTAAACAAAGACTCTGGTTGATAGTTTTACTATAAAATTTAAACACAGTACCAAGTGACACTCTAGGAGATTATTCCCTGCATCCAATGAAGGCAGAGAAAGAACTCATCAAGTACAGCCTAAATTCCTTCTTTACCTTGTTGAGAGAGCAACAAGACAAGCACATACCAGGTCTGTGGTTTGTTGAGACACTTCCACTTCAATCAGGTGTGATCAGGCTCATCCTCAATAACCCAGGTTCCTACATTTCCTTGGCTTCCCTCCCACATTCAATTTTATATCAAGTAAACATGCATAAAATATACAAAGATTAATTTTTCATTAACAACTGAATAAAGCCAATAGTGGAAAGAGAGTTATCACATTTCATCCCTTCATAGATTCCATTCCCTTACAAAACAGGAAATTTTACCTGAATCAGTGCAATTAAAGGTGACACAACAATGGTGATGCCTGCTGCCAGAACTGCAGGAAGCTGGTAGCACAGGGATTTCCCTGCCCCAGTGGGCATGCATATGAAGACATCCTTCCCCCTGAAAAGGCAATAATGCAGCATTCAGGGCTTTAAACAACTAAACATCCCTTAGGATTCTGTTCTGGACACAGCATTCTATGGCAAAACAGATAGCACTTATAACATATCCATTGCAACAACCTATGAAAATTGATTTTGTTTATTATGAGGCTATAAAAGAACAGAAGAGAAATTTTTTTCAAAAGCATTTTAAACTACTGAAAAGCAATTAGCCAACTTTGTCTGGAAAGGCACACACATTAACTTTATAGTAAATCCCACTGAACTCAGTCAGTCTTATTTCCAAGCAAAGATACTTAAGACATTTTTGCAAACCTAACAACCATTTGAAGAAGGAATTGGCATACCCAGAGAAAACTAGGATGTAGATACATAGGAAAGAGGTGGACAAACCAGACCCTCCAGACATTACCTGAATCCATTTCCCACCAGCGTAGCCAACAAAGGAATGGGAGTTGTAGAACAGAGTGAAAACTACATCCCACTTATTTGGAAATCTATTTTATAATTTAAAAGGAGTTATGTACTGATGCCTTTTGGACTGCAGAATTAGCAAAGTGTTCACAATATTACAAATTTTATTTATAAATGTAATGATTTTTTTATGAAATCTATCCAATTCCGCCTGGTTTCATTATTTTGCTTATGATCTGAACAAAACCAAAAGTGATGGTATCTACAATCCTTAAAATTTGTTTCATAACAATTTCCACACAAAATGGGCCCAAACCCATTATTTTCCCCCAAAGTTTTTTAAATTAGTCCCAAGCTTGCACAAAAAAATTCAGCATGTCAACATAATTAGTCACAGATGGTTCATAAAATATGCAGCCTAGAGCAAAACATATTGAAATTCCAAGTGTTTGTTTAGGAGATATCTGAACTTGCTGATGGACTGGGTCCAAAAGCTTACTACAGTCTTTGTTCGGGTCTTATTAGATATCACATCAAGTTAGGTGGTTGTCATCAGTGTGCATTTGTATACATCACATAAGCAAAAAAGCCCCTTCACATTACTGAAGATAACATTAAACAGCACAGGTATATCAACAAACAGTGCTATTTACTCTGTAGAATCATGACAGTAACATAATTTCATAATATGTAATCCATAACTTCGTTACGGAGACTTCAATTTTCACAATGTTTTTACCTCTAACAGAACCTGAAGATATAGAAAGCATGACAATGACAAGAGATAAAAAAAAATTCAGCTTTACTATAGTTGGCAAACAAGTTTGCACTTGCAGTTTACCTTTCACCACAGTCAAGGTTGCACTCTGCTGCAGAGGGGTCTTGAAAGAGTCAAATCCAAAGATGTTTTTCAGAGTTTGCTGAACTCTGCCCTCTCTTGAAGAAGAGCAGCTACTCATCTTTCAGGGAGATAACTGGGGATAATCCAAAGAAGGGCAGTAAGGAGCAGGTTTTCATGCAATTATTTTCTTCTCTATGTTCCATACTTAGTTACAAGGGACTTTTCTCATCAGAGTGCAATGTTCTTTAAAATGACAGTTTGCATAGCACCATTTAGGATGTATCTGATTCTGTTTATGCACTACTTTTATTTTCACACAGTCACTAAGTCAGGTACACTCCCATTTAGTAAATAACGCTTTTTAATAGTTTTTGGCCTGCTGAAAAGTAAATCTGTAGGTATAAAGAACATAGTCTAGGATCCAGAAGGGCATAAGTGGCACAAAGAATAACTATTTTTTCTCCTTTTCAAAAACAGATGTAACTAATACCTCGCATCCCAAAAACAACTTCATTTCCATTCATCACTACCACTTTACAAGGAAACTGGCTGCTTCTTTACTTCCACTGCATAACAACTGTTGCCTTTTCTTCTATGTCACTGCTTTTAATATTTGTCATCAAAGTTTAAAAGGCAATACTTTAATTCACCCAGTGTTCACCACTTCAATTAAAGTGAATTAAATCTTCACTTTAATTCACCTTGTTTTCATCAATCTACCAAGAAAAGAACAAACCTAAGGCCATTTCCGCACTATACTTTTATAATGCTGTTGCAGGAGCCCAAAGAACACAGAGACCACAGAGCAAGAAAAAGAGTAATTTATTACGCGCGGGCTTTTGGTCTTTTGGAGACATCCAGTCAAAAGCCCATGAGGCATTTAGAATTCTTCGCCAGGGAGCTCCATGACCTCAGCAAACTGCAAACCCCAGAAATGGCCTGAAACCACTTCTCCAAGGAGATAAGGAGCTCAGCTCCTACAATTACTCTGCTATGGAAACATTGCATTTCAAATACTGTCCACTTCCCCAACCCCACTTTTATTGTTATCCTTCTCAAGTGCCTTTCTAAAGCAGAACTCTTAAAATGGGTGGCAGAGAAGAGAGTTCAACATACCCGCGACTAGGGACTAAAACTAGCCTAAGCAGATGCTCTTCCTCTACAGACTCTCAGCTTTGAGAAGCCAGACCACTCCCTCCCTCTGGGAGCCCTGAAGGGGAGTTAATGTTTTATTGTAACTGCACTAAGGCCCGCTGGATGTGTTAATACGGGAGTCCTCGCTACTGCACATATAGCAAAAGGAATCTTCAACCCAAGAAAACTGACTTTGGGTAAGCAGATTTATTGCTTTCACTCATCCTCACCACCTGAACACTGTAAGATCTGGAAGACCTGTATGGCCTCATGCAGCCCTTTGAAAATTTAGGGCAAGGGTCATGATTTGAATTTTTCTTGAACCTATTACGCTCCATCCTACTCTTGTGGAAATACGCTCGCTCCCTTGAGGCCTGGGTATCACTCCGAACTGCATCTACAGAACTGGGTTTATACCCAGGAAAGCTCACGCTAAAATAAAAACCTGTTAGTCTCAAAGGTGCCACCACGCCCCATCCCCTCCTCTCCCTCTCATTTAGGCCACAAGAGACTAACACGTTACTTCTTGGCAAACTTGGCACACTACGGCTACGTAGTCCTCCACGTCCTCCTTTCTCGAAACTTGTATCCTTCCGCCATAGCCGCCGCCGCCGCCGCTGCCCTCCGTCCCACCAACGAGCGCGCACGTTCACTTTCCGGCAACAGCTCAGAGCCGAACGCCGCTTCGTCGCGGGTTGATGACGCTTCAGGGTTAACGAGGACCAGCCACCCAAAAAACGGATTTATCTCCTGGCCAGGCTTGAGCCATACCAGGCAGTGCCCGGCAACTGTTTTCTGCATTCCTTCTTTTGCCGTCGTCTCCAGTTCGCCCACTCCCCCGTCCCGCTCCAGACCTATTAGCCAGAGTGCGCAGCCATTTGAAAGAATGGAAGGGTTGCCACGGCGACCAATGGTTTTCCTGTTTCTTCCTCAGCGTGTTACGTCATTCTCGCGCGCCGGAAGGCGATTCAATTGAGAAGCTAGAAGAGGAAGATGGCGGCGGCGAAGAAGAGCGTTCTGTCTTCGTTGGCGGTTTACGCTGAAGATTCCGAGCCCGAATCCGACAGCGAGGCCGGCGGAACTGGAAGCGAGCGGGCAGCGGGGACGGGTGAGGCCTCCGGGGACGCCGTTGTGGAGGGCTGGGGGTCCAAGGAACTCCCCTTGGATTGGTTTCCCCGTCTTTCCCCGCTTCGCGCCGAGTTTGCGGTAGAGAGCTTTTATTTGCACCCGCTTAGGTGGAGGAGTGGAGAAAAAACTCCTTTCTCCTTGCTGTAACGAAAGAAAAGATGGTGTTTTGCGGGTCGCGTTATCTTCATTATTGGATTTTTTTCCCTCCCGCTTATATCTCGCCCTTTCGCCATCGAGCTTAAGACGGCGTAATCGGTTATCCTCCTCCCTCGTTATTTTCCCCAAAATGTCGTGGAGTAAGTAGGTCAGAAGGAGACGAAGTGACACCCAGGGCACTTGGACCTTGGCCACCCAAGCCTCTAACGGTTAAACTACCGCAAGTCCTTTATTGGACTTCTTGAATACGGTCCTGGGATAACGAAGGCTGGCGTTCTGAATACTGATCCGCTATATTGGGCCAGGCGTTTAGTCCATCTGGCGCCCTGGTCCTTATTCCATTGGGTGCTTGCTCTCTCCGGCCTCATCCGCTGAACTCATAGGCCTCCCCAAACATTCATAGGGGTTCTCTGTGGTTTTCTAAGGTTTCTTGAGGGGTTCATAAGCTTTCGCTTGCAGGATGGTTCTTTTATTAGTTACTGTAATTTGACTTTAAATATATAATGTGGTTTTAAATTTATTTCTTAATAGGAATTGACACAGGAATTTTTTGTGTAATAAAGGCTGTCTAAATTTTTCTAAGACATATTTTTGTAGCTTCAATATTTAAGGGTTGTGGGGGGGTTTTTTGGGGGGTGGCCTTGAATCTATATCTAGATGCATCATTATGGGGAATGCAGCATGTTTGTGGCTTTTACCAGCCCAATGGTTGGTACCATGTGACTTATAAGAGAGATGTGTGTCCTCAATTAGTTAAGTACCCATCTGTTGCATGTCTTCCCAGTGGGATGCCAAATTGTTACTGATGTTCTTCATTATTTTTCTTCCTCAATTGTACTAGAAGAAAAAGGAGGGCTTGTTTCAGAAGGCTATGGAGAGGATGACTTTAATAAAATGGAAGGAGAGGAAGATGGTTATGATGAAGATGATGATGAAAACAGCAGGCAGTCGGTAGGTACTTATCATATTTTAGCTTCTGTAATGTTCAATATATATTTTATTGTGTTCTCCAGTGCAGAATAAAAAATAGACACTAGAATTTCTTCTTTGTGTTTTTTATTTTAGCAGATTATTCTGAATATGATTATGAGTGGTATCTGTTCATGAGTTCCTAGATTAAAATGTCTTCCCACCAAAAAAAAAAAAAAAAAACAGCTTGTAATTGAATTCACACCAGGCTCTTTACCATTTATTTGTTCTAGTTAGCAGTGTCTGTGGTTACTGATGTGTGGTGTGATAGTGCTATAGATCAGATGTAAAAGCTTTTAGGTATTCTTTATCTCTAACTGAGTGAAGTGATATTAAATGACTAAGAAAGATATCAAAGAGGAAAATCTCCGTACAGAGTGCACTTTTCTGATGCGACCTCTTCATGCATGAATGTGAGGTCGTGCGAAGCTTTGTGTCCTGTTACAATTGATGGATACAGTAGCTGTGTATTTGTATTGCCTCAGGCACGCACCCATGTTGCATCCATTGACTAAAATAGGACAACACTCACAGTTTTTGTTTCACATGCAAGTTCCTGGACCAGAACTCCCAATAAAGAGGGCACATTGTATTGATATGCTAGGGGTGATGTTCTTTGACATCATACAGTCTGCACTATCAATGGTCTGAAATCTTACCTTTGTCCTTCAGGAATTTGAAAATGGAAAATGTTACTATTTGGTGCTCCATAAACAGATGGGTTAAATTACTTTATTATTTAACTCTGGCTTTTCTACTTTCCCCTTTTATCTGAATCCTGAAACTTTCCAGAAGCTAATAGTGTGTGGCATAGGGGTAAATTATGCAGAAAACCTGCTGTTGCAGGATATAATTAATTTCAGAAAAAGAACAGAGATGGTTGACAAACATTTTATTTCACCCACCTTAAATTAATTGACAGTGCTGTTATTGTCAGGTGTTTTGACAGATTTTTTAAAGTAGTTTCTCTGCCCTTTTTTTGCGCACTTGTATTATGAATGATAGGTTCTAATCATGTAAGTTACATCCAGTAATTCATCAAGGGTGGAATATAATTTGCTCTATTTGCTGTGAAATAATTCTTTTGTGCATCTAGAGGATAATGGTAAATAGTTAATCCTTTAGCTGTATTCTAAAATTGCTAGATATTCAAATGGCAGCTTGTAACAATTTATGGTGGCAAAGATGTTAAAACACTTTTTTCATTATATAATATAGCACCTCCTCCATAGCTTCGTTTGAGGAGACATTTCCAACTAGGATTTAAAATGTGTTTTTACTGATTTGCAAGAAGCAAAATACTACTGCAGCATGTGAATTCCTGTCTATATCTATGTTGTCTTTGTCTGCTTGCACACGCAGTTTGCATATACATTGCCTCTATATAACTGTAGCTTTAGATGCAGAGGTAAAAGTGTCTGTGAGAACTAAGGCTTGTTTACAAATAAATGACTTAAAATAATGGGTAATTTTTTTGAGAATGAAAAATCTATGCAGTAGCTTTCACTAAGTAGGTGAAAGGGAGTCAAAGATCTCACAGAGCATGCAGCCTTATGACTCAACTGGTGGCCCTATTAGTGTGGTAGGCTGGGCCATTGTTCTCCCTGCCTGTTTTTTTAAGGTGCAGCTGAGGCACTGTACTCAGTCATACTCCTTTATGTGATATCAGGAGCAGATCTCGTTTCTTCACACATTTCCTCATTGTGCATACCAGAAAATATCTTATTGAAGACGTTCAGTGCTTAGTTAAGTGTCAGATCACCTTTACTTTTGTACACAAAACATTAAAATACAGTCAGCCCTCCACATTTGTGAGTTTCACTTTTGCGGATTTGATTATTCACAGATTATTTGCTGTCACTTCTGCTGCCTCCTTGTGCCATTTTTAATAGGGACTGCAAGCCTTATGAGACTGAGAAACTGTGAATGAGGCTTGTAAATCCCTATTAAAAATGGTGTGGAGAAGCGGGGGGGTGGCAATAAGCCCCACCAGCCACTCACTTCTGCCTTGTGAAGGAACCCTGATGCCTCAAAGGAATCCACGGTGGCTTGAATATGTTGATCATACTTTTTTGTGTGTTAAATATGGTTTGGGAGGGCCTAGAGTTATTCATGGTTTTTTCACTTTCATGGGGGTCCTGTGCCCCTAAGCCTAGCGAATGTGGAGGGATTACTGTAACCACAGTATACTTTTTTCAAGCATTCATTTACATATCCATTGTTACTAGGGGGAGAAAAGTAAATGCTTAGAACTGGTCTAACTTCACTACCTGTAGAGAAGGGAAGTAGCTTCTGAATCGGCCTTAAATAAAGAACAGCATTTCTATAAACCATTTTTTAATATAACGCTGAATTATGGTCACCCTTGATTTGATGGACCCCACTGTGATATATTGGTTTGAGCGTTGGACTCTGAGAGACCAGGATTTGAATCGCCATTCAGTCATGGACAACCACTGGGTGACCTGGGGCAAGTCACACTCTCTCAGCTTAAGAGGGAGGCAGTGGCAGGCCTCCTCTTACTAAATCTTGCCAAGAAAATGCCAACAGAGGATTGCCATAAATCAGAGTTGACTTGAAGACTCATAACAAGGGATAAGTAAATTTGACTTGCAGGTATGAAGAACATCCTTTCCTGTTGCATCAGAATCTGAGTTTGTTTCATTCCCATCCACATTTTCCACATAAAAGGTCTTTAGCACAACATATACACAGGAGTGTCAATAACACTAAAAATCTTGAGGGAAAAACAGCACCAGTAAAATAGTAATATAACTGAACTAGAGCAAAAGTAGTTCAAACAGCAGAAAATATTATATACAACATGCTTACCTGAATGGATAGTTTTCATGTCTGCTTTAAAAAACAGTAAGAGATCCTGTCAAATATAACTGTGGCACTGTCTCTGGTTCCTCGTGGCCAGACAGCAGAGGCCCTAAAACCGTTCTTGAGATTTGGACAGACTTATGAGTAAAGGCACTCCCTGAAGTAATTGAGCCTCCTGCTGTTAAGAGCTTTAAGAGTCAATACCTAGGACTTGAAATTGAACCTAGAAGTGAGTAAGTAACCACTGGTAGTTTTAGATGATCAGTGTGATGTGCTTCAGTTACTATTTGCTGGCCAGGTTTTGTACTGTTTGCAATCTTTAGCTGTCTTTAAATGCAGCCCTATATGTCAAGGTCTGCAGTAATCAAGTCAGATTATAACTGTGGCATGAAGAAGTGAGACTAGTTCTGTTTTCTCATAGTGAGAGAAATGGTGAAAGATGCTTGCAGCTATCAACAACATTGAGGTAATCAGGAAAAATGCAAGCTGCATTCTTGAGAGGGAGTGCAGTCCAGTCTAGGGCAGGCGGCACAACCTATCATTCATAGGTAACTGAACTCTTAACTAACAGTGTATCTTGTCTGAAATTATTTTCTTGAAGCTTGTTTGTGGCAAGACTGAACTGAGTTACTGATTCAGAGTTTTTGGTGCTTCCCTAGGTTCTGAAGGTAGAAATGAAGGGTAGGACTGATAATGTCTTGTCACATATCTCTAGGTCTGCTATCCTACAGTCAGTCCTGGGGCCAATGGTTATAGATAATAGAAGTTGTAATTCAAAATACCTGAAGGACACTGGGTTATTCAGTCATGAGTTATTTAACTCAGCATTATTTCTATAGGAGTTGGTTTTTATGCTGCAGTGCAAGTTGGTCAGTTTTCTTTTTCAGGGAATAAACCTGTATGTCTCTGTATACAAAATTTGTTGTGGCATTGACATTAAGTTTGGTTGATGGTGTCTATAAGTGGTGTCTTTGACTTTAAGAACACAGCATTTTTGTGACAAGTTTGCTTTTTATTTTGAAGTAACAGTATTGTGGTGGCTAAAATGACATTCCAGTGAAACTGTAAGCAGCCTTTTTATTGAGGGTGGGAGAGAACTATCACTACATAACTGTGATTTTGGTTTTTCTTTTACATCTGAAAAAGCAAATGTCCAGCCTCACCAAGTGGAGAACCTGATGTGACTACTTTGTCTGTAGAAAGGCACAAAATAGATGTAGTTGTAATACTGAAAGTTAAAGTCCATTGTTGAAAGAGAGAGAGCTTTGGGGAATTAAAGAAGAGTTCTGCAGCAAAGATCTAATTCAGACCACTGTTCATTTATGCATCTTTAGGGAAATACTTGTCTGCTAATATTCTCAAATATTCTCTCTCATTTTCACCTTGGTTCCATCGTATCCAGCATCTTGAATTGTCTCCTTCAGAGAGGTGCGTTCTGCTGACTTGAACCTGTGCTGTGTAACTTACAAAAACAAAGAGGTGTTAACATGACTAGATCTTGTCTGTGTACTTGTTTTTCATTATGCTCTGCTTTGATTGAAAAAAGTGATCGTCTCACAACACAAGCTTTTATTGTTTCTATATTTCTTGCCTTCTTTTTTGAGAAATCAAATGTTATATGAACATCTGGAATCTACGGACACCTGCTTGCTTAGGAGTACTGCGCACTGTCTTTTATCTGAATAGCTTTTTTTAAATCAGGGGTGGGGAATAGAGGTTATGAGAGCAGCTCAGCAAAATTAAAAGTTGAAAATGGGCTTTTTAATGCAAGCCCCTTGCCACACATGCAAGAACTTGCTGAGCCCCCTCTTTAAAGCTTAATCCTGTAAATTCTTTGTCTTATAGGAAGATGACGATTCAGAGACTGAAAAACCTGAGGCTGATGATCTAAAGGTATTTGGAAGAGTGTTATGGCGGGATGGGAATACACTGTAAACTTAATAGCATGATTTAGCTTATCGTTTGTGTTTTCTGTTATTGGCAAGCTATTTTTAATCTTGTTGAGAGTCATGTGGGATTTCTGGGAACAAGTGGTCTTAAGAACTAGAAGAGGCAACTAAGCTAATTCACCCGAGTATGAAATCGTTTTTTTCCCAATGTTCTGGTACCATTTTTCTAATAAAAAAAAATGTAGTTGCTTGTATCTGTAGTGTAGTTCAAAGAGTGACCTGGTCTCCTATTGGACTGTGTAACCATAGTTTGTTGAAAAATGGCATGTGCGTTTATCTAAATCTTTACAGTGCTTGACAGTAGACTGGATTTGTGTTTAATAAATAATGACCATATAATGCAACAAAGGTAGCACACTGTATAGCATGAGACATGCTGTTTAAATAATCTTTAGTTCAGGGAAAATGCCATGCTCAGTACTAGTTTTATAATTATACTTGCTCTTTTCTTGTATGTATTAAAATTGTGCATTTGGCAAAAAAAAAGAAAGAAAATTCTGATATTCAGTAGTTTAATATGTGCTTTTGTACTGCTCTACTAAAGTAGGAACTAGAATTGATTAAAGAAGGTACCTGGCAGATAAAGCACTGGGAATCCCCACAGTTGCCTCTAGTCCCTTATTAGATAAAACAGCAAGGATTGTTGCGGTGGGAGCGGTGGAGAAATTGCATGGGGAACTTTCCCAAGTAATAAGTTTCCTATCTCTGTTGTAAAGTATCAGTGAAAGTGTACTTTTTGGAAAGCAACTAAATACAATTGAAAATAGTAATTAGGAATTTCCCTTTATGAATTAAAGATTTAAATCAAATTAATAAATGAAATCCAAAATATAGACCTTTAGCTGTGCAGGTTATATTAGTAAAATTTCTAGATATTACGCTAAATAATGTGAATGTTTACCTTTTGACTACCATTTCATTCAGAATCTTAACTGTCATGATGATCATGATTTTAACTCAGTTTGATCCGCGAATGCCTGTCACATACTTACTTACACAGATTTGTTAGGACATTGTTTATATTTCCGCTTGCTTATAGCTGTGTGTGTTTAAAAAGCAAAGCCTTTATAGTTTTATTCTTAACATGCTTTAGTTGAATATGCGTATGTCCATATGTTGCAATTAAGAATTCTACTACTTTTGTAAATGCTTGACCAAATGAAGCTTAGGGGTGTCTTCCTTCTGATAGCAGGGATGTGCAGTGCAAGTTTATTGGAAGAGGGGGGATCTAGGCATAGTTATTTGGAATGTCTTATCAACTTTGTTCATTTGGAGAAGTTTTCGCAGTTTCTAGTCAATTCTGCCATTGCTTACACAGACACTGGGCAACTTTGTTGAGTCTGAGTGTCCTGTCCCCTGCTCAGAACCCACTGTAGGCTGCTCTGAATTTCAGCAACCAAGTAGAAAAACAATTGTTTATGTGGTTTGCCACTAAATTCAGAAGCAAATGAAAAGAATCCTTTAAAATGAGCATGTTCTGCTTCTCTTAAAGGAGATTTCTGAGGTTGTTCCTGAAGTAAGCAGCTCATTTTGCTCCTGAATTTTACAGAAATGTGTGTTCTGGAGCCACAAAAATGGTCTTACAACTTTTACATACAACCTTTATTGTAATATGGAGTATGCAGACTTTAGAGTGGTTTCTTACCTAACTAGATTTAGCTTTACCACTGATCCTTCTATCGCTTGATTTCTGTGCTATGTGCAGAGGAATTTGGTGAAGGAAAGAGTGTTGTTGTTTTTTTGCCTTTGTGCTCACATTCTGAAACAGATTATTTTTCTGTAGCTTTCAAAACCCTGCTGAGAAAGGAACTAAGCCTTTTTTCCACCAAGTTTTTATTAATTTGCTGCATATGTAAATAACTTCTCCAGTAATGTGGAAGATGTGATAGAGTACATATTTCACTAGAGGTGAAAATCTTTTTGCAGTACCTACCTTTGATTGTACCAGATAAATCAACAACCTTAACAGCTGCATTTGGCCACTCTCTTTCAGGTGTCTGTGGTCAGATTACTTAACAGATAGTATACCGTTTCCCATCTCAGGACAAAATGGCTAATAAGTAACCCTGCAATACCAGTTAGGGAAATGGATGGGCAAGCCCAATTGAAGTTGCGACTGATAACTTGCTCTGTTTTCTGTGTGCTGTAGATAATTTGATGGGAAGAGAAGAAAAGTGTTGCTTCTGTGTTTACAGAAGGCACAGGTAGACCAGACTATTAATTCTGCATTAAAAAAAAAAAGTATCCTGAGATGCTTTATGAAAAGAACAAAATCTATGGTATAAAGGAACCTGTACTGTCGGCTGTCCATGTCTGCAGATTCTGTATCCACAGATTCATCCAACCGCAGGTTGAAAATAATCTTTTAAAAAAAAGCATGTTGATTTTTGCCATTTTACATAAGGGACACCATTTTACAGCACCATTGTAGATAATGAGACTAGAGCATCCATAAATTCTGGGGTCCATTGGGGTCCTGGAACCAAACCCTAGCGGCCCACTGTACTTTGTCTGCTTTCATGAAACTTAACAGAAGCAATTCCTATCTCATCCTTGTCAAAAAGAAGAAAAAATTAAGCCCACACTTGCCATCAGTGCAAGGTTCCTCTTGATATTTAGTTGGCAAGTGCACTGCTAGAATCTGTTCTTGCTGTCAGGGCTGTGATCAAGAACTTTAGGTAATTAAGATCTCTGAGAATGGATGGAGATCTTTTTTTATTCATTTCATAACCCTAACAAGATCTAAGTTTTTAAAAAGCTCTGTGGTAAGCTGCATGTAAAGTTGTTTCAGATTTTAGTTTTTCAGAGGTAGTCAGTGATCAGCTTCTATTCACCTGACTGGGGCTTTTGAGTCTCCACCAGTTCCCCAGTTTTGGCAGTTCCCCAGTTTTGATTCAGCACAATAAGTATACTGTTACTAACATGGTTCAGAATCTCATTGGTGAGTTATGCTTCCATAACAGTGTGCTATGCCAGCATAAGGCAGTTTTTGAACAGTCTTAATGATAGCAGGGGCCAGTAGTGAACATTATCTCTGTCAGGAGATGAAGCTACCCTGATGGCTCCTAAGATGGTTAGAAGCCAGCAGGGTAGCTTTTCTCTCCTGAAAGTGATGGCTTTTGCTGCTGCCCTTCCACCGTCATCGCTATCATTACAGTGCCTTCAGCCACTTTACCACTGGTGCCCCCAGCACAGCTGCCTTTTATGCAGCGTAGGTATGCTGGCCAATAGGGCTTTGGCCACTTACTGCAGAATGATGCAACAGGCTTCTGATATGCTGCTGAAGCACATTCCCTGAAATATCTCATTTTTCTTTGATTATTCTGAATCTAAGAAAGTAAAATTGCAATATACACGTATGCAATTGTTAGCTTTTTATGCATGATAGAGCTGTTTTGTCTTCGGAAAGTTAGAGAGTTTGGTAATCAAAATCCTGAACTGCTGGCTGGAACAATGATTGGGCCGCACCCTATATAACCTATGCTCCTGCAAAAAAAAAAAATCATTTTTACTCTCTAAAGGACAGAGGCAGCATTTTAATCATGTTTTTAGTCCCCCTTGCCAAGCCATTTTATGCCCAGGAGAAACAACACTCATTTCCTGTTCTCTTCCAGTTTTCAAAAATGCCCCATCTTGTGTCTAAGTTGGCCCACAGAGGACCCATAACATGGTGATAATGCCCCCCCACCATTTGCTCTAGAGGGAATTCTGAAAAAAAACTGCTTTGAAGTTGTTTGTTGAAAAAATTGACTCCTTGGGACCACGCTTTGCTCACCTTTTAGCTAGAGGCACATAAACAAATTGGAACATGTTATCAAGGAGATAGCCATGATAGTGTATTTCTGTAGAAGAAGGAATGGTTGGGAGAAAGAACCTAGTGATGGCATGGAGATTAACTGATTTATTTTAGCATGAACTCTCATTAATTTCAGACCACTTCTTCAAATATATTAATGGAATACAGTACTGATGCCACAGGTATTTCAGCAATTACATAGTAGTGAGGGTGGGACCAGAAGATAATGAGATACGGAATTATGAAGATCTGTGTAATGATTGTAAACCTTCAAAGAATTATGTATGGGCCTACAGGTATGTTGAACAGCTAGTCTGTTAGTTGTGAGACATGAGAGCAATACAGTGGACACTATTTTGGGGGTGGGGGTTAGAGGAGCAAGACCCCTGCAGAAGTGGAAAAGCTGCAGATGTGAATAAAATAAATATAAATAAATAAGAATCTTAAATGCTATTTTTTTAACCTGAGAGAACACTTCTCTAGGAATCTCTTAAATCCTCTGACATGACTTCATGGTCATCTTCCAGCAAAGAGAAAATATTAATCAAATCCACAAATCATCAAATCTGCAGAAGGGAAACCAGTGAATGTGTGTGGTCCACTGTACATCCTTCTTACCTGAAAAGTTGGTTCCCTTGAAGTAAGAAAACTTGTTTGAGGAGAATCCTGTTTGGATATGTGTCATCTGATGGAACTCATCAAAAGTTTATGGCCAGTGTCATAATTTGCATCCTGTTACACTGATCCCATATTCACCCCCAACTATTTAGCCGTTTAAATAGCAGTGCTGTTAATGTTGTACTCCATTGATGCATCTGAAGAAGTGGACCAAAATCTGAGAACACTCAAGCCAAAATAAATTAGCCTGAAAGATGCTGCCGGATTTCTCTCCACTGCCCCCCTTTTTTATTCTGAAGCATATGAAATAAGAATAACCATACCTGGGGTCCTCATTAGCAGTTATCTGTTCTGGCTTGAATCATATTTCTCACTGTATGTTAAAACATTTTAAAGATGAATTTGACCCTGTGTTTGTGAGAATCTTATACAAGTGTACATTGCTTGCACAGTTCATAGCAGTATATAGATCCTTGAAGTTTCACACAGCTGGAGTATAAACTGGGATCCTACCATGTACACGGCTCAGGGCTGTACATATTCTACACTCCAAGCACATGTGTGACTCAGCCCTGAGCCCTTATATGCCAGTCTGTTTCTGTCAGCCTATTACTTAAAAGTATTTTATTATGGCATTAAAATTGATGCTTGATTTATAACATGATCTGTCCCTTGGGGCCAGCACAGTTTACTACAAAGTTTTAGTCATCTTACCCCTTAGAGGCTGACAAATATAATCAGGTAAATGAGCATAAGAGGCCAAACACTATTTAAAAAAAAAATTATACAGGCCAGAATCCTCTTGGCAAATCACACTGGCATAAGTAGGGGCTATGCCGGCATAACTATTTTTCTAGCATTGCTTAAAGAG
This sequence comes from Iguana delicatissima, assembly GCA_948472985.1. Taxonomy (NCBI): domain Eukaryota; kingdom Metazoa; phylum Chordata; class Lepidosauria; order Squamata; family Iguanidae; genus Iguana; species Iguana delicatissima. The sequence goes on from CAOKZL010000063.1 coordinate 207,207, forward strand.
ATTTCCAGTGCCTCCTTATGTAATAGTTTTACTGGATAGCATTCAGATACAGCTCCACCCCTTTCTCTTTGCTAGCCTTCCATCAACTTGAGTCATTTTTCCGCTAGACTGTTACAGCACTATTATTCCACTTTCAACATCCTGTGGAATCCTGGGGTTTGCAATTTATATGCATACTGCAAACCCCAGGATTCCATAGGATGTTGAAAGTGGAATAATAGCACTGTAATAGTCTAGTGCGGAAATGGCCTTGATGTCCCTGAATTTGGTGCAAGTAAGCTGCTGGAACTTTATACCCCATCAGCTTTAGATAGGAGGTCAGCCAAAATATGTACTTTAAGAAGCAAATCAAAGTACTGTTATCTCCTAAAAGCCTACCTGTGAATGAATTACTACAGAGTGTTCTCATGCCTCTGGAGCCATGCCCCTAGGTAGATGGATAATTCCTGCCCGATTTTAGAATGTTTCTTCAGCTGTAGCATCACTTAGCAATAAATGGAAATGGCCTGAAGATATTTAAGCAACTTATTTTCTACTTCCTGTGTCAAAGTATTTTAATGTAGATCCTCATCAGCTCTTTACTTCCCGGAATGTTCTCAGGCACTAAAATGTCAAGGGAAGGAGCTTTGATACATGACGTATGATGTGTCTTTCTAAAAACGTGCTTGGTATGATTCCAAGGATATACCTATGAACACTGTAAAGCTGTGATTTAAAAGCTAAGCAGTGGCCTTTTACCTTCTTTGTCCATGCAGTGGCAGTATTTCTTCTTTTTCTAGTCTGATGGTCTCTCTTTGAACCCAACTGACATGTCTAAAGCTACCATATGACATATCCTGTGGGAGATAAAGAGACTGATAAGGTTGGAGAATTAGCATGTGGATATGTCCAAAAATAATAGAGGTCAATGACTTCAGAAAATGTAGACAAAATGATTTTTCTGTGTACTGTAAATGTAACCTGTGAAAATTAAGAGAAGGCTCCCTCTTCCATTTATTATTGTTATGTTTCATGTGAATATTAGAAGAGGGAAGAAGTACTTATTAAAACAGAAGAAGTCATATTATTTCACTTTAAAATTCCATAGTCAGGCAATACTTACATTGGGACCAACTATATATATCTCTATATCAAGGTTTTGAAGTCTCCCAGATCTCTTCATCAGACAAGACATTACAACAAGGAAGGGAATATTCTGGATTTTGGTAGGCTTCATTATCTCCCCATGGTTTAAAACTAGAGAGGATTACATGTATAGCAACTCAGTGTGATCAATAACCGTCTAAACTGAGTTGTGTTGTTTCCATAATCTTCTTCATGCACTACTTAGTTTTGTGGTGATCAAGTAATAGTAATGAGCAAACATCATACCAGTGCAGCATTTACTGTACAAACTTTATTCTATGGAATATTGGTATGAAGCTAACAAATTTGGTCAATTGTTTATATAGCACAGTTTTCTCTGTTTGACTAGCAGTGCTCTATTTGCTTTGGAAGTCTTAATTATCACCTGCTACCTGCATTTTTGTTTCTTGAAAGTGCAAAAAAAAATATTGAACCAGAGATCTTACGCATGTGTATCATATTTTCTAATATATAACATTTGATACTGGAAGCAATGCAGGGGCAGTTATGGCATTTAGCTTTTACTTAAGTATGGACAGGTCTTGAAGAAATGTATGCAAAGAGTTCTTGTGAGGTTTTGTTTGGCTTCATGAATGTGTCAAAAGTGCTTCTATGCCTGGTTGGATAATGTTATTGCTGGTTCTCCTGTTCTCAGCATAGCCTTTCATGGCATCAGGTCTATGGTGGGTTTCTCAAACTTTCAGGGGCTCATTTGGGTGAACTGTACGTGGAACACTGTCTTTTTAATTCTGATCCCGTGTATAGTACATAAATGTGTCTGTTACATCATCGCGATTACCTTTGCAACAGGTTTTGTATCAGTTAGCTAATCATCAATGATTTTGCTACTGTATACTCATGTTATCAGTCAGCCTCACGTATAAGTCGAGGTCAGGCTTTTGAGCCAAAATTATGGATTTTGCTATGACCTGTGGAAAAATTGAAAGTAAAACTTTGGCGTGTGTAACAAACAAACCTTTTCCTCTTCTTTTACCAATGCATAGAGGAAGCATGCTTAAGAAGAACTAAAGAGAACAAGGGGGCCTGTTTCTTTGAGGTGTTATAGTTGTGGGGTAGTAATTTGTGTTACTGATCTTAAAATGTTTCCATCTATACAAATACAGATGGGGAGGAAGAAAGTGCAAAGAAACCTTGCTCTATTAGAGATCCAGCATGAATACAGTGACAAGAGGCAGAGGCAAGAAGCCCCTCTTGGCAGGGCATGGAAGCAGTGTTCCCACCCCATTACTCCTCCCTTGCCCAAACTGGAGAAAGAAAAGCAGTTCTCCATTCTTCCCATTCTTCCCCATCTTCTTTTTTGGCCTGAGTGGCATTCAGAAGCAGCATGGGGGAGCCTGAAGAATGTGGTGCGTCCACCACTTTGGGCACTTGAGGTGGAAAGGATTGGTGGTGGCCATTTTTAGTAAGAGCTTACTGTGTAAGACTTGCTCCATGAGGATTGCAGAGAGACTGTGAACCCTGGTGAGCCTTATACAGTAAGCCCCTATTCAAAATGGCAGCGGCTGCTTTACTCCACCTTAGGTCCTCAAATGGTGGGCAGTGCACAGCTTATGCAGCTGGTATTGCGTAGTCATCTCTTTCCACCGTTATTGTGAGTAAATTGACCCAGATTTTGGGAGGTGATTTTCTTAATTTTTTTTATCTATACACAAGCATATATGGTGAATGCTTTTAACTGGTGGTGGTGGTTGCTGTGTGCTTTCCTATCATTTCCAACTTATTAACCCTGAAGGCAACCTATCACAGGGGTTTCTTGCTAAGATTTGTTTGGGGGCATTGCCTTTGCCTTTCTCTGAGGCTGTGAGAGTGTGACTTGCCCAAGTTGGATTTCTATGACCAAGCAGGGAATCAAACCATGGTCTCCAGAGTCATAGTCTGACACTCAAGCCAGTGTACCACACTAGCTTAGGTAGCCCTTATTGTGAATACCATGTAGTACACTCAGTAGCACATTAAGAAAAAAGAAAAGCTCTGTTCCTCCAGCTTTACTTCAATTCCAGAGGGGAGTTGAGAGTACTTATTTAATTCTGGGATTTGTTTTTCTTGGTGTCTTCAGTAGAAGACTACTACATGTTGCATTAAACTGTTACAAGTTCATTGAAAGCAGCCATTTTTCTGAAGTCAGTTGAGCAACTCATGTTGCTGTTGTTGATCTTACTGTAGATAATGGAGGTCAACACTTTGCAGGAGGCTACTTTTCTCTGACTTTCTGCATAGCAGAACAGCATGTCCTTGTAAGCTTTTCAAGTTCAGACTCTGATGATGGCAAAGGGTGATTTCCTCTTTAGCCGCAGGGCAGGGCTGGTTGAAGTAGGGCATAGGCTTTTAGAAAAACATATTGTAATGTTGAATGCTTCTAGAAGAGAGATATCACAAATACTTTGAGGATATTGCCTTCATAGAATATAAAAATCAAATTGCAAATAAAATATTTTTAAGAAACAGCTGTCCTTTGTACTGTTTCTCTCTGGAGATTTACTGAAATGTCCTTTCTCCTTACGCTGTTTATTGTCGTCTTATTTTTAAATATAAAATTGGAAGTGATACTTCAGTTTGAATGAATCATAATGTGATTAGTTACGTTGATATATTATAAGGAACATGTTCTATATGCCATGAAGAGACCATGCCAAAGCTTGATAGAGCTGTTCTACAGTGTATATACAATAGCCCTTCTGCATTTGTGAGGGTTTGGGGCGCAGAACCCTTGCAAAAGCGGAAAAAAACAGGAATAAGTACCCCCCACAATCCCCCTCCCATTCCTCTCTGGAGTGCTACCCTCCCATTCCTTTGCCTCTGGTCCCAGCACTCCCGGGGGAAAGAAAAGACAAGGTAAAGGGCCTACTGGTACTTTGCCCTCAGATGGAGAAGAGCAGACTACTGAATTCTAGCATTCAAACTACTTCTGGTTGCCATCTTGAGAAGGGAGATTCCTCCCAGAGGGAAGGGGTAGGAGCAAAGAGAGCATCTGACCAATAATCAGCCAGCAGGATGCGCAACCATGTGGCTGAGAGGACACACCTCCAGCAGTGCCCAAAAGGAAAAAATGTCCGTTTTAAACAAGCCTCACAAGCCGTTCGGTGAGAAATACAACAGAATGGGGGGAGGAGAAGGGGGGAGGCAAGCATGTGCCTCATGAATAATTAAATTTCACAAAGGTCAAACCTGTGAATGTGGAGGGAGAATTGTATTACTAAATTATTTTCAGTTCTGATTAAGAATTCTCTTGAGAAAAATAGGAACTGATTTTTCATTCTTGAAGTCTTCAATATTGAATGAAAGATACTAAAAAGCTTTTTACAGCTTTGTCTCCTCTTTTCAAGATAAGTTGAAATGAAAGGAAACGAGTTTGGTCTCATTGGGAAAAAGTGCTTCATTTGCCCACTATCAATTAAGGCATGGTAAAATACATTTACACAGGGATCAGTTTTCTTTTGACATATTAATGTATGAGAGTCATATTGAAAGTAATGTTCGTCAAGTCCTAACTCTTTCACAACATATATGTATAAAGTAACTCTTTGTCTACAACATGGTACTATTCAAAATAGTATCCAGCAGTGGCAATACATTTGAACCAACTTTGAACCCCCTCATCAAATCCTCTCGGGAAAAACTCTTTTGGACACTCCCTGGTCCAGTGTCTGATAGGATCTTCCACTTCACCCACACCATTGAAGTGCTGTCCCTGAAGGTTTTCCTTCATCTGACTGAACAAGTGAAGGTCTAAGGGTACCAGATCAGGGCTGTAAGGCACCACTGACCATTCCATTTATGTAGGAACCTGTGATATTGCCAAAGAAGTGTGGAGTAGTATATTATTTTGGTGTAATTTGATTGCATTTAGCTGTTTCTGTGGTCATTTCTTAAGAATGGCTTCTTGAAATTTCCAGAGTGATGCAGTGTAGCAGTCACCATTCATTGTTGTTCCATGCTCCAGGAGGCAAGCAAAATCACTCCTTTGTCATCCCAGAAGACATTTGTCATAACTTTCTGTGTTGAATGCTTTTGAGTTTGTTTGGGCGAGGGGAGGTGGAATGCCATCACTCCATGGGCTGTCTCTGGACCATATAGGTATACCCAAGTCTCATCACCAGTACAAACATTACTGAAAGGGTGTCCTAATGGGCTTTAAATGCTGCCACCAGTTCTAAATATAGTTTCCTATATCCAAGATTGTGAACAGTCTGCTCAACAGCATTGTGACCACAGCCAGGTTCCTCAACAATCTCTTGGACAGTCTTAGGTTGGTCAGCACAAACCACGTCATCCACTCTGTTTTGATTTTCATCCAATAACTGCTGTCTGTGGCTTTCCAGTATGTGGTTTGTTACCAACAGTAGTTTCACCTTCTTTAAACTTTTTCATCCATCTCCACACATTACTCCCAATTGTCACCTTATCATATGATGTCACCTCATCATTCCTGTGGATCTTAGCAGCAGCACATTCCTCCTTGGTCAAGAACTGAATGATTTCTTTCTATTTCTGCTTCGTATCCATGGTTGTACAACATCTAGAAATTCAGAAATTGATGTAAGTCATGCAATAAAAATTACTATATCTGGTGGTTTAACAGCATCACAATTGGATTAATAATAATTTTGTAGCATAAGATAAATACCACACTGTTGGATCCGTTAGTGCTTTCATTGGACAGTGAACAAGCAGAGTCTGAGAAAAAGATAACTTGCATGCCATTTGGTAATGGAAGCTAAAAATCTAATAGCTGAGAGATGGTTCAGCCTCTGCTCTTAGTTGTTTTCTAAAATCTGATAGTGGATTACTTGCCATATGTTTAACAGTGGTAGAGAAAAGACAAAGAATCTTCTATCTGCTGGTCTTTATTTCTCATTATTAAAGATGTAGTCATGTTTAATCAATGAAATAAGTTAATCATGACTAAGTAAGACCTAACTAACTTAGTCTAGATCCAATCTGTAATATAGGCAGTGATAAACAGAGGTGTTTTCTTTTTATATCTGTGTCACTTGCTGAAGTTTACTTGCTGGTTTGTTGGTGTGTTTATATTCTTAAATGTATTTAGTAGATTCCTTTACGGCCCTTTTGTGTTTATGTCTTCATAATATTTAACTTACGTTCAGAAAAGTGCAGAATCATATCTCTGTAGAAGTTTTGTATGTACTGTAACCTGCAACAGTCTCAGAAAGTACAAAAATATGCTGTTTGGTTTGCTTTCTGTTCTGTATGGATACAGAATAGCATTTCTCCTAGAATAGGATTGACAATGACTCCAGCTTTATCTGTGGATATGAATGAGGATCCAAAGGTCTGAAGCATGGATAACATTAAAAGACAAATTAAAGTAATTTAAAAGGAAAAAAATCCACTTTTGAATTGAGGAATGAAGATTCTTTCCCTTGGCTTCCATACATGGTACAAACTCTGTGTGTAACTGGAGCAGAATTTTGATCTTTAATAAACTCCTTGACAAGAGAACTGGCATTTTGCTACCTGTGCAATCAAGGCTAATTTGAGAAACATGTATGTAGTTGTTTATTTTGCATAATTATTCTTTTCTTAGTCATGATCCAAGCGCAAGAAACTCGAGGCCCCATTGGAAGAAATACCTTGCCTCTGCCACTGAAAAATTCTACATAATTTCAAGCTTATTTTCACAGCTGCAAATAAGCTTAGAAATAGGAGTTTTTTAATGAATAGCGAGTTTTTTATGATGATGAACATGTTGCTCAATAGTTTTTATTACTTTAAAGGAATTCACTACTGAAACAGTTCTCTCATTTTATAAATTATCTCAATTACTCTTGTAAAAAAAACCTAATTACTGAATGTATTGGATATTCATGTCTGAACAAGTGAATGTAGAATTACATAGTACAAAGTGGCTACCATGCAGTGGGCTCTCTTGACAAATTCTGGTCATAGCTCTAGGAACATAGCTACATTAAAGGTAACTTAAGTGAGATCAACTTGTCTGCTTAAACCATTCAGGTAATGTTCACAGGGAAATAATTAACTTTTCTCATGATTACTTGTCTAACTTCGCTGATATAAGTGATTCAGTAAACAGTGCTCTGCCCTATGCAAGTAAGCATTTGACACTTGCTTGTATATGTTAAAACACTTAATCCATGGATGAGTGCCATTGGTAGAGACCACTCTTTCTGCTCTTTTAGCATGCAGTTGGAGTGCTGCCATGTTGGAGTCTTGGATTTAAAGACATTAATATACTTGCAGACCAAAGCACTTTCTTCTTGCAAGCCAGGTTTATTTCTTGCTGTAACCTTGAGTCTATTCATTATGTGGCTTTAGTGCTTCTGGTTGCTCCACTGTGAGATGTGAAGGGTTAGAGTTCTGACTTGCCCATTCTTCTTTAATCCTGTTTCCAGTGCAGTGCTTCCTGCTACACCATAAACTGAAAATTTGGGGCTGGATGTGACAACAGTTTGAAATCTCTTCAGACGTTTATCACCCCTCCCATCTTGAAGCCCTTTGGTTGAAATTGTGTGATATCAATTTGAGGTCATTTATCCATCAGTTAGTTCCACAAATGGTGATCCATGAAGAAGGTCTGTGTACTCTACCAAGTTGACTGTATTTAGACATATAATCTCAAAACACTAAATTTCCTTGCTTTTCCATATGCATTTCCCTACCATGGGTTCTCAAAGATGATCTCACTACTAGTTTAAGGGAATATCATAAATAATTTGTTACACTTTATTATGTCTGTAACAGTTCTTGCTTTGCAGACCTTTATTTTTGCACATTTTTAATGCTAGTACCTGATCACTGTTTTCAGTTATTTTTCTGTTTACCCTGCAAAACAACTCTAATGTTGCTACATGGGAACATTGGAGCAATATGTAGACTCAGTAAAATAGATGTAGAGCAGGGGTTCTTAACTTGGGATCTGTGGATAAGGGGTCAGTGAACTAGGTGCAAAAACAAGCCCTTTCCTCCTGTGATTTCCTTCCAGTTACTTTAAAAATTTGTTTAAATTCATTGAGACAGGCATAGCTTACTTTAGATTATCAAAGATTATTGACTCCCCCGAAAAAAACCAAATGGCCCCTTTGTGTGTGTGTGTGTGTGAACATGTGTTACCTCTCATTGTGATTTTTATCAAGATCGCTATCTATCTGTTGCAGATAACAGTGCCAGAACAATGATCTTTTCCCAGAAGATCAGTTGGACTGTGGGGAAAGCAGTTGTCGTTCCTCAGGCTTTACTACAGGGGTGGGCAAAGTGCAACCTGCTTGCCATTTTTGTGGCCAGGGTTGTTGTTGTTTTGGCTGCAGAATGCCCCAAAATGGTCTCTAGGGGGTATACAGACCATTTCTACATGTTTAGAGCCTCCTGAATTCCCCAGGGTAAAAATGAAATTCTGCAGAATCTTTCAGGAAAAAAAAATGTGTCTGAATGTCCCAGAATGCCCTCTTGGGACCCAGGAAAGCCCAAAACTATGCCTCATATCCCATAGAGCAGTGGTTCTCAACCTTCCTAATACCGCGACCCTTTAATACAGTTCCTCATGTTGTGGTGACCCTCAACCATAAAATTATTTTCGTTGCTACTTCATAACTGTAATTTTGCTACTGTTATGAACCGTAATGTAAATATCTGATATTTAGTCCACCATAAATGATATAAAGTTTGAAGATTTGGTTTCACTGAATTCAGACTGAATTAAATCCAAAAATAAATCTGGCATGGGAATAACACTAGATTTTGTAGGCTTATTCCTTACAATTGATGCAACATTCTTGTTTTTATCAATATCTGAAGTGGCACTCTCCAGACTGTCCAGTCCCAGAGTTACCAACACCTTTTTCAGCAAATTTTTAAAAGAATCTGAGGAAAATAATCTCACTTTATTATCATCTTCTGCATCCTCCTCCTCAGAAATAGAACCATCTGATTTAGAGTCATTATCCCCATGAGTATCTGCCAAATCTGGTTCCTCATCACTTTCAGATTCAGTGTTGATTTGTTCAGAGTGTGACAAAGCAGATTCTTCAACTCTAGTCACTTTGGACCTACAGGTAGACTTTTTTGGTAAACACACACCAGCATCATCTGATTCAGCTTGAATAATTTTTGTATCATCAGGAAAATCACGTGAAAATGAAGGATTCATGGAAGTAGTTTGTTGACTGCTTGATAATGACCTTACATTCAGATTCAATGAACTGTCCAACTTGCAATACATTTTTTAAACTTGTTATGTATTTTGTGAAATCATTTCACTAATATTGTTTGCCTATTCATGACATCCATTTTTCAGCAATCATTTGTCTTATCACCTCCCTACTACATCAGACACACTCCGGGAAGACACTGCAGACACAGGAGGTTCAAATCTTATTCTTTACGTTCCATAGGCATTGCACTTTGTATTCCTATGAATAAGGGCACCTACACAATGCCAAATGGCCCTTGCTGCTGTATTCACCTCATACAGAAGGGCCCGGGCACTGGGACACGAGAGGCGGCCATTCTCACGCCAAGGCTGTGCAGCTTTGAGTGTGATGGTTGTGTTGCTGGCGAGCTGGATTCGTTCAGGGCAAAAGAGCTCGGCCTTCCTCTCATAGCCCCCTCCCTTGCTTTCTGAGCGCCTCTTTTCAACACGGCCACCGGAAGTTAAAGGAGCAATTGGGAGCCCTTCCCCACCCTTAACAGACTTAACTGCATTACCAGGTAATTTTCCTTTCACCTTCTTTTTAATTCTTGCCTTCTCAGACTTCCTTATACTAGATGTTTTTAGCTTTGTTGGAGCCTCGGAGTGGATGGTCGGAGATTGCCCTTCCAACTCACTCTCGCTCGAGGCCAAGAAAATTTTCTTTAGTAAGGGACTTCAAAGGGGGCAGGAGGACGCGAGCGCGTGGCTCACGTTTGCACACCACCACCGAGGAGGGAATGGAGCCTAAGATCATCGGAAATACATATTTTCAGATGGTCTTAGGCGACCCCTGTGAAAGGGTCGTTCGACCCCCCAAAGGGGTCGAGACCCACAGGTTGAGAACCGCTGCCATAGAGGGATTTTTTTTCCAGCAGCAGGTGCAGCCCTCCAAGGTCTCCTGGAGGGCTTATGCGCCCCTTAGTTTTCCACAGTTGCACACCCCTGACACAGAGTGGTCAGAGGCAACAAGTTATCCACATGTAATATAAAGGAAAGGCATTATTAATTGTAGTGTTTACAAGAAGAGCAACAATGCATATATTTGCTCAATATTCTACATGTTGAAACAGAAAGAATTCTTTACCAGCAAAATGTATGTTGATTTATAATCAACAAAGCTTTGCTTCTGTGTGATACAGATTTTTTTGTACCAGGAAATCATAAGGGCAGAGCATGCAATCATGCAGCCATAGAAAGCCCCACCTCTGAGTATTTTTCAACTAAACAGTCTACAACATTAGGAATAGAAACACCCCCTTTTAAAGATTCTCTAGCACCCATGACTTGGAATCCCAATCTTCTGCCAAGTACCAAATTCTGTATATGCTAGATCATGGGGAATTGTCCAATCTGGGTTTTTAACAGGAAGAGTTCTCTCCCATATTTTTTTCTTCACAGGTGTTTGGTTAAAAAGGCAGGAGGAATGAAGGGAGCAGCATGATTCAGGCACTGTCTACTGTGAATCAGTAGACAGTCTGCCACTCTGTGACCTAATCCAATCCAGTAGTTCCCAACCCAGAACTAAGAGGGATGTGAAGGAATGGAGCACTAATAGTGAATGTCTGAACTAATAAGGATACATAAGGATACTGTTCTGGATGCCTCATTCTGAAAAGGACACTGAATAAGACAACCAATACGGTGATGGGTTTGGAGGCAAAATCCTTCAGGAAATGGTAAAAAGAGATTACTGTGTTTATCCTGGGGAAGAGATGATGACAAGGAGACACAATAGCAGACTTCAAAACACTTGCAGGGCTGCCATACAGAAGATGAAGCAGACTTGTTCTCTGTTGGTTCAGCTACCAAGAGCAGAAGCAATGGGTGGAAACTGCAAGAAAGCAGGCAAAAGAGTAGGAGAAACTCCCTGGCAGTAAGCACATCTAGCAACAGAAGGCTCTGTATTAGGAAATGGTGGGCATTCCTTCTTTGAAAGTATTTAGGCATAGGCTGGATGGCTTTTTTTCAGGCATGCTATAGCTCAGTTCTGTGCTGCTGATTGAGCATGGAGACAAGGTCTTCTATTAAAATAGATCAGGAGTTGGCAAAATGCACACCTAGATTGTTTTTGTGGAAGTGTCCAGACCTGTGAAATAGGTGAAGCCTCCCATACCACTACCCTGTTTATTTTTTTAAAAGTATATATTTTTCCTATCCAGAGGTATACTTCAGGCCAATTCAACTTATTTGGGTGATTGGAGTGTTTTTATTTTTAGTTTAGTTTGGATTTTTTGGCAGTCTCTGCATTCCCCAAAGCAGAAGATTAGCTCCTAGAACCACTGAAGGTACCGAGCTCCCTTGACTAGATGGTCTCCAAGTTCACTTTTATATAATTAAACTTTTTGCCTAGTTCTTTAAAGTCTGCTAATAAAAGAGATCAAGGAATTATTCTCTTTAGGAGTTCTGTAATGGCTTTTTTAAAAAATTGCTTTTGCAAGTTGTGTGAAAGGTGAGGCATGTCCATTACGTGCCTACCTGTTCTTTTACCAGGAGGGCAAGCTACAACAAACCACTGATTCCCTCAAGTGTTGAATGCCATAGATTGTTGACATGGGTGTGGTGTGGCTTTCAGATGGGAGAAAAGGGTATTTTCTGCCAGAAAAAGCTTTGTTCCCTAAATGCTGCTTGCTGAGAGAGCTTCTGGCTTGACCTAGATGAACATATATTGCTGTTTCTTGACAGTTAACTTTCTTATATTAAAAAGTATGGGGTTTTTTTTGTTTTTTGTACATTTAGCATGTCTAAACCTATCAGAGGAGCTAGTTTAAAAGAAGTGCTGAAAACAGTTAACTGTTCCCTCTCATATCATTTAGAAAGCTTACTTCTCTCCCAGAAAAAAAATTGTTCCTAGTTATTTTTCAGGGCTCATTGAGACTTGTCAGATTCAGAGGATGTTTATCTGATATGTCACTAAGTAAAAGTTTTCAAAGAACAACCTGTACATATAAAACTTAATTTTACTCATTTAGCAAATCATTCATGGGCTATTAACACAGGTATTTGGAAAATCTACAGAGGCTTTTAAGCGGCTTACTTGTAAGTAATTTTCTGAGGCTCAATCCAGTGATGAGCTGCCTTTCTCCCAAGACGCTCTAGTGCTTGTTAGACAGGGAGAGATGCTCTTCCATTTCTGTCAAAGAAGAATCTTCCTTTTAAGCCTGTGGTTCTCAACCTGTGGGTCCCCAGATGTTTCTAGACTTCAGCTCTCAGAAGCCCTGAGAATTGACCACAGTGGCTGGGGCTTCTGGGAGCTGAAGTCCACAAACATCTGGGGACCCACAGGTTGAGAACCACTGTTTTAAGCTAACTACTAGTAGCTGTCCAAATATTATACAGTACTGAGTGAGATTTCTTTTGAAAGTTGTATTGATTTCTTCCATGAGAAGCATGAAGATAAAAGTCACAAAATATTGGCTAATATTTACAAAATGTTTCTTTATAGTGGATGTTTAACGATACTAAAAAAGTAGGGTACATGACAGGAAAGGAAAAGATGTTGCTGAAGAGTACATGATAGGATCTCTAGTATGTGACACCCTTTAAGTTGGTGACTCAAAAGCTCTGTGCAGATGAGATTACCTCATGTCTAGTACAAAATGGTTGCACAAAAGCATACTCAGATAGATAGCAATGGTCTCCTCCCATTTGGAAATGTTCATCAGATAGATAGATAGATAGATAGATAGATAGATAGATAGATAGATAGATAGATAGATAGATAGAAAAAAAATGCTTCTGGCCCACCGATTAAGCTACCTGCATCTACTAAGTGAAAAGTGGGTTGCGTTCTGTTTAGTCTGCCATTCTAGTAAATATCTCTTTAGTTAATAGTAATCAGAAGTGACTGCACCTGGCATCTCATATTGGTATATTTAAGAACTCTTGTGTGTTTAAAAACTCTTTGATCAAGTTGCTTTCTTTTCTGCCAGATTGTGTTTGCTTGAGTGACTGCTGTTCTAATGCAGGGGATTTGTACAGTGTTTTTCTAGCGTAAAAGTACAAGGCAAAGTTAACAGTGTCTGCTTTTTTGTTAAGATCTTAAAGATTTGAATCTGAGGGGTTGAGTCTTCTAGTATTGTTATTCCTTCCTGTTTGCAGCTGGGATAACAACTTTTTGTTCTCTCCTCTGGAAAATAAATATGATTGTCATGCAGAAATCTGGGAAAAGGGAGTTATTTTACAGAAGGTGTATGTGCATTTTTCCCTCTGCCCTTAGCAGACTTAACAATGTAGCCTCATCAGCTTCCTGGCATTTCCCCCCAGAGATGTTTAGCTTTGGATCCTGAGTCTGTATTTGGCCTGCAGCCTTGTCACAAAGTCAGCAAACAGCATACATTCGTAGGAAATGTTTTGGGCTTTCTCCCAGTATTTTCCTCCCACTCTCATTGTTGGAAAAGAAAACAAAACTTTTTGCTTTCCTTTTCTCCCCCAACTCCCATGTAGATTGAAATCTGTATAATATATGGAAGCTCGTATATGCCAGATTGGTTTCAGTAGATGAAATGAATCTGTCATCCAGTATGTGTGTTTTCCAAATTCTCATGTATTTTTAAATGTGGGTTGGAGGTGAAATTTTACTACTTAGAATGGCATGGGTGTTGGGGTGTGTGTGTGTGTGTGTGTGTGTGTGTGTGTGTGTGTGTGTGTGTGTAAGGCCTATCTGCACATGCTCCAAGGAAGGGGGAACCATTTTCTGTCCTATAACTTCCTTTTATTCAGTAGAGACTGTGTGATGCAAAAACGCATTACTTCCTGTGGCTTCCTCTTTCAGGGACAATTAAGCCCAGTGTAATGTAGGATGGGCCTGATCTGATTAGGTTACATTTTTGTGAAAAAATAAACAACCCCTTCCCTCCAAGAAATGCAGACACATTCTGATACTTCTTAATCCTTGGTGTCTTCCCACTCTTAGGTCACAGAATGTGCAGTGCCAAGCAAAGCCCACAGAGAACTGTTAATGCACTATCCCAAATGTTAATCACCTAGTTCTACAATTATGTATATAGTACATTTTTTATTTTTACTTTTGTATGTATAGTATTCATAAAGTAGCAAACTAACTTTGAATCTGTAAAGAATGCTAATTTTACTTTTTTTCCATTTTAAAAAAAATTCCCTGGAAAAATGGGGGAAAAAATTTCCCATGGCATCAGAATTTCCAGAAATTTTACGAAAAATATTCAACAAAGGACAGAAAGCAAAGTACCTAGGTATCTGGATAGCAAAAAGAAAATGAATTATTTCAAAATAACTATGAGAAAAAATGGAAAGAAATAAGAAAAGATTTTGAAAGGTGGACTTCCATGCGTTTCTCGATGATGGGGAGGATAGCTGCAATAAAAATGAATGTACTTCCAAAAATGAACTTCTTATTCCAAAATCTTCCCATTATAACATATGTTGGAAATGTCAGAAAGAGGTCAGAACGATATTTCATATGTGGTGGACATGTCCTAAGGCAAAGAAATATTGGAGTGAAATACATAACGAAATGTGTGTTGAAGGTTCAATTTGCTAAGATACCTGAATTGTACTTGTTAAATATGACAAATATATTTGAAGGTACTGATATAAAGAGATATTGGAGAATAATACTGTATATAATAACAACAGCTGGAATAGAATATGCAAAATTTTGGAAAACTCAGCAAATACCCACAATTGAACAATGGTGGGCAACATTTGTCGAAAATAGAAACGCTGATATAGTCTCCCAGAGATTAAAGGGGAAATCAGACGATGAGATTAAAAAAGAATGGCAAATCGTAATGCGTAATTGCTGGGTACTGCCAAATGGAAATGAGTAATTCATGGTTATGTTAATATATGAAGGGGCGACAGCTAATATACCATGGAGCTGGAATGTGGAAAGGGGAATGTATGAACTATCATGTAAGGTTAACATTATATTGTGGTACATTAATGTAAACTGGTAAAAGAAGTATGGAAAATGAAATCTAGATCAGTGTGGAAGGTCAAAAATAATTCATGTAAAAGTACAATTACAAATGTTTGTTTCATTTGTGAAATTGAATAAAATTATATATAAAAAAAGAATTTCCAGAAATTTTACATCTCATTTGCTATAGGCATGTCTGTAAGATGGCTGTGAGTTCTGTGGGAAAGAGCGAGATCTGGTTTTTATGGCTTTTAGTAAACAGTGGCTCAGCTTCTGCCAGTTCATAACCAAGAATCAAAAGTATTCCTTTATACATCTCAATCAATCTGTGTACAAAAGAATTCTGAAAAGCTCTGGATAACCCTTCAAGAGGAAGTTATTTAAGTACCTTTTGATTGTTCCTGAGAACAGGCATGCACTGACCACATACAACTGATACTTATATTTCTCATTTTAGATAACGCTTACTGGAATCATATTTGCCTCAGTGATTTAAAATCCAGCATTAAGATTTTTTTTCCTCCTCATTTACCTGTTAACTTCTGTTGAAGAAAAATTTTACAAAAACTTCTATTATGACCTAAATCAAATTGCTAGTCTCATCTAGAAGTCAGTGTAGGTCTACTCTAGTTCAGAGTAACAGTTGGATCTAGACCTATATATTTTTCTCCATATTCACCTGGTGAGGACATTACTTGATTCTTTTAATGTCTGTTTCTCATGTGATGCAACTCACATCTTTCTCTTGGGGAAGTGAGAGGTGAGAAAAGGTGAATAGTATTCCAAAGGTCAACCTGGCTTCACATGGCCACATTCCTTATTATCCTTTAGGGATCTGTTGTAGGTGACAATGGACAGAGATAATTATAAACAGCACTTTTGATTTTCATACATTAATGAAACTTATTGCACACAGTATGTGATTGTCTACACTTTGGTCAATGTAACTCCTGTATGCTATGCCATAAATTTATTTTTTTTATACAGTATACTTGGTGTTTTGGTTTCCTGTTGTTTCAAGAACTCTTATTTCATGCATTAAGCAAGTTCAGTCATGAAACATTGGGTACACCTACTGTGCAGTCAACAGACTTTATACCCTCAGGGCAAGGTGAGCACTTGATGGTTAATTTACTTAGGAGGGCCAGTTTATATCATTGTATCATGAGTGACTTTGGCATGCGCCAGGGCTCTGAATACAGTAACTGCTGGTCTTTCTTAGTTGCTCTGAAGTTTATTTGGAAAGCTTGAGGGCAAAGAATAAAATTGGGAAAGTTGTATATTTGTCTTCTAATTGTCCATTGATTAGATCTGCTGTTCTGGATCCAGTACATTTTTCATAAAACACTAAAAAGAGATAGAAGAGAGTTTGATACAGAAATTAACTTTTTTTTCTTGAGATATGTAATCTGGGGTGTGTGAGAGAGGGAGGGATGGACTGACTTCCTGAAAACATAGTAATTGCATTTGTACATACTATCTAATTCATCTTTTATAGCAAAGCTAGGAATATCTAGCTGTAAATGTGTTCTATTCTGTGAGTGTTCTGTGAGGTGAGTGTTCAGAAAGTTCCGAAAGTTTAAAAGGTAGTATTCCTTTAGACTGCATGTGTTGTAGACGTAAAACAGGAAAAAAACTGTTGTTTTCCTAAGATTCATGTCATTTGGCTTTGAGGTCCAGCAAAGTTTATGTTCTTTATTAGCTTTCCTAAACAAAGAAGTGTGCCTTTTAGTGGTAACTCTGGTGAGAAAGAATAGAGTATGATGGCAATTCCCCCTTAATCCCTCTTTCTTTGTAAATATTAAAGATACTGGATTTCACAGTGTGGAAAAGAAACATTTTATCAGAAATGTTTGTTTGTTTGTTTGGTTATTATGTAAACATTAGTGATAATTTTGCCAATTAGTTGAATTCTTTTGAATAAACAATTAGGGCAGCTTTAGTTTTCAGTCCTATTGGAAAGGTACATAGCTGTTTTAGAATGCTGTTACTCCCTAAAGATAAAGTGAACCATTTGTAAATCTCAGTGCCCTATCTTATTTTAGTACATCTGTATCAGAATGGTGAAGTATGGTTGGCTGGCCCCATGCTGCCACTTTAGGGCCATTTTTGTAGCTCCCCTGCTAAAAGTTCTCTCTCTCTCTCTAATTTTTTTTTAAAATTGACTCAAGACACAGTCATATGCACACTAGAGCAGAACTAATGTTTATAACCAGGGTAGCCTGAAGAAGGTGCTGCCATGTTAATCCAAGTTACAGTTTGGTCAAATCAGATTAGAGGAGAGGCTTTCATTTAACAAGAAACAAAACTGGAAGTAGTTCCAGTTTGCTTTCTTTTTATACTAATACCAGCCCTGGGTCCAAAAGACTGCATGTCCCAACATGAGGATGTTTTCTTAATCCTACCATTGTCATAGGCGTATTTGGTGACAACATTTGTTATGGTCCTTCAGATCATTTCCAACTTGTGGCAACCCTAAGACAAAACCTATTGCTGGGTTTTCTTGGCAAGATTTGTTCAGAGGGGGATTTCCCTCTGGCTTCCTCCAAGGCTGAGAGAGTGTGACTTACCCAAGGTTACCAAGTGGGATTCCATGACCGAGCAGGGATTCAAACAGAGCCATTCCCAGTGGCTGTTCCCAGAATGTGGAATTCTCTGCCATGGCAAGCTAAACTGGTTATTCTCACTCCACTGGCAGATATAAACACTATTTACTCAGGCTTTTGAGTGTTAATTATCTGTTGGCAGAGGGGTCTTCTAATTGGGGCATGTTGTATTTTTTTCATTATAACAGTTTTTTAAGCTGGTTTTAAAGTTTTTAGTACAATTTTTTTTAGCTACCAGCCATTGTTTTTATTGTATTTTGTTTTTGCTCATACTATGACCCATCTTCATTTCTTTGTCAGAGAAAAGCTGGATATAACTTGAATAACTAAAAAAATCCTGGGGGACCAGAAGTATAGCAGTGCTGCCTCCAAGATCTAAACAGTCAAAGGGAGACAGCCTTCTAAGGTCCTGCAGGAGGGTAGTATGGCTCCCCAACGCCTGACAGTGCACTGACCTGGACAAATATTGCCTTGTCTAAAAAAATGAAAGCCAAGATAGCATATACTAAACAATCTCTTTGCAAGGCAGTAACTGGACCTAGATGTCAGGAGCTCGGGCGTGGTCGTGCCCGCTGGCGTCCCCGAGGCCGCCGCGGAGGCTGCCTCCAACGAGGAAGAGGGCCCAGACGCTGTGGAGGCTGCCGCTGGGGATCGCCCGGACAGTGCGGGGGCCGCCACCGGGGATCACCTGGACACTGCGGGGGCCGCCGCCATCACCGCCACCGGGGATCGCCCGGACACTGCGGGGGCCGCCGCCGCCGGGGATCGCCCGGACGCTGTGGGGGCCGCCGCCACCGCCGCCGGGGATCGCCCGGACACTGCGGAGGTCGATGATGACAACGGAGATCTCCCAGACGCTGCGGAGGCCGCTGTCCCGGCTTCCACGTCGGTGGGAGGTGGGTCCCGGGCCCGATCCCGGGGCTCCACCCACCCGCAGCTCCGACCCAGAGGAGGCTGAGGCCTCCGCCCCGCCGCCCACGTTCCAGCGGCGGCGGCAGTACAAAGAAGCGGTCCGCCAATCCCGGCAGTTACAGGAGAGGTGGCTGCAGGCTGAGAGCTGCCAGCTGTAAACACAGCTGTGAGCCCTCAGCCACGTGGTCGGTCCGGATTGGCCGCCGCCGGCCCAAGGGGACTATTTAGGGAGGACGCTGGGCTGGGAGGGGCACAGAGCAACAACCATCGGCCTACCGTGTCCCTGCTGCCTGTGTCTGGTTCCAGCCCAGCCCGAGTCCGCGTCCAGCCTCTCTGCCAGCCAAGGACAAACCCCCTGTGTTTGGTGAAGCAACCTCCTTTGTGTTCTGGGTGAAATAACCCTCCTTTGCTTTCTGTTGAAGCCTGCTGCTTAAGGCGTGTCCTCAGTTGCGGCCAGTTTGTTTGCTGTAACCCTTTGTTTGTTAGCAGCAATAAACGCTGTCTCCCTCAGCCGCTTGTCCTGCCCCTGCTTGACCTCTGCCCGCCGCTGGCACTAGACTTGCAAAGTGCTGCAGCATGTGTTTCACACAGTGCCTTGGGATCATGGGAATGATATCTGTTTAGCTCAGTGAGACTTATTGTAGAGTAAGCACATGTAAAATTTGGACTCTCTAGAATCTAGGTAAAAAGATTTAACAGTGGCATAAATCCAGTTCTTCGACCCTAACTTGAGCAGATAGACAAAAGGATTCACATATGACTTGCCACTCAGTGGTTCATTCAGCAGGTGTGGTCTAGCTGAGACAAGCACCTGGGTTTTCGTCACTGTCTATACATGTACCACAATAAAAACTGAAAAGTCCCAAAGCACATCTTCTTGGTCCAAGATTTCAAAACAGCTTTTAATATGCAAGCAAGTGATGTTCCTAGCATTTTGTGTGACTTCTGTTTCATTCGTAGTGAATATTTTGGACAACACTGTTTCTGAAAAAAAGTTACAGGCATGTCTAGAATGTTCTTTTTGTTTTGGACAGTTGTTTTTCTCATGAGACCCTAAAATGCCGTAGGACTTAAAGAATTCTTAGACAATGAACCTAAACTAGTTCAAGTATGTAACTCAGTTAAAATTTGTATTCACTTGTACATGATACAGTATCGGGGAAGGTTTATTTTGTTTGGCGTGGTTTCACAGTTTCAGTGAACAGTACTTTGCTCACTCAACACTGCTCCTAAAGAGAATGGGGATACAATTTTTGCTAATTTCCTTCTGCAACCTCCCAAAAAGGTTGTAGATTTCCAGGATGCTACAAGACAGTGTTTGGGACTGACACTCTGGGCTGTAGGCAGCACAGGAAAATGACAAAAAAAGGAATGCATCTACAGTGCATCAGAACCTCCATTGGATCTTAATCCTTTTACAAGCAGAAGGAAAGTACAAACTGAAACCAACCCAGTGCTTAGATTTACATATAATAATATGTAAGTGTGAGGATATGCAGTGTCATTTTAGAAGAAGCATACCCTCTATCATGGTGAATGGAGGAGGTGCCTCTTCTAAGAATATCCCATAAATTAAAAACCAAACATTAAAAAATAACTAGAGATTCATTTTTAGTCTGTTTAAATATAACTTCACAGATTAATTAAATTTGCTGTCCTACTAGATTACTAATGTTTAAAATTTGTGCCAATATATTGATACTGCACTGGTATCTTCATTTGATGGTCTAAAGCAGAGGAGCAAATTCAATGAATCTAACTTTATTTCCTATCTAATATCTCCTGCTTTATATTTGTAATCAGAATTTTATTGATTGTATATAGGTAGAGTGGTTCTCAAACTGTGGGGTGGGTCCCTAAGGGAGGCACAATAGTTGCTCAAGAGAGGTGCAAGAAAAGTTATCCTACAAGTACAACAAACGTGGAAAAGAAGATCAAGCCCTTGCGTGTGCTGTTGAGGACTGACTAGTCTCTGCAAAAAAGGCAGAACATCTTCCACTGTTATGCCTTCCTCCAACTCAGGCATAGCAAAAATCAGTTTCTCTTTTTTAATGCTTTTCCCACTCAGCTCCTCATTGGTGCAGCAGGCACATGCCTCTTAGACAGTTTCTTGGGTGAAGGGGAGGAATGTGAAGGGAGGAGGTGGAGAGCATAAGAGCTCAGTGTTAAGATGGAAGGTGCGTGCAATACAAGGGACTGGGGGTGGGTAAGATAGGACATGGGGGTGCAGTGTCTTTATACAAATGTAAAGGGGATCATTGAGTAAAAAGTTTGAGAACCACTGCTATATAGTATTCCTGTCAAATTTAAAATAAAAACAGTACGAAGAAGAATGTCCTTGAGTTCTCCTGAAATTGTACAAGTTATACCCATTTCTCTCCAGTAGTTTTGATTGTGAAGTCCTCATTTAGACAATGAGGTGAAGTCCTCATTTAGACAGTTTTATTTGGATCATTTTTTCATGTAGAAAGTTTACATTTAGACAATAACTTTTGAATTTACATGGAGAAACAGTCCTTAGCGAGAAATAGCCCAGCTTGCTGCAATTTGGTTTGAAAGGATAAGTTTGTTCTCTAAACAGCTAGCTACCAGAAAATGAGGGTGCCCCCTTTCCCTCTTTCCTATGTGTACTTTCTTTTGTAAAACAACCATGACCTTGCCTTTTTATGACCTAAGCCTTCTTGTCACCACTACACTGTGTTTTTTAGCAGAAGCCATAAAAGCCACTTTGCTGTTACCAGTGGCACAAAAAACACAAGCTTTCTCCCCCAGAGACTCTTTAGAAAGATGTAAATCACCACCCTAGATTTGGCTGAAAAGATTTCCACACTAGCTTACTGAACCTTGGCCTTCTCCAAAGTCCCCTGCTTTCCCTACCTGAAATAAAAAATGGAAGGATAAGTAGCACAGTCACACTGCTAGGCAACTAGTAGGTAGCGTTGTCTATTTGAATGAATAGCTTCAGTGTTTGTGGGACTGTGTATATTTGGGCTGAGTCTTGACAAATTACAAAAGACTTGGTGGAAAAAGAGAGGATGGGGCCAGGAATGCCATTGCTCTCAGTGTCTGCTTTTTTTTGTTTGGGGTTAATTTATTAAGAACTTGTACTTCTTGATGTTTGCCCTTTCTCTTTGTTTGCCTTGCTTCCTCCATCCTGACACTTTTGGCATCTCAGACTCTGTACTGACATAAGCTCTCCGAAGTATACTAAGTAAATCTATCCCTCTTGAGGCCTCCTTGACCTGTCACTATTCTCAAATATGAAACTACAGTGCTATTGACTGTTTCTCTTTATCTCCACTAAAGGAAACTAATTGGTCTTCACTCTAGCTATATCTTAATGTACACTGAAATCCACTTGCCTTGAATAATTCTTTTACTCACTCCTGACAAGTACATAATGCTTCTGCAACAAAAATATACAGGCAATTCTATTCAATAAGAATTCTAATATTACTGTGAGGTTCCATATAATTGTTTATGCACATAATTTCACCTTTTTCAAATGGCTAATAGTTTTGTCATTATTCATGTTATTCAGCCCATTCATGGTTTGACAGTGGAAGCTTCTTACGTGGCAGCCGTCCATATGTCTTATGTTTAACTTTTGGATGAGCAGTGTTTTGAATTGATGATGTCAGAATGCTCCAAAACATCTGGCTTGGAGTAGATTTAGTTCTTTGACAGGATAGGTTTTGATAGCTGGTAATAGCATAACTGTTAGTTCCTATACATTAAAAGTGTGGCCTAATTTGTAATTTCAGTACATCTGCAGTTTAGCTGATTGTACTATGAAAATTGCATCTGTGACACATGTATAGTATAAGATTCATTATATAAAGTGGTTTTATAGTAGACTTCAAAGTGGTATTGTATTGGACTCCAATTGTATTGGACTGCAACTCCCATGGAGCTGGAGGGTGCTGGCTTGGCAGTGCCTAACATTCTGTAGCAATGGGTCATACGAAAGCTTGTACTAATAATTTTGTGTGTGTTTCTCCTAGGATTTTTCAGAGCTGGAGAAGCGAGATCCTCAGGAACTAGTTGGTGAGTATAATGTCTTACTTAGTTTATTTAAAGCACTCCTGTATCACTCCTCAACCCACTAGGAGCCCA
This sequence comes from Iguana delicatissima, assembly GCA_948472985.1. NCBI lineage: Eukaryota > Metazoa > Chordata > Lepidosauria > Squamata > Iguanidae > Iguana > Iguana delicatissima. The sequence goes on from CAOKZL010000063.1 coordinate 230,050, forward strand.
AGACACTACGTAGGTAATAAAAACATTTAAAACAAAGTACACAAATAAACATTTCAGAATAGACTCAAAGAACTCTTTACAAATAATCTTAAAACTAGGGATGGGCCAACCGAATCCTTGAATTCTTGGCAAGGATTCGAGATTTGAAAATCCGAATTCCTGTGCCAAAATAGGCAAGCGGAATCTTTCAAATCCACCAACCAAATAGTTTGTTGGAGACCGGGACGCCTAAAAACCTAGGAAACCAGACATACAAAGGGAGATGGCAAGTAGGTGAGTTTTTCCCTTGGGGTAATAATGGCCTTTGCTAACAATTTCGGAAATTACATCTAGGGCTGTACTCTAATATATTTAAATTGAACATTTAATATTTAAGTTCAGCAATATTTTCTGTGCTGAAAATCAATTGCATGTATAAATGCTGGGGTCAGTGGGCCTGACGCCTATCAGAAGTAGTGGGGCAGAGGGCAAGGTCACACAATCTCATCCAGTGATGGCCACATATAGGCCAGTGTACCTCCTTCCACAAGACCGGTACCTGGTTGTAAACTTATAGCTAGAATAGGATGAGAAGTGAAATATCTGTCATGGTTTCTCATGAGCCACATGACAAACCACATGTAGCAGAAAGGAAAAATTGTTTTTAAAAATTGGTGCCTCCGGGGTCTGCCAAAGGCCTGATTGGCTGGAAAGTACAGTCTTCTTAAAATTTCAAGGACAGCTGAAACATTCCTTTGCATAGCTCCCTTGCAAAGCTCTTTCATACACAATTCTGGAGTTTATAGTTTTGCAAGATGTCAACAGCCTTTTCTGCCAAAGTGTCCTGGTGCATCATCAGACTAGAAACCCCAGGATGCCAGAAGGAGCTATGCAAAGAAAAGCCAGTTTTGACCTGGATTATCTCTGTACTGTAGTATGTGGCCCTGTTTACACAGGCAGGAAAATGTGGAATTAATCCACATTTTCCTGCCTGTGTAGAAAGGGCTTTCATGTCATTTTCTATCTCGGGAGCTCCTGAGGCAAAACTATGACAATTGTCCTGGCCAGATTTCTTCAGAGGGAGGTTTGCCTTTGCCTAGGCTTTTGCTAAGGCTGAGAGAGCATGTCTTGCCCAAGATTATCCTTCTTTCCCTTGCTTTTTAAACCCTGTTTAAAAAAAGGATTTGAAAGTTTCGAGATTTGTGGATTTCCAGAACCTTCCAGGGTTTTGGATCCGAATTTGGATTCGGAAAATTCTGGATTCGTCCGATCTCTACTTAAAACCAAAGTATGAACCAAAGTATAAGCAGAAATGTGACATATGCATTCTTGTCCATTGAAACTTTATAGCTAGGCCCTTAGCTCCTCCCCCAGTTTTAGTGTTTGGCTTCACTTCTTAGGTCACTCTTCTCCTGATACTTAACAATTTTTGCTTCTACTTCTATTTCGCTTACGTTACATGTTATTTATTTCATTCCTGCCAACCAACTTGGAGAAGCTAGTACAGCCACATTAAGCCATACTTCAGCTCCCAAAACAAACACCCCACTGGGAGAAATTTTTTGAGCTGCAATCTGGCTGAACCCTTCTGCTTTCACACACCACTTTTTGAGTTTGCATTTGCAGATATGGCCTTTGGCACATCTTGTTGCCTTGAAAGATTGCCTTAGGGAGCAGCTATGAACACCAGTATTGTGGTTCACTTATGGCTTAATGCAGAATTACACAGCTCTGAGACCAACCAGAATGGGGGAGGGACAGCTCTCTGAAGGTACTCTACACAGACTTCCAAATGGGCACTATGACAAAATAAGACCAGAATATGCTGGTTTTATTCTGCATTTAGAAATGTAGAATTTCAATAAATTCTGACACCTGAGGGAAGAAAAGCTTATTTTTCACTGGGGGCAGGGATTGAAATGTTGAGGGGGGAAAAGGAATGTGTGCAATATGTTTTTCCCCCAGTTTTTTTTAGATCAAGTCACTGGGTTACTTTACTTGATGTTGTTCAGCATCTTTATAAATGGCTTGAATAATCCAATAAAGAGCATTTTAATCAAATACATAGGTGGCACCAAATTAGGGATAATTCCTCAGGAGGTCAGAATCAGGATGCAAAATGACTCTTTAACAGGTTGAAGAACTGGACCAACCAAACAAAACCTATTTCAGTAAAGATAAATGGGATGTACTTATTTTAGATGCAAAAATTAAATATGCAAATATACAACAGTAACACCTAACTTGACAACATTATTAAGAAGGATCTAGGCAGACTTAGTAGACCAAAGTAAACATGAAGCAACACTGTGATGTGACAGCCAAAAAGCCAGTGCAATTCTAGGTTACATAACAGAAATATAGTGTCCAGATCAAGTGAGGTAGTAGTACTGTTTTATTCTGCTTTGGTCACCCCTCCCCTGGAACAGCTGTACACAGTTCTGGGCACCACAGTTCAAGAGGAATATTGATAAGCTAGAATGTAATCAGAGGAGAGCGAGCAAGATGGTGTAAGGCCTGGAAACCAGCTTCTATGCAGTACCGCCTAGAGAGCTGAGTATATTTACCTTGAAGAAGAAAAGACTGAGAGTTGACATACTAGCCATTTTTAAATACCTGAAGATATGTCACGTAGAAGATGGAGCAAGTTTATTTGCTGCTGCTCCAGAGGACGTGAACCAGTGAATTCAAAGTACAAGAAAAATTATTCCACCTAAATATTAGGAATAATTTCCTGACAGTGAGAGCTGTTCAACAGTGGAGCAGACTACCTTGGAGGTTTTTAAACTGAGGTTGAGTGACCATCTTTCAGGAATGCTTTAGCTGTATATTCCAGCATAGCAGAGGTTTGGAGTAGCTGGCCTTTGTGGTTCCTTCCAACTGTATGTTGCTATGAAGGAATCCAAGATGCACTGAATACTGCTTTTGAAGCTTGATCTAAAGGTTCTCAGTTTCAGAGCTGTCACTATCAGTTAGTTCTGGGTTGAGGCAAAGCTCCCTACCCTTTTGTTTTAACATTATTTTTATTATATTTTCATATAATCAACTACAATCATACAAATCAAGATAAAGGAAAAGAAAAAATACACTTTTTGAACATGTATAAACTAAATCAATTTCTGTCATTATCTAATGTATCATTATTACTCTGGTAATGTAATATTATTTGATATACAGTAGAGTCTCGATTATCCGTCCTTCAGTCATCCGACATTCCAGATTATCCAACGTCACGGCTGCTTGGGGGCCTGGCTGTAGGCATTTCCATGCCCCCCAGACACACCCTCAAACATAGCGGCCGCAACGGGCAAGGATAGTCCTCCGGATTATCCAACATTTTCGGCTATCCAACTATCAGCCCGCCCGTTTATGTCGGATAATCGAGACTCGACTGTATTAATATATCATTAAGAAAACATATCATTCTGTAATCTTTTATAATCTTCCCCCAGTTGCATCCTGTGTCACTTACAATTTTTTAACTGACTTCTTCCTCTCTTAATTGAAGTCATATATAGTCCTCCCTCCACATTCATGGCTTTGACCTTTGCCAGTTTGATTATTTATGAGGTGCATGCATGCTTTCCCCCCTCCCATTCTCTTTCTCTCATTACCTTGTGTTTTGCCAGATGCAGAGAAGGAAAGCAAGTGCCCAGGGAAAAGGTAAGGGAATGGGGGGAGCCACACACGGACTTTCCTTGTCCCCTCCAGAGCTCCCCCTCTCATTCTCTTGCCTTTGGCACCTGCAGTGAGGACTCACACTGGGCCAAAAAGCAAGGGAATGTGGAGAGGCATGTATGCTTTCTCTCCCCCATCTGGAGCTCCCTCCTGCCATTCCCTTGCCTCTGGCCCCAATGCTGAGAAGGCATGCTGAGGCAAAAGGCAAGGGAATGGGTGGGGAAGGCACGTGTAAACCTTCCTTCTGCTCCCCAGAGTTCCCCCCTCCCATCCCCTTGCCTCTGGCCCCTGCGCTAAGAACATGCACTGAGGCAAAAAGCAAAGGAATGGAGAGGAAGGCACACATGAGCCTTCCTTCTGCCCTCTGGAGCTCCCCACTCTCATTCCTTTGTGTCTGGCCCCAGTGCACAAAAGACAAGGGAATGGAAGGAGGGAATGGGAGGGAGATCGTGGGGAGCATTCACTGTTTTTCCACTTTGGCGAAGGTTCTGTACCACAAACTCTTGCGAAAGTGGAGGCGCCGTTGTATTATATTTTCTTCTCTTTCCTTGAATTTATTTCTAATATAAGTAAAATAACAGTAATATCTTAACTATTTTCTGGTCCCATAATCTTTAGAACAAAAATCCCCCAACTTCCTAACTCCTTCTTTAAAAAAATCAAAAAAGTTTCTAAGTCTTTTTTAAATTGTTCCACCATTTTCCTTTTCATAAGCATAGAAAGTTTTTGTATTTTTGCAGTTTCTAATATTTTCAAAATCCAATTTTTTGGGGGTGGGTATTTCAGCACTTTCAGGCGTAGATTATCCTTGCAGCAATAATCATGTAGTGTAACATTTTGTAATTAAATGGTTTGGTATCTTCATTGGGCATTCCTAATAGCATTAGTTCCAGATTCAAATGAATTTTGATTTTTAAAATTTCTCACAACCATAACTGGAATTCTTTCCAGAAGGATTTTGCCTTAGTACAAGTCCACCACATGTGAATTAGTGTATCCCCTTGTTCTTTACATTTCCAGCAGATTTTGTTCAAATGTTTATAAATCTTACATATTTTAGATGATGTTAGATATCTTCTAAATATCATTTTATAGACATTTTCTTTAAGATCATAACAGTGTACATTTTTAGCCCTCTTGTCCATAACTTACCCCATTTGTCCAACTCTATATTATATCCTACATCTTGTGCCCATCTTATCATGCCGTTTTTAATCTGTTCAGTTCCATTTCTAGAGGTAGCAACATTTTGCACATTTTTGCAATTAAGTCGTCTTCATCTGTGTGGAGTTTTATTTCAAATCTGTTTTATCTTTTCTGGAATCCATTTTTTTATCAATCAATTTCAAGTTGTTTATATCTATACCATTGGATCTCCTATCCTAATTCTTTTAATTCTTGCGATTTAATGCTGTATTGTTGATTTTCTATTAATAGTAGGTCTTTATTGGTTATACGTTTTATATCTTCCCTCTGCTCTGTCCTATAGAAGGCTTCTTTTGTGGAAATCCATAAAGGTGCTTTTGGGCATAATTTATGTCTATGTTTTTTCCAGATACTCAGTAGGGCACAGCGAATAATATAATTGTTAAAGTCTATATTTGTTTTATGTGCGTTACACCATAACTGGGTGTGGCAACCAGGTTTCAAATCATGACTTTATAACTGTAACAGTCTATTATTCTTCAGCTTAATCCATTCTTTAATCCTGACTAAAGCACATGCGGCAAAGTAAAGTTTTAAGTCTGGCAGTGCTAAGGCACCTCACTTCCTTTCACCTTAAGGCACTCTCCATCTTATCCCGGGTTTTTTGCCTTACCCTACAGATTTAGCCAAATCTTTCTCCCATTACTTGAATGGAGCTTCACTATTAATTATTGGACTAGTCTGAAAACAAAATAACATTTTTGCGAGTATATTCATTTTATTTGCTGAAATTCTTTCCAACAGGGAGAGTCTATATTCCATTCATCTTTCTAGTTCCCGTTTTGTGTCTTTCAGCAGTCATTCATAATGATCTTGAAAAAGTCATAAGGTCTTATTTGTTAGCATTACTCCCAGATATCTCACTTTCTTTTCTGTTTGAAAGTCCAGACAGAGTTCCCTACCTTTTCATTTGCTGTGGTGTGATTACTTCAGAATATAGTCCATCAGAAGATGGAGAAATCAGACAAGAAGCAAGAAGACTCAGAGGCTGTGTGATGCAGAGGCTTTGCCACCATGGTGCAGAAATATGTTTGGCAGAATTCCAGATTGGATTCTTGGATCAAATTCTATATTCTGCCCCATTTGAAAGTTCTTTTCCATCAGCAAATCCCAAATTGACTTAGAAATCATTTGGGGGAAACAAGTCCAGGTAGAAATACATGAGCACTTTGTCTTCAACATCCATTCATTTTCTAAAGGTTTCATAATCCAGTTTTTTAAAAAAGAAGAAGAGAAAGAAAGAATGAACGAATGAAAAAACTCTGGGGAAAAGATTTTAAAAAGCCCCCCCCCCGCAGCATGTTTTTCCTCCTCCATCTCCACATCTCTGTCTGCATTCTTGAGCCCACGAACAAGCCAGTCAACTGTAGTACCCTTTCAAAGTTGGATGGCTCAGTGGTGTGTTGATGCCTTGTATACTTTCATACAATTCTGCTGTTGCCAGGAAATAATGAAAACCCACTCTCCTGGGCATTGAACTACATCTGTTTAGGAATAAAGAGAATTCAAGTAATAATTCATGCTGCATTTCCTGCCCATTTCAGAGTGCATTTTGCACACTTGGTGGTAGTGCATCAGCCATAACAAATCTATAAATTAATTCTGTTCACTTTGGAAAAGACTACCATTATTCAATTGCTTAATAAAAACCTGTTCCCTGACCTGCATTCCAACTAAACAAGATCAGCTCTGTCTTGTCTGGGTTATGTTTCAATTTGTTCACCCTCATCCAGTCCATTACTGATGACACCACTGGTCTAGGACTAGGACAGCGCCCTTAGATTGGGTTGAAGAGGAGTAGTAGAGTTGGTTGATATCTGCACATTGATGGCATTACACCCCAAAACTCTTGACAACCTCTCCCCAGCAGTTTTGTGTATATGTTAAATAGCATGGGGGATAAAACAGAATGGGCAGAGAGCCCATAGGCCATGGGATGAACAGGAGTCTTTGGTTTGCCCCTCCAGGGGGGAACAGAGCCACTGTAAAACAGTGCCTCTAAATCCCATCTCAGGAGAATACCATAGTTGATGGTACTGAAAGCTACTGAGAGATCCAGCAGAGCCAACAAGGATACATTCCCCCCGGCCAGTTCCTGTACAGGTCATCCCCCATGGTGACCAAATCTGTCTCTGTCCCATAGCCAGGCCTGAAACCAAATTGAAATGGATCTAAGTAATGTGTTTCATCCAGAAATCCCTGACTTTGGGAGGCCACCGCATGCTCCCACACCTTGGCCAAAAGTGGGAGGTCTGGCTGATAATTGTCCATTATAGAGGGATTCAGGGATGTTGCCTTCAACAAAGGCCTCACAACCCCCTCCTTTAGACAAGCTGGAACTCTGCCTTGTTGTAAAGAACCATTGACTAACATTTCTCACATTTGCTTTAAATGATGGTTGATCACTATGGTCAACTCACAGGGGAAAGAGCTCATGTAAGCACAGCGTAAGAATGTTGTAGGCTTCAGTTAACACTCTGTGGAGGGATGGTAAAGGCACACCATTGCAAGGAAGGGTTCAGATTTTATGAAGGAACAAGGAAAAATATAAAATATATTTGAGTTGGGAGGAAAACCTGGCCCTGTTGATTGGCAGTGTACATTCAGATGACAAAAGCTTTCGGTTAGGCTTACAGTGCAAGGCAGAAAAGCTGAAAAGTAACACAACAACAAGCAGAAACTTACAAGAGTGGAGAATGGTTTTTTTAAAAAGCAGTTCACTTGGAAAAGGGAAATTTGGACAATTTTTTTTATTAGATTTTTGTTAATATTTCACACACATAAAATACCTGGATATACACCATTATTATGGATATGTCCAACCCCCCACACTTCCATATTTGCATTCCCCAGTTGAGTTATACCTTATCTTTATTTTTATTAGAAATTTTTAGACAATTTGAATTAAGAATCAACTGGGCAGAATAGATTTTTTTTTTTTTTGAATTGCTGATTCTGAGATATTCTGGTGATCTCCTTCCAGTGCATATGTGTTCCCTGTGGCCTCAACTACCTTAGTCAAACCCTGAGTCTAAACCATAGCTGCAAGGTGTGGATAATTATTTACTTCCCAAGGCAGTGGCTGGGTGTGTCCATGGTAATGAATCATGCCTATAGTCAACTTCCTGCATTCCCAGTGCGGTGCTGTTCAGGCAGGAAGCCGCAAGTGCCCACGCCCGGTCAGACGTTTTAGCCAGTTTTGCTACACCTGACTTACACAAGAGCAAAGTTTGATTTTTGCATAACAGGATGCAGAATACATACCTGTCTAGAAATTTATCCTGGCAGTGCATATTTATTGTACTTAGAGAAGGTGTGGGGGGAACAGTATATGTAACAAACATAGATTTCACAGTTTTTAATAAAATATCTGGTGCTCATATACCTTTGGCTAAAGTATGCCTGTAAAAGAAACTTCCTGGTTGATTCTTGTCATTTTTGTGTGGGTGTTGAGCAGATTCCCACTGTTTTGGTTTCATTGTAACTTTTGCATCTCAAGAGGAAAATGCTAAATGAGTTGGGAATGAAAAATGACAATCTTTTTCTATTCTGTTGTTTCTTTTCTTTGTCCTCTTTTATAAATCTGTTTTGTTTCTTTTATCTCAAGAAGTGCATTCCTGTGAACTGTTTCTTCTTTGTTGCTTAACCACACAGAGAAAGGTTGACGTGCTTTACTCATAACTAAGAAAGAATAAGAATAAAGTGAAAAGTACACAAGTTCAGTGTCCAAATCATCAAACATCTGCCAAAAGAACCCTGAAGTTTCAAGAGGAGCTATATCAGATGCTTGCTTTTGCACACTAACCTCTAGCATGCTCAGTTCTAGGAAAAGTCAGGACCCCTAGATTTCATCAACATCTTTGCTAGAAGAGAATACGAATTACGTATAAAGGCCATTCCTGCAATATGCTGTTTCTGTGCCAGTTTCCTTGAACTTGTCTTGTCTATCACTTTCTTATGAAAGATGATATTAAATACTGCAACTTCCTAATAAAGAGCATTAGAAAAATCCAGAAGTTTCTAATATGTGGTGGCTTGGATAGGCTTGAGCCTCTCTGTTCCTTAAACATTTTGGGCAAGGCTAAAGTAATCCGTTAATTGTTTTGCTCTCACAGATTCTTTGTACAACTGCTCCTTTTCCCCTTTTCTCAGATGTCTAGCATCCATTATAGCTAAACATAGTTTTTTTTGTCCTCTCCTCCACCCACAGTAGCCCATAGTTGTAAAGTTCTTAATTAGAAACAATCTCCCACTCACACCAGTGGCTTTGTAACCTATAACAAGACCACAGCTTGTTGTCAAGGGGTGCTGGAGCCAGACAGTGTTTCTCAGGGGATGTTGGCAAGATTTTTGTTGTTCATAGAAGCACATTCTCTGGAAATGCCAAAGGACATTTCTTTGTTACTTGTGACTGCAAGAGAATTTAACCCTAAATAGTATCCTGTTGGAATAGTGATGCAGGAGGGGAGGCGAGTTGTCCAAATCATAGAATAGCTGCCAAACTCTTGGGGGAGGACAGAAGAAGTGAAAATGAAGTTTAACTGTTTGTTTGCCTCTTGATTCCCACAGACATGCATATAACAAGCACCAGTGGAAAAAATCCAGAAGCAGATAACTTTATCTTGGACATTTTATTTACTCATATTTGTAGACTTCCTCTCCATCAAAAGGTTCATGACAGACACAGTTGCATAGGAGACTGAGGTCTCTTCCATACCACTTCCTCATCCACTGACAAAGATTATGAGGGTCAGATGCTCAGTCAATATTAAGCAGAAATGGATGGCAAATGTAACTACTTCTGAACCATAATGGATGTCTAGTGTTAGGGAAAATGAAAAAAATTCAGTCAGGAGAATCATGGTGTATATTTTGTAAAACTCTGAAGTTAGGAAAGTTCAGATTACACTACTGTTAAGAATGGCAGACTGGAATGAAAAAGGATTTTCTTCCTTTACACATTGATTACTGCTACCCTCTCTTCTATTTTAAGACCAGCCTGTTTTAAAACTCAGAATAAAGCATTTGTTCACAAACGACATATTTGTTCACAAACAACATATTGTCAGACCAAAACAGAGGAACAGAGGCTGCTGCCAGGGAAAGGGCTAAAGTATGGTATTCAGCATTGTCTTGGAATAATATCCCTTGAAGAAGGAGCTTTTCCCTGCTCTTGCAATGTACCTCTAATTCTTTCCACCCCTACCAACAAATATGCCATTAAAAACAATATTTGGACACTGCTGAATGTTGGTCAGGTCATGCCCTCATTTGAAGAGTTGTGATACTTTAAAAAAAGGGGGAATCAGCAGCATATAGCACATAGCTTGAATGAGATCTCTGAGTATTATTCAAATCCCTGATAAACTTTGCTTGTCTCTTTTGAAGCAATCTCGCATACAGAAAACTTGAATATGTGCCAAACTTTGTCCATAGTCAGAAATGAAGATTTTGGATATATAACCACGTGCAAGTTCTTGATCATCAAAGTTAACAAAAATAGGAAGCAGACAAGGGGACATTTATCACATTTCTCAGTCCTCAAGGTGTTATTTCTTAAGAACAAACTTTTGATAAAACTTAATTTCAGTATCCATATCCATGAATTTAAGTTTGAAACATGGCTTCAGATGAGCCAGAAAGATCATTTTCTACAAAATGTGTATTTGTGCATACAGTTCTTCATCTGTCAAATAACATTACTGCTTACTGCAGGTATAAATACATGAAATAGTAATGAAAGGATGTGGTTATCCATTTGCTTTAACAAAACATCTGTTTGTTTTTGGGGTTTGTATCTAGTGAGGCAGTTTCATATGGGTCAGTTATCACCACTGTTATAAACTGATGCTATGAATATATGGGAGAAAATGTGAGACAGTTGTATTTTTCCAAAATAGAAGCCTTAGATTTGTCTATATGCATAGGAGCACGGACCAGTAAAGGTAATTGTAGACTTCACAAACTCTTGTCTAGTGCCCTGCATGTCTCCTGATGCCTGCAGTTCTCCAACTTCAGAAACCACTAACAACTGCGAGTCGTCTGTTCGTCTGTTTCTAAGATCAGAATTCACTGTTATAAAAACAAGAAGGTGATTTTCTGAAATCTCTAATGCTATATCTTGATCCGGTGACCTTCTCTCTGCTTTCAGCCTCCTTCTCCGAACGAGTAAGAAACATGTCACCTGATGAAATTAAAATCCCTCCAGAACCCTCAGGCAGATGTTCCAACCACCTACAAGTGAGTCTCTTTGTTTGATATTTTGGGTAAGATAATAAAGAATCTGCAACACATTGTTGTCTTGCTTTTGAGTCTTCCCTAAGATGTTCTCAAAATTAATTATACAATCTAATTGGTTCTATGTTGCAAGTTGGCCTGTCTCTAATAGTGTTGTTACACTGCTCTGTATTTCTTCTATTTCCAAGCCATTTTTCCATTTTTTTGGTGCTAAAAAGAAAAGTCTAGTGGGTAACAACTTAGTCCTCTGATTCAGTATTGCCATGGTAACTCTATTATGGAAAAATAAGCAAATAATTTACTTGTATTTCTTGTCTATCAAAAGATCAGGTTGAACATTTGCAACTAAGGGAAGTTTTTCTATTATTTCTTAACTTTTGGCTAAACTGGCCCAGGCAACAGTGACTAGATTGTTTCTCTACCTAAAGATGCCCGTGAATTGGAATTTGTAAACTGCAAGAGACCCTGTGGATTATCCTTTTTCCACCGATAAATACTTCCAATAACATAGCAAACCAAGATTCTGAGGATGTGTTAGATAGCCATAAAAATTACAACAGAATGGACTTGCATATAATCATTTTGAGTAAATTTTTTGAGCCAAATTTCCTAGACAAATGGAGATCTCTATCCAAGTTTTGTACACTCAGGAAACAGTTTGCTCTAGTGATCCGCAATGTGCAAAAAATGAAACCAGAGATGATATGACATCCTATCTGGCTCCATTTTGAATCATTTTATTCAGGTTTGGGAATCAGGAAGAGTAGGGGGGCCCAAACCACTGCATGTTTTGGCAGATTTCATCTACTTTTTGCCATGTGTGGACAAAAAGAAAAAGAAAAAAAACCCTACAGCTTCAGAAAAATTAAAAATGAGAGGGGCTCTGAGGGTTTGAGAGAGTGTCCTGGAGGATACCAAAGGATACAAAAAAGGCCTTCATGGTTCATGCTTTAAGCATTGTTGCATTCCAGCAACAATTGTGCAAAAGTCTTGCAGCAGTAAGCATATTTAACTTGAGTTGTATAACAGCTATTGAGTTGTACATAAGCAAGATATTATCTTGATTTTAACAGTTTAGTAAACAAAAGTTGGCTCTCTTCTCACTAAATTTACCTGGTTCAAAGCCATGCTTTACAAGTTTCTTCCCCAACTGATACTTCAGGGCTCACAAAATCTTTTAAAAACTGTAGCTGTACTGTACACAGTGCATGCTATAACCTAAGTCTATAAATCTGTATCTGTTCCTAATTACCAACCCAGCATCTTGCCTGGAGCTTAATGTCTTCCGAAGATACAATGCTTTGTGTGTGTTCTCTCATTGGATTCCTGGGGGATGTGGGTATAGAAGTCTAGTATGGCCCTGGTTGCTACTGTATGCTACTGAGTATGACCTTGAATGAAAAACCTGCATGTTCTGTCAGAACAGGTGTGCTTGTTTAAAAACTGTGAGGTTTTTAATTCCTTTGATTACAGAGAAAGTATCTGCAGTTTCTGCTAACCACTAGAACTCTGTAATGAGGAAAAGTGTCCAAGAGTTCTTCAAAAAAAATTTTAAAAAACCAAAGATTGTCACTTGCTATCTTGCAGGAACCTATGTTGTATTGTGTAGCTTTTGGGAGTTTGCAAACATGGTGTTTGCATTGTGTTTTTGTCTTCTCAGACTTGAAAGTGTGTAGTAGTTCAGCCAGCTTTGCATTTTCTTTGTTTCTGTAATACTGAACTGTATGAAGCAAATCTTTTGGGGTTGGAGAAGGGGCATCATTTAACAGCTTTTTCAACACACATATTCAGATATTGTTGTTCCCTTGTAATGATTCTATATATAGGACAAGATACAAAAGCTGTATGAGAGGAAGATAAAAGAAGGCATGGACATGAACTATATCATTCAACGGAAGAAAGAATTCCGTAACCCCAGGTAAAAATACTTTAGTCCCCCGGTGGCCCCTCCGGTTTTGTGAGGGTTTGGGGTGCAGAACATGGCAAAAATGGAAAAACTACGAATAACTTCTCTTCTGTGATCCTCCTCCCATTCCCTTCCAGGGCCCCCTCCCATTCCTGTGCCCTTTGTATGATGAGGCCAGAAGCGAGGGAATGGGGGGAGGCTCCAGAGGGGAGAAGGAAGGCTTACACAACCCTTTCTCCCTCTTCCCTTCCCTTGCCTATGGCCTCAGTGCCAGGACTGGAGGTAAGGGAATGGGTGAGGGAGCTCCTGATAGCGGAAGGAAGGTTCGTGTAAGCTTTCTCCTTCTGCCATTCCGTTGCCTATTGCCTCGGCACAATTTCTCAGTGCTGGGACCAGTGGTAAGGGAATGGGAGGGAGGAGCTCCAGAGGGTAGAAGGAAAATGTGTGTGTGCACCTCTCCCACCTCCCATTTCCTTTTGCCTTTTGTCCTTGCCTTCCTTCTCTGCACCTGGTAAAATGCAAGGGAATGGGAGGAGGAGGATGGGGAGCACGTGCGCACCTCACAAATAATCAAATTCACAGTAGTCAAACCTGCAAATATGGAGGGAGATCCGTATTAGTGAATACAACACATACTGAAGACTTAGAACTCAGAAAGTGTATGATACCTCTGTTAACTGTAGCTTGACAAAAGCTGTATTCCTGTGCAATATGTTAAATTTATGCAGTGAAAACGTATACTCGTGCTAAGTCTACCATTTGTACCGAAAAGGACCTGGGAAGATTTAAACTTATAAAACTTATATTTAGCATATTCTGAAATGGTTGTTCTACCCAGAGATGAATTTAGTTAAACATTCACAAAGGCTTATAAAATTTGGTGGATTTTGTCTTTGGTAATTGGGTCTCTCTGGGGGAAAATATCGTGTAATAGGAGACTCCACAGCAGTGGCTGGAAGTTTTAAAGAATCTCCTGCTCTGAATTTTTTTCACAGGCTAATGAGAGTAAAACTAGGCATTAGAATATTTTGTATCAGTATTAAAAACACAATATCATAAAAACATTCCAACGGAGAATAAAAGCAGAGATCTAGCAAGTACATAGCACATAAATTGTTCAGAATACCAAAAGAAGAGAACAAGATGGTGTGCAATGCTTAGTTTGACTCTGAAGCACCTCTAGGACTTAACTTCTGCCTGGTAGACGATGTCTCATTTCGGTCATTCCATGCTAGGCATTGGAGTGAGGGGCTCGCTTGATTTTGATTGCTCTTCTTTTCCCTGCCCCTTAAAAAAGTGCTGATCATAGGAAAAATAGCCTTCCTGGCTTTTTAACCTCCTAGTTTTCTATGTATGCGAACTTTTCATCCATTGTCAGTGGCAACTAGACTTACCAAAGTTAGCTTTTAATATGAATGTGCAATTCTGGAAAAATAATGTATTGGGGTGTTTTATTTCAGCATTTATGAGAAGCTGATACAGTTTTGTGCAATTGATGAACTTGGCACAAATTACCCCAAGGTGAGTAGATGACACTCCTTTTGCAGAATTAGATGAGATTCACTGCAGTTACTGAATTCTGGTTCTGATTCTTATGTTAGCTATGATGGTTCTTGCTTCTAGACTGCTGGATGAAATAGAAACACCTTCCTATCTTGTTTCAGAAAATTGACTCCTACTACCAAAAGGGTAGTACTCACCGTGTTGTTATGCATGCTTTACATCATTTTTAGGAAGTATGGAACCAGCTTATTGTATTTTACATGTCCTGTAGTGTAGAATCCAGCACAGTCTCAGCATTCTTCTGTTATTGTGAGTTACTCTCCCTCAGGGGTTGTAGATAAAAAAAAACAGAACATGGAACTAGGCAGTGTTCTTAAAACTAGAAGTGAAGGACCTGTAGGGGATACAGCTTCAGTGGCCCTCGTCCAAACCACTATTCCCCTGACCTTACCTACATGCTGTTCTTCTCTGTCCTCCTAGCAGTATCTCTGTACACATGCATACACAGAGAGAGACCTTTGGGTGTAGTCTGTAAAGTTGTATTTTTTTTTAAGGGGAAACAATCTAGAATATAAAATTAAGCCTTTATTTTCATTTTTGACTGTTAACACTGTTGGATTATTTTTGCTGTGAGACTTTCTCCTTTTTGCCCTCTTGCAATACACCATGCCATCCAAAATCTGCTCTGTTGAATTCCTAGCCCTCCAGAGAAAATGCTGAAGGCTCATCAAGGAAGGAAGAGATTAAGGATGCCCCCCATCCTCATTCCACTGATTTCTACCAGCAGAATTACAGTTAGATCCTGGCCTGAATGTTTAAAGAAATAGTAATTACATAACAGAATTTTTCTTCTTCGTGGTCTCTGTGCCTCATACATTAGGAGCTTTCGCGCCTGCGCGGTAGCGTTCGGAAGATTCTAGAGCTTTGGCGGGAACCCCTCCCCCACGCCGGTGCTGCGCATGCTCCTCCCACCGACTAACGGTCTCTCCTCAGTTCTTTCTTGTCTGCCTCAGCATACAGAAGGTTCTGCTTGTTGGCTTGCTTTTCGATTCTGCTTTTGGTGTTTTTCGACTTCGGATTTGGCTTTTGACTATCCCTCTCGGATTTCAGACTTGGCTTTGTACTTTCTCGATCGGTTTTGACCTTTTTCTGGCTTTTGACGACAATTTCGGATCTCGGACTGTGTTTGGCGTTCTCGGACTCTTGCTTACTTTGCCTTGCTTCTGGTTTATGTCGACTCTCTTCAAACGCTGCGCCTCCTGTGGAAGGAAGGTCACTTTCTCTGACCGACACTCTAAGTGCCTGATTTGTTTGGGTGAGGGGCACAACGTTCAGGCCTCCCCTATTTGCAGAGAGTTTACACACCAGACTCTCCGTAACAGGGCGGCAAGGCTTAAATCCCACTGTTGGGAGGAATCTCTTCACGTCCAGAGACCCGAGACGATGACCGAGAAATACCCACCCTCTTCTTCTTCTTCAGCAGCAGCGGCGGCTGCCGTGCCCTCGACCTCATCGGTATCGGTACCGGGCTCGGTATCGATAATGAAGTTGCCGAGGATACCGAAGATCTCGGCAACTCGGGCACGTGAGGACCCTGCGGGCTTGCAGGCCTCAACCTCCTCCTCCAGGCCACTTACTGCGGCCCAGAAGAAGCGCCCTGCCACCGAGGGCATGGGGGAGAAGAAGAAGAAGAAGAGAAAGGAGAAGCGGCGCTCTTCACCGACGGTGGTGCGACCCCCGACTCCACCACCCACCCAGCCCGCTGAGGAACCTCAACCGATGGAGCTCCCTGAGGAAGAGGAGCCTCTGGAGGAAGAGGAAATCCTCAAGGTGTCAGACGAGGAGCAGGTCGTGCAGGCCTCGCCTCCTCAACTGCCCGAGCTGATCGCGGAGATCACTCCACCGAGTCGCCGTCCACCCTCAGCAGAACGCCAAGAGGAGGCTGTGGTCAGGCAACGCCCAGCCTCTCGACACGACGAGTCCCGCTCGCCGGAGCAGCGGGCCAGGCCTCCATCCCCGCGATATCGGGAGATGCGCCTGGAGAGGCGTCGCTCAGACGAGAGCGCCTACTCTCCTGCCTACCTAGGAAGGTACGCCCAGGAGCAGGTGTGGCACGAGCCGGCCGGCTCATACTATTCTTATTCGCCGTCATACAGGGATCGGTACCATCCAGATCCAAGGAACTGGTCACCTCGTCGCCGGTCTCGCTCACCACTGCGGGAGGCTCACTCCCCACTATGAGAGGTCACCGCTGCGTCGTTCACCGAGTCACCGTTGGTCCCGGGAGCCCTCACCCCGCTACAGGGCTGTTTCTCCACCACCGCGGACGACGGCCACAGCTACCCGCCCGACGCCACAGCCCACTGTGGCCCAGCCGGCGGTAGCTGCGACTTCTACCACGCAGGCAGCACACCGCCCTAAGCCCGCGGTCGTGCCCCTGCAGGTGACTCCGATACCAGCCACGACATCGGTCACACCAGTACCGACGCAGCCTGCAGCTCCAGCAGTCACCCTGGCACCTCCGGCCCGTAGGCCAGCCGAGGAGAAGGAGGCGGAGAGGTCGCCATCACCATCCGGCAACTCTTACGACTTGGACTCTGACTCTGCTGAGTCCACCCCTTCTTCTCACAAATCCCCACCGCTGGGGTTCGGGGGAGCCAGGCCCGGAGTCTGCACCGGAGGATGTACGCCAGTTTTCTGCGATCCTCCTCCGGATGGCCACAGCCCTTGGCCTAAAGGTGACCGAACCTGCTCCACAAGCCCAGGACCCGGTCTTCCAGTACTTGGAAGCCTGCCCACCATCGACCGCACCGCTGCCGTTCCTACCAACCCTGGTGGAAGCGATGAAGCAGCCGTGGGCAAAGCCGGCGTCAGCACAGCCTATCCCACATAGGCTAGAGCATCTCTACAGGACCCAGAAGGAGAACGCGGAGTTCCTCTTCAATCATCCTGTACCGAACTCTATTGTGGTCGAGTCGGCTCAAACGAAAGGAGGCAACCGAGCGCATACCACCCCTCCGGACCGTGAAGGACGGAAGCTCGATGCCTTCAGCCGAAGGTTCTATTCAGCATCGTCCCTGGTGGCCAGGACGGTGAACACGATGGCATGCCTTGCAGCCTACCACCCGGAACCTCTTTGACCGACTCGCTCCACTCCTTGCTGACCTACCGGAGGAGGCACGCGCCTCAGCCACACAGATCTTTGGCGAGGCCGTTGCAGTGGCTACACAGCAAATCGCCACCTCGAGGCACGCCGTGGAGGCTACCTCGAGGGTGATGGTTGGTGCCGTAGCCCTCCGACGCCATGCGTGGCTCCGGTCCTCTGGGCTTCAGGAGGACAGCCGTCGACGGATTGAAGATCTTCTGTTCGACGGCGAAGGGCTCTTCCACACTTCCACCGACAAGGCCATGGATCACCTCGTCAAGGCCCGGCTGACAGCGAAGAAGATGGGTATTAACCAACCTGCCCAGTCTCGCCGCTCTTTCCAGCCGAGGCCTACGTGGAGAAGGTCCTCCTCATCATTGGCGTACCAGCTGTGATCCCTGCAGTCGACCACGTTGAGGCCGTCGACGTCTTCGGCTTCGAGGAGGCTTCCCAGACGACACCCATCTTCGTCGTTCAAGAAGTCGTCCTCTGGAGCGAAGTCCCAGTTTTGACAGCCTTCGCAGGACTCCACCCATGCCATCCTTCGCCCTTCCGGTAGAACTGTTCCACCACCCGAGCCTGGCCAGGCATCTCGACTGTTGGCGGGAGATCACTGCGGACTCCTGGGTACTTACCATCGTCCGCCTGGGGTACGCCATCGAGTTCCAGGATATTCCGCCACGAGGTGTCTACTACTCCACCCCTGCCAGCTCAGCTCTACTGGAAGAGGTCCAGTCCCTCCTCGAGAAGGGAGCGATCGAGAGGCTCCCGCCTTCAGCCAAGACCACCGGCTTCTACTCGAGGTACTTCACGTACCGAAGGCGGACGGCTCCCTGCGGCCCATCCTAGACCTCCGAGGGGTGAACAAATACATCCACCCCAAGAGGTTCAAGATGGTCACGCTGCCGTCGATCCTCCCCTTCCTTCGCCGAGGGGACTGGTTTGTGTCCATAGACCTCAAAGACGCCTATTTCCACATCTCGATCCGCCCGCAGCACAGGAGATACCTTCGGTTCGCGATCGACGGCACCAGCTACCAGTACTGGGTGCTGCCGTTCGGACTTTCCACCGCACCATGGGTGTTCACCAAGTGCATGGCTCCGGTCGTGTCCTTCCTGCGGACGAAGGGCGTCTCCGTCTACCCTTACCTGGACGATTGGCTATTGGTGGCGTCCTGCAGACAGAAACTGTACAGGGACATTCATCAGACTTTGTCTCTTCTCACTCGGCTCAGACTCAGGGTCAACCCCAAGAAGTCCCATCTCGAGCCCACTCGGGTTCTCGACTTCATTGGGGCGACCCTCGTCTCGGTATCGGCGAGGGCCTTCCTCCCAGACGAGAGGGCGCGGACGCTTCGTCGGGCGGTGTCCACTGCCTTCGAGGCCTCGACGGTATCAGCGAGGAGAATCCAAGAACTCCTCGGCTACATGGCCTCAACCACCGCCGTAACCTACCTCTCCAGGTTACGCGCATGGCCGCTCCAGCACTGGTTCATCAGGGCCTTCGATCCACTCAGGGACGACCAGCGCCGCCGGTACCACCTGCCCCAACAGGTACTCCAATCGCTCCTGTGGTGGCAGTCGTACAGGAACCTCCTGTCAGGCATGCCGTTCTGCGAACCCAGGCCGTCAGTCACGGTAACGACGGATGCCTCGCTCTTCGGCTGGGGAGCGCACACCGGGGATCTCCGGGTCCGAGGTCGGTGGATGGACGACGAGCTGTTCCTCCACATCAACTCTCTCGAGCTGTTGGCGATCCACAAGGCCCTGAGAGCATTCCGACACCTGGTCACGGGCCGCACGGTGTTGATCCTCACCGACAACACGACGGTGGTCTGCTACGTGAACAGGCAAGGAGGGACGCACTCCACCACGCTGCTGGGCATCACCCTCGAACTCTGGAACTGGTGCGTCCCGCTCCGGATACACCCTGTGGCGGTTCACCTGGCGGGGCAGGAGAACACCACAGTGGACGCCCTCAGCAGGGACACCACTTCCCACCACGAGCGGTCCCTGTCCGGCGAGGCCTTCCGGATGCTTCGGGACCGATGGGGCGACCAGCCAGAACGCGAAGTGCCACCTGTTCTGCTTGAGGGCCAGCCACGATCGCCGCTCCATCGGCGACACGTTCCAGTTTCTGTGGGACGAAAGGCTGATCTACGCCTTCCCTCTGTTCCCGCTCCTGGGCCGTGTGATCGCGAAGATCATCGCGGACTGGGTGGACACGATCCTCGTGGCACCGTACTGGCCGAGGCAGCACTGGTTCGGACCCCTGATCGAGGCCGCCCGGGCAGGACTCTCAGGTTTCCACGGTACCGGACCTGCTGTCCCACTCCGACGGACTGGTGTTGCACCCGGACCTGGAGGATATCGCCCTAGACGACCCGGCCATCGGGGACGTCTTGACCGCGGCCAGGAAGGAGTCCACGCAAAAGAACTACCACTACAAGTGGAAGCGCTTCGTGGCCTTCGCCGAGGAACATCGAGAACCGGTATCGCCTGTCACCCTGCGTACCGTGCTCCACTTCCTCCTCCATCTCCGGCAACAGGGCTTGGCCTTCCCGTCGCTCAAGGTCTACCTCGCCGCAATCGTGGCATACCAGCCACCACGATCCCCATCGGCCGTGCTCTTCAGGGACGGTACCGTCAAGCAGTTCCTGAAGGGCTTGCAGCACCTCTACCCGCCGGTATCGCCACCGCTACCGCCGTGGTCGCTGTCATTGGTGCTGTCCCAGCTGACGAGGCCGCCCTTCGAGCCCATGGCCACGACGGACAACAGGCTGCTCGCGATGAAGACCGCGTTCCTAGTGGCCGTCACCTCTGCCAGGCGGGCGGGAGAGTTGACGGCGCTACGGTGCGATGAACCATACTTGGGTCTTTCATCGGGACAAGGTGGTCCTTTGGCCTGACATCTCCTTCCTGCCGAAGGTGGTGTCCAGCTTCCATCTGAGCCAGTACATCATCCTGCCGGCCTTCTACCCGGACCCGACGACACCTCTGGAGCGGTCCCTCCACTCCCTGGACGTGCGTCGGGTGCTGGCCTTTTACAAAGACAAGACTGCAGCCTACAGACAGACACCCCACCTGTTTGTCTGTTATGGCAGGCACTGGAGAGGCCACAAGGTATCCACCCAGCGCTTCTCTAAGTGGGTGGTACAGACTATTCACCTGGCGTACGAGCTTGCCAGGAAGCCTCCGCCAGACCTGCTTCAGGCCCAGTCCACCAGGGCCGTGGCGACATCTGCTGCCCTCCTGCGAGGCGTCGACCTGTCGGAACTCTGCCGTGTGGCGACCTGGTCCCAGCCGCCACTACAGGCTCGACTGCCGTTCCAGGAGAGATGCCCGGTTTGGACGTGCTGTGCTGTCTTCTGTGCTCTAGGATCTGGGACCTGACCCACTATCCTACTGGTAAGCTACACAGTCTCCTAATGTATGAGGCACAGAGACCACGAAGAAGAAGAACAGGTTGCTTACCTGTAACTGTGGTTCTTCGAGTGGTCATCTGTGCCCTCATACATCCCCGCCCAGCCTTCCCCTCTTTTTCAGGTCTCATCTGCTTCGGCGGACCAGAACTGAGGAGAGACCGTTAGTCGGCGGGAGGAGCATGCGCAGCACCGGCGTGGGGAAGGGGTTCCCGCCAAAGCTAACGAGCTCTAGAATCTTCCGAACGCTACCGCGCAGGCGCGAAAGCTCCTAACGTATGAGGGCACAGATGACCACTCGAAGAACCACAGTTACAGGTAAGCAACCTGTTCTTCTCTCTTTTAGGACATGTTTGATCCTCATGGGTGGTCTGAAGATTCCTATTATGAGGCACTAGGTAATCAAACTTCCCTTTTAATACTTTCTCTTTTATTTGTGAATGATGCTATAGCTGTAGGAGTTGTTCAGCTTAAATCATTGTGACAAACCGTTAGCTGAATTGTTTAGCTAAAACAATGTATTTATATTTTGTATGTGTTCCTTCCTCCATGGAATTGAAAGCAAGCTGTTCCAGTGGTTTATACCATTTCCTCCTTATCTGAATGAGAAGAAGCTTGCAGCATGCTGGCTGTAGTCTGAGGGTGGGGACATATGTTTTCAATGGAAAGGGATTATACACTGAAAATATTAATTTTGGAACACAAAGGCACTTAAGACTCAAGAGTACCATCTTTAGTGGCGTACTCCTTTTGATCTTCCTGACATAGGAATCTGTAGTGAATACTGTTTATTGTCATGTTGCTCTGTCTTTTCAGCAAAAGCACAGAAAATTGAAATGGATAAGCTGGAAAAGGCCAAAAAGGAGCGAACAAAGGTATCAGTTGATAAGTGATATAACTGATAGATGCCTATTTGTACATTACCCAAATAGTTAAAACAAATGCACAACATTTTATAACTATCTAAAATATCAGATAGTTATAAGATTTTCCAGCATTCTTCTAGCTAACCTTTATCATATCAGTCACTCAGCTTGTCTCTTTTGTTCTGTTTTCTACAAATTAAAACACAGACCCATCTGTGGTTCTGTCTTCTTTCTCCCATGATCATACAGATTTGTGGGTTTGTGATCAGACTACAGTAATTTTTCTCGTTGCTAGGTTGCTGTCTGTAATGCACAGAGTGTAAGTCATACATGTAGAGACATGCATTCTAGAGACTTTAATCTTATTAACTGTTAAGGAACATGAGTCTGTTTTTGTTATTGAATGTATTTTATGTTGATCACAAAAGGGCCAGGATTTGTGCCCAAAATGGTGCCATTGTGTCTGTGAGTGGTAGAATAGCCTTCATATATATTGCAGCTCAGATCTGTGAGACAGCTTTGATACTAGCAAAGCACAGCTCATTTCTGTGCAATATTTTTAAAGTGTATATACCTTTAGATATTCATCTGTTTCTGATTACTGATTAGAAGTAAAGGCAGAGAAGTGTTGTAGATCATTTGAGAAAGCCTTCCTTACCCCCAAATGCTCGCAAATTCCTCCTCCTCCTCCAAGTATTTAGTCACAGCTGAGACAGTCAGTAATTTATTTATTACAATCCATAGATCCAAGTCACAGTTGATTTTTTTAAAATTATTCAGTTTGTAATCTCTATATAGTTGACCGTCCTCCATACAGACAGGAAGGATCTCCCTCTCATCATGAACTTTTGTCATATTCCTAATTTTATTTAATAAGTATCTGAGATACAGGATATGCATACTTTTTTTTCTTCCTAGATTGAGTTTGTGACGGGCACTAAGAAGGGAACAACAAATGCTCCTTCTACAACCACCACAACAGCCAGCACTGCAGGTGGAGGTAAGGGGAAGATTCTGCTGTCCATAGCACATGAAAGCCATGGAAAAGTTTCATTTGCCCTATCTCCTTTAGAACTTTGACAGGAGAAAAATAGGCTACTGGTAGTGAATGACAGCAAATTACAATATCAGCAAAGTGGTTGTCAGCCAAAAAAATTGCATCAAAAATTTCTGAATAAGAAAGACCATTCTTTGAAAGGAAACTTCTTCAACTAAAATAGTATCTCTTGGGGAGAGGAGGAATCTATACATAGAAAGAAACACCCATCACTACATAGAGAGACATGGGAGTCATTTAACTGTAATCTGCTGGCCAGCATTGCTCCTTCAACCCACTCCTGTCAGTTTCTTTCTCTGTCTGTAGCCAGATCAAGGTCTTTCATAGCTCTATGATCTCCCTGTTAATCTGTCTCTTACTCAGTTCCTTCTTCACATCAAAAAGTTCTCACTGAGAGGTCATTCTTTGCCAAGCAGAAACCTTTGATTCTTCAGCCTAGATTAATTGTATAATTGGAATAGAATTAAGAATTTTAAAATGAGTATCTTGTTACATAAACTTGTCTGTGGATCACTAAACCTAGTGTTTTGGTAGATGTTGTGACAGAAATATTGGAAACATGTTAGAGATCATTCATGCAGTAGCAAATCTATTGAACTTGGTAGGAATTCTGTGAAATTGGTCAGATTTTGTGGGGCAAGCCCATGAGGTAGATTCAGCAGGTTCTTTTTCACATGAAAGTATTACTTATACCAATCAGTTTTTCTGCCCATGAAAGTACAGAAGTACCTTGAAAACTTGAGTGGAAGATACAAGTCAACAAAAAACTATTCATCTTTGTGGGAAGGACCACAGTTCAGTGGCAGAGCATGTGCTTTGAATACAACAAGTCTCAGATTGAATCCCTGCCATCTCTGAGAGGACTAAGAAAGGTGTCTGTCTGAAACCATGGGGAGCCATTCTACTAATGTAACCAATATGTTGCCCTCCAGAAGTTTATCCACCCTATTATCAGATGCTGGCTGTAGCTGGTGGGTGTTGTAGCTTAAAATATCTAGAGGGCACCAGGTTACCTACCCCTTGTTATAGGGACCCTTTTTAGGTCACAGCATGAGACAACTTCTTGTGGTTTGTGCCTTGTCAGGTATCTTTCAAAGTGTGTCTCTATCAAGTACAGTAAACATAGATGTTTGTGAGCTTTTGATTATAAAGGGCAGTGAGCACAAACAACCCTATAGGCAAAAGACAGGATTTTCAATAGGATTCCTTTTATGATTGTTTTTCATACTGAGAGCATATAGTTCACTATATGTCAGCTTTTATTCTGAGCCCTCTCTGAAGATTTTATTTTAATATTTTAAAATATATTTTTTTAATAGTCCATAAAATACTCCATGCGAGGGGAAGTATCAGGCTAAGGGAGAAGGCCAGCCTAGCAGAATGCTTCCACCACCAAGAATGCTCACCTCTCATTGGTAGGGAATTATGGATTTGGAACAGTCATTTAGATGTGTGGGTATTATGGAGTGGGACAGAACAAGTAAAAACCTCTTCATTTAGGAGAGAGGTGGGCAGCCTTGGAAGGGAGAGGCCAGAGGCCATTTTCTGTCACCCCTAGTCCTGCTGCAGGCCACCCCAAGCCCTCCCAATGATATTGGATGTAATCCAGTCACTACTGGCTAAAAAAACAAGACAAAACTTACAATTTAAAAAAAAACAGGTCTATTTTGATGGATGTTTCTTCCTGTGTATAGATGCAAAGGACACACTTCATTCTACTGGAAGAATAAACCCCTTGGGGGCTTCAGAAGATGCTATCTTTTTGGAAAAATAAAATTAAAAAGTGGGGAGGAGCAATGAGGGCTCAAGGGAGTCCCTGGACTCTTTAGAAAGAAATCTTAGTGGACCCCTGGGCTGCATGATTCTCGCCTCTGATGCAGGGGTAGCTCTTCTAGAGACTGATGAAGAAGGATCTGATCTGAGTAGGTCCTGTCAAAACTAACATTTGCTTCTTGAACATACAGATGCACAGAAGAGGAAAAGCAAGTGGGATTCTGCCATTCCTGTGACAACGATAGCGCAGCCTACCATTCTCACTACCACAGCAACACTGCCAGCTGTTGTGACTGTTACCACCAGTGCAAGTGGCTCTAAAACAACTGTTATCTCTGCAGTTGGCACCATAGTGAAAAAGGCAAAGCAGTGACAACCACAGCAAAGAAACTGGAGGGTTTTGTGTGGAATTTTCTGGAAGATTGAGTCGTGCCAAAAGTATCCCTTTTGGAAGTAAAGGGGGGATGTTCCCCTTCTTCTGGTGCAAAACAATTATGAAAGACTGTTTCAAAATGGACATGAGAAGGAAGAGTTGACTGTATATATTCGTATTCCCATGTTCACGTGGGAAGAAGATACTGATTTTCTTGTGTGGACCTGTCCCTTTTAATGTATTGTGTGCAGTGCATTGTCACTCTGTACGATGTTACTTCATCAAATGCTCTCATTGTGTTAGGATTGTTAAGCTCTGTGAAATGAGAACTTCAAGGAGATTGTAACGAGATCACTTTCTTACATCCTTGGCCATTCAGTGCTGAATTACTCCACTTCTTCTGCCTTCTCATCTCTTTTGTTCCAGAGAATGATAGGCCACAGCGCCATTGATTTTTCCCTGTGGAAAACTGTAAGAGTATTAAGGAAAGATAATGTATAGATTGAAGTTTCATGTAGATCATCCTAGACTGTGTGAGCTATCACTGTGTAAATGTTTAATTTTGATTTCGGATACTAAAGGTTTGAAAGCTTTAACATTTGAGACGAAACAGTGAAAGTCAACACTGAAGATTTTTTCTAGTCTTTGGGAATCCTTCTGCAAAAGATGAACTTTGCTGATGGGAAGGTGCTGGTAAAGAGGGAGCAGCAAATGGGGAATTCTCTATGTCTATTTTAAACGTCTTTGTGTGATAGTGACATTGGTGCCCGACTGCACAGTTGTAGTAATGCTGCCATTTCCACCAATGTAACAACAAAAATGCTGTCAATTCTGTTTGTTTAAGCTTTTTTTTTTTTTCCCTGTATAACATCTTGGAATACAAAAAAAGTGTTTTGAAATCCTGTTGTCATACTTTACTGTTGGCATTTATCTGCCTTCTGTTCCAGCTTGAAAAAATGACCTGAATAGTACTGTCTACTTGAACAGAATCCAGAGAATGTTGCATTTCATTTAAGAGAATGCAGAATATTTGGGGAGGAAGCATGAGGGATGAAAGCCTCTACTGTCTCCATTCCAGTTTGAAATGTTTTCATGCTGTTGATTTTTGTAGTCTTATTTGTAATTATTCACGCACCATCAAATACACTCTCAGCTGACAGCTAGAAATTTTGAAGTTTAACAGATAGAATCATAGATCTGGAAGAGACCACAGGGGCCATCCAGTCCAACCCCTTGCCATGCAGGAACCCTCATCAAAGCACCCCCAGCAAATGGCCATCCAGCCTCTGCTTAAAAACTTCCAAAGAAGGAGACTCCACCACACTCTGAGGCAGCATATTCCACTGTCGGACAACTCTGACCATCAGGAAGTTCTTCTTGAGGTTCAGGTGGAATCTCCTGCAGCTTGAATTCATTGCTTCTTGTCCTAGTTTCTGGAGCAGTGAAAAACAAGTGCACTTCAAATACTTAAACATGGTTATCATGTCCCCTCTTAACCTTCTCTTCTGCAGACTAAACATACCCAGCTCCCTAAGCCACTCCTCATAGATAGAACCATAAAATCAGATGATAATATGATAATTGGCTTCTAAAACTGGAATTTGCCATGTCATATATGATTACAAAATCCACTACTGGAAGTTCCACTGAAGGGTGAATTCTACCAATGATCAAGGTATAATTACTATTTATTTTTGTCTGTTTAACTGACTGGTACCTTGATTTATAGAACAGCATCTCACCAAGAATGCTGATCTTAACACCTTTATTTTCTATATCTGTTGGAGTGGTTTAGATTGGTGCTTCTCAGAGTGTCTTATGTGGAGGACCAGTGATTATTTTGTTCTAGTGTCCCAGGGACAGGCACTAAGTATGTGCCTGTTTGTTTTATTCCTTGCTGGAAACTTGCCAGGGACAGGAACCTTCCAGGGACTATGTGAATAGCTGTGATCTAGGTGAAGAAGAAGAAACCTCTGGGCTGATTCTTTGCACCAGAGAAAGGGACTTGTAGTCCTCCAGATATTGTTAGACTGCCAGCTCCTATGAACCCACCTACTATGGCCAGGAACCAAGAGGCCACAATTAAAATGGTGACGCTGTTGCAAGGGGATTGCATAGACTCAGTGCTCATTCTTTGCGACCTAGATCAGCGTTCAGCAAGTACCAGTTGTTAGGTCAGAAAAGGTTACTTCTCGGTGAATACTTAAGATCAGGGATGGGGTACCTTTGACCCTTCAGATGTTGGTGGATGACATTTCCCATTTTTCCTGGCCGTGCTATCTGGTTTATTGCAAGTCTGAAATGGGATGCTATGGTTTGTTGTTAATTATTGGATGATCGGGATAAAAAAACAGTTTGATCTTGGCTTTTAAATCAAGAGTTCCCCGCTTCAGATGCAATACCCATTTTAAGAGACCAAGACCAAAATGCCAAAGGCAATATGTAAAGGAACAGCATGTAGGTTCTTCACTTGTTTGCAGTTTCCCAAGCCATCATTTGTCAACTCATCCAGTTCAATTGGATTAATTTGCTAGTAGGGATTCTTAGCATTATTGTCTTACCTGCTTTAAGATTTGCAAACAGTGACGGGTGAGACTGCAAACAGTATCCAGAATTTATAAGTGACCCATGTGTTAAATTTAATTCCATCACTATTGAGAATAACAAAGGTATCCTTGGCTGGATTTGGTTTAATTTCTTGACACGGTTTCCTATCCTAAGAAAGGATCTCCAGGGTGTCTCTTGCCAATTTAGCCTGCATGATTAAACCGCAATGAGCTGGAAGCAAAATGAAGCCTGTCTATCACCACATTCTCTCTCTGGTAAATTAGTACTTCTCGCTGACTTTGATGAACAGTTCATGAGGCTAGGACAAAGGAAACATACTTTCAGAGGTCACATAATCAGTTCAGCCTAGCAAGACCACTCATTGCATAACTGTTCTGATCTCATGTGGACTAAGAACATTCTCTCTTTATGGCAGTGAAGAGAGCACTCTGTTCTCAAGATAGTTTTAGATGAACCAAGAAAAATGCTGAGACGAAATCAACAAGCTTACAGAAGTGCATCCTGACATCAGTTCTCAATTCTGCCACTGACTTCCTCGTGTATCATCTTGTCACACAGGCTATGATCCATTTTCTGTCTATACTGTAACAGAAGAACCACCCCACAGTGGGTAATCCCTCCAGCACTCTTATCTGAAACAAAGCTAACCCCTGTTTCATTACAGGAGGGAGCACTACTTGAAAGAGGGACAGTGCTAAAGGTGGAGCCTGAAAGCATAAGCAGAAATGCATGCTGGACCCTGATTAATGTGCTCCAAGCGTCATCATCTATGTAGGCTGCTATGAAGCCTCAAAAGTTTACAGTACAAGCATTCATAGGTTTTCTTTGTGGGTGGAGACAACTGGATCAACCACTATGCAGTGTGAACCTGGCCTTTGCTGTCCTCCTGTTTCTGCTCATAGTTCAAGCTTCTGTTTTTAACCCATGAAAGCTTGAGATAACTTGGCACAGCTTACCTCCATGTCCATTATCATCAAGAGTATCTTTCAAGGAATTTTGATCCCAAATTTTCCAGGCAGAGCCTCCTGACTCCTGGACCTGTTTTTATGGAATGAACTTGATGGGCCTGCATCTTCCCACAGGTCAGCCATGCAGACGATTCAGAAGTTTTTAAACACCTTCCAATTCCAATAGTTAGTCAAAATGTGCCTTAATCTATTGTTGCAGTTACTTTGTTGTATTAATTTAGCTGCTGCTTGACTTGAGGTGCAGTTATACTATTCTATTTTGATACTTTGAGCTTATGGTGTTTTAATTTTGGAAATGGCATTGAAGTAAAGGAGAAAGCTTGGCATACCCTGGATTAACAATACTTTTTCATTTTAATGCTGACATCTGTCCCTACTTCCACGGATCAAAAGGGCAGACCTTGGATTGCTTTCCTTTCCCCACCCCTCTCCTGAAAAATGTTTGTAAAGAGATTATTCTGGAGATTTATCATACATCCTCTGATTACTCCCTCCCTGCAAATGACTCAGAACTGCTATTGCTTCTGAATCTCCTGGGGAGGTTTTATGTTCAAACAAAGATATTCAAAGACACTCAACACAAAGTTATGCGTGTTCTCCAGACGGGCCCTCTCAAGCTGGATTCATAACCTCAAAATGGCCCTGATGTACATGAATATGAATAATAGACTCTATAACACAACCCTCCCCAACCTTGTGCCCTCCAGATGTTTTGAATGACAATTCCCATCATCCTTAACTGATGAGATATCATGGGATTTGACATGCAAAGTATCTGAAGGCATCAGGGTGGGTAAAGATTTACTTATTTCTCCTTTCTCTTCAAATCTGAAGACATTTGATGTGCAACATTTGAGGCATTTTAGGTTTTCAAATCTTGAGTTAAGTCTGTTTAGTATACAGCAATAAAAGATATTTAAAGGGGTGTTATCCTGTTTACTGGGGGTCCCGTGAGGGACACCTAAATGTGCTCAACCATAGGTGGGAAAAATTAGCTCAGAGCACTGCTTTAGCGTTACGAGAGGCAGGGTAACTTAGCAGGATCTTTAACCCAATGTCTACAGGGTCAGGCCAGTCAAGAAGCAAACCGTTTTGAAATGATAAATGAGGTCTTTATTAAAATACAACCAAACAGTGTATGCAACACACTCACTCAGATAACTATAGAAACTAAAGGTGAGAGTGGGATAGAGGGATTTTCAGAGGGATAGTTGAATTGGGTGATACGAAACCTGTTCTGAAGACCAGAAGAATAGAGAGAGATGCTGGGGTTCGATGTGGCTCAGCACGTGGAGCTGAGGGGAGGCTTGCCAAGCAAAGCGGCAGGAAGGCGGTCTGGAACTCGGGAGCGATCCAAGGAGGGTCTCGGAATCAAGGGTTTTTATAAGGAGAGATGTGACTGCAGGCTATGCCGTACTTGGTGAGAACAATGGATTTCGGGTGCGAGACAAAGCCTTGGAAAGGTCAAAATTTAACATGATTGAGTTAGGTCTGAATTGACAAAGGGGCAGCCAGTATGCAAATGCGTGATGCTGGACAGCTGATAGTTCAGCTAGTCAAGTTACCTGCTCGGGGCAGGGAGTCCTTTGTAGGTGGTGCGCATACATAATAGGGTGTTTGCGGGGAGATCTCCTGAAGCGGCGATCTGGCTATTTCTGGCTTGCCTGTATTGTTTAGGAATATTGCAGCAATCAGCTGCCAAGCCTAGTTTTGTGCTTGTCCACGGGCCTCACAAACACGTGGAGAGTGGTGGTGGAAGAAAGCCGAATTTTTGATATCAAAATTATATCTTTATGCTATCGCCAAGGCAGCCTAGAAGCTGCAGTAACAGGGGGTTTGTGGTAAAGAAGATGTCAAGATCCAGGAAATGAGATCCAATACATATGTAATGAATTGACTCCAGTCTGTGTGATGTGTTCACCCAGGTTGAGCCATATTCCTAATTTTCTTTCTAAACTGTTAACAACTGTCCCTTGTTGTCTTGTGTGAACGCTTGCCATCCCCACTTTAATGTTTTATATTAGAATTTGAAGCTTTGGATATCTGCTGACAGTGACATGGCCTATCTATTTTACCAGAAACACTGATGGATCGTTCACTTGCTGTTCTTTAACTGTTTCCCTTCTGTCCTCAGCAAGCTATCATTACAGTGGGTGCCAAGCCAACAGCAGCTTCAAGTATTCCCTCCTGCACCAAAATGATGCTACAGATTTCCATTCTCTTCTCAGTTCAACATCTTACAACACTAATTCTTCGTTGAGTGCTACTGCAAATCAACTCACAGCTGTACTGTCAATAAGAAAAGCATGTGGGAACACTTCAGAAATGACACACTACTTCTGGTTTCCCACCCACAGCAAGCAAATTCCTACCCTGAGGTACCATAATTCCTTGCGAAGTATTTTATGTGTTCGTGAGGCAAGGATTACTCAGAGTTGGTTTTCCCAGTGCCTTCCCCTGAAATATAGCCGACAGCACTTGGTAGTCTCCCATCCAAGAACTAACCAGGGCTGACCCTGCTTAGCTTCCAATATTAGATGGGATCTGGCGCCTGTAGGATGTTTAGCACCTCTGCTTATTTTTAATACACATTATTTATTTGGTTGGCTTAAACATGTTTTTCAGTATGTGGCTTTTCCCCCCAAATAACTAACAAAATATAACAAAATTGTTTTAAAACAAAGATCAAAGCATTAAAAATAATAAAATCAACAATCAACAAAAGCAAGTCAAAATAATTTTCACTTCAAATTACACAACCGTGAAGTCCAAAGACACAGTCACTAAGAACAGAGTAACAAAATCACTGACTTCACCTACTTAAATAAAATAATCTGAAATAAATGTTTTTGGGAAGTGCCTGAAAGAAAGCAGAGAGAGAGTTAATTCCTCCTCTTGAACAAGGAAGTTCCATAAATATTGGGCTACTGTGGAAAAGACTATCTCATGCTTAGTCTAATTACCTCTCCTAATGAAAGTACGTGAGCACAGTGTTGAGCCTTCAATTAGCAAATGTGTGGACCATCTTTTTTTTTCCTTCTCAAAACCAACAACACTTCTGTTGCTCAGCATGTCAGAACAGCTCTTCCCACCCCACACACCACCACAGTTCGCAAAGCTACGTAGTGGAACCAGCAAAAACAAGACACACCCATAGCTTCTAGGTTCACCTTTTCTGGCTTAAAAGGTTGTCCAAGCTGCCTCTTATCCAGACAAACAAATTCAAAACAGTCTGTCCTGCATTTGAGCTTTTTATGCAGTCCACCTACACTACCTCTCCCTCTGTACTCCCCCTGCCTTAATATTCACTCCAGTGCCCTCCCTGGCCTTCAAATAGATTTCTCTGGGAACTGAAACTTAACTGGTCTCTCAAGGAAAGATGTGGAGAAACCCCTGGTTCTGTTCACCTCAATAGAAAAGTTCTCCTGAAGGCTCAAGCTGGGAATTCTTCCTGCCATTACGCAAACTTCTAAAAGACTTCTCTACAGACTACATTTTAATCAGTTTCACTCCCTCTCAATGAGGTGAGCACAGAACTGAGTTGTTGCTTTTCCCCAATAGTCCCCAATAGTCCCCTGACAGGGGACTCTATTCCAAACAGCAATCCAAATTGTATTGACCCCCTTCCTGTGGAAAGGATCACATTATCACAGCAAAAAGCAGTGTGCACACTGTGGAAATCCAATGTCCCTGAATCAGAAGGGGGGAAAAATAATCAAAAACAGAGATATGAATCCTGAGCAGGAAATCAGCAAAAATTGGGCTTTTATTACTGCAAATCTATAATCCAGAAAGAAAAGCCATGGAAACCCATTGGCAAACCTCCTCTGAACAAATCTTGCCAAGAAAACCCCATTACAAGATCACCATAAATCAAGAGGTACCTTGAAAACTCTCCAGATGGTTTTGGACTCCAGTTCTCATCAGCCCAAGCCCACACACTCAGCTATCAGGGATAAAATATAGTCCAGCAACATCAGGAAGGTTACAGGTTCACCTTCCCTGTTATACACACTCAACTAGCCACAAGTCCCTGTGAACTTGTCATGACATACAGTTGGCCTGCAACGTTCACGAGTTCCACAAACTGTATTACTCACTAGTTTGTAGCTGCTGCTTAACTAGTAATGTAGCTATAAGTGTAGGTGATGATAGTACTGTATTGCAATGACAGGGAGCAGCTCCCGGAGTAAGCCACAGGCTCTGCTTTCCTCCCTCCTTCTCTGGCTGCTGCTGTTCAGCAAGATGGCTGTGGCTAGTCCTCCTTGCCTCCCATACCTGTCAGAAGCGGGAGATCATGAAGCATGGTCCAAAAAGGGATCTGTGCACATGGAAGTCAATAATTCTGCTCCCCAAAGTGTGTCGGGGGGGATAATGAAGTACTTCCAAAAAGGGATTTGTGCATCTGGCAGTCAATAACTCTGTTCTTAGGAGGGGAGAGATCACAAAGGACTGTCCAAACAGAGACTTGTGCACATGGAATTCAAGCTGTGAGGACCTTGGGCATTTTCTAGGGGAAAGCTTGGAGACCAGCAGAGGCCACAGGTCCTCAGAGGCACTCAGATCCAGGCAGACACATCCTAATGCCTGAGTGAGAAAAACAGCAACAAGCCAAGCTGCTGCTGGCTGCTGCAAAAACCGCCTTCACTGTCATACTTCTCTTCCTTCTCCTGGATAAGAGTAAGGACTCTGAAGATTTTTGCAGCAGCAGTCTATATAAGGCATGTTTGGGGAGCCTAGAGATATTTGTGTTGTTGTTGTTTTCACTTTCACGGGGATCCTGAGCTCTAACACCTGCCAAACTTGAGCAACCACTATACTTCTAAGCAGGTATATTTGGACTGCACTGTAAAACCACTGAAAGAGGCCCCCAGCATACTTGCTTGTTATCAGTTCACCTACAGAGCATCTAATCTGGCAGCCAACAAAACGGGAGTGGGATGAGTCACAAACTGTAGAAAAGGCTACTAGACACCTCTTCCCCTGTAGTCATTCTTAAAGCTGCTATTAGCAGTGATATAGACTTGAGTCGATAGACTTGGACTCAAGTTGGACTTAAGTCACTTCAGTGACTTGACTCAGACTTGACTCAGCCATAAATGATACACTAACTTAACTCAACTCGAGACTTGTATATTTTTAGTGACTGACTTGCTGCCCTTGGTTCAGTAACATAACACACTCATCCAGAAACCTTACAACTTTGAACAACGGTTCCATCTCTTTTTGCCTACTGGTCACATGATGATCTGTCTCAAGCCCAAAGCATGGGCACATTTCTCAGAGGGGAAGAGCAAACAGATTAGGCAATGGGCTTGAGGTAGGCTTGGGGTCTGCTCAGCAGCCTGTCCCTGCTACATATTGGAGGAGCCTTCTAAAATATTTCCTTAGAGCAAAAGACAAGACTCACCCCCAGAGTACAGGGTGTATTCTTCAAAGGAGAACAGCAAATGTGTTAGGCAATGGGCCTGAGGAAGAAGGTTCCTTCCTTTTAGTTTTTGAAACTTCAATAATGGGGAGTAAGATAGAATCCTATTCTCCACTTCTGAAACTGCAGATGGCAAAATTGCAAATGTGGAGAGCCGACCCTGCTTAAATTGTTAAAACTGAATTAATTTAATTCTATCCAATAATTCTGGAATTTTGGTTGGGGTATAAAGTTGGCTCCCGGACTTGAGACTTGACTTGAAAGTATCTTCAAGGACTTAAGACTTGAAGGTAGAGATCTGAGACTTGACTTGAGACTTGGAGTAAAAGACTTAAATATATCACTGGTTATTAGCCCTACTGAAGGGAGTCGGGAGACAGAGGCACAAGATACACCGATACCTCAGTTTTAATAATAGTAGAACAAACAGTAGCTTCACAAGTGA
The DNA here is from genome assembly GCA_948472985.1 of Iguana delicatissima. Taxonomy (NCBI): domain Eukaryota; kingdom Metazoa; phylum Chordata; class Lepidosauria; order Squamata; family Iguanidae; genus Iguana; species Iguana delicatissima. The sequence continues at coordinate 264,603 of CAOKZL010000063.1, forward strand.
CTTATGCTGGAAAGAGATAAATCACTTTCTCAGTGCTGCTGCTTTAATCAGACTGAAACCACTACTTTAAAGTGAAGATTTCATTTGGCCCAATCCAATTCATTTGGATAGCCATACTTAAAGAAAAGCTATTTTGGGGGTGGGGGGAAGGAGGCATGCCAATTGTCTTTTCCCCAAATAATCAGAAGCAGCTGGCAAGGGATAAGAAGGGAGGCACAGAAGAAAGGGCAAAGACTTTCTTCTCCCCACTTCTCACTGGAGACTGCAACGTAGGTGGCTGCTTTAGGTAAGAAAAAAGAAAATGTCAGGCAAAAAGAAAAAAAAAATACATGTGATTAACTTTACCTGCAGTTTGAGCCTGTGACAGCTGTCCCCTAAGGGCAGGATCATTTTCATGTGTGCATAGGGAATCATGAGCATCAGCAGGTAGATGAGGCTTACGTAAGCTAGTACTTCAAGAGAGACTGATTTTGCTGTAGTGAAATTCTTTGTATATGATCTCTCCACATGCTGTTAAGAGACACTTGGTGGAAAGAACATTGAGGTTTTTTGTGTGTTCATGACTTCTGCATAGAAGTTTCCCAAGCCTAGGGACAAGATTCTGCTGGCTGGCATAACTTGGATGGTATAAAGAGATGGTGTCAGTACAGCAGCAGGGACGAAATAGCCTGGGTCCTGTGGAAGGTGTGCGTGTGAAGATGGCAGAAAAAGTTGTGTCCTGTGAAGAGAGGAAGCTGCTTTGCTGGCTCTTGATCTGCTCAGGAGCAAGCTGGGTTGCTCTCCTCCCTTCACAAGGGACTGTTTTCTTCTCCTTTCTTTCACTTCCAGTGTACACCGTGCCAAAAAGTGCTTTACAGGGAAATGCAGTGTTTCTGAACCAAAACCTATGAATGAGACTTATGAAAACTTATGAATAAAAGACTTTCAGGAGTACCAGACATCATCAGCCCTGCTTAGGTCTTGCAAAGTCAGGGCTGTGGTGTCCTCAGTTGAATCAAGATGAATCTCCTTCTTTTCCTGCTGTCTTCCACTTCATCAAGCATCATCATATTTTCCAATATATTATACCATCTCATATGCCCAAAATACAACAGCCTCACTTTAAGTCATTTGGCAATGAAATGTTGTTGTAGTTATGAACCCTCAAGTCAATTCTGACTTATGGTGACCCTAGGTGAACATATCACTGGGTTTCCTGGGGCTGAGAGTATGTGCCACACTCAAGGTCACCCAGTGGATTTCCATGGCCAAGTAGGTAATTGAAGCCTGGTCTCCAGGGTCACAGTCCAATGCTCAAACCCCTACACCATGCTGTGTTAAACAAGCATCAGTTATCAAGAAGATTCCAGCCTCTGTTTCCTTTTTTGAGGGGGTGGAGGGGGCTCCTATTGATGGGGAAACTCAGTATCGAGGGTCCTATCTGTTGATTTTTCCCACTGATCTCAGGGACACCTTGGAAGTCTTTAAGAAGGATATGCCCTTGTAACACTTGCTGCCAGGTCCAGTCGTACTGTACTGCTAGACAGAATGAGGCAGCTGCTTCAGGTGGCAGATACAGAGGGACCAGTGTAAGCAGCCTCCTGGTTGTTCCTTTACTGAAAGACAGAACTGTGTATGCCACAAGGTATTCCTTCACTAATCTGCTTCCCTGAGATGTGACTGGAGACAAGATCACCTCTTTAGTATTTAAGTAAAATTTTACCACCAGTCTTCTTTGCTTCTGTATGTAGAATTGGAAAGGGGTCTTATTAATTGCCTCAGGCAGCAAAATGTCTTGGGCTAGACTTACCTGCTGCCCACGAAAAATATTCTTCTACAACTAAGCAAGTCCATGACATAGCATAAAATCTGACCTCAAGCTGTCTAGATCCCAGTTTATTCTATCCAGTGCACGTTTTAAGCATTAGCTATCATCTCATGTTCTTAGGAATCTTGGGTGTCCTCTTGCATTTCCCAGGGCTTTGGATCTATCAAAAGATACAAATTCATACCATGGGTGCATGTTTCTTACAACACCCACATAGCTCCTCACTCTCACTGTCAATGGGGGAAGGGGAATGGTATTAACCACTAACACCAAAAAAATAGAATTACAGGAGTCAACATCAAGATCAACAAGATCAAACCTTTTAAGCAATGTTAGGTACAGAACCCTTTTAGATATAACCCAGTTGTATGTGTTTGCAACAGGAATTCCATTTGAGGCACAAAGCTGTAGCTGAATATCTGAAAACAAACAGCTATTCAGACAGTTAGTCCCAAGCAGCTATTTTCCATATGGGTGCTTTGATCTTCACACAGCATAAAAGGCATTTCATGACCCACTTTGACGAAAGAAGAGGGGTTTCCTGGTTTGTTAAGCTCCCTTATTCTGGGACTCAGTTTTGACAGCAGAAATTGGCTGATGCTTCCAGGAAAAAAAAAACTTTGTGTGAAATATACATTTGCCAGAAATACAGTTGTCTGAGCAGCAGAGATCGTGAGCAACAATCTCATATGATACCATACTTTCCCTTTTTAATTTCACAGAAGAGGAGCTGGCAATTTCACACTGCACTTGGCCTTCCTACATGAAGGGCTCCTTCCATGAGGGGTGTTTTTGCACTAGTGGCAGCTCTCTGTACAGCTGACTCTATTACATTATGTTGGTTTCTGTGGCCCTGTACAGTTTGGACTGAGGGCTGTTCTTTGCAAGCCATATCTGCAGCCAAGATTCTTTTAACTGGAAGGGTAAAACCCTTACCTATGGTCATCCCTCTATGATTTTCTTTCTGGCCTTCATCTAATACATATGCCTCTTTGACTACCAATGTTAGGAGTGGTTTATACAGTTATGGGAGGGATCCAAAATATTGCACGAAATGCCACAGAAACTCCAAACATGCATACAGCTCTCATCACCTCATCATAAGAAAGCACACCATCCAACAACTGAAACTGGTTAAAGTTGCCATCTACTTGCACTATTGTGCCATCATTATTGGTCCTGCTCACATACTCAAATGCAGTATAATTGTGTGGGATGTTTAGAATGCAAGTCCACTTGATACTTGCTTGCTACATGGATGGATATGCTGCCTTTCACTCAGTTTATTTTAGGAAAGCAATTTCAGGGAAAAGATAGGTGAAAAGACTTTAAAGAGCTGAGAACTGACCAGTGGTTACTTCCCAAACTGGCCAGAAAGCTAGCATGATATAGTAGTTTGAGCACTGGACTTATGACTGTGGAGACTCGAGTTCAATTCCCCATTTGGCCACGGAAACCCATTGGGTGTCTCACACACACACACAGCCTCAGAAAAACCTGCGATAAGGTCACCGTAGGGTTGCCATAAGTCAGAAACAACTTGAAAGTCCACAACAACAACCTAACTGCCCACACAGATTTCATGAGGCTAAGTCTCCTGCCCACCCTATTTATTGGTGCTAGGGAATGGGATCAATCCTAACACTGGGTTTGCTGTAGCAACTTTTCCTATTATTATTTATGTTTGCATTGTCTAAAGGCTGTGATGTTTTGGGACAGGGATAGAAAAACTGCCCCACACACACACACACACACACACACACATTTTGCTGCAGTGCAACTCCTATCATGATTCATTGGCCATGATGGCTGGGGCTGAGTTAAGTAACATCTGGGAGGTCATAGGCTCCCCATTCCTGATCCAGAGAGGGTGAGGGCAGGCACAGAAGACACAAACTTTGCCCACTCTTCCCCCTGGTTTCTTCCCTTTCCCCACTTCCAAACAGAGCCACTTACCAAAAACTGCCCTATCAGAAGGGTCCCAGTGACTTTTTAGCATATTGATATTGTTGGTTATGATTTTATTACCATATTTTGATGTTGCTTGCAAGCTACCCTGGTACAACCTGATTTCTGAAAGGCAGAATATAAATAACTGTAATAAAATGCTGTCTGCCTACCAGCCTACCTGTTGTGTAACAGCTTAGGGTACCAGTTTGCAAAGCGCTAACATGAGGCCCTTCTGGTCTACAGGAGTGAGGTACATATAGTGGCGTAAATACTGTGACTGCAACTCCCATCAGCTCAAGCCAAAATAATCAATAATGAGGGGTGAAAAAATTAAAAATTAAAATTAAAAAAATTAAAGGGACAAGTGCTCCATTTTCCTGGCCTAGAGATACCATGGGCTATGCCACTATATATCCACTCAACTGATTGAATAAGGGGGCAAAATCAAAATTTTAGTCAAAGCCCAATTTTTTATTTTTTATTTTTATTTTTTTTTAGTCAAAGCAAAATCATGAGGGGGCATACAACCAGTAGGAAAAAAAAATCACACACACACAAACCCTTAACTTTGCTCCACCCGTCACTCCAACCCCACATGATTGTGTATTGGTTTAGACACCACTTCCAGCCTTGGTGTCCTTTTATCAGGGCAATTCATGAGACAGTTAAAATGAAAACTTACTTAAAATGCATGAAATGGGCCAGTGCTTGCTAGTGGAAGCCCTTGCCATCTGTTGAGCAACTACACTGGCTGGATTGTGCTTTGGGTTACCAACGTGTTAGCAATTTGAGCCTTACAGATTTTAGGTAGCTGGGTAGTATGATTTTAGATGGCAGCATACTTTGGACAGGGCAGAGACACTGGGATTCAATTGTTGTTTCATCTGTTTGAGACACAAACCATTCATTGATTAGGCTTCTGTCTGGCAGTGAAGAAAACAGTAAGTTGGAGCTTGCTCATTCTGCAGAAACATGAGTGACCTTTTCTTAGGGGAGTTGCTAGGACTCAAATGCCAAAATACAATGTGGCTTGCGCTCCATAGGAAGTCTGAAAGAAAAGATTAAAAAGCCAGACTGTTGGGGAGATGGACTTCAACAACAATCCAGCGTCCTCTCTTTCCGCAACAGAATGGTGTATGCAGATGAAATACTGGCGATCTGGAAGAATTCAACATGTGGCACCTTAACGGCAAACCAGATTCGCTTTCCTGCCCCTTTTGCTTCCCCTGCTTTCAAACAATCTCTTCTGCAAATCTTTGTTGCTAAAGTACAGCTGGGTTGGGCTCTGTCTCAGCTCCTACCGTCAAGCCTTTTCCTGTGGGTGGGAGTTTCTTTACTTCTCTTTTAAAAAAAAACACAAACATGTTTGGGAAGAAGGGAGTAGAGGCTTGGCTGCCCAGGCTGTTCTTGCCCATACAGGTGTGCATAACTCACAGGAATGCCAGACAAACCTGAGTCACCGATCGCCGTCCCCTTCCACTCACCCTGCAGACGCACACACCTGAGCTGAAATAAAACTCTCTCCCGGCTACTCCAAGGCAACTTGGCCCCAGGTCCCGGGTGGAAGAAGGTAGCCAGAGGGAGCTCTAAAAGAGAAGCAACCGCGACAGTAAAAAAGAGAGAGAGAGAGAGAGGAGGGGAAAGGTGGAAGCCAACGACTGATCCGTAGAAACCAGGAGCCCTGCCCAGGTATGTCACGTTCGCAAGCTCTTCTTTCCTTCCTGAGGACTTCAGCTTGGCTTCTAAAATAAAAGAGGACTTTTTACTCTTGGGTGGGTGGCTGGGCGGGTGGGTGAGGTCAGCAGCGGGGAGACCAAGAAAAAAAAAAAGCCAGGACATTTTGGAAATGGCAATGAAGCCGTGAAGTCCCCCCCTCACACCACTGGAGGAATTTCTTGGCTTGGTGTGTGGGTGCCTGCTATTTGGATTGTTGCACAGGATTTGGACTTTGAATCGGACCCAGCGCTAATGAGGTTTGTGGAATTAATTTATTTCTGCTCTCAGACGCTAAGCTGTGCTTGTAATTTTATCCGTCGCTTATTGATTAACCAGGAGAAGTGAAATGAGGCATAAGGATTCTTGTGCAGGGAGAACTTCAAGAAGATAAGAGTGTTTTGTGCGCATCTGTGCTGCAAATGTTGTGCTTTTGCTTGTCTTTGCACTGCTTGATCCTGGCACAAGTTGTTGATCAGCCAGTTTGATGTTGCAGAGCAAGGCAAGGGGTTCCCCCCGCACCTTCCTCGTGGAGGCAAACTTTTAAGATTTACTGTATCTACACAGACATGCACACAGAAACAACATACGTGTGCCAACTCACATTATGAAATCATGAGCGGCGTTTCTGTTAGTTTTTTTAAAAAAACTTTCTTCTAGAGAAAAGTGAGGTGTGCCTGGGAGATGAAGTCGACAGTATTCTTCATCCCCCAGGCAAGAAAATCCTGTGCCCTTCACAATTGCATAGCAGGCAGGTATTTTCAGTAAATTGTATTCAGACATGGTGATTGGAGGGGGTTTGCCTGTTTAGTTTCTACCTGCCATGCAACAGATAAATTTGTTAAGCACACGGGGGGGGGGAGTGGGATTTCTCCTGTGAGACTGCAGGTGAAGATTGTGTTGCTAAAAGATTAAACATTTATCAGCTTTTAGGTTTACTGACACATACTCATCCTGCCTATCTTCAGAGAGTTGATTTGTCATGTCAGGAATGTTAGATTCTATAGTGGTGTAATTGCTGCTAATATCTGCCCAGATTTCAGATTTTTTTACTGTGTGTTCAGAAAAGGTAGGTGAGTGAAGAAGGGTTTAGTTGAGCAGACAATGTATATGGGAAGGTTTTGAGACTGGGTGCAAGATTAGGCTGAATGTCTAACACAGAAAAAGTAGCAAATGTGATGGATAAACTGATATAAAATCAGTTTATATATGAAGGAAGGGTGACAAGATGGAATGTCAGAAAACAGACAAAATGCATACAGATTCACTGATGTCCGTAATTTCAGTCTCATGTCAGGCTCAGCGATGTCACTTGCACAGTAGTGATAAAAAGAGTCCCTCTGAACATGTGCATAGGATCTTTTTTCTCCCCACCAGGCTAGCCCACAAATTTTGAGATTCTGGATGGGGTAATGGACTGACCTGTATGGGGGACCATTTCAGAATTAAACAATGAGACAGGGAAAAATTCAACAAGGTACTAATCTTGGTTAAAGATGAGATTTTAATTCTTTTTAACAGTGGTTTCCACCTGAGAATAAATGTAACAGTGCGTCCACACAAGATGAACAGGAACTTTTTTTTTCTGAAGCAAAAAAAAATGATGTGTTCTTTGACATGAAGGTTATTCAGTGCAGAGACCCAGCACCAACACAGCTTTTAACAACCACCCAGTGTGTAGAATTTCTGAGGAACTGGCCTGAGTTTGAGCAAACTGAAGATGAAAATCAACCCGGGAAGGGGAGAAAGAGAACTGCCACACCCATCTCCCTCAGTTCCAAGCAGGCACTCCTTCCAGTCAGTACCTACTAGGTCAGATGTTGCTACCAACTGCAGCGTCTCCTTAGCATGTGATTATGCACACATGCACTCCCGCCAATGCCTCTGAAAAATTAATCTGTAGTGAATATATAGCTTTTGATTTCATTCGTGACAGATAAATTAACCATAAGGAGTGTGCTTATCATCTGGAGGCAAAGAAAGAGAGAGCTAATCGAAGGAAGACTGTTCAGAGTGATATTTCTGTAGTTTGGTGTTGCTGAGCAGCGTATCTGCCAAAGAAACACCTGGTCTTTGTGGAAAAGAAGGCAGTAAAATTAAACCAAGCTGCATCTCTCTGGGTTATGGTATTCAAGGGTTTCTGGTGTGCCTACACGAAGAATGAGGCTTATCTTTGAAGTGCCCCACCTCGTGCAAGTTGTTCCACACTCATTTTCCTTTTTTGGCAAGATTGACAGCTACCTGCTGTTTGGCAATGTAAGGTATTTTTACTCATTCATGCCTCGAGTTGGCTGGACTTTGCCAAAAGTGCCATGTGTAAACCTAATAAGAGTGCAAACTTGAACAACAGTGTTCCTCCCCCTGCCCCATGAAAGAGAGTAAATTATGGAGTGGCAATGAGAAGTAAGTGGAAAGACTTGCAAGGGCTCCAAGTAATAGACAGTGTATCTGGCAGATTCTTTTGTAGACTGCTGCAACAATGGAAACAGAAAGTAGGGATTTGGTCTGGGTTAATGTCTTTTCAATGGCAGGGAGTGTTCATTAGTGCTTCAAAGATTGCTAGCATTAATTACTGACCTATGCTATCTCCTTAGTGCTTCTAAGAAAGACAATGCAGAATAATTGTCCCATGGAAGATGGTTTGGTTTTGCTTGGAATCGGGTAGCAGAACTTCTCTGATTAACTCCTAGCACAGGCTTCTCTGTCTGCAAAAAATCTTATGGGATATGGCTATGTCCCATCAAAAAATGGCTGTCTATGGTAATCGATAATGGTTAGAGTGTCGTGGTGTGGGATTGTGTTACCTGAAGCCAACAACATCTGAGAATTTTGAGTTAGCTGCTTCAGAATATGTGCAAATGATAGCTATCATGTAACAGACAGGGCAGAGGTGGCTCAGAACAGTGTTCCATGAGGGTCTCTTCAGAACAATCTCCTTAGAAAGGTGTGGCATTTCCAGATGAAAGAAGGAAGGAAGGACGGAAGGAAGGAAATCTGTAGAAACAAAACTGATCCATGTGTACTTGTAACTAATTGCATGTATTTCTCCATTACTCTTGCCTCCCTCTTTCCAACCCTTCTCTGTTACTTCCCTGTGTCAGATTTTAGATTGTGGGCTCAACAGGGTAGTGGTGTTTCTTCTAGTGTATTCTCTAAAGCAGCAAGGACAGTGGTGGTGCCATCAGGCAGTCCTGAACAGGAACACTGCCTGCCTAGCCACAGAGTACACCTGGAGGCGTTTACCACAATGATCTACAAATAGCATCTGTCCACTATCTGGATATTCCTATTACCTTTCACTTCCTGTATGTTCCTTCTGAGACCCAGTGTGGTTTACTGGTTTGAGTGATGGACTATGACCCGGAGACCAGGATCTGATTCCCCGCTCAGCCTTGGAAGCCCAATGGGTGACCTCTCAGCCCCAGAAAATTCTGTGATAGGCTCACCTTAGGGTAACCATTAATCCAAAATGACTTAAAGGCACACAACAACAATGTTCCTTCTGCTGGTTCTAGCTTTGTCTCCATGATCTTTTTTGGGAGGAGGCCAGGTAAGTGCTGAACTTGTACTATAGTCAGACAAAACGTTTTGGAAGCAACGAGGATCTGTAAAGATTTAGTATCCTTAATAAGAAGCCCGTTTTATTTTTATCTTAGGAGGAGATAAAAGAGGAATTGGCACATTCAGACTGTTCACTATACCATTTGTGCAATCTAACACAAAGCTCCACAATGTCTATTGTATTTCAGGTTGCCAGATTTTACTTTTAAATAAAACAGGTTTCTTGTTCTCATGCTCTGTTCCAGCTTCCATTGTTCCCTTCCACTTTTCTGTCTTCATCTCTTCCATGTTACTGTCTGTATGGGGGGAACAATCTTCCTTTTCCATGTCTCTCAATCCTGTCCTCCAAATTGCTCCTTCAAGTTTGTTTCTTTGGAAAGGCTTTCCTGGGTCCTTATAATCTCTGTCCCTCCCTCCATCCCTCTCGTACTTCCTCCTACTGATTAACTCTCCTTGTATCCTTTAAATCAAACTCTGACATTTTTCTTACTTTTGCCGTATACTTTAGAATTTTAAGCCCCCTATTCAGGTGTATTCAGATGTAATGGGTGTGGAAATAGTTTTTATTTGTTTTGGGGAGGTTGCTTTGGGGTTTTTTTGTTTTTACTTTTTTTTCCTTCTCTTTTTCTTTTGTGCGTCTCTGCCATATCCCAAGCAAGACTTTTGGTGAGGAAGTTACATGGTGTTCTTCTGCATTGTGCCCATGGCTTTGGCTGTGTAAAATGGCAGGCACTAGTGGTGAGGGGAAAAAAACAGCAACAGGAGAACTTGGCAAAGTTAGTTTTTTTTTCAAACTTACAACTCCCACAGTTCTTCAGCCAGGAAGGCCACTTGCCGTGTTGACTGGACTATTATAAGAAATGTAGTCCAACAAGTAACTTTCCTGTGCTCTGGAATGCAGTTGGAAAATGTGCAGGCATCTCTGCTAAAGGCTTAGTTGAGCCTTTGGTTGGGTTTTTAGTGGATAATGATGAACAACCACACTCCCCAGTTTCCTTCCTTCTAGCAGACCCATGCCCATTGTTCTACCCATGTTTATGTTCCATTCCTCCTCCCACCCAGTGTTCTATAAATATATTAATTTTTCCTCCGGAGTAGCTTCCAAAACAAACTGGGACAAGCATTCAGCTCTTTGCAAAGGAAAACATGCAACTGCAGGAAAACATGGACAGTAACTCAGCTGCAATTCAGTGGCTTATCACCTTGAGAAAGCTGATAAATGAAGGTGAACATCTTAGGAACAAACTGGAGATGAGAGATCCAATAATGGATTATACCTGACCCATACTTTGCTTTGCTTTTCTCTCTCAGCAGATTATAGCAATTTGGGAGACAGTTAGAAAACTGGCATGGAAAGAGTTTTAACTTTCTCTCTTCAGCCTCCTAACCTAGACCCAGTTCAGATTAGAGCCCCTTATCCTGCACTATTAGAAAAACAACAAAACTAGAAGATGCTGACAGATAACAACCACATCCGGTTTTGCTCTAATAGGCTTTTAATGCCTTTTGGCAAGAGCTGGCCGCAATGCTGGACTTCTCATAGGTCCAATTTGTTGGTGTTAACACATGCTACTTTCTAAGCAACACAGGATACACAACCTGTATGTTCTCCTTGATCCAGATATGTAACTCTGAAAGCCTGCCTATTTTCCGATCAATTATCAAAGTGTGTATGTATGGCAGGATAGGAAACTATGTATTTTAGACCTGAAATTTTATTTATTTGTTTAGAGGGAGAGCATATGTTCTCACAAGGTTCCAGGAACTAATAATCAGGAAAAGGAACTGATTATCAGTCTAAAACTGATAACCAAGAAGAGCTGGGGAGACAATATTAGCATGAACATCAATGAATTAACAGATGGCAGTTCTTTCTACAGTGGTCTGGAGACCAAAGAGTTGAGAGAGCTTGAATTCTCTTAATTAATTCTGTTCCACTACCTGTATGAACTCTTGAGGGCTGAAGAGAGAAGGTTTACAGGGCTTGAGAACACAGGATTCAAGAGGGGTGTGGGCAAAACTTCCTATTGTCCAGCAGCCTAAGAAGGCCACCGGAGACAGAAAACAGTCCAAAGACAGAAAGAGAAGGGAGGGGAGGGATGCAAATACACTGAGTCCTTTCATATGTTCTAGGATTTGGGCATAACAAAAGAGCTGTTGTATCATTTGCTTGTTGTAGCACTGGCTGATTCTTGCCTGGCACAAGGAAGAGTTCATCTTGCAATGACACACACGTTTTAACAGCTGCCATCAGACTATAAAAGCCCAAAGACGCAGAACAGGGAGGTGAAAAGCACCCTTGTGAATGTGGAAGTGGAAGACAGGAAAGGAGAAGGTCCTTGCAGTGCATCGGTTCATTTCTGGTCTTTTCTCTCTGACTGTGATTCTCTTTTGGTTCAAAGTCTTTTCAGTACTGTGCTATGTCACAAGTTACAAGAAATCACAATTTAATTTAATTTCACCTACATGGGCACCATTTCCCACTTAAGCACAACCATACTTTAGCAAAGGAAGTCCTTCGGTTCCATGCTATGCCATTTGTACACCTTGTTCTCTACTGGCTAGGCCAGAGGTAGCCAATTATGTAGGGAGCATGAGCCAAACACCTCTCACTCCTGGCTTTAGTATTCAGTTGAAACAGACATTTTTTCATCATTTTGAGAGTCTAGGGCAGAGGTGTAACTGGATGGGGGACAAAATGAGGGCATGGCCCCACAAGTAAGAATGTTGCCCCCCATGAAATTTTCCTTCAGTCCCCCAGTTTCTCATATTGCAGTAACTTAAAACCTCTGTTGAGCATTTAGAAATACAAATTAGGCATTCAAAGATGGCTAAATTAAGTATTGAAAAGAGCAACCAAGCTTTACGAGGAATAACAGAGGAGCTGGGTGTGTTTAGTCTGGAAAAGAGAAGACAGAGAGGTGACAAGACAAGCATCCCTAAATATCTGAAGGGATGTCAAATAGAAGATGGAGCAAGCTTGTTTTCTGCGGCCTCAGAAACCAGAACAGAAAGCAGTGGATTCTCTCAGGAGTACTTTAGTTGTATATTCCTGCATAGCAGGAGGTTGGACTTGATGACCCGGATCTAAGATTCAATGATGCTACGAAAGAAAGGGGGCAGACAAACTGACCAATGCAATGCGAGCAAAGCAAATAGAAGAGTTCTAGGTGTGAATGATTTTCAAGGCCTCACTCTCTGCAACGCTAAAAATTGAAGACTGGAGGAAAATTTCATTGGGGGGGCAGAACTCATATTTGAGGGGGAAACTATCTCATTCCCCCCCATAGTCACCCCTCTGGATTGGGGGACCAGTGGAGGGGTACAGCAATTCAAGGCACCATATTTTTGTGGCAGCTTGGGTTTGGGTGAGGGGGGCAGATTTTGGCTAAAAAAACTGGTCAGACAAAAACAGTAAAAATAAAAATTAGGAGTCTCCTAGGGAAGCTTCAGGGGCCACCAAATTGGGGCCCAGTAGTTAGAGGCCAGATTTTCCCCATTCCCAGTTTTAGTTGATTCTCTAGGATTTCCAGTAGAAATCTTTCCCAGCCCTGCTGGAGATGCTGGGTATCAAATGAGAATTTTTGCATGTAAATTATGTGATCAACTATTATTCATGGCCACAGCCTCCTGTTTAGCGATTTCTCAAAAAAAGAAGAAGAAGAAGAAGAAATGCTGGCAGGAAAAAACCTACACTTTGAACTTGGTTTATACCTGGCCTCGCCCCATTTCCCTGGAAGAGTAAAAGTTACAGAAGGAGCTAAATGATTGATGCATATTCATGCTCTTTAATCTTTCCTTCAGTGTTTCGTCCAATGTGGTCAAGATGTGACTTTCAAACTTTTTTCAGTATCCTGAAAAGAATAAAAATGAAAATAGGATGAAAATGCAATGATTAGCAGCCTGAAATAGAAAAGACTCACTAAATCAATAGAAACTTGGTAATTCAACACTTGTGTAAGTTCCATTATTCAGTGGGTTACCTACAGTTGTAAGTGACACTGCACTTCAGGGCCTAATTGTTTAAGGATTCCAGCTTCAAGGAAGAGAAACTTTACTATTAATTTGCATTTTAGAACCGAGGAAGAAAGAAAGGCTCTTTTGAGTCCTAAAATAATCTATTTCTGCACTCATAGAACTATAGAATGATAGAATTGGACAGGACTGCAAAGACCATCTAATCAGTAGTTCTCAACCTGTGGGTCCCCAGATGTTTGTGGACTTCAGCTCCCAGAAGCCCTGAGCATTGACCATAGTGGCTGGGGCTTCTGGGAGCTGAAGTCCACAAACATCTGGGGACCCACAGGTTGAGAACCACTGATCTAATCCAACTGTCTGCACTGAGGAATATACAGTTAAAGTACTCCCAAACAATGGCTTTCAACCTCTGTTTAAAGACTTCCAAAGAGGCCACCACTCACTAGAGGCAGTCTGTTCCAGTGTCCATCAGCTGTTACAGTCAAGAGGCTCTTCCCAATATTTGGGTGGAACCTCTTGTCTTGCAGTTCGAATCCATTGTCTGCATTCTAGTCTCTGGAGCAGCAGAACACAAATCTTGCTCCATCTTCTACATGATACCCCTTTATGCATTTAAATATAGCTGTCACATCACCTCTCCATCTTCACTTTTCCAACCTAAACATACCTAGCTCCCAGCAAGTTTTGCTGCATCCAGTTGCATGTGCTTTGGTGTGTTTCTCACATTAGGGATTCACACACATCTGACCATGTGTAATGTGCAAATTACCATGGTACTTTCTAGTCCTTAATTTCCCTATAGAAAGCTTATCAGTACATTGGTTCTTGGATATGTGCTGAGCTGAAGGATTTCACATAAAAAACTTTATTTGCTTGTCCTGAGACAATAACAGTTCTACAGTTCTCTATGGAATATGAATCAAAATATAAAATGATAATAGTAATAATAATAATAATAATAATGCTCCTAACATGTAACACTATTTATTTGTGAAACTTGAATCTATCCAAGAGTTGCCTTGCTGAATCCTCACCTGGAATTTTTCATGCAAGCACACTTACATCATTGTGATCAAAAATGGCACTCTTAATTAGGACCAGCTTAATGATTTATTACATTTTTTCCATTTCTTACAGCAGCACTAAATGAAAAGGGTTTCATCAGAATTAGTAGCAAGTGCCTCTTGCAGCCGTTAACTCTGCAAAGTTCACTTCTTGTCATTATTCTGTCTAGACTGGAGAAGGTTAAGAGTCAAAAGCTGTACATTCAATTAGAAGGGTAACATTACTTAGTCAAAGTAAATGCTGGATATGTAAAAAGAAATTTTAGTATTCATTTTAACTTTCAAGAGGTGTATCTGTGCTAGTTGTGAGCAATTTCTAATACCAACTTTGAGAGTCTTCTTCTTAAGTGGGCATTTGGAACAATCCTACAGCCTGAAAGAAAACACAATAAAATCAACAGTCAGAACATTCCTGAGTTGCAATTGACTTCCTTATTAAACTCCTCATATCTTCCTCCTTTTGTATTCAGAGGCCTATAGGCAACTTGGACTTTGAAGTATATTGTCTGATTTGTAACTGTGGAATAGCTGAGATCATTCTTACAGCAGCTGAAGTGGTTTCTGTGACAAATGGAGCAGTTCTCGCCATCACAGCAACCAAGGATGTGACTCATAACACAACAAAAATTTATGTAGTTCTATTTAGAAGTAAATCCTGCTGAATTCAGTGGCACTCACTGCTAGATTAGTGTGTTAGGACTACAGCCTAAATTATGGAAATTTGCATCTGATAGCTGCTTTCATTGCTGATCATGTTATTTAGCATCAATCAAAATAGAAATACACAAGGGCAGCAAGGAAGGGTATAGAATCATAGAATCATAGAAATGTAGAGTTGGAAGAGACCACAAGGGCCATCCAGTCCAACCCCCTGCCATGCAGGAAAACCCTCAAAGCACTCCCGACAAGTGGCCATCCAGCCTCCGCTTAAAAACCTCCAAAGAAGGAGACTCCACCACACTCTGTGGCAGCACATTCCACTGTTGGACAGCCCTGACTGTCAGGAAATTCCTCCTGAGGTTCAGGCGGAATCTCCCTTCCTGCAGCTTGCATCCATTGCTCCTTGTCCTGGTCTCAAGAGCAGGAGAAAACAAGCCCACTCCCTCCTCGACATGACACCCCTTCAAATATTTAAACATGGCTATCATGTCCCCTCTCAACCTTCTCTTCTGCAGACTAAACATACCCAGCTCTCTAAGTCTGTCCTCATAGGGCATGGCTTCCAGGCCCCTCACCATTTTGGTTGCCCTCCTCTGGACCTGCTCCAGCTTATCCATATCCTTCTTGAATTGGGGTGCCCAGAACTGGACACAGTATTCAAGATGAGGTCTAACCAATGCAGAATAGAGTGGTACCAATACCTCCCTCGATCTAGACACCATACTCCTATTGATGCAACCAAGAATTGCGTTGGCCTTCTTGGCTGCCGCATCACACTGCTGACTCATGTTCAGCTTGTGGTCTATGAAGACTCCTAGATCCCTTTCACACGTACTGTTAGCCAGCCACGTGTCCCCCATCCTATATTTCTGCATACCATTTTTTCTGCCTAAGTGTAGGACAAGTGGATGAGTTTTGTGCCGAAATCCCTCAGCAACAGCCCATTGTGTCCTATTTAGGAAAAAAGTAGTTCTTTTCAAAATTGCGTATGTTGCAATTTTGTTGAAGCTGTAATCTGTACCTGTTCATTTAGTACATGTTTATTTTCTAACTGTAAATGTGTATATGCATTGCAGTGTCCTTTTAATGTAGATAATACAGTCCAGAGTCAGACACACGTTCATCCACACACGTCGAGTCATTATGAAACACTGGTTCAACATACACTGGTTCTTAACATGATTTGACCATCCAGATGGCCTGCCTTCTGCTCACTTTTCACATTTCAGCTTCTGTGTTAGTGGGTCAAAACAATCTATACAAGAAATCACCGTGCAGTTTTAACAGTCAAGCTGTGTACAAACAATGGATGTTCAAGACATATGTACAGAGATCATAGCAAGACAGGGATTTTGTTTTGCTCTGTACCCTGATAACATTTTTGTACTGCTTTCAGGACTCTGGGAAGACTCAGCCTGTTCCCAGTTTGTGGCTTGTGCGAAACTGCCTATGCACTTTTATCAAAGGAGCATCATGCACAAGTATAGGTGTATTGTGGAGATACAGAACCTTCATTCCTTAATGATCTACCATTCCCATAATGCTTTACCATCTGCTAGGGCTGATGGTTCAACAACATCTGGAGGTCCACAGGTTCCCTAACCCTGTAATGTCCAGTCGTTCTACAGAGAGAGCCTAGAAAGTAGACGTGTCATAGTCAAACTAGATATGAAGAAGAACATACATGGCCTCCAATTAACTAACTTCCCATGCACAATGAGATTTTCTCAGAGATGTGTACCTCAGCAAAGTTTGTTTTTATCTTCCAATGACCAATCACAAAGCAATGCACACTAAATGCAAGATACATAAGTGAAGAAAAGTATGTGCTATGACAAACAGATGTTTCTCACCGCTTGAGGGAACACATCTCTTAAATATGTGCTAAATGCACCATCCAGTCTGACCACGAACTGAACAGCCCAGATGCAGCTGGCCTCATTCAAAGCAGGGCAGTGTTCTCCCACACCACATTACAGGCTGGTTTCTAGACTGACAAGAGTAGACTGGGAGAGTGACATTTGAACCACCACTGTGATTAATAGTTGACTACAGTTGGAACAACATGAGGTGAATGTCATAGAAAGGATATAAATATTATCTTTCAAGGTAATTTTACAGAGAGCCATTGTCCTCAAGGAATTACAGTTAAGACTGAGAGATTGTTACACCACAGACTCAAACTTGCAACAGTTCTGTTGTTTGGCAGCACTAATATTTATTCAGTGATTCTGATCACTTCCTCTGAAGCCACTTATGCACACAAACTTTGAGCAATTTGGCATATGTCCAACCAATATAAACAACAAAAGAAGGTTCATTCTCTCCTTCAGCAGTTATTTCCTCCTTTTCCTCTGAAAAATCTCAGTCAATTTCTTTGCATTTTTTAAGTACATGAGATGGGAAATGGCTGTTGTGCTTACATGTGTGAGAGTATTGCATCCCACAAGACAAAAATGCCCCACACTTACTTAGCTTCCTTCTCCATATGCCATCTTGGCTGGCTTCCTCCTACATGCCTGTGCCAACTACAAATACTTCTCCCTCATCCAGCAGCAGAGAAATCCTCCAAGGTGACACAGGATATGCAGACTGCACTGGTTTTCTGCACTGGTGTAAGCAAAATTGGGAATGCAGTCTTAAGGCTTAAACCAATGGTTCTCAAACTGTGGGGTGGGCCCCTTGGTGGGGCATCACAGTTGCTCAAGGGGAGTGCAATAATTTTGGGGAGGAAATTAATTTATTATAGTTGGCCCCGGCTAACTCACTGAGTGGGGGGGGGATGGGATGGGGAGCAGGAGGAAGGAGGAAAACCTAAGAAAAGGCGGGGGTGGCAGAGGAGAGGAGACTCTTCTCCATTGATTGTCCCACAGCCTGCTCCAGATTTCTAGTGTCCAACTCTGCAATCATGAGGCGACTATTCTTGTTTCCTCCCCCCCCCCCCGCTTCACAAGCACACATGGAGAAATAGAAGGAGCCCTTAGGAATACCTGTAAGAATAGTTGTATTTGCCATTCTCTCGCCTCTTTCCTT
Organism: Iguana delicatissima; assembly: GCA_948472985.1. Taxonomy (NCBI): domain Eukaryota; kingdom Metazoa; phylum Chordata; class Lepidosauria; order Squamata; family Iguanidae; genus Iguana; species Iguana delicatissima. Next base: position 282,369 of record CAOKZL010000063.1, read on the forward strand.
CCCCCATCACCCACCACATGCAGAGCTTCCCTCTTTCCACAATGCAGTGCAGACTAAGCAATTACAGCCATACTCAGGGGCACAACATCTATGTGCCACCTCCTTGTATGGAACAAGAGGAGGTGAAGGAAGAAGGGGAGAAACTGAGAAAGTCAATATAAGGCAGAGATGGCAGGGATCCCTCTTTGGACAGTTCTTCCTCCTTCTGGGGAACAGAGTTAATGAGTTCCATGCGTACAAGTTCCTTTTTGGACAGACCTTCGTGTCCCTCCCTTCTGCGAGGCAGAACTGTTGACTTCCACAGGCGCAAGTCTCTGTTTGGACAGCCCTTTGTGATCCCCCATTTCCAGGAGCAGAGTTATTGACTTCCATGTGTACAGATCTCTTTTGGGACAGTCTTTTGTGATCCCACACTTCCAAGGATAGTGTTAAGCTAGGTATTGAATTCTAATTTGAACGATGTTATTTCCTTAGAAATTGTTAAAATATGAATATACATAAATGCATTCATGAAAACACACTAAACAAACAAAATATTTTTATTAATATATTGCATCAAGCGGGTGGGGTACTCACTGGGGTAAAAAGTTTGAGAACCACTGGCTTAAACCACAAGCGGGCAATATGAGAGGCTAGCAAGCCACATCAGCTCCCCAGGAGATTTTGGAAGCCTGCACCCCTCCCCCCAAAATAAAAATGTTGCCCCCAAATGGTCTCTAGGTGGTATAAGGACATTTTAAACATGTTTTTGGCTCCTTGAGCCATTTTAGGCCCAGGAAAGGCCCCCTTTCCTTTATTTTTTTGGAACAGGAAGTGATTAGAAGTCACTTCCTATTTACTGCTAGTTTTAGATTTTTTACAAGAAAAGTCAGGGGAGGGACAAAAACTGCCCAAGGCGAGCTACATGTGGTCCATGGGCCACTCTTTGACTATTCCTTACTTAAGCCAACTGCTCTAGGAAATCTGGCTAACAATGTGTGTATCTGGTACAACTGGTAGAATCCTTCTGAAGCACTGCTAGCTTTTCAAAAATAGATTAATCAAAATGTGTTTTAAAGAAACTAGACACTGGGGTCCTCCAGATGGAACAAAAGTATCCAGATGTCATGGTACTTCTGTTATATTTCTGTTGCCCCAGACTATTTTTTGACAATTCCTGACACCAGCTACAACACTTTATTCCCACCCTTGAGTGGGTTCCGTTTTAATTCCAAGCTATATCAGAACTTGATGATATTCTCCTCATTTCTGCCTTTTTCTCTTTTTTTTAGTTATTTCTTCTTCTTTTTTTTTAGAGCTACAGTGATGTACTACCTCAAGCAAAATGACACTTTTGCACTTTTTTAATTCAGAGAGGAAAAAATTGCCCATCAAACCATAGGATCACGTTAGTTTTAAAAACTTGTGGAGAAACCATAGCACAGATTCAAGAAATCACTATACATAGCACTTTAAAAAAAATGTAACGAGTAGACAGGGAGGCAGAAACTATCACAGTCCAGCAAAAGGCAAGGAGTAACATCACAAGAACTCTCACTTCTTTAGCCAAATCTGGAAGTGGCCACTATCAGTCCAAATCCTCCTCCAAAGAACTTTTGGGCCATAAGGTGAACTCTGAAAGTTTCTTTTTAAAAGTACTGCAATTCATTCCCATTGCTCCTTAAAACGACACTCCACTGTCATTACTATTATTTATGACAATGCTGGTAAGCTAATTTGTCCCACTGCTTCTTGCTATGTCTGTTACTTTTTATTACTTTTTTTGATAAATAAAATGAGAATTGAGAATAAAATGGCATTAAACTTGAAAAATTCCTGCCAGAATGCCTTTTAAAATGCATATAAAAAGAAGCTTTTAGAAGTAGTTAAAGTGGTCACTCATTACAATGATAAAATAACTCTGGTCTTGCTATCTGTATTACTTTTGAAAAATAACCTTAATGCACACTTGTTACCCAAGCAACATCCTATGGAATCCTGGGTTTGCAGTTTAAGGATGGGCCTTTGAGGCATCCATAGGATGTTGAAAGTGGATAGCACTATAACGGTCTAGTGCAGAAATGGCCATAGTTTTATGCCAAGCACCATATATAACCACTTCTCTTTACAATGAATCTGGATTCCTCTAGGCATTACAAACAGTAGAGTAGTAAGAACAGGGCTTGCAGTGTCAAAATCCAGAGACTTTCTAATTAGGAGGGATGATGTCATTGTCTGCCCCCTGCATGCGCACACGCTCACACACACACCTTGGTCTTCTGTATTGACTCTGAGTTTACCTGCAATCCAGATAGCAACTGGAGAGGAAATGAATGTTGGCAGCAACAGTGTGTCGCTGAGAACTATCCTTGTTGAACTTCAAAATGTGTATGGTGGAGGATTACCTTGAATGGGCAACAAAGACCTACATTACAAAAACCCTGCTCCTGGTAATGATCAAAACTGCTTGAAACGGGGTTTTATATACAGACCAACACAGCAACCTGCATGTTTGAACTGCCCCTTAGCTAGCACTATAGAGACTGTCATGACGAGGGCCGCCTGTGCTTCAACATTTTCTGCCACACCACTGTTCATAACTGAGATGACAGGCATGCCCAATAGCAAATGAAAGGTTGCCTGACCTCATTTCCAGACTAGACTGTTATAGTGCTATTATTCCACTTTCAACATCCTATGGAATCTGGGGTTTGCAGTTTAGGGAGGGGCTGATTGCCCCCCAAAACTACAAACCCCAGAATTCCATAGGATGTTGAAAGTGGAATAATAGCAGTATAACAGTCTAGTGCAGAAATGGCTTGAGTTATCAGCCTTTCCTCTTTCTTACGTCTTGTATCAAGTGAGTCTTTAAAGCAAACAAGCGACAAAATTAGAACTCTGCATGAACCCTCATATATTTATCTGCTTATCTCCTTGTTTATAAAAAACCACATGAGGCAGAGAGGATATCAATTCAAAAGTGGGAAGTGGCTTGGAGAATGAGGGGGTGTGTGGGTTATTTCTTGGTGATTTCAAAGGGAGGGGCTGCCAGCCAGTGCCTTGCAGAAGTGATACCTGACTCAAAGCAAAGCAAACAGCAACCCTCCATACAGCACTTGTGGTAATAGACTTGCTTTGCCCAGTCCTGGGTTCAATCTCCTACTTTTAAATAAAAACAAGGTATGGGGGTGGGAAACCAGAAATCTTCTGTTTCACACACCAAGAAGGATAATTCATCTTGATATTTATTAAACCCTCATATTCTCAAAACAGTGGCTATTTAATGGTTTCTCAAGGTTGTATCACAAATGAGCTCATTACAAGTTGGGCAACCAGCCGCATTAAGTAAGTCTTTGTTGGTACAGATAGGAACCAGGCAGTGGGAGAGAATCCACCTGACACAGAGTGGCAAGAAATAAATAAGGGCAGAGAAGATATTTCAGGAATCATCAAAGGATGCTAGGAACTCACACTTTTTTTGCCCTCACTCCTCCTGTGCTCCCACACACACAAATGAAAAAAAAATCCTTACAAGTTACAGCATTTGATAGCAAATGGATTAGAAATACTGCATGTACTTCAGTATAGATTTGGAAAATGGAGCTGACTGAATTTTTTCCATTTCCAGACTGTTCCCACAGATAGCTGCAGTCAATAGATACAAACTTCTCTCCCCAAACTGCAAAATACATGTATTGCAAGGACATGGGAGAAAGGGGCACATTTCTAACAGGTGCTAGTTGTGAATAATTTCACTATCAGTAGCATCACTGCTCTAAGAATACACTGTCCTCTCAGAGTAGTTAGTGGAAACTTAATTAACATTGTGGCTGTCTAATCCACAGTTTCCCTGCATGCAATACTTACACAGCTCAAGATGTACCATGTTAATTACAGAACAATCTTGCTGAACTGCAAAAATTGTAATTATAAGTTCTGTCTCGCATTCCATACCTGTCCAAAATGTAGGGAACTTTTCAGTCTCATCATGTTCAATGCAGGCCAGTTTCATCTTCCCCTTGATATCAATGAGACAAAAGTACTTAACTTTTGCCACTCTTTGCTTTATGTATTGCTTTATGGGTGAACTGGGAGACCATCAAAATAAAATATGCATAGCTAGCCTTTCACATCTAACTTGGCCCCCACACAGCAGGGCTAGGAGTATTTATTTGGAAGCTGGCCCAAATGATGCTTCTGTTAGTCAATATCTGTAAGAATGACACTGGAGGATCATCATTGGACTAACTATTCTCTCAGTAATTACCTTCCTCAAATTGCTATAGTGAGGACAGAATAATGCCAAGAAAACCCTAGAATAGAGTTGTCATAAATCGGGAGTCAACTTGAAGGTGTGTAACAACAACAAGCACTATAACTGTGTAGTATGAAAGGGCTGAAAGTTTTCAAAGCTTGCTACACACACACACACACACACACACACACACACACACACACACATGCACACACCACAAATGCTCTGTAACAACATAAGTGTGACAGTCAAAAAAGAGTAACCCTGCAGACTTGAATTCAAGAATTTATATGGACAAAAATTTTCTGATTTGGAATGGTTTCAGCAACATGGCAAGGTTCTGTATTATCAAATAAAAATTGCCAGGATGTGTGCCGTAACAAACAAGGCCACTTGTCTTCATGGCTCCAGCGTTTAACCGCCAGATTTACTCCACTGAGTTTCAGTAGATGCGAAGACTGATGTTTCCTTAATAGCAAGACCTGCAAGAGTGTGAGCCTGTTATTCAAAAGCTTGCTGAGGCCCCTCAAACCAAAACTTCTCTGATGAAAGCTGGCTGTTTTCCGCAGCCCCACCCAATATTCTTTGTTGGTGCCATTCTGGAAATTACAAGTACAATAGGAAATGGTTGACAGGAGGGGCTTGTTTTAAGTTTACCTTGTTTTTCTTCTCCCTTTCTCATTACTCCACTAAGCCCTAGATTCAGGAAAAGGAGGTGCTTATTTTGGCTGTGAGTCATTGTGTTCTAAAAGATACAAGCTTTGAATCAGCAAGATGTACAGGCCAGCTTGATATGTACGTAATGGAAGCCTCTCGACATTATGTATGCTGAGGTTTTCTTTCTTCATGGAATAGGCACTTGGAGTGGAGATTGAAACTACTATATTAAAAATACTTACCTGGCAGGGGAGATACCATGATCATGAATCTACTGTATTAAAAATGCTGAACGTATTCAGATAAGCCTTTTTTGCGACCATGAGAATTATAAACCGCATTTGCTCCTCCTTGTTTGTGCAAGTTACACTTTCCTGTCTTCACTGAGGTGTTCTAATTATATTACTGCTAATAAGATAATGTTTGTAAAATGATTGCTAAATCCAGCAAAAAATAGTCTTCCAATTTTCCTACAAGTTACAGTATGCAAAATAAACTTTGGTAAACATGGCATGCTGAGATCTGTTTCTTGTCCAAAACAACCAAAACAAAACCCTGCAATAAGCTTTGCAAATCTTGAGCAGCTGGACTGAAGCAGAGCTTTGTTTAATTAAATGGTGATTCCGTTGTGTGTTTTAAACTTTAAAACACACAACGGAATCAGCATTTAAGTTGATATAATCAGCAGGACCAGGTAGCAACGCTTTTCTTATATTGTGTGTCTTCTTGTACACAGAGGGTTTGTGCAATCCCGCTTGTGGATTAAAATTCCAGGCTTGCAAAAATTTTTTTGATAAATATGAATTCAGTCTACCCCCTTTCCCCGGACGACAACAACAACACACACACACACCTCTCAGGTATTTCCCAGATAATATCCAGGACCAAGCAACTACAGAGTGTATTCAAATCAGCAAAAGTTATCAGTGAGGAAAAATACACAAGTAAGGAAAGCCAACTGAGAAAAACATGAGCCAGCTGAGAAGAGCAAGACTGAGACCCTTTCCGCACTAGAGGCCATTAGTGCATTATACCGTTATACTGGTGGCATCACCATTCACACAATGCCATCGAGTAAGGGACGCTCTTCTCTGCACTCTTCCCCTTAAGCGGGTGGGTAGCAGTATTGCCACTGGTGTTCCTTCTGCATTACAGCATCCTTGGCCACTTCTGTGCCCTGCCTTCACCCTGTCCCACCGCTCCTGATTGGACGGTGTTTTTTTGGGGGGAGCTATACTAATGCAGCAATGTTGTAACAGCATTAAATACCAGTATACAGTTGTACTTTTGCCCTGTATTGTTTAAAAATGTATTTAAAAAATAACAAGTTTTGAGTCAAAGGAGACATTTAAAATAAACAAGGAGAGGTGATAGAAACTTACCATTGCCATGGGAGTCACTGAGATCAGAATGAGCTGGGTACGCCCACAGCCCGCCCATTGCTGGATCTGCCATTACAGGAAGCACTATCAAGTGCAGTAACAGTACTGCACTACAATGGCTGATGGGATTGAAGTGTTACCCTTACTTCTGGGGGTCCTGTGGGGACACCTTGATTCACTCCAAGTTATAAAAGTTGGGGAAATTAGTGGAGCACTGGCAATAGCAAAACGAGGGGCAGGGTAACCCATCAGGATCTTTTACCCAACTTTACGGGGTCAAGCCAGGCAAAAAGACAAATGTGCCAATAAATGAATTTTATTAAATGAACATTTTCTCACTCACTAACACACTCACTCACGCACGCATACAAGGCCATTGAGATGGAAAAGAGGTGAAAACTGATGGGAGGTATAGCAAAAGGGAGTGTGGAGGCGGTGATACTGTGCCTATCCTGAAGTCTTCGGTCCAGGAAGCGGCAAGAAGAACGGAGCTCAGCAAAGAAACAGCTGAGGGGATCACTCAACTAACAGAGTGCCGGTCTGCTAGCATGGTGGGGAGCTCTCCGAAGAGACCCTCAAAAACTGGGACTACTTATGGGGCAGAATGTACCTCAAGGGCAGGCCCTCTCCCGGGAAGAACAATGGCCAAAACAAAGGAAGAAATGCCAAACAATGGCTACTTCGTAGTTTGCATGATTGGTTTATGCAGATGGACCTTGCCGTCTAGGAATTTTCTAAAGTCGGAGTTACTCAATCTGGGGAAAACCCAATAATCCACTCAGGTTGGCTGAAAACTTTTTGTCTATGTGGATGTGTTTAGCCTGAGCTCCCCTAGAGGAATGTGGCTGAGGGTTTTCCTGGCCTAACCTATTTTTGGTTGTTCGACCTTTTTGTCCACATACCCATTCAGGAAACCTCTCTGGCATGGCGGGCATATTTAATATCAAATTTATAGTCCTTGGGATAGGGTATGCCAGTGGGGTAACAGAAGCACTATAGGAGGCTCTTAATGGATTTTTTCTGGAAATGGAATATGGCAATTTGGCAATGCTCACTGGTGTAGGGACGGGGGGCAACAGGGGCGGTGCATCCTGGGAGGCACTTTTTGGGGGGTGGCATCGCTCCTTGTCTGCCCCTCCGTGCATTGTTGCCCTGCCCACGCACACTGTTGCCCTGGCCCCGCTCACATGCGCCATCACCCTGCCCGCGTGCACCATAGCCCCACCTATGCGTGCTGTCACCCCACCCACATGTGTCGTCGCCCCACCCATGCCAGCTGTACCCTGGCCATGCCTCTCCTCCCCCACTGGTGGCAAGCTCCACCACTGGTGGTGCCTGAGGACAGGATAGCAGCTGGATAGTGATGATGTCATGTGGAAGCACAGCTCCTGGACCAGTAACAACCGCTTGCTATAGCATTACAGCAACATTGTGTGGAAATGGCAAGCAAGAATTTAGCAAGAAAGCAAGAATTTAACTATTATGGACTATGGAGAGAAGCCTGTATGTATGTGATCAATGGTTCATGGAAATCCCAGACCTCAGCCCATAAGAGGAGAGAGCTAAGCAGGATTTCCAGTGTTTTACACAGCTTTTCACAGAGCTTTAAAGTAATTAATTACAAATAATTTCTCTCTGGGTTCATAGGATAATAAATTATGCAAAGGAAGCAAAGTACAGGAAAGCCACATTTTTGCAGAGGTGTGAGGATAAGAGAATTTTCATTTATTTATTTTTTTACTGTAAATGATAGATAATTCTGCAGATTCCTCTGGTTGTTGATTCAAAGTTGTTATGGAGTTTCATGGTGTTTCAGCCCCGTTTCCTTGCTGTCTTTCTCTGGTAAGAGTCTGGTCACTTGGGTTTGTAGTAGGGAATTATGCACTCCACACCCTCCACATACAAACAGTAATAACCCAGATATTGTTACACATCACCCATTTCCAAGAGGTTCTGCTAATCCCTTTGAATCTAGTTCAGCTTTGCTTGATTCTTGAATGCCCTTAACAATTCTAAGTGAAAAGCAGAGTGACAATAAAAGAAAAAGCCCTACTGGCTCACATTAAAATGCCCTCTAGTTCAGCATTCTGTTTCCGCAAGTGACCTGTGCAATACTCTTTAGAAGCCCGCAGACATGCAGGAATATAAAGAGGTCTCCTTGTTCCTCATATCAAAGGTATTAACTGCTTCTAAACTGGAACTTGGAAATTTTTGTTTTAAAACCACAATGCCCAGAATCATCCAACTAGCGTAACTCATTGCCATGCTGACTGGGGGATTTTGAATTGCTGTCCAAAAAAGCAACTTTGCCAAAATCTGCTGGAAATACAGAAGTTTCCTTTTAGCAAGTGTGGCCAATCACCATTGATAGAGCTCTCCTCCAATATGAAACAGAGAAGGGGATGAAGGATTCTAGCAGTACATTTGAAACTAATTATTATTTTAATGTGAGCTTTCATTGATATCAATCAGTTTCTTCAGATACAGTGAAGAAGTGGACTGATAGCCATGAAAGCTCATGCTAAAATAAACTGGTTAGTCTCCAAGTTACTGCTGGAATCCTGCATTTCTCCCCACCTTCTCCCTCCCAATTTTATCATGAAAAATGCTATAATGGCTATCTCTTTGATATGTCCTCCAATTTATTTGATGGTTGCCTAAAGTCATATGGGTAGTAAATGTTTACGTTGGTGGTGGTGGTGGTGGTGTGTGCCTTAAAATCGTCTCTGAGTTATGGTGACCCTCAGGCAAACCTATCACGTTTTGGGGGAGGGCTGAGTGTGTATAACATGACCAAGGTCACCCAGTGGGTTTCCATGGCTGAGTGGGGGATTTGAACCATCGTCTCCATGGTTGTAGTCCAACCCTCAGACCACTATACCAAGCTGACTATCTTAGATTTTTACATTATCTAATATATAAAAGTCAATGTTTGTTTGTCTGTGTCAGGTGAAGACATATGATTGGCTGCTTAAGAAGATTCTAAGACTCTTGGGGTTTGTAGTTTAGGGAGGGGTCTTTGGAATTCTCAGCCAGAGAGATCTTGGGCCTCAGTCAACTGTGTCTGTCTTGAATAGGCTGGTTGCTATGGAGATGAGGCCTCGCAGCAAAGAGGAGGGCAGTGTATTCCCTCAGGAACCCAACCTCTGTATGTTAATAACTCTGAATACTGATTGGATTGGGGAATATGAGGAACACTTACCGATACTGGACAAGACAGTTTGGGGAGTTACAGACACAGGATCTCAAATCTTTCTAACAAGTATTACCTATGAGAAAATAAAATCCCGGGCAACGCTGGGTATATATGCTAGTTGCAAATAAAGAAGTAGAGTGCTGTTATGATAAATCTTGTTTCATTCACTGAATTTTACAGGAGACTCAGGCCCTTTTCACACGGGGTTAATAAACAGTGTAGAGCGACCTCAACCGGAGGTCGTCCACACCTTGGAGTGCGCAGGGTCGGTTTTAATTTTGAGGTTCCATACCTCAAACCACCCTGAAGCGGCTGGAAGTGGTGGCGCCGTGTGTTTTTTAAAAACCACTTTCCAAGTGGTTTTTATTAAACACAAGCGTGCAGCCCCGTACCACCCCATCGCGGCGCCCCGGTGTAGATTTGCAGGTGCACGCAAGTGCGTGCCTGCAGATCTGCCAGGGGGTGGGCTTCCAGCTGGTGAGCTTCTCCAATTGGTGGAGAGCCTTCACCAGTTGTAAGCCGCCATTTTGGATGCAGGAGTGTGGAACGGCGAACGCACGCTGCTCCTCACAGCGTCGGACTTACCCAGCTTCAGGTAAGCTCCGTTTCTGCGTGCTTTGCCCCATTTCTCCCTCCGCATGTGGAAAGGGCCTCAGTATCACATTTCTCTTATTACTCACCTGTTTTCCTCATTGCTGCTTGCTTGCTTGCTTGCTTGCTTTCTGAGACATAAACAAATAAAACAATCTGTTAAGGAAGGTAAAGATGGAAATGCTGCATATAAAGCACAACTCAGTTAACAAAGCCTCTGACAGAGAAGCTCCTTTTTACAAAGTTTTTTTTTATGCCCCCTCAGCCCCTTTTCCCCCTCACCCTCTGTCTGACTAGAAGTTTCTGGCAGCATCACCATTAGGAGTATGGTGAATGATGGCTTCAGAAGCACAGAATTTTGCTGTTGTGTTGCGGCAGCATGTCTTTAGCAAACAAAGCCTGAGCTGGGTAAGAGGAGGATTGTACTCTACCCAATCCTACTGTAGCCATATGTGAGTGGCCACATAGGCAAGTGTAGTGCACACGACCCTCCCTGGATTGGGCGGCCGTGCGAGGTTCATATGCAGGATGCCTGGGAGGCAAGAACCAAGCCAGTTCTGGTCTTTGAGGATGCAGTTTATTAAGCGAAGAAGCAAGAAGAAAAACTAAAGGCACACAAGCATACGTATGCTCTGACTCCATTGGAAAGGCAAAGCGGGTGACGGAGTAGGGTTCTCTTTGTTCCAACAGATTATATAGGGTTTTCGTAGGTGAGTGGTAAAACAGGCTGCCAGTCCATCAACCTACCGTGCTGAAATGGGCAGGAGGGGGGGCTATCCCACCTCGGATCCCAGTTACAAGGCACCCATGGGCCAGGTTCATGATAGGCTCATGGCCAAATCTCATTACTTGCCCGAAACGGCAGCAGACGGTCTCTGATCAGACTTCGCTCTCCCCTCACCGTACCAGGTGGCATGGGGAGCGAAGCATCCATTGTTAACATTCCTCGGCTATTCTCACAGGACTGCAGCATACAGGGCAGCCTGACTTAGCAATGCAATAGCATGAGCTAACCTCCCAAATATGTTCGTTAGTGCGAAAGCAGGCTGACCTGAAATGTGTGAGTGTGCAACACAGGGCCTACCCAGGGGACCTCGGGCCCAACAGCAAAGTAAACAGCAACTACCACCGGAATCCCTTACTGAACGTGCAAGAACAGCAAAAGAGAGAAAAAAGGGGACAACAGATATATCTGTCTCACCAGCTGCCGCCCTAGCATGTTAAAAAAGCATAGATCTACAAATTTGATCACCAAAGTGGAAATTTAAGAATGATGGAGGCTGGTGAAAGATCATCCCTGGATATATTTTGAAAGAAGCTTTAAAGTGGTTTCTAGAAGGTTCAAAATGTTTCTGTTCACTTCTGTGAGACTCATTTGACCTGGTTGTTTCATTGCACATGGACGTATTGAAAAGGTTTGTTGACACATGTTGACCTGCTATTCTGTTTTGTAGTGCAAGAACCTATTCCTGTTCTTTCTGTGTTATTTCGACCTCTGGTATCAATTCTTCTGTTAAAGTCCAGAAACAGATATACTTTGTTAACTGAGGTTTACGAGTATTGTCTTTTTGGTTGGTGGTTCCAGAGGCCCTCCATCTGAAAGCACCCATAATTTCATTAAGAGTCAATCTTCATTGATTGTTTGCCTGACAATCATTAAATCAATCATTAACGCAATTCCAGAATTATCAGTTTGGAATGTACATGTCAAGCTTTGCTGATGGTGACACATTGGTCTGTTGACTGTTGGATTTCAGGAAAAACAGAATGGACAAGCTACTTCAAAGGACATTGCCTGGGCTGCTTCTGTTATTATTGTTTTATAGCGTCATTCGAGCAAATACAGGTAAGTTCAATATACATTTTCAAGTTTCTTCCTCATTCACAGGGATGGCGGTTGTGTAGGCCCCCAGTATTGTTGAACTGCAGCTTCCAACAGCTCTCACCAGCACAGGCAATGGTGAAGAACCAGTGGCGGAGCTTGGAGTGTGGGGAGGGGAGGCGGGAGGGGGAGGGGGCTATGGCGCAAGGGGCATGGCCACTGTCTGGAGGTGTGGCTGCAGTGTGTGGGGGCATGGCCAGGGTATGCAGGGGCATGGCTACACACCAGGATGCCCCAAAACATTGCCACCTGGGGCGAACCATTGCCCCATCCCTACGCAATTGTGAAGAACACTGGAAGTTACAGTGCAACAAATCTGAAGAGCTGCATGATTGCTATCTCTGTTTACAGCACAAACATACACCATTGTTTTCAAATCACTTTGATCAGTGATTGCTTTTTGGTGCTCTTCAAGAAAGATGGAATTATTATTGTTTCTAACTGCAGGATGAGGAGGATCTGTTCTTTCTTTTCTCAGCCATGCTTCTACATAGTAAGAAGCCATACCTGTTTCTCATTGCTAGTTGGACAAATGTATGTAAAATAACAAAACAGTGTGCTTGATAGGTGATGCATATAGGAGGATCTGAATTTTGCATTTTTGACCTTCTCAGCCTTGATTTTATCCTGCAATGAAGTGGTTGAAGTCCGATTCCTTTGCCGACCTGATGCCGTCTAGATGTGTTTGGATCCAGCTCCCATCATTCCCTGCAAGCATGCTGGTTGGGGGTGATAGGAGTTGTGGTTCCACTGATCTGGGGAGTGTCAGGTTTGCAATGACAGTATCAAGTTTTAACGTACCTCATGTCAGTAGTTTCAATACAAAGCAAACTGCTCTCTGCAAACAAAATTACTCCTGTACTTTGTGTTACAATTGTTGGCCTTCAACTGTTACTTGCTCTGAAACTTTGAGAAGGGGCTTTTTATATTGAGTGAAGGCTGTTGCTGCCTTTCTGATATATTTTTCTGAGTTTATTATTTTCTTTGCCCCTTTGGTTATCACATCAGACTGTAAATCAATTTGACATCTGCAATGCAGCAAGGACTGAAAGCATACAGTGTGTGAAGTGCCATGTGAATGAGAAAAGAACTAAACCTTCTATCAGAGATGGTGAACATATAGCATTTCACAAAGAATGCCTGCAGCTCCCATCATTCATCAGTATTGTTATGCTGTCTAAGGCCATTTCTGCACAAGGTTGATACATTGTAGCACCACTGAATTCTTACCCCCTCCTCTGCGCATGGAACCATTTTAGCTTTGTAGTTTTCCTCGTGGTTCTGCATATTTTCAGCTCTGGAACGGTTCACTGCAATGCAAAACTGCTGTATGTAAAAACCAGAAAAACTCAGATATAAATCTCCCAAACCGGTTCTGCTTCAGTTTTCGCCTATATGTAGAAGTGTAGCATTGATTCACAGTGCAGAAGTGGCTGGCTATGGGCGTTCCTAGGCTGTCCCTTTCGTCATTTCCATCCTATCTCTCTCTGCCCATCAAAGGACAGGCTGCCATCATTATTCTCTTCCTGTGTTAAACGGACAACGGGAAGAGAGTAGATCTGGTAATGGACTGTTAAAACGTGTTTTTTCCACATATCAATGAACATAGATTCCTACGCACAAACGTAGCAACAGAGAAATGTGTTAAAAATATGTGTGTTTTTTAAAAAAGAGACCAATCAGTGATGGTGGGGGCGGGGTGAGGGAAGGGAATGGGAGTGGCCAGGGGCTTGCTGTTGTGGATGCAGCAGCCGCTGTTCTCTGCAGTAGTACAATGTAAACGGTGGGGCAGGGGGGTGCAGATACTACAGTTTCTGAATTTCTGAATTCAGTTTCCGAATTGGAGTATAAAAACACTGCTCTTGACATGCAGTGAACCACTCCTCCCCTCTCGTGCGGAAATGGCCTAAGACTTAGGGGAGTTGCACTCCAGCTACAACTGGTAAGCCTTGTTTACCTCATCCCTAATAGAAGATCTCTTCCCATATGACGCACCCACTCGCCTTACGTTCATCCCCTCCTGTGCCTATTCCACGACTAATCTGTGTTACTATTCCAAGACAAATCTAATATATTGTTTGTGTTTCCTAGTTAACCGCTGCACAGCTGCCAGGGCAAAAAGTTGTTCCGAGTGTATCCGAGTGAGCAAGGACTGCTCTTATTGCACTGATGAGGTGGGAACTTTTTGCAAGTTTTGCATATGCATCTCAAAACATCAGCACTTTGGCTTTTGTGGGCAGATGTGCACATTCTGCCCTCCCTGCATTGAAAAACACTGTGTGCAAGATGAGTTTATTGTTCCGTATATGCGCTCCGAAGTTGTAGCTTGCTCAGAATGCACATCTGTTCATAGTTCAGAGTGCAAAGGACTGAAAGCAAGAAACGTGAGCCTGATTTGTTTTCCTGATTGCTGTTGCAAACCTAACTTGTTCACCCCATCCCAGAAACAAAAAAGGGTGCTGTAGCACCACCATACTAGCTGCTAGTTTAGGGTTGCCAGAGTAGAAACTGGAAGGGGCTCCTGTACTTTCAATGGTTGTGTAGAAGAGGTAATTTCAGGAGTTGCTTGTTACCTGGTTGCATGACAAGCAGCACCTGAAATTCCCTCTTCTGCATAACCATTAAAGGTACAGGAGCCCTCTATTTTCACTCTGGCAAGTCTAGCTGCTGCACTCTGAACCAGTTGACTTGATTTTAAAAAAAATCCAAGTATACTAATATTCTGTCTTTGGCCTGTGCTTCTCTTTTTGTCTTCTTCTTGATCTTCTTCTTGCTCTTACTTGGGAGGCTTTTGGAGTTGGTGGGGGTGGAATGTGATACAGGTAGAAGAAAGAAAGATGAATGGTTCAAAGTGGAGGAGGGAAAAGGTGCAACCATGTGGAAGAGTGGGGAAAAAGGGGCAGGAGTGGTGGGAGAAGGTAGGAAATGGAGCAAACAGGGTAATATGAGGTGGCAGGAGAAATTGGGAAGAGCAAGTTGGCTGGCAGAGAAAGTTGGGATACTGAGGTGGGGTATGAGATGAGAAGAGTTCAGAATGGCCTAAAACAAATTTAATATTCTGGAAATCAGTTGTTTTGGTTTCTGTGTTAGGATGGAAAATTGTGGAAGTGGTTTGGGTCTCAGTGCTACTTCTGCCTTACTCATTTTCTTGGACAAGTTACTTGTCCTTTAGCCTCACTAGTTTGCCTTCTGTGATGGGTATTGGTGGCTGTCCTTGCCCGGTGCTGCAGTCATACTGTGAATAGACATAGTCCCATGACAGCCATTTCGTGATGGTACCTGCCACACTTTCAAATGTGCCCACAGGCTCCCAAAGATTGGTGATTCTAACCTATGGCTACAAGTAACTGTAGATGTGATTTTCTAAAAGATCATTGCATTCTGTCTCAGCCTAACACCAGGTGGGGAGCAACTAACCACGAGCAAAATGTTTTAGAATCTAAGCATATGTTGTTGTTCATTTTCTTTACTGTAGAACTTCAAAGAGGCCCGCTGTGATTTCAAAGACAATCTAATGAGATATGGTTGCAGTGAGGGAAGCATAGTATTCATGAAAGGAGAAATGTTAACAATACAGGTGAGTGGAGAGAAGTAAGACATCCTGAGGAAGGAAATAAATCAACATTTACCAAATTTACCAAAGCAGATTTGCCAAACAAAGGCTTTGACTATTTGGATAATTTGTCCAAATCACTGCTAAATCTCCTCAAGATTTTTGACTGCATATTACTGGTTTCTCCCCTGGCAGGAATTTAACATTGATACATCTCTGAAGAAAACACAAGTATCCCCACAGAATATAGCAATGAGGCTGAGAGCTGGTGAGGAAGCCAGTTTTAGCATGGATGTGTTTGAGCCCCTTGAATCTCCTGTGGACCTCTACATTCTCATGGATTTTTCCTATTCCATGTCTGATGACTTGGACAACCTTAAAAAAATGGGCCAGCAACTGGGTGAGAACTGAACATCAATAAGACTGAATTTAGTTAGTTAATGGTCTACAATTTCTGAGTGCAGTGGGCACAGTATAATTAACTAGGTACTGTTAGATTAGAGGACAAACCCAAGACCAGCAGGTCTATTATACATCTGACTACCAACATCTTCCCATTTTTTAAATTACTTTATTCTATCATACATGCAGCATGGAATATTAGAGGTGCATATAACCTTCACATCTGTTTCATTTCATTACCCCATTGCTTCTTATTTGTGGTGATCACTAGTTCCATATACAACTGTAGCAGATTAACAGCTTACAAAAATCTTTTTCTGTGTATAGTCAATCAGATTGCCAGAAATAATTTCGTGGTGTTAAGAAAACATGTTGCTAATTCTGTTGTTTTATGTAGTAGCAGTAATCTGCTACGGAGTAAAGGAACAACAACAGCAGCGACAAAAACTAGCTCATCCTCCAAGGAGCTTAAGCTAAATTTGGATAGCGTACGGGAGGAAATATTGGACGAAGGGATGACTAAGGCCATTTCTGCACTACACTGTTATTGTGCTATTATTCCACTTTCAGCATCCTGTGGAATTCCAAAGAGCTGTCTGGCTGAGAATTCCAAATGCTCCTCCCCAAACTGCAAACCCCAGGATTCCATAGGAGGTTGAACTACACTGTAACAGTGTAGTGCAGAAATGGCATAAGTCAATGCAGTTGAATGCAGGACTGGATCAAGATATTTCACTGTGTGAGGCAGAGCAAGATATACCTCCAAGTCAAGGTATTTAGAACCCAAAGTAAGCCAGGTTGATTTGGTGCCTGAGGTTGGTAAGCTAACAAATGCCTCTACTTTTGCAGTAGTTAACAATTGTTAACTAGCTGCCTGACTGAGGCAACCACTTCACTTAATGCAGGACTGGTCTTGGATGAGTGCCAGCAAATGTTTATACAGGTACCTAGGTTGAACTTCAGTTGAGGATCAGGACAAAAGGGTTGGCGCAGGTGTAACAGAAGAGATGGGTTTTAGAGTTCACCAGAGAAGAGAGATGCGGTACAGTACAGGTTTCATAACAGGGAATTCTGCTTCCATTCTGTTATCTATGATTAGAGTTAATTTCATTTTGGGGATATTGCCTAAAAATGAACTCAGGTAGAACAATATGGAGAACCAGCATACTGTAGTTGTCTGAGCATTGGACTATGACCCTGGAGGCCAGGGTTCGATTTCCCACTCAGCTATGGAAACCCACTTGGTGACCTTGGGCCTGTCAAACATTCTCAACCCCAGAAAATCCTGTAAGAAGTTCACCTTAGGATTGCCATAAGTCAGAAATGACTTGAAGGCATGCAACAACAACCACCACCAACAAATATGAGTGTGGTCAAACTTAATTTTAACCTGTCTTACACACTTGTTTTGCCTAGCTAGAAATGAATTTGAAAAAAGCTGGGCCAACAAATATTTTGATTTTTCAGAGTTTGAGTGTCCACATTATATGCCAACTGAGGAACAGTATTTAGTCAGCCTCCATTGAGGAAAAGCATTTTTAGGACATAGAATTTTGCCTAAGTCTGCCACAACATCTTCAGTTACTGATTACTTACAAACAAACAAACAAACAAATAAATACTTTCTCCCTTACTTCCTGCCAGCAAACTTCTTGACAGAGCTGACTGCTGACTATACTATTGGCTTTGGCAAGTTTGTGGATAAAGTTACAGCCCCACAGACAGACATGAGGCCAGCAAGGTATTTTAAAGTTGATGAATCTCACAGATATACTTAAGAATGAGCGACTTAGGATCCCCAGCCTTATTTTTTTATTGCTTTTACCAGATATATGTAAAATATATGAAAGGAGTAAGTTTTATCTAATCTACTGCTAGGACCCATGTCTTACATCATTATTTTAGTTTATCTGATGTGTGTAATTTGATCTACTCATGTATGGCATCTCTGCTTTCAGTCTGTATTAATTCACTTTTAATGTTACCCTGAAAAATTGCACACCAGTTACTTACATTATTATGCAGCATTTTTGCTCTCGTATTCATGCATCTGATGAGATTGCTTGCAGGAGGGGCTCCGTTTCTGTTTTGGCTGTTATTTCCATATATTTGCTAACCTCTAAAGACTTTAGGACTCTCTTTTTGCTACATGTGACTATTTTTCTAGAATTTATGGTCTCTTCCATGTGAAAGACAAATCTAGCATTTCTGGTATCAGTGTGTTGATTTTTTAAAAAAAATAATAAAGCGTTTGCTATCATTTTGCCCTCAGACTCCTTGAGCCTTGGACTGATGCTGACCCTCCTTTCTCCTTTAAGAATGTCATCCGCCTAACTCACGATATTGATAAATTCAGTCAAGAGTTGATGAAGGAGCGCATTTCGGGCAACCTAGATGCTCCAGAAGGTGGATTCGATGCCATATTGCAAACGGCTGTTTGCAAGGTGAGTAGAGGGAATGACGAAAAGGGCATAGATAACAATGATTGAATGAGAGTTATATGAATATGTGCCTTCTTCACCATTCACTGAGTTGTGAGATCAGTGGGGAAAAAAATCAAGGCTAACACTTTGTTTTAATGAGCAACAGAACAGCTTGTGTTTTGCTAAGAACCTGTCTAACCAGTTCTAGAATGACCTTATAATTATTCAACCGCAGACCAAAGACCCTTTCACACTACACAATTATAGCATTATAATTCCACTTTATCTGCCACAGCTGCATCCTGTGAAATCCTGGAGTCTGTAGTTTGGTTGATGCACTAGAGGAGCAAAGTCCATTATGTGGTCCCCAGGGCCAATGCTCTCTAGGGGGAGTGGAGGGCATTTCCACCATGGTTCCACCTGGAAGATCAAGCAAAATTTTTGCAAAATTTTCAAAAAATTTGGGGGGGATTGCCTCAAAATACCCAAATGTTCTCTAGAGAGTGTGGGGGTTTTCGGGGGGGGCAATTTAATCCCAGGAGAGACCTTTTTTGAAGCAGGAAGTGAGCAGGAAGTTATTTCCACTTACTTCCTGTTGTTAACAAAGGACTTTCTGAGGCCTAAAATGACCCAGGAATGATAAAAACATGGTGAACATCCCTCCCTGACCCATAGAGGCCATTTGGGGGGATTAAAATAATTTGTTTTGAAGAATTGAGTGCAGTGGAGCAATGCAGCCCTCAAAGGATTGCTGGAGAGCTAATACACCCTACCCTTCTATGTTTGTCTACCCCTGCACATAGAGTTATTTTTTGGTTGAGGATTCTAAAAGTTGAGGATTCCTCCCTAAACTTCCAATCCCAGGATTCCATAGGATATTACCATGGCAATTAAAAGTGGAATCATAGTTCAGTGTGTATTGTGAAAGCACCCCAAGTTGGGATGCTCCAATTGAGTAGCACCTGAAATCTAGTAAATGTTATGTAAATATTTAAAAAACAAACTAGTAGCTTAGAACGGTAGTAAATTTAGGGAGCCTTGTACTTTGTCAACATATAAGAGATAAGAACTGAGAAGACAAGATAACAGCAGGGTGGCCAGACATGGTCAACATTAGCACAAAAACAAAAGATTAACTTCCCATTCTTGTCAGCTAATCTCAGGCTGGACTGTTCTTGGAAGCACTATCCCATGATTACAAGTTTTGCTGAATCTGCTAAAGGAGTAGTTAGCACAGAAACTGCTGCTGTGGTGTATCAGTGGGCAGAGCACCTTTGTCTAAAAGTTCACATGCAGTCTACTAGAATGAGTTCTGGGCTTCTGGCCAGCTTGCTTCATCGTTCTGAGCAAGTGAAACCCCTTTACACCATTATCTTTTCCTGTTTCCACAGGAGAATATTGGTTGGCGTAATGACAGCACTCATCTTCTGGTGTTCTCCACTGAGTCTGCCTTCCATTATGAAGCTGATGGCGCCAATGTCCTTGCTGGAATTTTGAGGAGGAATGATGAAAGGTGTCACCTGAATCGAGCAGGCACTTACACCTTTGATACCAAGCAGGATTACCCTTCCGTGCCTACCCTTGTGCGACTGCTGGGGCGGAGCAACATCATCCCCATATTTGCTGTCACCAATCACTCTTACGATTACTATGAGGTAAAATGTTGCCGGTGGATTTCAGTGTTTTCAGCCACTGGTGCTTGATTAATAGTGGGCTTTAGAGTCGTGCTGCTCAAAGGGATGGTCCCTGGGCTGCTTCGATCCTTGAGCTATTGGCTACCAGAACTTGGTGAGGTTCCAGGAAAGAAAAAACTGTTGTAAACGATGGTCACAAATATGATGCCAGTCCCTGGCAAACTGGGAAAACAAATGGCAGCCCCCCAGATCAGATAGTGTGGGGAGCACTGCTTTAGACGATTACCTAAAAAGCGTTCCAGCTTAGCTGTTTAGAGAGAAGCTTGATTCTGTTTCTCTAGAAGTTCTCCCTTACTAGGGAGAGAGTGTCTGATATTGTTGTGTGGGTAAGCCTGGTATTAAAAGTTGTCTGAGAATCCTCCAGCTATTTTCTTGATTTTTCAGAGTCTTGTTGATCTCCACATTTAAGAGGTGAGAGGCTTTGCCTAAAAAAGCTTTATGAAATTCATAAGGTCACCATAAATTGCCTGACAACTTGAAAGTGCACATGCGCGCACACATACACACACTGGTATTTGTCACCATGTCATAGGAAATTATCCGTTTATGTCTTGGAATGTATTATAGAGTGTATATAAAGAGTACTGCGGTGCTGTAAAGACCAAAAAATTTTCTTTGACATAAGTATTCACATCTATAAAATGTTTTTCCCACATAAAGGTTAGTCTGAGATGTTCATTCTACTATGAATAACACAGCTACCCCTCTTTTAAAAAAATGGAAAAACATATAATGTTATTATGTTGTTCATCATGGTCCTCTTGTTTTGTCTTTGTGACATACCACAATCTACGTACAGCCTAATAAATTAGGAATATGTGAATTACATGACTCAGTGCCTAAGAGTGGGATTCAGATTATCTTCAAGCATATCTTCATCCAAGACCTTGGTGGTGAAAGACCTTTGTATCTGTTCCCTCAGAGCAACTGTTCAAGTCCACCTTTGTAGAGTGATAGGAACATCCAGTGACTAGCTAGATAATCTTAATTAAGGTTATCTTAGGGATAACTGCTCCTTCACAGAATGAATTTTTATCTGCAATTAGACCAAAGGACATATAGCACCAAGAGAACCATGACTGATATCCTGAGTTTGTTAGGAACCTAAGAAGAACTGTGTTGGCTTATTCCTAAGAACCATCCAGTCTTAACATACCATTTCCTACAGTGTGCAATCACATCACCCAAGAAGCAGAAAAGCAGGGTCATGGATTATCAGGCTTGAATCTTGTGCCACTCAGGACCTTATCACACTACACTATTATAGCGCTATTATTCCACTTTAATTGCCATGACAACATTGCATGGAATCATGATATTTGCAGTTTAGGGAGAGGCATTTAGAATTCTCAGCCAGAGAGCTCCGGTGCCCCCACTAGACAACAAACCCCAGAATTCCACAGGGTGCAGCCAGGGCAGTTAAAGTGGAATAATAGTGTTATAACAGTGTAGTGTGATAGGGACTTCAGTTTCATATGACTACCCTAAGTCCTTGTATTTTGGCAGTGTGGCAACATTACTTGTTATATAAATAGCAGTTCAGGAAAGCCTGTGAAGTCATGGCTGGTGGGGAGGAGGAGTTTAACTCTTTTTCTTACTGCTGTGGTCCTGACACAAATTGCTTGTCTGATGTTATTATTAGTGTTTCAGGGGATGCTCTAATTTGGTACCAGTGGGGACTTCGTTTGAAATGGAAAAGAATTCATAGACACAGTACACTCTATGCATCTAATGAAATGGACTGTGTCCACAAAAGCTTATGGCAGAATTTTTTCTTACCAGTTAGCCTCGAAAGTCCTGCTGGATTCCTTTGTGTCTTTTTTATGCTAAAACAAACTAGCATCTCTTTGAATACTGCTACTGTGGCATTCATGTAATTAATATGCCTTCTAATTTGGCTTGGTCCTAGGAAAACCAGCTTTCTCTATGTGATTTTAAATTAATATATAATTAAAGTAGCCCCTGGAGGGTTTTTCTGGTCTATTTCCCCCAATCCAAATCATGCTACTGCTGAATAGTTACTTGTTCTATGGAAGGAAAGTGCAGGCATTATAAAGGTGTATATTTTCCCATTGTAAAGCACCTAGTAGATTGGGGGTGTTTGACTGGGAGAAAAAGCATGAGGGAAAGGGCTTAAATGCCAAATGCCCCGTGTACCAGTTGCTTGATCAAGTTAGCATACACACCGTGCTGTAGTCTCTGTGTGTTTGTAAAGAACATTGTAAAGAACATCGGTCTTGGGTTGTTAAACATACTTTAGCCCTAAGATTCTGAACATCCTTTGAATGTACAGCTGAGTGTTGGTTTGATCTGTTGGCTTGGAGTTACCTTGGAAGTGGATCAGATGCTGTAAAAAGTAAGGACTGCCATAGCCAATGACCCATTTTACTAGCCAGTGTAGCATATTAAATTAATAATATGACATCAGCACTAGCTATTAACATTCAGGTCTGTTTTGTCATACTGTTGTAGAAGGCTGTTTGTGTTCTGTCCTATACAACTTCATTATCCACCTGCTGATGAGCTGAGGAGACCCTGTTCATCACAAATAATAAAATGGCATTTCTGAGAAAGGTTAAGATGATGAAAGGACAGAGTAAGAAAAAGTTTTGTCACTTTCTTTAAAATGCACATTCTGTGTATAGCCACATTCATATGAAGGTCAACCATAACTAAATCCTGTTGGAATCAGTGGGAAAAATTCACAACTAACTTTCCTTGGTCTAATCCAGTTTTTCCCCATGTGCCCTCCAGATTCTCAATTCTTATGTATAACAGAATCATGAGCTCTGTTGCTCTCTTTCTTGTTCAGTGCTGTGCATGTCTACACAGAAATCCCATAGAATTCAGTGGAACTTACCCCTAAGTAAATCTTATAGGATTGCAACCTTCACATTATAATGCAACTTTTTTTAAAAAAAAAAACAGAAGCTGCACACATATTTCCCAATTTCTGAAATTGGAAGACTGCAAGAAGATTCCTCCAATATCGTGGAATTGATACAGACAGCTTTTGAGGTAAGATGTAGCTTTGGGGATTCTAAGCTGTGGCTGCTTGGGATGATACAACACAACTGCCACTCCTGGAAGTACATAAACCCATGTGTCATTTTAGGAAACTGCTGCTAGCCAGCAGTAGCAGCTAGTGGCTTCTATGTCAGTGGAATGGTAAATCTCTTCCAGATTTTAGTCTGAATTTAAAGGAGCTTCCCAAGGTGCTTGATCTTGTACCCAAAATAGCATCCAGCACCTTGGATAACTCCTTTAAAACTGGACTAAAACCCAAAGCAAATGCACTCCCCAGCTGACATGAGAACCTGAAACCACAACTGTTGGCACTGTTAGTATTTCATTTTAGACACCACATTGGGAAGCCACCACTATTTCACCCAGTTCTTTACACTCAAGTAAGTGTGCTTAAGCACCTGGATATACTTGAAAAGAATGGAATCTAATGGAATAAATCTATGAACACCATGGTTGCTGTAAACAAATGGCTTTCCAATCTACTGGCTGTGTCTGCTCTCCGTTATGAGAAAAGCCTGAATTCTTTAATCTGAGAGATATAGGTCATATCATTTTGCACAGGAACTCACAGTGACATAAGACTAAATCCAATTGCTAGTCTTAGAGTATCACCATTTAATAAATTGGATTTATGAGAGTGTTGACTTACCATTTAGCAAGCGAGTCAGTGGATTTAACAATTAGATCCATGCTGGAATTTCTCAGGCATTCTTAGTCAACCTATTTTTGCAAGAAATGTAAGCTGTCTCCGCCGGTGGAAAAGGCTTAGTGTGTCGTAAACAATCTGAAAAATAAAAATATTTGACAAAACTTTGTCTCTTCAAATATGGCTGCGTGGGAGATAAGCCTCTCTCAGTAAATTCTGTGTGTGAGTAAGTTCTAGAAAAGGCCGCTAGTAGAGTATGAGTGAACAACTTGTGGAGGTTAAATTTGCGTTGGACTGCTTGGAACTCACTGGGGGCTGCACCACTGTTGCTGCCAATTTTGATTCTGATGTTGCCATCAAAATGTCCAATGTAGACCCTCTATAGTTCAGGAGGATGCCAGAGTGCACCACTATACCATAGAGCAGTGGTTCTCAACCTGTGGGTCCCCAGATGTTTGTGGACTTCAGCTCCCAGAAGCCCCAGCCACTATGGTCAATGCTCAGGGCTTCTGGGAGCTGAAGTCCACAAACATCTGGGGACCCACAGGTTGAGAACCACTGCCATAGAGCTCTGCCAATACTCTGGACAGAGGGTCTGGTCCCATTCTGAAAAGGGAAGATGATTGGCTGTTGTTTTTTCCTTCCATTTATTGGCAGCACAGTTTGTTGGCAGTAACCTGGGGTGTATTTCCACTGAATCATAATAGCACTTTGGTATGACTTTAAGTGTCATGGCTACATCTGTTGTTGTTGTTGTTGTTGTTACCATCATCCTGCTTTTTTTTCCCTGGTAAGGATTCAAAGCAGCTTACAGCAATTAAAAAAAATAGTTAAAATTCATGAAACATAAAAGTTAAAACACAAATTAAACAATCAGATAATAATCTCAGGACTTGTAGTTTTGTGAGGTATTTAGAATTCTCTAGTCCTGGAGTACAAGGGAGTCTATATATCTTTCCAGAGTACCAATCCCAGATTTCCATAGGATACAGTCATGACACTTAAAGTGATATCAGACTGCTATTACTGTGCAGTGCAGATATCCTGGATACAAACCAGGCCACAAAAGTAGTCTGAATGGGGTGCATGCAGTGTACAGCCTCTGTGTTGGTTACCCATGTACTAAAGAGTTCTGAGAGCTTTGTGATTGCTATATCAGGCTGTCTGCAATTGAAATCAAGAGACAATACAATACAAAAGAAAATGCAAGAGTCATCCCTATGGATATTGTTGAATGTTGTGCTCAGATCATTTAATTTGGAAAGGGGGAATCTCTGGCTTACATTTATTTTAATTCTGTATATTTTCCTTTCCACTATTTCCCAGCGTATTCGCTCTAAGATGGACATTCGGGCTTATGACACCCCCAAAGCTATGAAAACAGAAATAACATCCATGAAGTACGAAAAGACAGAGTCTGGTTCATTCCAGATTGTTCGTGGTGAAGTGGTAAGTCCTGCTCTTTGGATTCCTGGAGTGCCTTGTAGACTAAAATAAATTTAAAAAAAACCCTGTTGTACAAATTATGTGCTCCTGGGTATTTTGGTTTTGAGCAGCCATATAGACTTTGGGAAAGTGGCAGCAGGTTTCCTGTGTGACTTGAAAAGAGAAGAGAGGAGTTTCAAAGGAGTTAAAAATAAGGATGATCTTTTGTTCACACTCTTTTCCTCAAGTCAGAAGAGGACGCAGCTGGAGCCTAATTGAACAAGGAGGCATCTACTGCTGATTCTGGCTTTGAATTCATGTCCTGCTGCTAGCAGAAAGAGAGTACTAGCCAGTTACTTCCTGCAGAAGCTGCCGGAGTCATCTCAGCTCTAGTACTATAGCAGTCATCATAGCAATAGTGGTAGCTACTAATTCAAGACAGGAAGAGTGGTGTCCTATCTCTCTCCTAGACCATCCCTGTGTAGTGTAGGGTTTCTGGTTATTTCTCCATCTCAGTTTGCATTGCGGTGGGAGGAGGGGGTGAGGAAGGGAAGCAGCCAGTGTAATGCAGTTTGGGAGACTTGTGCTTTTTATAACACCTGGTCCTCTCCTTTCTGGCAGAGGAAAAACTGAGTGGAAGAAAGATCTGTTTTCTCATTTCCCATAAAGACTTGTACCTACTCTTTCACTTCCCAGGATGCTGATTAAATTGATCTCTCCTACCCTCATTCTGGATAAATTCAGCAAATGTATTTATGTCTTTTTTCCATCTAGGGAACATTCAATGTTCGTGTGAAAGCCCATGAGGAAGTGGGTGGACAACATGTCTGCAGTCTCCCAGAGAAAGACCGGAAAGGTGTTATTCATATTAAGCCCTCCTCTTTCAGTCACAAAATGGAAATTGATGCCTCAGTCATTTGTGATGCCTGTCCGTGTGAAAAGGTACTTCCTTTTTCTTCTCATTCACTGGAGTAGTTCCAGTAATGGCTCCAGAAAATATATAAGTCAGGATGAGGGACACTGGTCTAACCTTTTTGAAGTTTGTGTGTAGAAGCAAGCCTAGAGGCTGCTCCTAAAGGACATTAGATTAACTCTGAAGCCCTTGGAATGAAGTTCAGTAACATCTTTACTCTCATTCTTCACAGCAACAAGAAGTTAAATCCGCTAGGTGCAATTTCAATGGGAATTTTGTCTGTGGACAATGTGTTTGTGATCCAGGCTGGTAAGTATCTCATGCACATTACTCATTAGGCTGAGTGCTTACCTTTCTTTTTCTCCCATATAAACTGTAGATGCTGCTCCCTTGCCTTTCAAAGAGCAAGTTCCTGAGACTGCCTCTTACTTCTGGGTGCAACAGATTCTCAAGACCTTTCCTGCATAGCAGAACAATGACAAAGGCCTAGAAAACTTCCCCCTCAAAAAAGATAACTGCCCAATGGAGAGGCTGCATGGTTGACAAAACTCTCTTACAGGAGTGAGAATAATCACAGTGATATGCTACATCAGGAGTGAGGAGGCTTTTTCAGCCCAGGGGATTGAATTTCAATTCACAGAGATGTGCAGGCTATTTCTAGTAGGCAGAGAGGTAAAGGTTACATGGTGGATCCAAAGCAAAATGTGTAAGGTGCAGATATAATCGCTATCATTCTGGACATTTTTGCAACAAGCATACAAAGTACGACTGAACCCTGTGGAAAAATACTTCAGAGTATGGCTGTGACGAATCTGATGGGAGGGGGTCTTGATAACAGAGCCCCCTTGGCAACTGAGAGTGTTTAAGCTGATTGGCTGGGGAAATGGAACCTTGGATAGCCCCGGGGAGGGGCTGGTGGAAAGGGGAAAATAAAGGATTTTAATTGCCTGGGGAGTGATTGAAGGGGAGTGTAATTTGTGGTGTGTTTGGGAGAGGTTGGAGATTTGAAGAACTCTGTGGGAGAGAGAACTGAGAAATTGGGTGTATGAGAGATAGTAAATGAATTGAGAGAGAGAGAGAGAAGAGTGGTGTGCTGTTTGTAAACGTTGAGATATGAAACAAATTTAAGTAACAGTGTTTCAATAAATGTTTGAAGTTCTGTGTTCCTTAAAACAGTCACAGAGTCTTATTCTGTATCCTGGAATACACACACTACCAATAATATCATCTTGACCTTAGTGCCAACAGTACCAGAGTC
The DNA here is from genome assembly GCA_948472985.1 of Iguana delicatissima. NCBI lineage: Eukaryota > Metazoa > Chordata > Lepidosauria > Squamata > Iguanidae > Iguana > Iguana delicatissima. The sequence goes on from CAOKZL010000063.1 coordinate 309,652, forward strand.
TTGGAAAATATAAATCACTGCTAATCCTTACATCTGGGAGAAGGGCAGATTTAGGGAAGGCAGTAAAGGGAGAGAGTCCTGAAAGGAAGAAGCAAGGGGAAGACAAAAGTGAGGATGGGACTGCGTTCTCAGAGAGGGAGAACTGAGGAAGACCCATTTGTCCTGGACCTGGCATGATTCAGAGATCTCCCTGGCTGTTCAGACTTGAACACAAAGAGGTGTCAGGCTGGGCAGGCCTGGAGTGTGAGGGTTGGGTGCGCCTTTCACACTCGGCACTGATGGGCAGTGGTTTTTCTGTGCGCGTTACAATGGCCAAGAGTTTCTTGCGCTGTGAAGCACAGCCCAGTTCTAGATAACAGATCCCTATGACTAGAGACTAGACGATATATTAAATTTGCATTAAAGTTACCAGCTCTTGTCTTGAAAGGCTTTCATCCCATTAAAAACTTATGAACTAGAGAAAATACAGCAAGTAAAGCGTTTTCTCATCACTGTATCTCCATGATGGGAAAAGCTTTACTGGTTGAACCTCTCTCACACAACTGACAGAAGGAGTAGCAATTTGCTCTTCATCTCGCCCACCATACCAATATTCCAACCTAGTTTGACATGAAAAGTTTAGATTCATATATAGAAGACTTGGGCAGAATACACTGTATCTCAGGGTTAAAACTAGATAACATATTTAGAACATTTATAGAGGCGTTTCTTTATAGGTGAGAGATGTCCCTTAGTCATACTATGTTATTTCCTCACCTGTGTATCTTGGAGTTTTGTTTTGTGATTTGTCATTGGGGGATAAACAAATCTGATAACTAAGCCATGCATCTTTAGGGAAATCCTGTTTGGGGAGGTATAATACAACCTGCTTGCCTTTGAATCTCTTCTCTCAGTCACCTCCTGACAAAGAGAGTTTCAGGAGTGGTTTTCTTTTCCCTTTGGAAGGGACAGTGAGAAGAGGAAAACATAAATGATGGTTTCTCCACTCTCATCATTCAAGCTGTAAAGTGTACAGTGTGAGAGTCATCTGGAGTCCCATTTTTGGGAGAAAGTGGGCTATAAATCTGAGAAATTAATAAATATAGCTGTACATTTTCTTAGTTTGAGCTTTTCTCTACATAACAGGCGAGGAGAAGTCTGTAACTGCTCTACCTCTTCCTCTACTGATAATGCGGCTTGTATAAGACCTGGAGATACAGAGCCTTGCTCAGGCCAAGGAGAATGTTTGTGTGGGGTATGTCAGTGCTATTCTGAGGATCTGACCCAGCGCTTTGAGGGACAGTTTTGTGAATTTGACAACCTACAGTGTCCCCGCACATCTGGATTCCTCTGCAATGGTGAGTGAAACATTGAGGGGTAGAAACTAGGGTTTGTATCTGTTCTCAGAGAGTGTGTGTTTTACCTCTCTCTTGTGGGCTAAATTCTCGCTTTCTCTAGTGCTTCTGAAGTGTCACTTCACAACTATGAATAGGCCAGAGATGCTAGACCAGGGATGGGGTTCATATGGCCCTTCAACTTGTGTTGTACTGCCGTTCCTATAATTCCTCACTACGGTTGTGGTGGTCAGAACTGATGGTAAATGTAGTCTAACAAAATCTAGAGGGCTGCAGTTGCCCATGCTCTTTCAAGAAGATGCTAAAGAAAGAGCAGAGTGACCTTCCCATACCTGCATCCTAATGCTCAGACTGCTTGAATTTGACTGCCAACTGTTACTGTTTACTGTCTGCAGACCGGGGCCGCTGCTACATGGGCCAGTGCGCATGTGAAAGTGGTTGGGAAGGCCCTGGCTGTGAATGTCCCACAAGCAATGAAACTTGCATCACTAGCAATGGGGTAAGTAATCTTTCCTTCTTCTGAGACCTATAGTTACAAGTTACAATATGAATACAGAACAATTCCTTCATATTCAGAAGGCTTAAAGGGAGACTCTAGGTGGCTTCAGAGCAGATATAGCAGGACCCATGGAGTGGAATCCTGCATGTGACATGTGCTGGTATACTCCTCCCAGTGTATGTACTTTCTGGGATGTTGTAGAAGGAACTGTCCAATACCTCCTTGCATTCCACTTTTCCCCACCCATGTAACTACAACCACATCGTCAGGCCAGAGGAGAGCTGGGAGTCTGCAAGCAGTATTTGGCTGCAATTGTTCAGTCAGTAGAAAGGACCAACCATTGCCCTCCCTGACCTCCAGTACTTACTGAAGATCTGGAAATACCATGGCTGTTCTTTTCTTCTAGTTCCATAATGTGGTTGGACACTGCCTGGGCACCTTCTGCTCTCCCCACCACTAATTTGGCGGTAAGACCGTGCCCAGCCATCATCAGGTTGCACCAAATCATGCTCTTTGCCTCTGACACACACTATGCAAACCCTAAGTGCTGATTTGCCACTTTTTGCCATTTTGTGTCCTACCCATTTGAATAACCTTGAAGTATATAATTATATTTGGATTCCTTTGTTAAGATAATCCAGATTTTGTATTAGTGATTAAACATAAAGCCATTATTGTAGAAGTCCAGATGATGGAACTCCTTTCATTGCTTTAACATAAATTTCCTACAGAATTGCAGCAAAGGCTTTCAGCCTTCTTTAGCTTAGATCCACTTTTTTATGACAGAATGGGAAAGGAAAAAGCTTCTCTGTTTCACCGAGAAATTGCAAAGATAACGAAGTATTGATAAGATGCACATAGATTTCATGGATTGTCTATTCCACAGTCTTATACCTGGAAGAGTGAGGCTATGCTCTTTGTTTCCTTCCTGGTGAATGTAATACTGCATATAAGTTGTGTGAGATGCTGGTGTTTGATATGAAGTGTGATAACTAAAGAATAATAGCAGAATAACTAATTAGGTTGGTTTAGGTTAAAATACAAGCTAAATTAATTTCTTTTCTATCCCTACATTCTGTTCCCCTGAGATGTAGCTATTACGAATTGACTCTTCAATTCCACCCACCTAAGACAGTGGCAATATCACTGTTCAAAAAGTCTGTTATTCCTAGATTTTTTAAAAAAAAGTGACAAGAAATTATTTCTGACTAGCATGTATACCTGGTGTTGCCCAGGGTTTTATTTTCTCATATTTAATTTGAGATCCTGTGTCTCTGATTCCCCAAACTGCCTTGTCCAGTACCTGTAACTTTTTCCCGTATTCCCCAATCCAATCTGTATTCAGAGTTGTTAACATACAGAGGTTCAGTTTCTGAGGGAATACACTGTCCTCCTCCTTCTTGCTGCTAGGCCTCGCCTCCATAGCAACTGGCCAGGCCCAAGAGCTCTCTGGCTGAGAATTCTAAAGGTCTCTCTCTAAACTGCCAACCCCAGGATTCCACAGAATCTTCACAGCCAGCCAATCATATGACGGCTTTGCCTGCCTGACACAGACAAACAGACAAACTCACAAACAGACAAACTTTGACTTTTATAAAGTAGATTAAGCAGGAACTCTTCCCCTTATTTTTAACTTTTTTCTTTGCTGTGAAAAGAAATCCACAGGTGAATTCAGGTGCATGCTTATTGTTTTGCAATGTGTTAAAACAATATCACAAGATAAAAATTCAGCCATTACCCCTGCTTTTTGCAGATGATCTGCAATGGACGTGGGAGATGTGAATGTGGCAGATGCATCTGTGATAACCCCACTCCCTTCACTGGGCCCACCTGTGAAATCAGTGACTTGGTAAGCTGTCAGACTAAGCCAGTGACTGTTTATGATCTAGTATTAAGTGATCAGTATTCTAAATGTATTATTTCTTGTTACAAGAACTTAAGACAGTTCATGCATAATATTCCACTGACTATAATTTGTACTCTCATGTTTAAACTCTCTAGAACCACATTGGCTCTTTGCTATGCCTGTGATATGTACACTCCACTGGAAGCATTTGCGTACAGATTAAGGTCATTATAAATGCAGTAGTACGTGTATACAGTCATCCCTCCAAATTTGCTAGGGTTAGGGGCATAGGACCCCCGTGAAAGTGAAAAAAACATGAATAACTCTAGGCCCTCCCAAACCATATTTAACACAGGAAAAAAAGTATGATCACCATATTCAACCCACTGTGGATTCCTTTGAGGCATTAGGGTTCCTTCACAAGGCAGAAGTGGGTGACTGGTGGGGCTTACTTTCACCTCCACTGCTGCCCCACACCATTTTTAATAGGGACTTACCAGCCTTGTTTGCGGTTTCTCAGTCTCACGAGGCTTGCGGTCCCTATTAAGAATGGCATAGGGAGACAGCCGAGGTGACAGCGAATAATCTGTGAATAATCAAATCCACAAAAGTGAAACCCACAAATGTGGAGGGCTGACTGTACTTCTTTAGCCTTCAACCTTCCTCTGTCTCTGTTGACTCTTTCTGCAGTCCACAATAGCCTCTCCTCTGTTATGGTAAGAGACAAGGTGGATTTTCAAGAAAGTCAAAGTGTACAACAAAGAGATGCACAAGGCACATTTGTGTGTCACAGCAAGCCATAGTTTGTGTCTAACCATAGTTTGTTCCTTAAAGATGGTTCCCTCCAAAACTATGACTTGTCTTCCACATTTTTAGATTGTTTCTCTCACATCCCTTTTGTCATCTTCTGTGTCAAGGATGGACAGCTGGGGAAACAAGCCAGGAACACTTGGTTGCCAGTTCAGACATCACAACACATTTAAATAGGCTACAGCTCATAAGCCAAGAACAAGCCATTAATTCAGATTGTGGTTTGTGGCTAGTTAGCATATCATAACAGGCCAGATTTCAATAAGTCATACCGTGGTTTGTTGTGAGGCATGAATGTGGTCACATCATACAATGCAAGAATCCTTGATAATTTGCCACTCTAAGGGCTTTGTTAACAAAACCCTGTTCTGTAACTCATAGGCATAGTAATTAGCCCTGTATGTTTGATAAGTTACTGTCCATTCTGTCTGTTATTGTCCTTTTCCTCTCTCCTTCCTATAAGGTGTGATAATTTTATATACTACTCTCAGGTGTTTATTAAAAAGTCAGGCATTCTTCAGCTGTTTGACTTTCACTCTTTCTTCGATGCTTTATGGGCTGACATTCTCTTTCTGGTGAACAGGGCTTTTCACGTGTATGCAGAGAAGATTTTCAAACCTGTGTTCAGTGCCAGGCATGGGGGACTGGTGAGAAGAGGGGAAAGAAATGTTCAGACTGCCCTTTTAAGATCCGGCTAGTGGACGAATTACAACAAGGTACTATGTCTTACCACCTGTACTCTTCCTAACCATATTCAGGTGTGAACCAAAGACACCACAAAAGTCTTTTTGTACAACACAGTGGCAAAATTGCCTCTTTTTTTTTCAGTGTTGGAGGTGACTAACAATTGTCTCTGTTTACCAGGGACATTCCCTCCTCTTGGTTATCTGTCCTGAGCAAATAATTATCCCTGTGATTTCCAGGTTGGAGATGTCAGAAGGGGAGGAATCTGCAGTCATCCTTACCTATGTGACTGAGGGCCTCTAGAGGGCAATAGAGCTAGAAACACATAGGCCCTTTTCTCACGTGGGGGGCCAAAACGGGACAGCACACACAGGGGCGGAGCTTACCTGCTAGCGTTTTGCTCCGTCCCTGCTCCATCCCTGCGGGGAACGCGGTTCCACCGCTTCACACGCCGCCGAATTTCGGCAGCACTCTGCGGCGCCCAAAATGGCGGCCGGCAGCTTCCGGTGGCGCTCCGCCAATCAGGGCAGCATGCCAGCCGGAAGCCCGCCCCCGGGCAGATCTGCAGAGACGCACTACAGCGTCTCTGCAGATTCTCACTGGGAGCTGCCACAGATTAGTGCGGGCGAGTTTGATAAAAACCACCTGGGAAGGTGGTTTTTAAAAAACTCGCAGCGCCACCCCAGCAGCTGGGCTAGAGCGGTTGGAGGTGTGGTGCCTCACCATTTGCAACCGCGCTAGCTCATCTCACGATGTGAACAACCTTCGTCTCCAGTTGTCGCCCCGCGGGCTTTTACCCCCGTGTGAAAATGGCCATAGTTAGCTTTTTCTCTTTGTATTATCTCAGTGATTCTTAACCTTTTCTTTACCAGGGATCCCAAGATTAAATATTTAATTTTAGATTGAAATTATTTAAATTTAAATGTTCAAATATTTACATACTTACTTACTTACTTACTTATTTATTTATGGTTTCTGGAAACTAGGATTCAGATCCCCACTCAGATACTGGGTGAAAAGCAAATCCTCTCTGAATAAATCTTACAAAAAAAAAAGCCCTATGATAGGTTCACCTTCAGATTACCATACGTCAGAAGTGACTTGAAGGCATACAATAGCAAAGTGCTGCTGACAGAGGAGGTTCTTTCTAGGTATCATGTCTCTCCCCTTTGAAAACTGACTTATGGCAACCCTAAGTTGGCAACCCTAAAACCCATGGGGGTTTTCTTGGCAAAATGTGTTTTCTTTGCCTTTCTCTGAGGCTGAGAGAAGGTGACTTGCCTGAGGTCACTCCATGGATTCAAACCCTGATTTCCAGAGTCATACTTTGAACACATGCACAAACCTGCTGCTGTGTCCCTTTCATCAGGATGCAGCAGCAGGGGTGTGGGTGCCAAGAGACATGACAACAGGCATGTGCGTGTGCTCAAAGTGCTCTCTCATTTGCAAACATGAGGGCAGTTTTGGCACCCGCACCTCCCCTCTGCTGCTGCATCCCTCTTGCTGCTGCTGTTGATGTCCAGCAGCAGGGCTACATGGACCCCAGGTTAAGAACCACTGTATTATCTGATCTGTTGCTTCCTCATCTACAGACTAGTGCTTTCAGGCTTTACTTTGATCCCACATAAATCTTCTCCTCTTTCTCTCTCTTAATCATGTAGCTAGCAGCAATTGTTCCCAAATATGTAATTAAATTCTTTTTATTGAAGATGGTCTTTCACTGAAGATTCCAAACACTGGCTTCCATATGAATTAACAAAGGAAAAGAGCTCCAGCCCTCAGTTAATGCAGCTTACTGCTAAGTGTGAATAGGCATTGTATGTCACAAGTCTACTTTGTTGGAGAAAGAGTGCCACTGTAGTATGTTTCTAAGATATGGTGCTGTCTTCTCTGGGGTATGAACACATCAGCCTGTTATTTCATGTTAGGAAAAGCTGTGCTTGAAATGGCCCTCAAGCAGTACTTCAGAACGGTGATCCTTGAAACATCTAGAATACATTGGTAACTCTGTATCAAATCTCTTTGCCATGCAGAGAAGGATATAAATACGGTTTGCTCCTTCCAAGATGAAGAGGATGACTGCATTTACCGCTATGCCAAGATAGAGGATGCCAACCCAGAAAACAATGGCACTGTTTTTGTGCAAAGGAAAAAAGGTAAGCAGTGATTTTCTGGAAAAGGAGACAGCTAGTTGAATGGAATGAGACAGAACTTAGCACATCATTCCTTACAACCAGCTCTTTTCTCTTCATTGCAAGTCACTTGTACAGTCAGAGAGCCTCTGAGGCATACATGAGCAATCACAGGTTGACTGATACTTTAGTTTCTAGACAATGTCCAGTCTGTGAACTGGATTTCTGATCATAACCAGAAACTCTGTTGTGCAAGTGTAGGGGTGTATAATCTGTCCAGCCCTAGCAGTCTTATCTGGCATCTGGCTGGAGGCTGCGCATTCCTGCACACAGCCATTTAGAAGAGGAACTGGTGTGTGCGTCTGTGCCTTCAAACTGCCTGTTGACTTATGCAAACCCATGAATCCCATAGGGTTTTTTGAGGCAAGGAATACTAAGAGATAGTTTGCCATTGCTTTCATCTGAATTATAGCCTAAGACACTTGGTACTTTTTTGGTAGTCTCCCATCCAAGTACAATCCAGAGCTGACCCTGATCAACATCCAAGATCAAATGCCTTCCCAGTGTTTACTCACTTGTCCTGGCAATCCTGCTCAAGAACAGTGGAAGGCTTTAAACTTGCTCCAATCTCAGTAATCCCACTCAAGCCTCCTCCTTGTCTCAGCTATTCTGATCAGGGACTCTATTTTCCGACCTGACTGTTTCAGAGGTCACTGAGAGAAGCAACCCATCATTAAGCAATGGGTAGACCCATTGTAAGTACCACGTGCTTAACTCCTATTGGTCCTCCCTTTTCTGCCCATGTTCTGTTTGGTTTCTTATCTGCTCTACTACTTCACCAGTAAGTTCTTGCATTTGCTGTCATGACAGAGTGCCCACCAGGAAGCTTCCTTTGGATTATACCCTTGATCATTCTCCTGATGTTTATCCTGGGATTGCTGTTGCTACTGTGTTGGAAGTTCTGTCCTTGTTGCAAGGTAAGAGCTATGTTTCCGCCTTGTGGAAACAAATTATACATATCCAGATACTGCTGTACATATCCAAATAGTGCTTCACACAGCCCTTCTGAACCTGAAACTTAAGGCTTTTCCACACTACACTGCTATAATGCTATTATTCCACTTTTCAACATTGTGTGGAATTCTGGGATGTGTCATCTACTGAGGTCAAAGAGCTCCCTATGGCTGAGAATTCTAAATGGCCCTCTCTAAACTGCAAACTCCAGGATTCCATAGGATGTTGAAAGTAGAATAATGGCACAATAACAGTGTAGTGCGGAAAGGTCCTTAGGAGCCACAGGAAAAAAGACCAGTAGCCAAAACCACTCAGACATCCAGCTGAGAAGCCATGCTACAACATCCCAGCTCACATAGCACAGCACTACTGGCTGTCACTGTTGGGTGACAACTGCTGGTGGAATGGGAGGGGAGTCCATCAACATGCACCAGTTGTCATGCTTAGATCAACATGCACCAGTTGTCATGCTTAGCAGTATCTAAGAAGTAAGGCAAGTGTAGATACATTTTGGCTTGCAACTCTCACAACCCCATACCATTGTCCATGTTGAGTGTGATTGATGGAAGTTGTAGACCACAGCATATGAAGCCCAAAGTTCTCCATTTTTAAAGTTAGGTATGGGGAAGGTACTGACAGACAGCGCTGGTCAGTGTGGTGAAGGCACTACCATAACCAATGACATACTGATCCATGGTGGCCAAGTCCCTTCTGGGTCTCTTTGATGGTGCAGCACCTGTGCTGTGCAAACTCTGCCTGTCTTTTTTTCATAAAGGCCATTTAGTGGTAGCAACCAGTGTCTGCATGGGCCGTCCCTTCTCCCTGGACTCTGCATTGGGCTGCCCACTTGAGCTGTTGCAGGAGAAGCTATTGGTCCTTATGTTTATTTTTGCATCTCTATATTAAAAGGTATGTCATCTGTAATTTTTCTTCTTTTTTCCATATAGGCTTGTCTAGCTCTGCTACCCTGTTGTGCAAGAGGTATTGTTCTTTGAAATTGTATATGGTCTCCATAATTGGTGGTCCCAATCTAGTACTTTGGAAGCATTATAATTATTTGCAGCTAGGATCATAAAGAATATAAGGAGCTAGTGTGGGGAGGGCACTCTATAAGCATCCTATAAGCAACATCTGTCCATGCTCTGGGGACAAACAAACTTGTTCATAATCTTGCTTCTTGAGGCTGTTTCTTCTTTGGAGGTAGAATGTTAGGACCTTATGTGGTCAGGAAGACTGGGGACCTCATGCTGCTAAAGCACACATATTACACTGGATCATTTTCTCTCTGAATAATAAGGCCTGAGGCAAAATTCTTAGCCCTATCTCATAAAGCAAAATGTGGATATTCTAATGAATATTGGAAAATATTTTAATGAACATTTTCCAGAACATCAAATGTTCAGTTTGGAGTATGCACTATATGGCTGTGTACTATTAAGTTAGCATATGAAATGGACCTGAGGCATGAGAAGAAAGAAGATTTATGTGAGAGTCTTCACATTTAGAAGCTGAAGCCCGATGGCAAGAGAAATTTAATAAAGGATTAGCAGAAGTATAAAATAATAGGGCCTGTTGCTATCAGTTCTGAGTTCAGTTTATCAAACTAGAAAAAGTTCCCACTTGGGAAAATAACTGAGAAACCATGCCCCATGGGAAACAAAATGTTTTTCCTTTGATAGTGCAACCGTCCTGTTCCATTTATTCTTGTCTATGGTGTGTCAAAGATTTAGAGCACTTCCTTCTCTACAGGTCGCACAGTTGGTTTCAAGGAGGATCACTATCTGCTCAGGCAGAGTCACGTGACTTCAGATCACCTGGACACTCCCATGGTGCGCACTGGTAACTTGAAAGGCAGAGACACTGTCCGCTGGAAAATCAAAAACAATGTGCACAAGCAAGACTTCTCTTCCTTACCTTCCAACCCTGGGGATCTAAGTAAGTGGCAGTTCTACTAGATGGGGAAAAGGGCTCCAAAAAGAATGTAGCCTGTTTCTGAAGCTAGAGACAGTGAAGGGACGTGATGCTTTGTGGCTTCTTCCAAATGCAATTCTAGATCAAGTTCCCATGGTACATTTATCTCATATAACTACTACCACAGAATTCTGATGTTAATCCTATTTCTAATTTCTTTCATTCATGCAAGAATTGATCATTTCAAAAATTTTCTCCCCACTGGGCAAGATTATGACAATCTCTGTGTATTTTTTTAAAATATTTTTCACATTTTTCACATTTGTGAGCAAAAATCTTTTGCACAAAAAATGTATATGGAAAATACATGGAAAAAGATCTCATGACAGTTGATCATTTTCTTGACAGCATGCACCAAGACTCACCTTCTCTTTAAGGATAAGATACATTTTGAGTAATCTTTATATCTCTCCCTCAGAATGCATGTGGGGAACTACTTGCTAGCCTCCTTCCTCATGCCTGACACAGCTCACTTGCAACAAAAGAACTCACTGATAGTCCTGAAGTCTTCTCTCCAATGGCTAAAGTTTTAACTATGAAAGATTTTGAAAAAAGGGATTCCTTCATATCCCTTTTGAGATAGTGTTGTCATTCCAGACCACTCTGTAATGCCATACTGTCAGGCTGCCTCCTATGACATATCTACGTTACAAATATATTTAATTTATATCAGTTTAATTGTAGTGACTCCCCCTAAAATCCTAGGAATCATTGGGCAGAGCTGATGATGTCCAAATGTTCTGAACTTGGCACATCTTGGTTCTAGCCAAATTGAAATAAACTCTTCTGGCCATTTAACAAAATGCAATAAATCACTTGGAAACTTGCATGTAGCTAAGCTGCTGAAATCTCATTACCTTCAGCCAGAATGTGGGCACATTTCTAACAACCTGAGTTTTGCAATGCATATGTAACCTAAACCTCAATGGATTTACTATGCTGCTACTTCTTGTTGACAACCTATGGAGCAGCCTGATCAATGTGTTCTCTTGTTTCCAGTTCCGTATGGCCTGTCCCTCAGATTGGCCCGGCTCTTCACCCCAAATCTTGCAAAACCACATAGTCGTGAATGTGAACAACTGCAGAAGGAGGTGGAGGAGAATGTAAGGAGCAGGGAGTAATGCTGTCTGTCTGTACATTTTGCTTTTTAGGGGATATGTAGGGTGTCACCCCAAAAGCTGGGTGACTCCCAAGTCCACCTGCAAGACCATTGCCTCCATGAAACAGTGGGGAATTATTAGCTCAAATGGGAGGCCTGTGAGAAGGGGGTAACCTTACAGAATCTTTTACACCTGTGTATAATGGTACCAACGCAGGGACACCACTAGAAATTTAAAATATGTTCTGTTGTATTAGGGGAGTATCACAATCACACACAAGATCCAAACAGTCCCACAACCACACAAGGCTAACTGAAGGAAAGGAAGGAAAAATTGGATACTGAGAAATTAGGGTGAAGTGGATGATATTTACCTATTCTGCAGAGAAGATACAAAGTGATGTGGCTCAGACTAAGGGTCCAAGGTAGTACAGGAACAGGAATCGGAGCAGCAGAGTGATGGCCTTTGCCTAGAGTACTATGAGTTATCTGTCTCAGAGCCAGGGTTTATATACATCCTGTTTCCAGCTTGAGGGGGAAGGTGTTAATGGCTCTCTGGCAGAATAGGCAGCGGGGTCTGGAATGAGCTAATGGCTTTAGCACTGGGTGACAAAGCACTGATGGAAATCATGATAGCTCCTTAATGGCTGAGCAGGGGAAGAAAAAAGGGAGAATTTTGGCAGGAAGAGGAAACAGGTTGAAGATAATCAGTTGCTCCTTTGAGGCAGTTTTTGGTGCTATTTTTTCTGAAGGCTGAGTTGTTAAAGGGACACTTGCAAGCTCATTACATACTGCTATGGCTGAGAAGCTTCCTGAGCTTCCTTAACTATGGCCTGACCATACCCTGAGGTCCCGTCTGACCTCCTTTTGCATGTGTTCAGCCAGTCCTCTTAGCCAGCATGGCTTCTCAGCCATAGCGGTATGTAATTTATATTTCATGCCAAGTAAATGATATTTGCCAATTACTTCATATTGTGGAGGGAGGTGTACGTCATGGTAACAAGGGGGAAGCAAACTGAGAGGAACCTTCCTTTTCTCAAATCTGAGTAACGTTCAATTTATATGTAGGTCTGAAGCCTTTAACACGGATTGCTAATCTGAACACTATACAGGAGGTGGGGGTGGGGGTATGTTTCTTATATACTTCTGGATGCATGTTGGCCAGTCTGAATTAATAATCCACTCCTGCTTTCTACAGCTGAATGAGGTTTATAGAACTATCCCAGGTGCTCACAAATTCCAGCAGACAAAATTCAGGTGAGTGACTTTGAGTGCAGGGGGTGGGGTTACTGGCAGACATGTAAACACATTGTGAAGTTTCATTTTTTTAAAAAGCAAGAAAAATGGATAAACAGGAGCGAATAGATCAGGGACAAGGTGCAGTTGAATCTTGAGAGTACCCTTGCATTAAAAGGACCACATCTCCTTGCATGTGGCAAAGAAAGTCAGCTATGCATCAAGCAGCAGGATTAGAGCTCTCATCCCTATCCACTCTCATATTGGGTTTGAACAGGATGTCTCTTCAAATGTTACTGAACTGCAGGTCCCATTATCCTTCACCACTGGGTAGGCTGAGAGGGGGCTAATAATTTGAGTCTACCACTGTCTGGAAGACCACCATTTCCCATTCCTCCACCACTGAGACATACTCAGACTAGCCAAGCTCTTTGTTGTTCCTCAGATTGTAATTGGCAATTTGCATTTCATCTTTTTTTCTTCAGGTTACAGCCAAATGCTGGGAAAAGGTAAGCAAAAGCATTAATTTCTGGTTTTGCTCTCTAGTGAGGAAATATGGGTACTTTCCATTTTATGCTTATTCTGTGAGGGGCTTCACCTGCTATTGAAACCTGACCCCCCTTTTACAACATTGCCACTGCCTCATCTGCTCCTTCCAGTATACCATAGTTTTCCCTACAGAGAGAACCACTGACTTCTTATTCTGCCTGCATCTTGGTGTTAGTCCTTTTCAAAGAGTACTGAGAGTCACATACAGGCAATTCCTGCTATGAAGGGGAAAAGACATCCTTGTTGTGTCTGTAGTATGTTTGCCAAGTTTCCCTGTATGAATGCTGTAATGTTTGAAGGGAAGAGACATGACTGCTAACATGTGGCAATACACAACAGGGTACTGCAGCTGGCCAACAAGTATTTTAGACCCATGTTGCCTCTTCAGCAATTGTTTTAGACCCATGTCCCTTTGTAGTTAGTTAGAGTGGTATGCTGCGAAAATGAGGCTGTCTTGAGTTGGTTGTCTTTCTGCAGAAGGCAGGAGGAAGCTTGTGGACTGGCACTACTTTACAAACCAGTGGTTGAAAATAAAATGCATGCACATGTGAAAACAGAGGTATTATGCTAACAGTCTGTTTCTGGAGTGGGCAGCCCTATTTAGTCTGAGGACTGCACTATCTCTTGGTTAATCTTCCAGGGAACACATGATAGTGGCAAGCAGAGAAAACAGCCTCTTTCTTTTCCCCTTTCTTCTCTCCAGACAGGATCATACAATTGTAGACACAGTACTCCCTGCTCCTCGCTCAGCTAAGAATGAGATTCTGAAAGTGACAGAGAAGCATGTTGCACAAGAGGCTTTCAATGATCTGAAAGTGGCCCCTGGATACTATACTGTAATCGCCGATCAAGGTAGATTTTGCATTTTGCTTAGTTCTCACGGTGGGAGAAAATCACACTAGTGATTACACTAAGGTTTACACTGTGGGAGGCAGCTGGTGAGGGGCTGCTGTTGTGATAAAATGTTACCCCCATTGGGTATATTCTTTCTTCTATCATGTCAGGGAGAGATTTTGTTTTGTTTTTGTTTTTTCCTTCCCATGGGTGTCTCATTTTAGAAAAGTGCATGCTACTTATTCTTTATTCAGGAGCACTAACAGCCAGGCTAAATGATATGCTTAGCATGTATTTAGGTGAGGTGCTCCCTCAAGTGGTGAAAGCACGTTTGTCTGTCGTAGGACCAGTGGTAGGGCTAGGCCAGTCTAGGGGGTGCTTGGGGAGTGTATTTCTGCCTTCTGCTTCTGGACAGCTAGCTCCTGTCAATAGATAGCAGTGATACTCTTTGCTTTGGTGTCATGTGTTAAGTGTGTTTTGTTTTGTGACTAGTCACTGGAAGGTAAACATGGACTTAATTTGTAAGTCAGATTTCAGTAATGTGGGTGAGCAAATGGATTAATCTCAGAGAACATGCATTTCCTTAAATGCCTAGTTAGGCCCTCTGTCATGTTATATTATTCCTGCATCCTGAAAGGGTAAAGCTTAGACAGAAACAGATTTATTAGCTCAAAGGACTAAGCTTTGCGTGAAAGATGAGAGTTTTATAAAGAGCTGTTATACCTGCAAAGTTACTTTCTGTTTTACCTTCTTGCTTTCTTTACTGTGCTTCCATTTAGACGCCAATGGCCTGGTAGAGTTTCAGGAAGGGGTGGAACTTGTGGATGTCCGAGTTCCTCTCTTCATCAGAGAAGAGGATGATGATGAAAAGCAGTTGCAGGTGGAAGCCACGGATGTGCCTGTGGGAACTGCAGAAATCAAGCGCCGACTGGTGAACATCACCATAATAAAAGAGCAAGGTACCTCCTTCCCTATTCCCTGTCTATCCAGTACCAACACATTCATCTTTGACAGCTTTCCTGAGGAAGGTCCTTGTTGCTGTAATAGGCCCTCTGAATACCCCTTTGATCCTAGATCCTAGAAGTTTTCTGTAAAGCAGGAATGGGCAACTGCAGAGGGAGTGTGGGGCCAATTTCATTCCTGTTCCCCCTCAATGGGCTATACCAGCACACCAAGGCCCCCAGCCCCCTTACTTTGAAAAAAGAAAACTGAGCAATGTTTCACTCAACCTCCCCAAAATCTCAAAACATAGAGATTTTGCTTGCCCAAGTCACTCACTTACCTTGAAAAACTCACAGAAGTTTCAACTACAATCAACTGAAAATTGGCCAAAATGAGCAATGTCACTTCTGGTCTCAACTTTGGCCAATTTTCAGCTTTTGGGGGGTGGGGGTTCTGTGGGATTATCTAGGTATGTGGAGGGAAAACTTTATTGCAGCAGTTTTGAACTGTTGGGGATGGAAATCCCCTGGAATTTTTTTTTTTAATTTTAACTATCAGAGAATTTTTGGCGGGGGGGGGCTTCAAGGCCTGCACTTTACCCACCTCTGCTGTAAAACAATTGAGAGGAAGAAAGAGAGAGAATGAAATCCTAGCTCTTTGTATGTGCTCCAGGTGAACATGGGGCCTTTTGTGGTTCTGAATTTGATATGCATCAAGAATGAAACAATTTATTAACAGTCTGTCCTAGAATCAGATTGCCCAAAGTGGACTGAATCCAAGTGCAGATTTTCTTTGTACAATTAATTATCTGATTCTGTGTTAGGAAGTGCCCATGATGATACCTAAAATTAAAAGAGACCATATTTGTGATCTCATGGCATAGCTATGCCTTAATGATTTCTGCTTCAATGAAATCTTGCTTTCATTGGGGCCATGGCCTCACATCATGAACTGCATGAGGTGCAACATCTTTTAGTCCCATCCTAGTACCAGATGCATCCTCGCGTGTGCTCACATTAGATTTGGTTTGCTGGCATAGCAAAACCAACATAGAAATGTCTGTTACTTTCTCTGCCATCTGTTAATCTCAGAGCTACTAATGTGAGACATGTTCTGGCATTGGCTATCTTTTTAGGCTCTCCAGAGTATTAATCTGTCTTAGATCCTGTTAGCAACATAATGTTAAACTAGTTAGGGTAATATTGAAATATGGGTTTTGTCCTACTACAATACAAATAGTCACAACAGATCAATATTTGTATTAGCTTATATAATTCTATGTTTGTACATTGCTTACATAACAGTGGTGGTGATGGTGGTGGTGATGATGATGACAGCCTATGTCTTGCTTTAGCCAACAGCATCATCAGCTTCTTACAGCCGGAATATTCGTACAGCCGCTTTGACAAGCTGGCTAAGATCCCTGTTGTTCGTGAGATATTGGACAATGGGAAGTCCCAGATAACATACAGGACACGAGATCTCACTGCCCAAGAAGGCAAAGTAAGGACTACAAAATTGTCAGAGAAATGATGGTGGTGATGGTGGTGGTGAATAATTTTAATTTATATCTTGTTTTAATCCCCTCAATAATGGAACACAAGGTGGCTTACAAAATAGTAAACCCAATGTAGATTAAAATATGTACAAAAGGATCAGTAAACATATATAAAACTTATTTTAAAATAACAGTCTATAGAATTGAAACCATTTAAACATTCACTAAGACTCACGATAAAAATCAGTAAGACAGCATATCATTGAAAGCTCATTGCAGTCAGTTCCTGAAAGCCTATCTGAATAGAAGAGTTTTCACTTGATGGTGGAAGGACACTCATCCTAGCCAAAGTGAGTGAGTGAAGAGCCTTGGTAACAATGATTACATTAAGTTCTTTGGTCATTATACAGCCACATTATTCCATGTAAAAAAGGGAACTTAAGTACATGTTGTTCAAGAAAGTCTGTTGCTGCATCTAGCCAAACTACGGCAATGCTAGCAGTGATCACTTGCATGGAATCCTGAAATTTTTTGTGAAAGAACAGCTTCCAGCTTTTGAAAGTGAATAATGTTGTTTCTTTAGACCAGAGAAGAAGAGGTTTGTACTCCTGCTGATCAATGAGAAATAGTCCTCAGGGCAACTTGTCAAACCTGCAGGTATTGTTGCCGTGCATTTTTTTTTTCAAGAAAAAGCAACCAGGCTCTACAACTGATGTGTCTTACATGTGCCTCTCTCTGACCAGAAATACATATGGATACTGCTCATGTTCATATGGATTTTAGAAAAATTAGCACATATAGAGAAGTAGGAATTTTTACAATGCTACAAAATAAAAAGCGTCAGGACAAAATAAAAAGTTGATGGAAGCAGTATACTGAGAAACTATATAAAAGGGATGAAATGGTGATGGATTTCTTCAAAGAAGAACCATTTGAGGATGAACCCAAAACCTGAGAATGCTAAGCAGAAAACACTCTCGAAAGACTTGTGCAATCAATCACCAGAAACAGATAGCATACCAACAGAGCTGTTTCAGGCTGCAGAAATGGAATCCACTCCAATTCTAACAAAAATCTTCCAAAAACAAAACTGTGACCCACAGACTGGAAAGTTCAATATACGTTCCAGTCTCCAAGAATGGGGACAACGGGGATTGTAGTAAACATCAGACTATTGCACTGATCTCCTATGCACACAAAGTGATGTTCAGGATTTTGCAAGGAAGATTTTACCATACATGGAGTGAGAAGTCCAGATGTCCAAGCTGGATTCAGAAAAAGAAGAGGCACTAGAGATCACATTGCAAACCTATGTTGACTAATGAAGCACACCATATAATTTTTTTAAAAATTAACATTTTTAAAGAATAAGTTACAGCAAAGCCTCTGACTGTGTGGGTCTTAAGAAGTTATAGTTTGTTGTAAAAGAAATGAGAGTGCCACAACATCTAATTGACATGAGTAACCTATATTCATGTCAAAAGCCACTGTGAGGACATAATATGGAGAAACATAACGGTTTCCCATTGCCAAGGGGGTCAAATAAGGCTGCATTTTATCACCTTATCTCTTTAACTTATATGCAGAACATATCATACTGAAGGCAGGGTTGGACTCAGAGGAAGCAGGAATGAAAATTTCGGGAAACGAACATCAACAGTTTAAGATATACAGATGGCACTGTATTACTAGCAGAAAGTTGCAAAGACTGGGAATGATTACAGATGAAATTTAAGGAAGAATGTACAAAAGCACAATTACAGCCGAATATGAGGAAGTCAAAAATAATGACCAAGATATTTACATAACTTTAAAGTGGGTAACAAAGACTCTGAAATAAACATTTCCTATAGTTTGGCTCAGTCATTAACCAAAATGGAGACTGTAGTCAAGAAATAAGAAGACTATGATTTGGAAAAGAACCCATTAAAGAAATGGATGTGATCTTGAAGTATAGAGACATATTATTAAATACAAAAGTCAGGATCATCCAGAACGTAGTATTTCTAATATCTATATATAGTTGCAAAAGCTGGATAGTGAAGATAACTGATAGGAAGAAAATTAGCTAATTTGAAATGTAGTACTGGAATTCTACAGATACTATGATCAGAGACTGCTAAAAAGACAAATGAATGGTTCTTAGAGCAAATCAGGCCAGAACTCTTACAAGAAGCAAAGATGGCTAAACTGAGGTTTGAGCCATGAGACAATGTGATTCACTGGTAAAGGTGATAATGCTCAGTAGAGTGGAAGGCAGTAGGAAAAGAGGAGACCATACTACAGTTGGATTGATTCAGTAAAGGAAACCATGGCTGCTTTCAGTTTTCAAGACCTGATCAAGGCAGTTGATGGCAGGGGACTCAGTCGCATAGGGATGGGGTGTGTGATGGGGGGGCGGTGCACCCTGTACAGCACTTTTTTGGGAGTGACACAGCTCCTTGTCTGCCTCTCCCACACGCCATAGCCCCGCCCCTGTGCTGTAGCCCTGCCCACACACACCTCTGCCCCTACCCCGCTCAGGCCAAGCTACGCCACTGAGGGGACTTCAGAGGCCTCTCATTCATAGGGTTGTCAGGAGTCAAAGTTGACTTGACATCAAAAAAACAACAGCAAACTCATTGTGCATATCTATATGGTTTATTTATCTATATGGTTTATTTTTCTGTCTCAGCATTTGGGCACTGTTGGATTAAACTCTGCTAGTTAATGCATACTAGATTCTGCTCACAGCAGTTGTGCTGTCTTAAGTGAGATGTACTCATAAATTCACTTTGCATTGTATGTCACAAAAATGTTGGTAGCCCAGTTCAAAAGATGCAAATGCTTATCTTTCATACAGGCATCCTGAAAAGTATCCAGGTTTACTCTTGATCTTTCACAGAGGATAAGGAAGTTTTCTGTTACACAGTGCACAGAAATAAACCACATCTTCCAGTAGAATCCATGCAAACACTTCCTAGCACTGAACATTTCAAATACTGCAATACACTCTAGATCAGGGGTGGGAATCATGCAAACCTTTCCCCTGGTGTTTTTAGACTGCAGCTCCCATCATTCCTTATCATTGGCTCTGCTGGCTCAGGCTGTTGGCAGTTACAGTCCAGCAACATCTGAAGGGTCACATGTCCCATCTCTGCTGTAGATCTAAATTCTATATCTAGTCTGTACAGTGCATGATAAAAAGAGAATAGAGATTAAAGAAATTATACAAATATACTTAACTGGCATAGTTTTGAATCTATATATTGCACTTTCATAATTACTTTGGGGATATGTGACGTACAGAAGTAACTGGGCTTGAAGGTGCGGGATTGTAAAGCTGCAACAATACAAGTGAATACTAACAAGAAAGATACACAAGAAAGATACTAAAGCTGGCACCAGATATTGTTTGTGGTCCAGTGTCATGTAAAGTGTGCTAGTTATCCTTAGACTCTTTAACAGTTGTCTTTGTGGCCCCCTCTGTGGTGGTCGAGTGAATTTCTCTTGCTCTTCCAAAGCACACTCATTGAGGAAATTGAGATTCTTACTTTCATTAGTACAAATAACATAATTGTGGAAGTTACTGGATCAAACAGCTAACACAGAATGTTTAGTATTAAAGAAAATCAGCACAAGACAATCATGACTGACTTCAGCAGCTATTCTCCAATTTTGGCAATTTTTGGTGTTGCAAGTGTCCATAAGGTGGGATATAAATGTTCTCATAAAATAAAAAAAATAATTTGAGAAGATGTTGAAAATATTTCTGTTATATCAATGCACTATTAAGCTTCCCTTTCTTACCCTTCCCAAGGATTATGATTTTACAGAGGGTGACTTGGTCTTTCTACCTGGGGAGAAGCGGAAGGAAGTGCAGGTGAAATTGCTGGAGCTGACAGAGATAGATGCCCTTCTTCATAATCGGCAACTGAAGCAGTTTGCAGTGGATTTAATCAACCCTAGGTTTGGTGCAAAGATTGGCAAATATCCACAGACTATGGTGACAATTGCTGATCCAGGTGAGCTTCATCTGTTTCTGATGGCAAGTGTCATTTTGATCTGGAGGGATCACTCTGTATTTGCCTACTGTGCTGTAACATCTGAAAGTTTGAACTTCTCTAGACAATAGACTTTGTTGCTCAAACACGGTTATCAGTTTTAATCTACTTCAGAACATGAAAGCTGAAACGTTATGAGCATCAGTTGACACCACTCTCGATCTAGTACCTGATCTACTAATCTAGCTGTAGCAAACAGGGAGAACTGGGAATTTTGGTTCAAATACTACTGGATATGCTGTCTCATGCATGTACCATGATTTTTGTTAATTGTTCAGTTTGTAGAACAGTATGTAGAAATGATGAGGCTCTGTCTTTGTATGTATTTGACATTCTACCCTTTGGCAGAAAGGGTGCTTATAAATAAACATTATTGTGGTTGTTGTTGGGTAACAACAAATAGGATATGTACTGAAAGACAACAGTGCTTGTATCTGATGAAGTAGATTCTAGTTCATAAAATCTTACTTGATAATAAATTTGCTAATCCTTATGTTGCCACAGCACCCATTGTTTTTTAGATATACTTATTATAATTAATGCAATTCAGCTTGGATTTTATACATTATTCCAATGAATTGATAATTATATGTGTTACCTTATCACTTTAGGTAGTGATAAATGATCTTTAGTTTCAACATTTCCAAAAATCATAACATTGTACCTTATTATGTACTTTTATAATTCAAGATTCCAAAACATAACAAAATAGACTGTTTTTGAAAAGTCCCTTTTCTTTCCTCATGATTCTAATATGGTTGGGAGCTTCAACATAAATACCATTTCCTAAACTCTTGGTTCCTTTTTAAAAAAAAAACATAGTTGTTTGCATTTTAAAATAAATTGAAATATTTTTGAAACAACCCTTCAGATACAAGGGTTACATCAAAACATTCCCAGAGTGCGTCCCCAGGTATTATTGGACTGCAACTCTTGGAAGCCCCACCCAACATAGCCAGGGGCCAGAATTTCTGGGTTTTAGTCCAAAAAGTTATTGGGATAAAAATTTGGGACTCTCTGTCCTACATAAACTCATCTTTCTTAAACAAAACTACTGTTTCAGTGAAAATCAAGCATCCATTAAATGCAAAACATCACACAAACAAGAGAAAATAATTAATGACTGCACACTGATATTGTTACCAGTATCTTTGGCCTATATTAATC
Source organism: Iguana delicatissima (assembly GCA_948472985.1). NCBI lineage: Eukaryota > Metazoa > Chordata > Lepidosauria > Squamata > Iguanidae > Iguana > Iguana delicatissima. Next base: position 331,310 of record CAOKZL010000063.1, read on the forward strand.
AAAGAAACTGACTTTGCTGCCTCGCATTAGCTGTCGTTTTTTATCCAACACTTTTTAAAGAGATAGCCATGTTAGCCTGTTTCAGCATAAAATGGAAAGTGGGGCGGAGGATGAAGAAACCAAGCAGCACTTTTGAGACTGATTTATTTTAGCCTCAGCTTTCATGGATATCAATCCACTTTTTCAGATGCACTGATGGAGTAGAGTTACAGCTCCAGGTATATAAGGTTCTCAAATATGGGTGAGCTGGACACAGCCAAGATGGCATGAGTTGACAGACACATACTGGGGGCATATGTACAAACTAGGAGTATTTTTAAACCCACAATTTTAAAGAATGTAATTGAGTATCTTTACAGCTCAGCCAGCATACCTCTCTATGTTGAAGTGGTTATTGACATACAGATATCGTTGGCTCTGGTCTTCTTTGTCTTCTTACAGAAGCTGTACCACCAGCAACAGGCAGGTCAACTAGTCAACTTCAACAGTCTCCCAGAGGCACCCTTGGAGCACCTCTTAATCCAAACGCACAAGCACTGAGCTCTAGGAAGATCCGCTTCAACTGGTTACCTCCACCTGGCAGACCTGCAGGGTACAAGGTATGAATAATCTAGCCATGAGGACTGGCAAGTCTATATCATTTCATTTCATTTCATTTCATATGGGAAAGCACAATCATATGTGGCCTCTTCCTTCTGTGGCATGCCAGCTCAGCACTGGTTGCTATTGCTTTCCTCTTTTGCTGTACCACACCTGGAGTGTTCAGCCTCAGGCAATACTTTGATGGGCCCTCAGGCATGACTCTGCATTTGGCTCTATATTGCCAAGCTTCTCTTACCTCCAGCCAAATGTCTGCTCCCACCAGTCAGACATGATTGTATTTTCTTGGGGAGGTGCCGGTAGCACTTCTGAAAGGGACTAGAGCTGGTGGCGGGGCAGTGGCTTGGCTCCCATTCAGAAGCCCCCTACCCACTTGGAGTACTTTAAAAAAGGGGGCCAGTGAGGCAAGTAGCTGATGAGAGTAGCCCACTGGCCACTTGCCTTCACCAATTATCCCCAAATGCAATGCTCAATGACATTGTCAGGTTGGGCTTTCCTTCCATTTGGAGTAATCTAAGATGGTTGTGGTTGGTGCTGAGCAGCTCCTCTCCTGCAAGAGGACCACCACCTACCAGAGAAATGTGCTCATGCTGCAGAACTGGGAAGCAGTCAGCCCCCCCTGTGCTCTTCCCAGCTGCCTGAACATGCAGGACCTTATTCTAGAACAGTGTTTCTCAGCCATTGGTTCTCCAGATGTTTTGGACTTCAACTCCCAGAAGCCCAAGCCAACATACCTAATGGGCAGGAATTGTGGGAGACCAGGTCCAAAGCATCTGGAAGACCAAAGGCTGAGAATCACTGCTCTAGAAGAAGCAGAAGGAATACATATATTGGTTCCTAGAGATGGAAGTACTGAATACTTGAATATAAACTGTCAAAGTTGAAAATCCTACCATAAGCTGCGTGCTCTGACACCCAGTTCTATGGTGATATGATAGGAGAAGACTGTATTTAGCTTCCAGAAGAGCCACTCCACATCCAGTTCACTACATGGATCAAAACAGAATTGTCCCTTAAATCTACCGAGTGGCTTCCCACTTTAGAGGGAGGAAGAAAACAGGCTTAACGACAGTTTGTAAAATTCTGGTGTAGCAATCTGAGGTGACTCTTCAGACGTTTATGAACATGTGATGCTCTGTAAAGTGCTCTGTAGATAAAGCCTATGTTTTAGAATAGGAATATCCCTTAACGCAGGGGCATTTCTAATTGTACAGCAGTTGATGCTTCTTGATGATTTAAGGAAGTGCTTCTCATTGGGCTACAGGTGAAATACTGGATCCAAGGGGACCCTGAATCAGAGGCCCATCTTCTTGATTCCAAAGTGCCATCTGCAGAGTTGACTAACCTGTATCCCTACTGTGATTATGAGATGCAGTCCTGTGCCTACAATGCCCTGGGCGAGGGGCTTTACTCTGAAGTGGTTCGATGCCGTACACTCGAGGAAGGTATGTTAACACATTCCAACATGTTAACCCAGGAGGTGATCTGAATAGGAGCACCAGCATCTGCAGGAACCAGTCAGGGGTGTAGCTATTGGGGGGGGGGCACAAAATGAGAACATTTGCTCTCTGAAATAAGAATCCTGCCCTCAAATGAGAATTTTCATTCACTCTCAAATTTCTAGCATTGCAGAGCATGAGACACTGAAAATCATTCATACCTAGAAATTTCATATTTGCTGTGCTTGGGATTCCCTTGATATCTTTGTCTGCCCCTTTTATTTGGATGCTTGAACTGTATGTCTAAATGCTCAGTGGTCATTTTACATGACTGCAAGACTAGAAGTTTGGGGAATAAAAGAAACATTTTCCGGGGAAAGCAAAATCCTTATTTGGGGAACAAGTCTTCCCTTTGTGTCCTATGTAGGCATACTTCAACCCCAGTCTAGTATTAAAATGACTGACGTCTATTTCACCACACATAATAACAGGAAGAAAGAATTTCCCGAACTTTGATCTCTTTAATGACTGACACAGTGAAAATACCCAGAAGTGCTTCATTAATATTTAGGTCATCAGATTTTAGGATCTTTAACATAACTGTATTAAGTTTACATCGAGATGTTACCAACTTGCATCCAGTTCAGTTGCTGTTCCCATGGCTTCTGCTGCATTTGTTATATCTAGTGTGGCTGCTGCTAGTAAATAATTATTTTGCTTTTATAGTTCCTAGTGAGCCTGGACGTTTGGCTTTCAATGTAATCTCCTCCACGGTGACACAGCTGAGCTGGGCTGAGCCTGCTGAGACTAATGGGGTAATCACAGCCTACGAAGTCAGCTATGGACTTGTCAATGAGGAAAACCGTAAGTGTGGTTTCTGTCAGCTGCCTTTGCCATGCTGTCACTCTGAAAGCTATGAGTCCTGATGAACCAATCAGCAGGGGTGAGGGTGAGGTTATAGAGGAAGTATACAACACAAACTTTTAACTAATTGTATATGTTTATAGAGCATTGGTGGAGGCTGTCATTCTTGAATCTTCAAACATCTTCAAACAAGGCCCAAATGGTGATATGAGGGAAGGGGGAAGAAGCTTTTAAGATATGTTAATATTGATATTTCTGTGTGAAATCAACTTCAACTTACGGTGATTCAATGAACAAGAAACCTCCAAGAGCCCCAGTGATCAACTGCCTTGTTCAGATCTTGCAAATTCAGGACGACTGTGGCTTCTTTGATTCAGTCAATCCAGTAGCGAGGTCTTTTTCTTTTCCTACTGCCTTCACCTGACCAAGAATTATCATCTTTTCCATGTTGTCTCATATTTCCAAAGTATAGCAGCCTCAGTTTAGACATCTTGGCTTTTTATGAGAGTTCCATTTTATTCTCACAAAAGCCTTATGAACTTGGCCCAAGACTATTCAATAAATTTCCTAGCTATCTGTTTTTTAAGGACCCATTGGACCAGTAAAGAAAGTCATGGTGGAAGACCCCAAGAAGCGGATGGTTCTGATTGAAAACTTAAGGGAATCGCAGCCATATCGCTACACAGTGAAGGCCAAGAATGGAGCTGGTTGGGGGCCTGAAAGAGAAGCGACTATTAACTTGGCCACACAACCTAAACGTCCTATGTCCAGTGAGTTATTATCATAGCTACTCATGTGCATATACAGTAGTTAAATTTTTGCTGTGCAGAATTCTTATGTTTTACTTGAAATGTTGTTCCTTTATTCAGCATACTCAAGGTGTCTCCCCCTGACTTTTCAGCTCTGTTGTGCCACAAGATAGGCTACATTCTGTTGTGAGTGCAGTGTACCAAATGTACCGTGAGAAAACGTTCAGTGGAATATAGTTGCACAAATGTCACAGACTTTGGCAACAGCCTATTGATGTTGCTAATAAGAAGTATCAAGATATTGGTCACATTCTTTTTTTAATTTAAAAAAAAAAAGGTTTTCTTAGTAGCTGGGTCTCTCTCCCAATATGCAACGCTAATAATGGTGTTTTCACCAGGTGTTATTTTATACAAGGCTCCGCACCGCCTCACCACTGACACACTGAAGCTATCCCCTATTCTTCAACATGAATATCATGGCTAAAAACACTGGATGAAAGCTTGTGGTGTTTTCACATTAGGGATAAAGAGTGGTTGGGCTCACTGAGTTTGTATCTGTAAATTGACCATAGTAATGCTTTCCACCTTCTTACAGTTCCCATCATACCTGATGTGCCTATAATTGATGCTGAAGGAGGAGAAGACTATGACAGCTACCTAATGTACAGTGCAGATGTCATGCGCTCACCAACTGGTAGCAAACACCCCAGTGTCTCGGATGATTCTGGTACAGTGTGCATTGCAGCAATTTTGGGGAAGATGGTGGTGGTTTTTCTTTTTAGATGTCTTTCCTCAGGGACTTAGAGGGTGAAGAATGTGGGGAGGAAATTCACTTCCAAATTAATACAAAACTGGTTAAACTTACCAAAAAAATTCTAGTCACAACACAAACCATTTTGTCCCCTTATTTCAAGGCAAACATACCTCAAAGCAGAGTAACCTCTGCTTGTGCTCTGGGAATGTTTATCCCAGAAACTGTGTGAGAAGACGATGAAGAAAAAGGTTCAGAGAGTTTAGACTGTGTAAGAATCTCCGGATTGCCTTTGAGTACCAGCCACAAGGCCAGTGGTTCTCAACCTGTGGGTCCCCAGATGTTCATGGACTTCAGCTCCCAGAAGCCCTGAGCATTGACCATAGTGGCTGGGGCTTCTGGGAGCTGAAGTCCACGAACATCTGGGGACCCACAGGTTGAGAACCACTGCACTAGGCAATAAGTAGTAGGTGGAGGCTATTACTCTTATGTCTTTTTCCAGACCTCCCAAAGACATCTGATCGGCCACTGTTTGAAACTTGATGCTGGACTAGATGAGTCTTTTATCTGATCCAGTAAGATTCTCCCCATGTTCTTCAGAATTATTAAGATAAACACTTTTGTGAATATAATTTCAAGCAAGCTTTCTCTAATGTGGTGAGTGTCAGAGTATATCTGGTAGCTCCGTTGTACTGAGATTTCATGTTTCACTGTGTTCAGTGGGAAGAATTTCAACAGTAGAGGCGCTCTGTGTTTGTGATCCTGTGGTAGTCATATAGGTCTCTGAGCTCTTTCTGTATCTATGCTTAAATGTTTCAAAAATTGCTGTACACAGCAAAAAATCATGCCAGTTCTACACTCTCAATTAAGGAGAGGACTTCCATTATGACTGAGACAATTCACACCACTAGCTTAACTTGAACAAATTTCCCCTGATGCCAACTACAGTTTCATCATTTGAACATCATTTATTTTGTTATGCCTTTTTCTTGGTGACCTCTCTTTTCATAAGCTAAGCATCACATCCTTTACAATAGGTTCTATCTAACTATGTTCTGCCTACAATACATAGATCCTATATAAGAACAGTGAATATCATTCAGATTGCCTGTCATATAATTACAGAGCACTTGCTGTTCTATAGAGTGGTTGAGCCACTTAAATAAAAAAAATAGTAGCTATTTTGGAAGGTTTGAAAGCCTATATGTGTTTAGATATGTTATTAATTTCTATAAATGTCAATTCTGGGTCTAATGCTGCCACACCTTTTCACTGGAATCCTCATCCCCAAATTCTAGATACTTTGGGGGAGGGACTGTACTTACTGAGTGCTTCACATGCTGAGAGGTCGTCACTCGTTGACATGTTTAAGAGTAAAACCTTAACATTAAAAGTAGATTCTGGTGTAGTTGATGAGCTGTGCTCAAACCAGTTCCCATGCAGATACTAAATCATAATGGATAACTGTGTTGCATCATTTTATTCTGGGATTGTTAAATTCAAGAAAGAAAATTCATCAAAATCATGAAACTGACAATGGAATGTAGAAGTGTGAACACAAAGATTTTACTGCTCATTAGTTTCAGCTGACAGCATTAATTGCCACTCCCAGTGGTAGCTAGGCTATGGTTATATTCCCTTTCTTCATGTCCCTTTCTGCTGGAAATTTCTGGATCAAAGTAGTTTACAGCACAGTTAAAACATCTCAAAACTTAAAACAATAATTCCTTTTATCTGAAAAAATATTTGTTTTTCAACACTGGCATAGGTTGAGGCTATTGTGAAAATTGTGTCCTTTGAAGTGGCTCCATTGGCAAAAGCTGGGATGTCACAGAGCAATAATTTGTTTCTAGTAACTGCTTTCTTTCTGGTCATTGTAGTCTTTGAAGAATAGCTCAATTAGTTTTCTTCCTGTCCATCAAAGTCTCTTTTAAGCCTTCACAAGAGATTTTTCCTTGTAGAAATGATCTGCACACTGGGCTCTTCCAGGCGTCACTTTAGTTTTCCCAGGGTAGTTTTCCCAGACTAGCTGTTTCTTCCCAGCCTTTTCTATAATAATTTTTATTTTATTTTATCTTTATCTTTCCTTTCTCCAAGGCAGCTTGCAACAGCAGGTTTTTGGAAAGAGTCTTCTACATAATAGTTATCTATTATCAGGTTATTTGTTGTGTTGCACATACATATATGCCTGAGCCAGCTACTCCAGCTGCTATAAAAAAATTAGTAGTCTATCAGCATTGTCTTAAGGTTAGATCAAAGGTGGGAAATGTAGGGTCCGTGGGCTGCAGGCAGCCCCTAAAAACCATTGTGAAGCCCCCAGGAGCCCTTCAGTCTCACTCTCCATTTATTTTGCTAAAAATGCCCCCCAGAGTACTTAGAGTGTGTGTGGGGGGCAACCTTGGCATGCTTTTGCCCCCTCCAGCTATTTATAGCCCCAGAGAGACCTTATTTAATAAAAAAATAAAACAGAAGTCAGCCAGTCCAGTTCATCTTTTGGTTAGATTGAGCTACCCTTTCTGAACCTGAGGTTGGAAAAGGGGGTTGGTTTTTTGGCCCAAAATTCCAATACCCTCCCCCACTTCCCAGCCAGCATTCATCTCTGTTGTACTGAAGTTGGTGGTACTTACTTCTAAGTAAACATGTGTAGGATATCAGAGTCTTGATGCTCTGAGGTAAATATATAAATCGAGAACTGATAGCAGGTATGGTTGAAAGATATCCTTAGAGCCAGCATTTTGTGAAAGGAATTGTTTTTTGGAATGACCAGTTGTCATGCTTGGGGTGCTGGATTTCTAACAGCAGCTGAAGGACTGATAGCATCCCATGGCACTGCCCCAAACATATGATGTTGGCTTGCTTTGCTTTCATCAGTCCAGTGTTTGAACTAAGTGGGCCAGAGGGAGGCCACCCCCTTGTCTTTTGCATTCGCTTCCCGCTTAGCTACTGTTTTTAGGCTACCATGGGAAAGAGGTCATAACTGGACTAAAATCAGTGGGAGCCAGCAGACTTTACACGTTTCATTAACCTACCTGCCTTTCCCATGCTTAATCAACACTCATAATTTCAGCTCTTAATTTCAGCACTGGTTTGGTTGGCACGGTAGAGGAGCCACCCCATGCCACATTTGCAGCAGCAGAAAGTGCTGCTGGGGAGTGCTTTGTGCAATTCCTTAAGTCACTGCTAGAAAGTGACCAAAACAAAGAGCTTCAGGTGGCTTGCAGGTGGCAGACTGCCTCTTTTGCATGCCTCCTATCTCATCCTCCCAACCCTTCCAGTTGTGCCAATGCCAGTACTTCACTTGTTCCAAAAGGCTCTCGGTGGAAATATGTGCAGCTGCTGGGGGACGAGCTGGACCTTCGTCGCGTCGCCTGGAGGCTCCCAGCAGAATTGATCCCTCGTTATTCGGACAGCAGCTGCTTTTCCTCGGACACAGAGGGTCTCCTCCAGGAGGATAGCACCCCCTCTGTGATAGTCGACATTGATGCACCCATCGGCAGTTTGCCAAGGAGTGGGACTCCCCAGCCCCAACCAGGTGAAGGACGACTGCCTTCCTGTCTTCCTGTAATGGTCCTGTCTCGTCCTCCGTGGGCCTGGAGCCAGACTTTGGCCTTTCCATCCTTATAGGAAGCACACACTCGTCTTAGTGTTGGTCTTAGTGTCAGTGTTGATGTGATGCGTTTGACCATCTGTAACAGAGTTCTGCGTGCAATATGTCCTTGTGCTTCGTGTACACATATTGCTCAATGCCAAGGTGGTCATTGCCTACTCCGGGCACGGAACAGAGTGAAAAACCGGTAACAGGCTGCATTAACAAGAGTCATAGGTGCATCAGGAGTTAGCAGTGTTGTTTACTACAGCCAGTCTCCTACAGGTATCAGTGGAATCTGCTTCAGCAATGGTAGTTAGCAACTTTGCCTCCCCTGTCAATTGGATGATCAAATGGGGAAAGATTTCCACAGAGCAACCAAGTCAGGGATGAGAGGCAACTGCCAGTGCAATACAAAAGGGTCTTTTTTTTATTGCTAAATAACCCTCAGTTTAACTTGAATCAGTGTTTTAAATTGAGCTAATGAAAATGAGACTGACATCCGTGTTTTGGAGAGAGTAACTTGGTATCTAGAATGTCTTGTGCTACAAGGATACTTCAGAGGGATCTGCTTCCTGAAAACTAAGAATTGCTTTCTAGAACAAAGTTCCATATGTGGATGTTTCATTGTATAATCAAACAGAACAGTCACGCTTGGTTTTCCAGTGGCTTTTTTTTGACGTTCAGAGCAGTCCTGTGGCTATAGAAGGAACCAGTGCTTTCCTGGGGCTATTCTCTGCTGTTCATTTTAGCATGTTCCTCCCTCCAGTCCTTCATTGTTTCCAGCAGTGACTAGTCTGATAGCAATAGGAGGCCTCAAAAGCAGGACAGAAAGGTAAATGACCATCTCCATTTCATTGTACATTCTATCTGGTATCCCACCTCAGAATATGAAGAAACTATTTGGGTGTTATAGTTCATATCTGTTGGTGATTTTGGTTTATGTGAGTTTGTCCAATGAATGTCTTAATGTTTCTAATCAACTGATTAAGGATGTCTCTCGCCATTCTCCAATGGCCTGGAGGCAAAGGGTTTCATGGATGTTTGTTTTAAAGCCGTTTTTTGACTGTGCTAAGTGCTTCTCCCATACACACAGTGCAGCAGTGAAGTATATGAAGCTGCCTCCTTACCCTTAAATCATCTCTCATTCTGGTTATAATTGCCCTCCAGATCCATTCAGCCATTAGCAATGTCTTGCCATGGCTGAAGTATTGGTACTGCCTGGTACACTGTGGGTTGAATTGGCACAATGCTATGAGTATTGGTGGAGTTTTTTGTGTCTTCCTGTGAGGCTGACCTTAAACTAACATATATATCCCCAACTTGCACTAAAGAGCAGAATAAAGCCTAGTGGGAATATTCCAAAACATCATTAGTGCATGGCCTCAGCTCAGGTTAATTAGCTTGGGACATGTACCCACAGATACTGACAATCAGACTGAATCTTTTTTTTTTCCAGAACACATGATGAATGGCCGAATGGATTTCACTTACCCTGGAAGTGTTGGAAGCCTGACCCGGAACACAACTTCCAGCTACAACCATCTAAGTCCACACATGCACCATGAGAGAAGAGTAATAGCAAACTCATCTCTGACAAGGGAGTACACCTCAATGGTGTCTGGACATGGTGAGTGTTAGGGTGAACCTCATCCCATAACCAAAGCTAATCTGTCCAGGCTGTGATGATGATCCCTTCAGTCTTGCAACAGAAGTAGTACATTTCTTCAATCTGATAAGCTCTTGTTAGTTAACATGAAAATTTGATATTTTTCAGAGTTTTCACATCAGTTCCAAAGAGTGGTTCCTCCCTCCCTGCCTCTTTCTCCCTCAGTTCCACCCATGCTGCCCAGATGTGGTATCTCAGGGGCTTTCCCTCTTGGCACGCTCCTAATATGTTATCATCCCCTTCTTTTCTTACTGTTTTTTATGCTGAGAAAGAGCTTTCAAAATCTAACAAATTCCCAAAGTCTTCTGTTTCCTTTAGCAATGGGATTCCAATCTGTTACTCCTCTTCATCTCCATGGTTACCTTCTACCTGTAAATACCCCAGTGTTAACATAGCATTTGAGTAGAGAAAGCACTCTCACCCCCCTGCCTCCCACTCCTTTGATCTTTCCCTCAAACATTGTGGGTCATAAGAAGTGTGGCGTTTTCAGTGGTGATTCTTTCTTTCTCTCTGTTTTGCCTGATCCTTTAGACCAGTCCAGAAGGATATATCCTCCCATACATGAAGATGCTGGGAGGATGGTCCTGATGCCACAGGATGTGGCCTTCAGGAGGGCAAGGGTGAAGGGTTACTATGGCGACAGTGATGCTCGGGATTCTATAGTCATGACTGATGGGCCCTCTTGGATTTCCAAATACCTAGGTACAGCAAATGGCACAGCATGGCTAATTGTTTCCTTAGATGTTTGCCTCAGCTAAAGTGACTCCTCCAATAACCAGCTAATGTATCCACATATGGATAAACATGCATGGATCCACTAACCCTTCCTGTACCTTCACTATATTAAGTTTCATTTCCAGGCTACATCACTTCAATTACTACACAGTGGATTAATACTCTGACTTCATGCAATGTTCTCAGCAGCTTGTATGCTTCATCCTTAAATGGTCAATTGTTGTCTCAGTGTTTTAACCACATCTGTGTGGCTCATTCCACAGGCCTTTTCATGGAGAAGTGGCAGGGAGAACAGTGCAAAATGTCCCTCTTGACTCTCTTCTGTCTAAATGAAGGAAACTGAGGGGGGTTCCACATTGTTTTTAGTTTTTTGTTGGCTATTTCAACAGTCATGGACATTCCTAATTTTCACAATTTCCCTCTGGTTTTGAAAGTGCTATCTACATCAAAGATAAGCACCTTCCACACATCAGAAGACAGGGCCTGCTTTTGCCAGCAGAAGGTGCTTTCTGGCCACTCTATCAAAGAACACTGTCTTTTATATGTATTATTTAATAGATTTAAAACTCATTTTTCAAGGTGGATTATGACATCAGTTCTGATTAAAGAGAAAGCAAAGTGTTTCTGGAACTTGTTCAAAAGCCTTTATATTTTCCTGACTCAGGTTCCTACTGCTTCCACCTCTAGGCATCACTTTTTTCTTCTTTTCTTTAAGGACACCCTCATAACTCCTTACAAACCACCTCACATCAGACAGTTTTCCTTCTTCCTTTGGAGGGGACCCTACCCAGCTGCCTTTCCCTGAGGACTAAGGCAACTGCTTTCACTTAACTCCAGTATCCAGCCACTGCCAGGGAGAAGGGAGAAAAGTACACCAGCCCATAACACTGTTCAGCTGCTGCTTGCTGATTTTGTGGAGCAATCCCTTCCTTCTCTAAAGTATGGAACATATTGCTCTGTTTTGGATAACAAACACCAATCTCGTCTTGCTCTTCCTCAGCCTTGGCCAAGAGGCAGAAATGCAGTTGGGACTCCCACTGCCACTTCCCCAGGGTGAGAACATGGCCATTTCCTTCCCTGGTGGCCCCTCCAGGCCCTGCATTCTATGTGGAGAAAGTGGCTGCTGGCTTAATGGTGGCTCAGGGGAATTGGTGCCTGACCTCTAGTTACCTCCCCTTGGTAACTAGGTGGGGCATCTATATTGGAATCTAGATGCCATCAAGATACCCTGAGGAAATAGGATGTCCCAAAGTAAGAATATTACCTGAAAGCCACTGATAGTTGCTTGGCTAACCTTCTCAAGAACTTTTCTCTGCAGTTCTTCGATTACTGTGAAACAGAGAGATAGTGGTGTCCTTGGTGAATTGGTTGTGATTAAGCAGGTCTTTCCCTATGTCCAAGTTTTTGAGTTGACCCTGCTGATCCCAGCACCATTTTGTTTCTCTGTGCAGGCATGTCAGAGCAAGATGCGCAGTCCAGGGTGCATTATGCCATTCCCCAGAAGGCTAGGGATCGCACTCACTCCGAAGATGTCCATGAAGCACTGAGCAGTCTGGATACAGTGCTTCAGGGTGAGTGAGCTTCACCTGGCCTCTGCATGGGACCTCACTGTGCCCTGGAGATCCAGGATCTAGGAACAGCAGGAGGAGGAGGAGCTTGCTTGGTGACATTAAATCTACTTCTCTTTTTTTTCCCTGCTGGAGTAAATGAATGGTTTCTCTGAGATGAGAGTCTTCAAGCTGCATCTCTGTTACTTGAAAAGTATGGTTGAGGTGCTGTTTCAATTCAATAGCTATCTAATTTAGCTTATTCCTCAGCCCAGCCCTTCACCTCAGCATCTCAAGTGCTTCTAGCTAGATTCTAGTCTGATTAGAGGACTTTCTTTTTGATGGGACATTCTGTTTGTTCTCCTTGGACACAAAAGCTGCTGCCATGCTCATGTGTAAGGCTGTTTCTGGTCCTGCCCCTTGCTCTCTGATCAAGCCCTTGACTATTTTTTTTTTATCTCTGCTTCAGATTCCAGGATGCAGCAGCAGGGTGTTCCTGACACTCCTACCCGCTTAGTGTTCTCGGCCCTAGGCCCTACTTCACTGAAAGTCAGCTGGCAGGAGCCGCACTGTGACAAACAAGTGCAAGGATACAGCGTACAGTACCAGCTTCTCAGTGGAGGTTGGTGAACCTTTCTGTCTTGTCCATGTAGGGCAGAGTCATGTATCATAAATCTACCCCCCAAAAAAGCACTCTGTTTTGTCAGATACTGTAACGGTAGAGTGACCAGCGTATGAGTGTGTAATTTCAAATCAAAGAGCACCACAACTTTATCCCTTGCTCAGTTTGGAAAAACTTGCTGTATTCTTACTCTTTACTTTGCAGCTGTTGGCAAGATACATTTCCAGCTCTTACAGGATTGCCAGCAATCATAGAGTAGCTTCAGGTGTTCAGTTAAAACTACTTTTCTTTAACTGAAACTCCCAGAATCTGCCAACCAGCATGGCCTTCCTGGCTTGGGGATTCTGGAAGCTGTATTCCCCAAAAATAAAGTTTCCAAGATCTTCAGTTATTCCAGATACATAGAAAGCACAACCATATCTCCCTGTAGCGAGAAGAGGAACACTTTAGCTATGGGCATTCAAAGCCAGCAGCAAAAGAGAAACTGTGTACTGCTCAAACTCTTCCTTCATTTTCAGTCACAGATTGGCCCACAACTGCTTCTGTCTCTAGAGTAATGGCAGTCAATGTTGTTGGCAGAAAGAAGAACCCTCAACAGCAGTATAAAAATGTAGTATACCCAATAAGCAATTGCAGGAAGCGAAATGTTTTCACAGGAAGCGTCTTTTATCACTTGCTTTTGTAACATTCAAATGAGCCCTGAATAATGGGAAGGAGGTCTGCAGCAGAAAAAATAATATATGGGTTGCAAGTCACCTAAGTTTATTCCCCCCCCCAGTTCTGCTAGTACTGCAGGGCCACATCACGTAAGATTAAAATAGCTACCCAGAGGTGGCTGCAGCATACAAGATCATGGGACTCCCATGACCTCATGTGTAATGAAAGCGCTCGTGTCTGTTTCACTACACCTAGGCCTGGCAGAAAGCCTCCCGGAGGCAGTCCACACCACAGTAGTCTTAGTTTGCCAGTGGAAGCGGCTTTCGAGCACAGTCCCTTGTGAAAGTGACTGATAGGCCTTTTCCCCTTCCCTAGGAGAAATACGGAGGTTGACTATTCCCAACCCCACTCAGAATTCTGTGGTGGTGGATGACCTGCTGCCGAACCACTCGTATGTCTTCAAGGTGAAGGCCCAAAGCAATGAAGGATGGGGCCCAGAGAGAGAAGGCGTCATCACTATCGAGTCCCAAGTGGACCCACGCAGCCCTCTGAGTCCTGTTCCAGGTAATGTGGCCTCCGGTTCCTCACTCTTTCTTTGTTACGGAATGGTTTTAGTGTTCAGATTTATGCACTGCTCGCATGCCACTGCCTCCCATTTTTATTTTTATTTTGTTCTCCGTGTCCTCTTATTCTTAAGGAGTACTATATACTGTAGCATTTGACTCTCTGAGAATTTCAAATGCCCTTTGGAAAGGGAATTTTCTACCTCCCATGATTTCAAAGAACTGGAAAATATGTAGGTAGTAACTAAAGGCTCAACAAGGTCTTAACACCCTAAAGGCACCAGATCCTATCTGATCTTGGAAGCTAAGCACAGTCAGCCCTGGGTAGTACTTGGATGGGAGATTGCCAGCAAATACCAGGTGTTGCAAGCTATATTTCAGAGAAAGAAACTGGCAAAAACGCCTCTGAATATTCTTTGCCTAAGAAAACCCTTTGGAATCTATGGGGTCACTGTAAATTGACAGGCAACTTGAAGGTACATACACACACACACACACACACATATATATTCCTCCCATCATCTCTTCCAGTTTATGCTTTTTCTTAACATTTTATGTGACTATTTATATCACATTAAATATAAAAAAAATCTTATAATGCAAAAGGAAGGAGAAGAGGGGGTAAAGTAAAAGGAACGATAAGAAGCAAATTATACAATATTAAAGCTGAAGATGGTAAATAACACACAATTTTAGTTACACAAGCCAGTTTGTTATACTTACTATGAGAGTGCTGTGCCCTGGTTGGTGTCCTATAAATAACTGGAAACAAAACTTGCACTTTTTAATTTTTAGGAGAACCAGATAACAGCAGTATATTAGCACTAGACTGAAAGTAAAGTACACTGAGGTCTCACCACCAAAGCCTGAGTCTCATAGGGTTCCTAGTTTGTTATATTTTTAGATGAGTATAAATTCTGAGCATAGAAATGTCCAGACACTAATTTCATATCAGAAAAGAAGTAGATTTATACATAAACACGCTGAAATGTTAAGTATGAAGATTATTGCATCAATAAAGAGTCGGGTACAAATTAAATCCAAAATCCTGCATGTCAGTCCTTGCTACTAGCCCACTCTCTTTTCTTCTTTAAACTTCTGAACTTTCCCCCTTATTCTTCTAGGTTCACCATTTACCCTGAGTACACCCAGTGCTCCTGGGCCTTTGGTGTTCACTGCCCTGAGTCCAGATTCTCTTCAGCTGAGCTGGGAGAGACCTCGCCAACCCAATGGCTTAATTTTAGGTTACATGGTCACCTGTGAGACACTGCATGGTGGAGGTAAGTGAAAATTCTGAAACAAATTCCAACTCAGTTGCAGAATTTCATGTGTACAAATACAGAATTTAAACAATAAAACAGACTGAGAGAGTCTTTGAAAACATGCAGCGCTCTCTGAAATGTACAGAAGAACCACTGAAATTAGGTATTTAGAGAAACAAAAGAGTGGCTAAGGTAGATGACTGATGTAATTGTATTGCTTGTTCTCAGGGTTCTTCTACCTGTTCTTTATGATTGTGTTTATTTAGGAGAACCCAGAAATATCTATGTGGAAGGGGACAACCCAGAGACTACCTTGACAGTGCCCTACCTGAGTGAAAATGTTCCATATAAGTTCAAAGTGCAAGCAAAGACCACTCAAGGATTTGGACCAGAAAGAGAGGGTATTATTACCATTGAATCTCAAGATGCAGGTACATTTTTTCACTGAAGTCATCATATAATCTGTTCTTTCAGCTACATCCGAAGATAGAGAAACTGCCATTGCTTTTCAATCAAGCGTGGGAAACTTTAATGAATTAATCAATCAATCCATTCATTAATTAAGGAGACCTGGATTTAACTGGGCTGCTTTCCGGTGGTGGTTGTTAATTGCCATTGAATCAGTTTCGACTTATGGAGGCCTTTAAATTATCTTTAAATTCTATGATGATATCCTTCAGGTTGTATTTTGACACAATGTTTAGTTTAGCATTCTTCTTTCAGGACTCTCAGCTTCTGATCCCAAACAGACAAGAACTGCAGTTAGATTGCTGAACACAATACAGGAATTATGACTATTACCTTGCTGTTTTTGTTGTTGTTGTTGTGTGCCTTCAAGTGAATTCCAACTTACGGGGACCCTAACGAGAACCTACCATGAGGTTTTCTTGGCAAGATTTGATCAGAGGGGGGTTGCCATTGTCTTCTTCTGAGGATGTGAAAGTGTGACTTGTCCAAGGTCACTCAGTGGGTTTTCTTGTCAAAAAATAATAATTCAGTGTTAAAGTTTTTTCTGAGAAGGAAAACCATTTGCCACACAATCCTATGTATGCCTATTGAGAAAGAAGATTTACTGTATGCAATAGTTTATTCCATAATAAATGAAATTTGGATAGTAACCTGAGTAAATTATCAGATGTGTTAAATGTTAATTAACCCTAGAATTAATGTTTCTTTGCAGTGTAACTGAAAGTTGAAAGGGGTTGGGTTTATATGAAGTATGTAACATTTTCTTTGGAAGCTGCTTGCAAGAAAATATTCTCTTCAAACAATATCCCTTTTTTCATTTCTTACTAGCATTTTTTCCAGAGTCTGTTTTTAAGGACTTCAGACAGAATGCGATTTAGACATGCAGGAACTGGATTTTATTTTAATTTTTTCCTCCATGTCTTTTCTGGTTCAGGTACATTCTCTCAGTTTGGAACACAACAGTTCACCAGAGAAGAGGTTTACAGTCTCCCCACAGAATACAGCACCCTCACAAGTATCACTCCTTCTCCATTGGATCCTTTATATGCAGGTAGGAAAGGGGAATTATGGAAACAAGGGCTATTCCTGCGCTGTTATTCATGTGAGCTCTCCACAAGACAAGTGCTGCTTTTCCTCTGGAAAATAAAATGGAGGAAGGGCAAATATAGCCTTACACTGAATGCTGTTCACCTGTTGTTGTAAGAAATCTATTTCTGTTAGTTACAAATTTATGGACAATTTGGTCATTGTTTCCAAATTAAGCCCTTTGGACGTACTTAGTGTCTGGGACCTTCCCAAGATATGTTGTTGCTTAAAGAAGTATAGCCTATGGCATCCCTACTCACCAAACCCAGGTGGATAGTACCCAAACCTAGCCAGGTTCCCAAACCCAGCACATGGGACAGAAAATTGCACAGGCACCTCATCCCATGACTGACAGCAAAAATACAATGGCAACCAATTAAATACTGGTAACTTACTTTTTTTTCTTGAGTGTTCTTGACTCCCCACATTGTGACTGCCTCCTTTCTTCATGGTATGCTTAGACCTGTTCCTGCTGATTGCCTGTGCTTATATGTATGCAGTAAAAATCAAATGGGTCACTGACAGAAATGAACTGTGGCTGTATTAAGCACATGGTACCAATATTTGCAAAAGAATCTCCACATTACTTCACGATTCTCAGCTTCTTATTCCAAACAGAGAAGAACTGCAGTTAGCAGCTTATCATGAACACTGTCTCTCTCATCCCATAAAGTTGATTTAATCTCTACAAATCTAGACACATGCATACAAACATACTGTATTTGCTGGAGTATAAGACTCACTCCCCCCCAAAAAAAACTGTTTGAAAATGGGGTGCATCTTATGCACTGGTGTGCCTTATATGTCAGCAAATAGTATTTGCCAGCATATAAAAGGGGTGCGTCTTATAAACTGGTGCGTCTTATACGCCAACAAATATGGTAGGTGTTACTGCCACAATCTTTGTTTTGTCTCTTCTTTTTCCAGATGGCATGCTGATGACTACTCAGAGAGTGGAGAGTGGCAGCACTCTCACCAAACAGGTCACTCAAGAATTTGTCTCCAGAACCATGGTGTCTAATAGCAGTGGGACATTCTCCAGACAAACAGACAGGCAATTCTATGAAGCCTGAGTCAGGAAGGAAGCTGCAAAAGGATGTTTGGATTTTTGCCAGTGGATGACTGCAAAAGGCTGGATGTGTGGTCCATTTCCAGATTCTGAGGCACATGGTGTGTGCTGCATCACGTCAGTTCTCAAAGCAATGGAAGTTCCTTTTGAAATACCACTGGATGGAGACCACATGCCACCCAAGTGGTATTCTGGGACATTATGAAAAGAAGTTTTAGCACAATGCTTGGCTACAAGGGGCTTTTGGATAGTTTTGTTTTATGTCAAGTTCATGACCATTTCGTGCTTTGCTTTTAGCTGCTCTCTCCTGTTTGACTGCACAGGACTGAATTTGTTTCTAAATTTCCACCTTCTACCATATCTTTCTGGTTGTACTAATTATTTTATTTTGATCTGTCCCTAAGTCTCCAGGCAGAGTCCATTCCATCACTCCCCAAGTCTCCAGGCATATCCCTTCTGCATCAGCACTTTTAACATCACCATCCTTCCCACACCTCAAAAAAAAATAAAAATGAGAGAGTTTCATGCTTTAGGAGAAAAAGCCATACCTTTTCTAAGTTTGACATTTTTGTAAATGCACCCCTTTAGTGCAGGGAATGTGTTATTCATATTCCCTTCCTCCATATGTGTGCAAAATCCCTTATGCTATAGTTTGGCACTGATAAAACTTAATTAGCAGGTTAATTTGCATACCACCACCCACAATGATTTATGGTGCAATCCTATCTTAAAGTATGTAGTTTGCCTAACACACACAGGGTTGTAGTTTCTTTTTACACAGAATTTCTTATCCCAAAGGCAACAAGGAGCCAAAATTCAGTGATCTCCAGCAAGGGTACGACCTTCCTTAGGATCATATCCTTGGTGTGACATTACAGACAATGACTGCTCTTGCCAGATGAAGCCCTTAAAAATGAAATTATTTCAACCAATGATTTGGGGTTCGTACAGATGAGGCTTTTATTGTGGAATCAACTTGCCTCACCCATGGTGTTTTATAGAGGACCCAGATGTTATCGTCTATTCTTGTGGCCCTCCCATGTTTTCCTGCAGCTTTTTCAAATATTTTTCCTAACCAAAGAAAATCTATTAAGAAGGAAAACATAGGCGAGTAAAGATAGGTGAGTATTTTGACTGGTAGTGCTTGGTCCTGCCCACCTGAAAGAAGTTTAAACCAAAATTCCACATTACAGTTGCTACTGAATTCCAATCATAGCTCTCATCTTGTTCCAAGCAACAGGTTTATTTCATCAATGTATATCAACATCATAGGCTTTAGCCCAAACATAACAATGTTCTGTCATTTTGTCTGTTCTTCCTGCCTCTTGACCAGGGGCAACAACTTTAACTTATGTGCATGTACTCTGCATTTTTCAGAACATCTATAAAACAACCACCACATATTTTTTTTGCATGTGTTATTCCAGGGTTAGATAACATGTAGTCCTCAAGGTGTTTAGGACTATAGTTTCCATAATCTCTGACCACTGGCCATGATGACTGGCTTCTGGGAGCTGCAGTCCAAAACAGCAAGATCCTCTTGTTCAGGAGTCCACAATAGTGCAGGAGGACGCAGGATTATTCACTCCATCACATTGCCTGGATACTGCAAGCATTTGGGTGCCTCTATATTTAACATAATCCACTCTCAGTAGTGCAGCTGTGTTTAACACAGTGTATCAATTGCTTTTTTGTCTAGCCTGTATAGGCCCAATCTGAACAGGTATCAGAAAGATTTAGGAGCGGCTATTAAGAGATAAGAAGGGAATTTCAGATACAAACATGAACTTAATACATGGAAGTCAATCTAAAAACCAAAGCAGAAAAAATGTTCTTGCCCTTGATACAGCCACTCAGTTCTGAATATGGAGTGATTGTGTCATCTTTCTTGGAAAGGAAAAAAAAAGTATTTTTCTTATGTGAGTGTCTTTATTTATTATCTAGTACAATCTCCCAAACAGTCTTTTATGCCAGCACTTTACTCCTTGCTTGGAAGCCAACAGAACTCTAGAGGAAAGGCTCCTAGTTGAACTCTGCTACGTGAGATAGAATCATAGAATCATAGAAATGTAGAGTTGGAAGAGACCACAGCGGCCATCCAGTCCAACCCCCTGCCATGCAGGAACACCTTCAAAGCACTCCCGACAGATGGCCATCCAGCCTCTGCTTAAAAACCTCTAAAGAAGGAGACTCCACTACACTCTGAGGCAGCATATCCCACTGCTGGACAGCCCTGACCGTCAGGAAGTTCTTCTTGAGGTTCAGGTGGAATCTCCTTTCCTGCAGCTTGAATCCATTGCTCCTTGTCCTGGTCTCTGGAGCAGCAGAAAACAAACCCACTCCCTCCTCTACATGGCATACCTTCAAATATTTAAACATGGCTATCATGTCTCCTCTTAACCTTCTCTTCTCTAAACATACCCAGCTCTCTAAGTCTATCTTCATAGGGCATGGCTTTCAGGCCCCCCACCATTTTGGTCACCCTCCTCTGGACTTGCTCCAGCTTTACCATGTCATCTTGAATTGAGGTGCCCAGAACTGGACACAGTATTCAAGATGAGGTCTAACCAAAGCAGAGTAGAGTGGTACCAGTACCTCCCTCGATCTAGACACCATACTCCTGTTGATGCAGCCGAGAATTGCATTGGCTTTGGATAATATGGCCTTGGGATAATATGATTTGTTCCCCATTTTTGTATGGCCGTTCCCACAAAACAGACATTTTCAAACTATTTCCTGAAGAACCCTAAGTTCCTCAGTGAGAAAGTCTAATGCAGGTCCCTTTCCTAAAATACAGCTCGCCAATCTTCACACACCATTCCACCAATGGCCCCCCAGCCCTACCAGTGCAGTGAGTAAACTGGGGGTGCATTCTATACCATGTTCCCAAACACTTTGGTTCTGCTGCAGCTGCTTCTTGTTTCCAGAACAGACAGCCCATGTGTAAAGTATTCTGAAAAGAGGAAAGTTTGAAAGCCATTGCCATTGCAAATATTAACACATCTGGGATGGTTCAATCCTAGCTGCTCTTTCTCTTTTATTTCAGTTTTGACCATAATTGCACCAGGCTTTCTTGGATAAGCATATGTGCGGTCCAAAAGAATCTCAAAGATATAGAGGAAGCTCAAAGAGGTGAGGGTTATTCTGGCCTGGTTTTAGATTGAGGTAGTTGGTGACTTTACTTTGTGCCTGATGTACCAAGCAGAGTTTCCTGGAATCTCATTTTGAATGTTATTGCCAACTCCTTCACAGCAACAGTGTGAGTCTATAAAATTTCGTGGGTCATCTTTCCAAAGGGGATGATTTCTTTGTAGGCCAGTCTAGAACTAGGCCCACCAAATATTTCCTTGCTCCTTTGTACACAACCCTGAACAACTCCTTTATGCACAAACCTGAACAGAGTGTTTTATTAGAAATGGCTACACTATATATCTACAGAATGTACATAAACATCCTATATGCTGCACAGCTTTTTACTCAAGGAACTCACAGGCCCTAAAATTAACCAAAGAGTCCATTTAAAGTGATTAATGGGCCAGATTTCAACAGCAGAGCGGTTCTAATACTAGTTTTAAAAGGGAATGTATGTTTTCACTCATATGTTGGAGGAAATACAATAGAATGTAAATTATATTTTTGTAGCCTATTATGGCTTGTAGAGGTTGGTGGCATTTAATGAATATGCAGTGTGAATAATAAAACAGTCTAACAGCTGGTATTCTGGACCAGATGGCTTTCTATTGCACTTAATAAACATTTTCTCTTTGATTCCAGCTGGGTTTTTTTATTTCCAAATGCATCTAATGTAAAAGAGGCTGGCAGCTGGGACTTTTGACAAAAATAGGGCAGTAAATCCTATGAAGAGTGGGCTGGACTAAGCACACTGATTTCAGTAAGCTGAGGCACATGTAGTTCAACAGACCACAGTATTGTAGAAGCAAAATACTTCACCAGATTCTGGCTTGGATGTTCCTTGAAGCAAAATCCACCATTTAATAAGTGTCCAAGAATGGATAGAAGCCTGGGGTCAAAGGTCAGAAGGTTAAAAGCTGTTTTACTCATGGCCTATAAAAAACAGGACCAGATTTTTGCATTGAAAAGCTCCCAGACTTTGCAGTTGGAGTGCATATTAAAGAGTCACTGCACAATTTTGGAAGCTTTAACTGCGTGCCCTGGCTGGGTTGATGATGATGATGCTTTAATGGCACTGATTTTATGGCCAAGGAAACTGAGACCCTGTGACAGCAAAAGAATTGGCTACAGATGCTGTAGGATGTTGCTGCAGCTGCTTTCAGCTTTGTTTTCAACCATGGAGCCAAGCCAAGGTCATGCCCGGAATCTAGTTCCTTCTGAGTCTTGCTGGACAACTGTGTTGGGAGTTAGAGTTTCCCAGGGTGTTATCTCTTTGGGGGAAAATCTATGAAAGCTAAAACTGTTAGGAATCAGCTTTCTTTTAGCAGAGTAACAGAAAAAGCATGTCCCAACCTCTGTGTGGCTTTCCTGAACTGAGACTGACTGAGACTGCAAAACAAGGCAGGCAGTTTCAGGTTCCAAACCTAGAAAAGTTTACTAATGAAATTTATAATCACATATGCATTGGAGAGCATAGAACCTAACCAGCTAACAAAAAGATTAGGTAAGATAGTAGCTTCATTCTTAACTCATCATCTTCTTGGTGGAGAGGTGAAGCATGGTCAGAGGGAAGGAAGTGGAAAATGGCAAAGACGGCAAAGAGAGAGAGGTCTCAGAAGTGTGGTCTTTTATGTAAGGCCAATGACCCCAGGGTCTCTAGTGAGTCACATGGTCCGATCACCTGGTTACCACAACCATGCATTTAAATAACACAAAGAATAAGACGGAGGCTTTAGGTGAGAAGGCAGAAGGCTTTGACATGCAAAGGAACAAGAAACTCTAAGCTAGCTAAGCCCCACTTGCCCTAGAACAAGGGGGAGGGGAGAAAATGTCAGAATTTTCTAACAGTAATATGCTGGGCTTAATATCTAGATTTGTCTCTGAAAGCCTCTTAATATGTATTATTTCAGCTACAGTCCAGCAAGGAGTCCAAAGGAAAAAAATTGAAGATTGGTACTTACCAAGAAGATTCCTTCCAGTGTGATATAAGGAAGGATGGGCAATTGCCAGGGAGTTGGAGGCCACAATTTACACTGCAAGACCTTAAAGGGGCATACATTCTGTCCATTTGTGATTTTTTGTTAAACTGAAAGTACAATGTGGAGGAGGAGAGGGAGAAGAAGGAATTATAGTGCAAAAGAGTGATGTCCTGCAAGAGAGTCCCCTCTCCTTGGTAAGCACATGCTGAAGGTTTTACTACCATCAAAAAGGTGGAGAATTGTGACTTATTAGAGACAAAAGAGAACCCCTACACTATATAACAGTAATTCTAAAAGAGTTCCACCTTCTAACAGTACCCTTTCCATCTGAATTCAGGGTGCTAGTAATGGCACATGAAGTCTTAAATGGCTTGGGATCTTGATACTTGAAGGAATGCCTCTCCATATATGCACCTGCCCAAAGTTTAAGATCTGCTGGAGGGCCCCTGCCTTTGTGTCCCATTAATCAAGTCAATATACTATGGGAAGACGTGGGAGCGGGCCTTCTCTGCTGTGCATCCCAGTTATGGCACAATCAACACCAGTGTTGCTATCTGTCATGCCCTGCTTCCAAGAACTAGGCACAGACTCTGACTCAGAGCAGGAGACAGTACCACCCACCCCAGAGACAGAACAGGGGGCAGTGCCAGCCCCAGCAGAGAGCCCTGCTCCTTCTGACACAGAAGATAACTTACCGATACCCACCATCACTGAGTGTAGGCACCAAAGGGAACGCCTACGCAGATCCCAGTGACTCTCTAACAAACAACAATTAATCAAGCACCAGCTGCACTGATTTCTGAACCTATAAAATCTGAGCCATTCCTCTCCAGAATTTGTCGGTGATTAACTGACCGTTTCTCCTGCCATGCCTCTGACTTGGGGTTATATCGACTGTCTTTGATTTATAGGTATTGCTGGGACTGTTGTTTGTGTCATACTTGTGTAAGATTGTTTCCTTACTAGAATAAAATAAGGAATCACTTTGTTGCAAGAACTGCTTGCCATGTGCCTCTAATCCTTATCAGCTGCCCTGTGGCCAACTGCCCAGACTGAGCATAGACACTATCATTCTGGCACAGAGCAAAAACAGGGCTGTTCAATAAAGCTTTGGGGCTTAATTGGTTTCACATAACCCCTTGCACCATATCTAGCCTATGGGCCACACTTCTCCCACCCCTGCTCTATGGGGTGGATAGCTCACCTTGGCTGATTGCTTTTCCTTAAAAAAAAAATTGCATAGAGCTTTTCCAAAATGTAGTATGTCACAAATCTGCCCACTTGCATGAAGTCCAGGATTAGCCTCTGCTCTCCTTGTATCTTTGTCAGTACAATATTGAATAAACTGCAGAGAATCTTAGAGATAAATGGACTGGTAATATGGCACCCATTTCTAGCAGATGGCACTAGTAGGAGAGATTTTCCATTGGTCTTTGACTAAGAGGCACAAGAGGAATCTTAGGGTATAGGGTGCCCATGTTCTGCATTTAGGACCCAGGGGCAGGCTATGGTTCACAAGCCAGGAGAAATGTAGGGAGCCTTTTTCCAACCCAAGTGCAAGTTTGGTCAGAACTGTTGTTGCCTCATCTATTACAGTAGGTAGTGCCTTCAGGGCCAGAGGCTCTTAGGCTGAAAAAGAGAGTAGAGACCAGTTGGATCCTCAGTTTCTGCAGTCTTTGGAGCAAAAGGAAGGTTGACTCATTCTTCTGGAAGAGCAAATTCCCAAGGTCAAACTCCACAAAAATTTTATATACACACACATTGTCAGACCCTACAAGACTACATCTCTTCCAATCCTAACCCCATTGTTTTAACAACTGGGAAAGGCAAGGGACCTTCCAGACACATACTATTTTGAAAAAAGGCCACTGGAAATAGTATCTCTCACTATTGCTGGTCTGGGTTATTAGAGAACACTGATGCACCTCTGGGGAATAGGTACAGTAGTTCCTGTGACTTAGCTTGCAAACTCAAAGACATGAATTGGTAAATATTTTTAAATGTATTTGTTTTAACCTTTCTAAGCTGCTTTGAGTCTCAGTATTCAGCGCGAGATTGATGATGATGATGATGATGATAGTAGTAGTAAGAATAAGAATAAGAATAAGAATAGGTTCAGAAACAAGCAGGAGAAAATCCTTTCTGTTAAAGAAACCGGGTGCTCTCTGTCTTTTGAAGCCCTGGTTGGATTATTCTCTGTCCTTATTACAAAGTCTCCTGAGATCATTAAACAGTGGGGAAGGAGACTTTCCAATCAGAAACCTGAGGGGTGATGTTGGGAGACTGGATGTGGTTTTCCTGCAGAGATTCCTTTTTGCTCCAGAGACTCTTTAGCATAGACTTTCTCAGGCTTTTTACCCTGGACGAACCCTTGGAATAATTTTCAGGTCTCAAGGAATCTCTGGACAAAAATTGTTCACCAGAATCCTGTCTCGCCCTCTGTGTTACATAACTTTACATATACTGAGCTACGTAGCAGAGATGCTAAGAAACCCTGTTAAGTGGAATGTGAAGATGTGTAACAGGAAACCAGCAAGAACGCCTGATGTGCACTGATGCCTGATGCACAATGGAACAGATGCTCATTGGTCCTGTCGTGCATTGGTCCCATTTTAAGACAGTCACTTTGCTGGCTTTGCTATGTAGTAATGTGACAGAGGCCCTCTACTGCAGAGCTTTCCAAACTTTTCATGTTGGTGACACACTTTTTTAACGTGCATCATTTCGCAACACAGTAAATCCGTTTTACTAGCAAACCAGAGGTACTCAGAGGCATATCTAGGGTGAGGAAGGGCAGCCCCTCCCCAATCCTGGCCTGCTACCGTCACCCTTGCCAGGAAAGGCCCCAGTGAGAGCAGTGGCGGGGGAAAGGCAGCCCCTTCCCACCCAGTCCTTGCCCACTGCCGTCACTCTTGCCAGGGAAAGGCCCCAGTGGGAGCGACTGCAGTGAGCTAGGCATGGGTGGAAGGGATCTTTCTCAGCCAGGGAGATGACACACCAACACACTACAAGCAACACACTAATGTGTCACGACACACCATTTGGAAAACCCTGCTCTACTGGATATGGACATTATGAAACTGCCCAATTCTAATCCCCGCATACGCAAGTCCACTTGCAAAGATGCAAGTCCCCAGGAGGATTCTAGTCAATATATTTATAATACAAAAACATGTTTTATTTTTTTCCCCCATCACAATCTCTTGCAGTATCCTTAGCACCCCTCCTGTGGAATACTAGGGTTTTAGGAAACCCTGGTTGAGAAATCCCGCTCTGGCAGGTTTCTCTGTGGAGTGAGACAGTCCACAATGTTTTCTAAAAACATGCTCCCCACCCCCATCCTCCGTTACTGTCATCAATGTTTACTGTACAAAATAGTGCCAAAAAGAACAGGCCAAAAGTAATATAACAAAATGAGGTGAAGAAATTAGAAACAGAAAAACTATTATCCATGGGTCCATAACAAAGTTCCTAACAGCTAAGTGCCTCCATTGTGTCTCTTCATTGCTATGATACTAACAATGCATCCTGAAGGTGAAAACTTTCAACATCATTATCAAAGCAAGCCTTTCCAGAATTTCAAAGTATGCGTGGGTGGTCTTTGAAAATCTGCATTACTATTTACATATGAAACAAATGGATACCAAACCTCTACAGAACTGTCCTTGTATTCTGTCCTTCTTAATGCTTTCAGTTTTCTTGTCAGTTTCTCAGAGACAGCTATAGACATTTTTTAAAAATCTACCCAATTATCTATGCTCAGATTATCAAAATTTTTCCAACCGTGAGAAATTTCTAGCCAGGCTGCAACTAATAAACTGGGTACAGCAGAGATATAGTTTCCCCGGGGAACAACAACAACAGTAGCAGTGCCTCATCCATAGTCAAGAGGCTCTCTGTCCATACGCCAATAGAAAGGAGGAAGAGTTTTCTTGGCCCAAGTTAATCTTACTGGAGAAATTTGCCCTGTGTGAATTACTTTGAAGGCCCTTCCTCATAATTACACAGAAATGGACTGGAGGAGGAATTCCTCAAGGTTTTCTCAGTGTAGTTCAGATGTCTGTTTTCTGACCCAGTTCCCACAAAATTTTGGGAAAGGGTAACCGTTTCTGTGTATCAGTTCCCTCCAATATTTAGGCATAATGATACCCAGGTATTTGAAGGTCACTTTTTTCAGATTTAAGCTTGATATATTTTGTAACTTACGCTGGAGCTTAAGAACTATGCCTAGATGGTTGCAAAAAAAATATAGAAAATAATTTATTTTCAGCCCTATATAAATTTGAAAATTACAAAAAGAATTTTCTAAGCTAGGATAACTTTTGCCTGATTTGGAAGAAACAGCATAATATAGAAAGGTTCAAACATCGACTTCCTTCCATATCTTTTATTTCAGCATTCTCCCTGATTGTTTTAGCTGGCTATGGCAGAGGTGAAAGCGGAAACCTTGCCCTGGTTCTTCTTTGCAGTGCAGAGGGGGGATATACAATCTGTTAATATGAATAAAATCTTCAGATCCACAGTTCATGTCAGCTATAAAGGTGGTAAAGTGCTTTCCAAAGCACATACATTCCAAAACCGGTATGAGATAATAAAAAGAGCTGCTAGCAAACTAGTAAAGAAAAAGTCCCAAAAGTTTGCTACGTTCCAGGCAAATGCAGGACAAACGGTACAATCACTAATGTTAAGTTACAGTCATTAAATCCCAGCTTTCTAAATGGCATGGAAGGACACATTGGAATTCACCAGCTCACAAGATTTAAAAGAGAACTTTATTAAGATGATGTATAGGTGCTATTTAACATCAGAAAAGATAAGTAAAATTTACAAAACTGGAAATAACAAATGCTGGAAATGCAAAGAGAATATGGGTACGTTTTTCCATGCCTGGTGGACATGTACCATTACTAAAAAATATTGGGTTAAAATACACGAGGTGATAAAGGAAATTTTTAATATAGTTTTTCCCATGATGCCCGAATTATATTTGTTAAACATGACATTTATGTTTAATAAGAATTTCCAAATGAGAAACAAGAGAGTTATACTTTACTTAGTGACGGCCGCAAGAGTTGTATTTGCTAGAGCATGGAAGTCAGCGATTACTCCTGAAGTATCACAATGGGCCCAAAAAGTAGCTGAGTTAAAGCAATTTGATACTTTCTCATTACATTTAAAAGGAAAATCAATTAGTACAATTGGTACAATTGGAAATAGGTGGCAACAGGTGACACAGTACATGTTGGAAAAAGGGTATTGGGCCTGATTGAATTAGTATAAAAGTGTTATTTAGACCGAAGTTAGCAAAAGAGAAGAGGAAATAAAAAATTTGTATTTAGGTTTGGGGAAACGTAATGGGTATTGCATGAAGTTGTGTATATTGTTAATGTACAATGGAGATAAGACTATTGGTAAAGGTGAAGTCAAAAGGCTGTCAATGGAAATTGAGAATGTCAAGATAAGCTTTTGGTTAATAGGAATATGTAGTCAGGGAGCTTCAAGATGGTATTCTAGTAAGGAATTGATTCTGGTTGAGTGGACATGGAAGTCAGGAAACGTATAAAAGCAACATGATAATAAGGACATCAATGAAGTATAAATTACATAAAATACATTTCCATGGAAAATGTAAATAGATAAATAATGATATTTGAAATATAACATTAATAGAATAATGTGTATGTCATGATTTTATTATATATTGTATTTGTAAAAATAAAGTTTAAAAAAAATTAAATCCCAGCTTTCTTGGCTAGTCAGAGGACTTGAACCCTTTTGGATGCCTCTTTCCTGCGAGACTGGCAATGGAAGGTATCAGAGGTTTGGACACCATAACTGTAAATAATTATGACATATATCACAACCATCAGCTCTTTCACACACACACACACACACACACAGAGTCTTGCCCACAACAGCAGAGCAAATGAGGCCTTCCTTGATATCACATGGAGAACAGGTCCTCTCCCACAAACATTAAGGAGGAAAGGAAAACACTACTTGTAAAACTGATATATATATTTTAATGACATTAATGAAAGACGTCAAGATGAATCCCGTAGTATGTGAATGTGAGGTCTTTATTCCAAGCAGAAGAGGGATCAGGCATAATGGCTTGGAGCTCTGTGAATTCTCCCAGTCCCTGATAACAGAGCAGCAGCTGCAAATTCTTATATGGAAGGCAGGAGTTTCTTTTTAAGGCAGGGTGTGTGCTTTAGCTCCATCGGAAGGCTTTGTGAAATAAAAAGTTGCTGTCCCACTGTATTTTCCCTAGTGATTAAAAAAACAAGGAACAGGATGTATAATTGTTGGGGTGAGTCAAAGACCTTCCAAGCCACGATTTGGACGGTGTATAATAAATCTAACCCACAATTTCTAGAGGATAGGCATGGGAAACCTTTTCTGCCCCAGGTGGTGAATTCTTTTTGTTTAGCATGTTGGGGGATGTTAGGCTACACTACTGATGGCATGCAGCCCAGATGTGGCTGGTCGTGTCACATTCACTCTCACACACCACATTTTCCCCATTGTAATGGCTGACAGCAGTGGAGACCTTTCAAAAGCCTCACTGCACCCGGGGATGCAGAACTCTGATCTCCAATCACTGATCCATCATTGATAAAAGATAAGGCTAGAAAGCAGTTGGCAGGATATATGTTGTATTACAACCACAGAGTGGAGGAGGTTCTCCTACCTACTTGAACAGGGATGGGTGAAGGATAGTCTGCAAGCCTCATGTGGCGTCCAGATCTGTTTAAGTGGCCCATAAGGTCCACCAAAAAGTTCGGGGGAGAAATGAGGGGGCATATTTTTGCCCAAAATTCTTCCAGAGGCTGTTTTTGGCCCTCCTAAGCCTTCTTCCAAATGGGGTGGGGTGACCTGGAAACTGACTTCTAGGGCACTCCCTGTTGAAAAAAAGACTCCTTTGGTCCCAGAAAAGGCCAAAAATGTGGGAATATTACTCTTCCTTCACCCTAGGAATTCTGGGGTGTACATTTTTTTAAAAAATGTATCTTTTTAAGTTACAAAATAATTCAACAAACATGAAACCAAAACAATGAGCACAAGAACGTATCAGTGTAAATAAAAATACTTTCCTGAGTATACAAAATGTGATAAAATATAAAATAACAATCAAAATAAACTTTTCCAATATATCAGATGAGCTAAAGGAAGATCAAATGGTGCTGTTTCAGAGCATGCAAAGATAATAAACACAACCCATTTTTGCGTGAATTTGAGGAGCCAGAAATTTAATTCATCTGCTCTGCAGCCTGTAAGGTTGTAATGAGGAAAGCATTTTGTAGATTAGACTGTCTGATTGATCTTGGCATGAATAAAGGTCAAAAGACTTGATAACACGAGTTGCTCTCTAGTTATGTCCAAACCCAAGTACTGGACTCATTCTGATGAAGAATCTGGATCATTTTGTGTAAATGGAATGCTTCAAAGTCTAAGCTGAGATTCAGAATTGCCAAAACTCCAAAAGAGCTGCAGCTACAATGTTCTGATTCAGAACACCTGTTTCTTTGCTGTTGAAAATAATTTTTTGAAATATCATTTGCCAGTTGACAAGTTTAGTAGGGTCTATGTCTATTGGCAGAGTTTAAAATGAGAATAAAAAGCTGTTTAGGGTCTTTGGATAATATTATTTCCAAATATCTAAAGCCAGAGTGACCGAGATGAAATTTTGTTAATGTACGAAGCACTTTTGTTCATCAAAGGCTGTATTTAAATACATAATATTTGATCTTGAGTAATTAATTTTAAACCCTGAGAAACAGTAACAATGATCAAGTATATTTTGTAGGACAGGAATAGAATCCTTGGGATTAGATGGGAAGCAAAATATTGAGAGCAAAAATATTTTTCAAAAAACATTGAGTGAGTAGCAATATGTTTGTGCAGCTCCCTGAAGTCTATGAGGGGCTAATGTGGACCCCTAGCACCCCATAGTTGCCCACTCCTGTGTTAGACATATTACCATTACCACATCAGATGGTATATACTAAGCAACTGTGTTTTAACCACTGAAAAGCAATCATGATATAGAAGGTGGTGGGGCGTGAAGACTCAAGATTAACAACAAGAAGCGTATGCAGATGATGAATGCTTACTTCATTCTGTTGAGTGAACATTCTTCCAGGCCAACAGCAAGAAGAACCCCTGTCCCTCTCACCCTACATTAGACTGCTTAATTGAAGAAAGCTTTGAGGAAAACCAGGAGTGGATTTGCCGATGAAATTACTGTGAACTTAGCTCTGGTATTACAAATGAACTTCTGGACTTACCATGTACTTCAAAGCATCCTCTTCCTTAATTCTACATATATCTTTGCTTCCACCCCTGCCCCTGAGGCACACTTTTGCATCTGGCCCCTGCTCAGGATTCAGATCAAACAGATCTCATGAACTAAAGTTCTGCCCACCATGGATGCAAATCATGATAACACGGCAAGTAGTTCGCCATTACCAATATGTCCGTCACATACCTTGATGTGTCTCAGAACTTTCTCTGCTGCTCCAGACTCAAGTAGGGTAACAGTGCAACCTCCGAACCCACCACCAGTCATTCTGCTTCCATAAACCTCAGGGATCTCCATGGCAGCAGAAACCAGCTCATCTAGTTCTGGACAACTGACTTCATAGTCATCCCTAGAGGTAGGGAGGAAGAGAGGTCAGTGAGTGCCAATGCTATAATTAACAAAAGTGAAGGGGAATGCATTTCAAACCAAACCATGCCAACCCTGCCCTGCCAATAATTCATAATCAAACCATATCAGCAACGAAGGGCTATCAAAGAAGTAATCAAATCCAATCTTAGGCTGCAATGATCCTGAACAAGAAACAGAAGGGCACTGGTATTATTCTTTCCCAGCAAAGAGCCCAATTTTATTATTGTTAACATGCTTGCTAATTAAATAATATTATTTTAAAACATCAAAATGATAATATCCAATATGCTCTCCACTCCCTGCAAATATATGGAAACCATTCTTTTCATTTCAAAAGACAACAACCCTAGAAGTAAATTTGATGAGCTTGTCTCTACGATTAAAAATGCTACACTATATGTGCTCCATATAGGTTGGCTTTTGATTGCTCAAAATAGATAAATAAAAAGACAATTATAAATTTGGAGGTTAGAATCAGTTGTCTCAAATGATCTTGAGATAGAACAAATTTAACAGCTTAGCAGGAATTCTAAAATAGGTTTCTCAACATAATAATCACTTTAGAGAACTGAAGAGTTGCCAATGCTACACACATTATACAATTCATATACAGAATTCCTATTTTCATTTAAGATTAGTCTACAAACATGTAAGGCAATGAGTGCACTGGGTATACCTGTGCTGCCAAAGCAGAGTTATTATGGTTTGCAGGCCAGGTACACACACAGCAAACTGCAGTCACATAAGAATGCTACACAAAACAAGCCACACTTCAAAATTTCGAATCATGTGTGAAATGGCTTTCTTGAAAAATGACCTTAAAATAGTTCAAAAGGCAAAAGTATTCTTTATATACTCATCTCTGGCATTTTAGCCTACTTCAGGGAATTGTGACTCTCCACCATCAGTTGTCCAAACTTCCGATAGTCCTTGGACTGCAGTGCTTCCACAGCCCTGGCAGTGCGATCTATCTCTCCAATGACATGCTTAGCTCGCCTGTACACCTCCTCACTCAGAAGGTCCTTTGCCTCTAAGAAAACGAGTGGGTGTAGAGGAACAGTTCAGTGAGGCAGACAAGACTGAGAGTCTCCCTGAGCAGCAACCCCCGTTTCAGATCACACCTTTGAAAACAGGAGTGGCCAGAACAGGGCCATTGGACTCCCCATTTTTTTGTGACCCTTGAAGTCCCCACCAATCCCCCCAAAGCCCCCTCTTGCCCAGAAAATCACACAGATAAAATTCCCCCAGACAAACAAAAGCTTGTGGGGGAAAAAAACACACCACACAAACCCTCACTAACCTCAAATGCCTTAATTTCCCTCTCTAGTCACTCTCAAAATGGTAACTGTAAATCAGAGGTATTTCGGCTTACTGAGGGAAGGTGTACTGGCTGCAGGAGAGTGATGGGGGTAAACTGGTCCCTGCCCCCACGCAATTGCCCACCCCAATTTAGAAGAAGCTGTGGTGAAGTACAAATTCTGGCACATTATACACGAATGGAGAACATTGACCCTTTCCGGTCCATTCTCTTTTGCTCTAGGGCTAAAAGGGAAGGGAACAGACAGAAACCCATTGTCACCCTCCTGTGCTTGCTTGCTTGCTTGCTTGCTTATTTATTTATTTATTTTAAAAAGACTTACTCTCTAAGTCTGTCATATTGGCTTCTCTCAAGCTTGCCTTGCCAAGCACCTTTGCAGCCTCTTCACACTGGCGCCGACGGGTGAGGTACTCACTGCCTGACAAGGTGTGTCGTACATTGGAGTTGATGATGAGAACAACAACATTTGGGTCAGCCAGAGGTACCAGGTGAGTTTCCAGTGACCTGTATTCACAAGATCACAGGACAGAATGTCAAAGCTATGAGGCATTACACTTTAAATCTGCATTCTGAAGTGCTTCTGCTTGTGGGTGCACTTCTATATTCTCACAGTATTTGACAGAAATGCTTCCCCTCTTTAATGTTCTCCAATGAAAAAGAGTTCAGAAAACCCTCCCATATGTTGGAAGAAGAACACATGGTAAGGGAGAGATCTGTAGGATTGCATGGAATGCCCTCTTTCCTCAGTTGCAGCCACACACCCTAACCATCTGCATGCCAGGCAGTGTCCGAAGGGGCTCCATGTGCAGAGCTTTTGTACATGAGGGGGAGGGGATCCTGATTAGGTCAGGAGACTACCTCACAATAATTAATTCTATACACAAACACCAAGACACATATAACATCCCTCCATGGGCAAACTGAATGCATAGACCATGGCCATACAGCTGCTGCATGTATCAGTAGCAGGGAACTGGGCCAATCCTGTAGCTCCCATTCACACATTCTTCCAGTCTGAGAAGAAAGACCATTGGAACCCCCACCCCCAAGAACATTTTAGGTTATAAACACTTTAGAATAGAAAGAGTTCTTCATGGAGCTTGGAACAGGGGAAATTGGGAAAACTCAAGACCACCCCAACACAAGGCTGGGAGCTGATCCCCCCTGAAATGATCAGGCAAGACTCCTATTATAGTCGAGCTCCCTCAGGAGTCATCAATCAGGAGTGTATTAAATGGTCATTATTTTGCTATTGCCTTCACCATTCTTACACTGTTACCTTCTTCAGTTGGATGATAATAATAGTTTTAATACAATTTATTCTGCTTTCATAAAAATATACCTGCAAGTAGTAAATCAGTAACAACCTACTTGCCAATGTTGAGCCACCTCCTCAACTTAAAAACAATTGCAGAATCCCTGAATCTCTTGACTGGAGCTTAGAAAAACTACTTTTTCAACTGCATCTCCCAGCATCAGATTGAAGGGTTCTAGGAGCTGTAGTCCAAAATCCAACTCTTCCAAGTTCTTCTCTTGACAGCAAAGAACTTCTCTAATTCATGTTGGCCTAATTAGGTGAAACAAGAAGGTTCCTTGACTGAATGTCTTTTCTTTCTACATTTTATAATGTTCTTTTTACATTTTACATCTTCTACATTTTAGGAACACTGATAAACTTTCCTTAGGTTGTTGTGGGTTTTCCAGGTTTTGAAGCCATGTTCTATTAGTATTTTTCTAGACGTTTCATCTGCATCTGTGGCTGGCATCTTCAGAGGATATTATATCATATTATATAATATCATATCCTCTGAAGATGCCAGCCACAGATGCAGGTGAAACGTCAGGAGAAAATACTAATAGAACACGGCCTCAAAACCCGGAAAACCCACAATAACTTATGGATTCCGGCCATGAAAGCCTTCAACTCTGCAACTTTCCTTAGCTTTAATCTATTACCTGCATCTCTTAAAACTATCCATATGTTCAAGAAAAAGTTTTTTTACACCAGTGGCTTGTTCTAGTGTCAGCTATTTGCAAATTTGCCAGAAAGCTCTGATTGTATCAGGCTTCAGCTTATTAAAGATCACATTCTCACCTGCAGTCTATTAGCAAGGCATGGCCCTCCTTCCCCATCACAGAGATAAACTGGTCCATGATTCCACAAGGCATCATTGCAAAGGTGTGTTCCGCTTTTTGACATACTAATGCCTTAGCAACTGGATCTCCATCATCTGTGATGAAGAAGAAATATGGTGACAGGTAGATCAGTGCTTTTATGCCTGGTTTTACATTATACTTTCCTTGCTGAAAAACGAGGGTGAGAATGTAAGCCTAAAGAGACACAAAGTCTTATCTGTGTGTCCAAGAGCAACCAAGGGGATACTTTTTTAAGAAAGGGAACACAGAAGCTGCCTTTCAGCATGTCAGATTATTTGCCTGTATAGGCCAACGTTGTCTACTTTGGCTGGCAACAACTCTCTATAACAAGGTGTTGCTGCCAACCATCGTTGTTAGAATGTAACTGCCATCAGCCTCAGCTAGCATGTTGAGAAGCTTCATGGGATATACAGTGCAAAAAGCATCTAGAAGTCCATTCACTGCCATCCCCAACCTAAGATCCCAGGCAGAGAATGGTCTTTCCCAGCCTTTGGATGTCAGGGATTGAAACTGGGACCAGCTGTGTGCCAGGCAGGTGCTCTGGTACTCAGTTATGGCCCCCTCCAGTTCTATTGAGCAAAGATAACTAGCGGCAAACATGCAAGACTAACTTACCTGGACACAGCTGCTGCAGAAAAGTGTACATAGCCACTTCCAAGGAGGCTGAGCTTGAGAGACCACCACCCAGTGGAACATTACTGGTTATAATAGAATTAAAGCCAAAGAGAGGGCCGGCTACAGGGGGACAGAAAAGCAAAACAGCCACTTTCAGAAAACAGCAGCAAACAAACTGGGAAAAACAGATTTTATCTGTATCACATAACCATCAATCATCTGTCACACACTGAAAGAAGGGAAGAGGCTTCGTTTATTTCTAGGAGATGGATGTGCTGCTTTGAGTTGCTGAAGAACACAACAAACTAAGCAGACAGTTCCTTCTTAAGGGTTGCTCCAACAGCCTGCATAAAACTCAGGATTGTATTTTTGCTTGCTGACTATATTCCAAATATAACATGCGAGTTTATATTAATATATAATACATACTACATAGTATATAATTTAGAGAGCTTGCATGGTGTAGTCATTGGACTATGACCTTAAAGACCAGGGCTGAATTCCCTGGCTGGCCATGGAAACCCACTGGATAACCTTGGGTGAGTCACACATACTCAGCCCCAGAAAATCCTGTGATACGTTTGCCTTAGGGTCATCATAAGTCGGAAATGACTTGAAGGCATAAAACAACAACAATATATATCTATATAATTTACTATATTGTATATCACAACACACCAGCCATCCTAATTGTTAAACTGCAAATCATTATCTTCAGTACTGGCTAACTTGGCTTAAGTTTATAGGAGTTGCAGCCCAACAACATTTTTATAAAGCTATGTCTCTTTTAACTGTTGTAAGCTGCCTTGAGTCCCAAACCATTGGGATATAAATACATATAACAACAACAACAACAACAACAACAACAACAACAACAACAACAACAACACTGGAAGGCCAACAATTGTTAAGTAGACTGAACATCAGATCATTAAGCTGCATGCAAAAACATGGATAGAAATGCTAGCACTGATCTAAATGAGGAGAACAAGAACACTTGCTGGCAGTCAAATTCTGCATGGTCCAACAGGTTCCTCACTTGCCTTGCAGACAATTTCATAGTCCAGAAGGTGGAAGAGGTGACAAGGGGATCGCCTATTTTAGATCTGACCCTGACCAACAGGGATGACCTTGTTGATGAGGTGGAGGTGGTGGGATCCTTACGGGAGAGTGACCATGCTCTTTTGGAGTTTGCCAGTCAGTGGGAAGGAGAAGCCGAGTGTAGACAAACACACATCCTAAACTTTAAGAAAGCTGATTTCTCTAAACTTAAGAGATATACTTGCTGAAATCCTGTGTTAAAGAATACTAAAACAGAAAGGAGTTCATGGTGGATGGGAGTTTCTTAAAAGTGAGATACTGAAGGCACAACTGAAAACTGTGCCAATAAGGAGGAAAAATGGCAGGTCTCTAAAGAAACCGGAATGGGTGACTGAAGAACTCTCAGCTGAGCTAAGTGTTAAAAGAAACATGTACAGGAAATGGAACAATGGTGTAACCACCAAAGAGGAATTCAAGCAAATAGCCAGGAGATGTAGGGAGAAGGTCAGAAAAGCTAAAGCACAGAATGAACTCAGGCTTGCCAGAGACATCACAAACAATAAAAAGGGCTTTTTTAGATATGTTCGCTGCAAAAGGAAAACCAAGGAAATGATAGGGTCACTGTGTGGA
This sequence comes from Iguana delicatissima, assembly GCA_948472985.1. Taxonomy (NCBI): domain Eukaryota; kingdom Metazoa; phylum Chordata; class Lepidosauria; order Squamata; family Iguanidae; genus Iguana; species Iguana delicatissima. The sequence continues at coordinate 368,523 of CAOKZL010000063.1, forward strand.
GAAGATGACCAATTAATAACGGGGGGAAATGAGAAGGCAAAACTACTCAATATCTTCTTCACAGTTTTCTCTCAAAAGGACAGAAGTACCCAACCTGGGGTGTGGGGAGCAGGTGAGGAAGCAAGGGAAGTGCAGCACAGAATAAGTAAAGAAGTAGTACAGGAATATCTGGCTAAACTAGATGAATTCAAGTCTCCACGGCCAGATGAATTACATCCAAGGATATTAAAAGAACTGGCAGAAGTCATTTCTGAACCACTTGCAATAATCTTTAGAAACTCTTGGAGAACAGGAGAAGTCCCAGCAGACTGGAAGAGGGCAAATATTGTCCCCATCTTCAAGAAGAGGAAAAAAGAGGACTCAAATAATTATCACCCGGTCAGCGTGACATCAACACCAGGAAAGATCCTAGAGCAGATCATTAAACAATCAGTTTGTAATTACTTAGAAAGCAATGCCATAATCACTAAAAGTCAACATGGATTTCTCAGAAATAAGTCATGCCAGACTAATCTTATCTCTTTTGATGATACAGTTACAAGCTTGATAGATGAAGGGAATGCTGTAGACGTGGCATATCTTGACCTCAGTAAGGCCTTTGACAAAGTTCTACATGACATTGTTGCAAAGAAACTAGTAAAATGCGGGCTGGACAGGACTACTATTAGGTGGATTTGTAATTGGTTGACTGATCGAACCCAAAGGGTGATCACCAATGGCTGCTTTTCATCCTGGAAAGAAGTGACTAGTGGGGTGCACAGGGTTCTGTCCTGGGCCCAGTGCTATTCAACATTTTCATCAACGACTTGGATGAAGGAGTAGAGGGCATGCTGATCAAATCTGCAGATGATACCAAATTGGGAGGGGTTGCTAATACATCAGAGGACAGGATCAAATTTCAAAATGACCTTGATAGATTGGAGAGCTGGGCCAAAGCTGACAAAATGAATTTCAACAGAGAGAAATGTAAGGTTCTGCACTTAGGCAGAAAAAATGGAAGACACAAATATAGGATGGGGGACATGTGGCTGGATAGCAGTACATGTGAAAGGGATCTAGGAGTCTTGGTAGATCACAAGCTGAACATGAGTCAGCAATGTGATGAGGCAGCCAAGAAAGCCAACACAATTCTTGGTTGCATCAATAGGAGTATGTTGTCTTAATCGAGGGAGGTAATGGTACCACTCTGTTCTGCATTGGTTAGGCCTCGTTTGGAGTACTATGTACAGTTCTGGGCAGCTCAATTCAAGAAGGATATCGACAAGCTGGAACGTGTCCAGAGGAGGGCAACCAAAATGGTGAGAGATCTGGAAGCCATGCCCTATGAAGAACGGCTTAGGGAGCTGGGTATGTTTAGTCTACAGAAGAGAAGGTTAAGAGGGGACATGCTAGCCATGTTTAAATATTTGAAGGATGTCATGTTGAGGAGGGAGCAGGCTTGTTCTCTGCCACTCCAGAGACTAGGCCAAGGAGCAATGGATTCAAGCTGCAGGAAAGGAGATTCCACCTGAACCTCAGGAAGAACTTCCTGACAGTCAGAGCTGTATGACAGTGGAATATGCTGCCTCCGAGTGTGGTGGAGTCTCCTTCTTTGGAGGTTTTTAAGCAGAGGCTGGATTGCCATCTATTGGGAATGCTTTGACATGTGTTCCTGCATAGCAGGGGGTTGGACTCGATGGCCCCTGGGGTCTCTTCCAACTCTATGATTCTATGATTCTAATTCCAAGACAGACATTCTGACATGGTGAAGAAAAATAGCACCACATGTGAAATACTCTGCCTGTATAATGAAAAACTAAGTTCTCATGATGGTAAAAACAGGGACAAATAATGGAACTCAGGCGTCAAGTAACTTATTCTCTCATAGTAACTTATTCTCTCATTTCCTCAAATCAGAAACATTTGGAAGGTTTCAACCACAAATGTGTTTCACAATTTGTCACTTTTTTCTCCCCAGCTCTTCAAGGAGGCTTGTTTACAACACTATAGTCATTACTGATTTATTTACTGTGAAATTTGCCTTTCATTCAACAGGGTATTTTGTCATGTTCACAGAATATTAAGAAGCATTATTAAGGCCATAATCTTACCCACTACATCCTGGGAGTAAGTTCAATTTAATTCAGTGAGATTCATTTCTAAATCAACATGGCCCTGGTGCTTCTCACAAATGGCAGTGAAGTCTGCCAAAGGTCTGTGCTCATATCAGGTATTTTATTTTTGTGATTTTGATTTATTTATTTGCTGTACTGAGCTCCCAGACTTCTGATTGCACTCCCAAACCAGGGATGGGAAACGTGTGCCCTACAGATGCTGCTGAATTCCAAATCCCAGACAGTTTAAATAACAGTAATGGATGATGGCAGCAGTAGTTCATCTACATCTGGATAGCTACAGGTTCCCCAGGCATGCCATAAATAAACAAATATTAAGATTAAATTAAATGAATTAATTGCAGGCAATTTAATAGCATCACATTCTTAAGTACCACCAGGTTCACTATTTTATAATTCTGGCTTAATTAGGACAAAACACTAAACTGGTTTAACAAAGTTGGGGGGTGGGTGGTCAAAAGACAATATTCCAGTTGTGGCTGGAATACAACTCTCATCAGGTCCTTGCCAACACAGCCAATTGAGAGACATCATGTGAGTTGCAGTTCAACAACATCCAAGCAACCACACTTTGCCCTGCACTGGTTCAGAATGATGAGCATGAAGTTATTTGACTGTAAGTGAAGCACTGACCTTGCATACATCCCTTTCTGGTCTTCTCCCTCCACAAGTTAAAAGAAACTCTAGCCAATTGCAAAAAGTGCCCAACAACAAACCCAAAATTGTGTGGCTGGATTGTTTTATGTAGCTTATTTTAAACAATGACTCTTGGTTCATACCTGCAGGCCTATACATTGTTACAGAAGCTTGAGCCCAGAAGACTAAGTGCTGCCTTAGCCTTACATGTGAACCAGGCCTTTGTCTTTCTGCTGCATCCAGTGACTTGTGGGCAGGGGAAGGGGCTTGGAAGTACTGTTTATCTTATAGTTTCACCCTTCACCACTCAGCTATGCCAATCCACCTTTAATAGTAATTGACCTCATGCCCCTTTTGTTAAGGAACAGGTATTAAACGAGATAAGGAAGTGCTTCTGCCCATGTACAAAGTACCTTCTGCTCACTGTTGAGCAAGAGTAGTCTTTCTCACACACACTTACAATTAAGGAAGCTTTCTTCTAGGGTGGATGCTAAGACTTCCTCTTTTGTCCTTTCAAAATGAAAAATTGCCCATCATTCCCCTATCAACATTCTGTAAACACTGTCCACTTTTTCTGGAAACTTTTAAAGCATTCTCCATACGTCATGATGATACCCTTATGACATCACAGCACCTTCAAAGAGTATATTTTGAATCTGATTATATCTTCTTACTCACATCACCGATCCATACAGTGTTTCCACTTGGAGGAGGTAAAAGGTCTGAACCTTTCCATGCATGTATATCACCACGGCCTTGTTTATTTGACAAATAATGCAATCGCTTCAGATCCTACCTTTATAATGCTGGACAACCCCCTTGACATAGTTAGCCCAGTGTGGTTCTCCAGGGTTCAAGACAACCCCTTCCCCTGGAACCGGGAACTGCACCTTTTTAGGCTCTTCAGCTTCCTCTGCCATTGTGACAATGGATATTATTTTGTCTTCTCTCGGGCTCCCAACTATCACTGTACCCATTTGCAAGGCCTGAAAGAAGAGACAGTCACTGAATCCTCCAAAGTACAAAACAGCTATCTTCAAAAGAGCAATTTCCACCATTAATTGGATATGACCACAAATTAAGAGTGGGAGCGTGGGAATGAGGAACAGCAAAAGCCACACAGATGTCACAACAGAAGAATGATTGGTTATTTATTCATTGCACTTATATTCTACCTCCTCCAATGAGCTCCCACATGTGACACAGATCATGCTGAGAGAATGTGACAGGCTTAATGTCACCCTGTGAGTTTCACAGCTCAGTGCAGACTAGAATCTAGAACTCCTAATTCTCAATCCAGCACTCTTAATTGCTATATCATGTTGACTCTCTCTAACACAGTGGCTAACTGGTCCCTGTTACCTCAAATAAAGTAAAAAAAAAAAGAATTTTCAGTATATGGAAGTGAATAACTACTTCACCACAAAATGCTGCTTAATCGGTGTTTCTCAAATGCAATCACAGCAAAATGTTTTTGCCTGTATCTGTCAATCAATTTGCTCTACTGACTTACATGGGATGTGTCTTGGGTTGTGGCCATTGGGCTAAAACACACCTTCCAATGTAGAGGCATAATTTGAGGAGGTAGATTGGGAAGAAGAGGTAAAACAGGAAAACCATATGTGGTTAATTCAGTCACATGTGTTTAGATTTCACAAGTTCAGTTACTGAAATGAGCTAGATGGACTGCAGTGGACAGAAGGTGGCCCTATACTCTTCTCTCACCCATTTCCTTCCTTGGGTGTGTGGACGTGGGGGGGGGCATTGGGAGAGATTTTGTGCTGCTGAGAAACCAGGCTGCCTTCCATCCTTAACTGGCCAGGCAAAGGCTGGTGGAGAAAGAAGAGGACGAGAGGCAGGTTTTTAAAGGGCTGCATGAGGGAAGGTTCCCCTGAAAAAGAAGTACTCGAGGTAGGGGGCAGGAGTTGGAGAACTCACAAATAATCAAATCTGTGAAAGTGAAACCTGCAAACGTGGAGGGCTGATTGTAGCACTATGATTCCACTTTAATTGCCATGGCAACATTCTATGGAATCCTGGGAGTGGCAGCTGAGGGAGAAGACATTCAGAAGCCTCAGCAACGGAGCTCCTCTGGTGCCTCCCACCAAACTACAAACCCCAGGATTTGGGCACGGTAATTAAAGCGGAATCATGGTGCTGCTAGAACCTTGCAGTATGAAAGGATATCTAATAAACACGTCTGAGGGACAGCTTAGGACAGTGCTCTTCAGGCTATCTATCTGATATGGGGGATCAACTATCTGATATGGGATCTGATATGGGGGACCAACATGATGATGATGATGATGATGGTGATGGTGATTTCCAGTGTGCCAGAGACCAGCACTACATTTGAGCCCATGGGGTACCTCTGTGTCTTTCTTGCCTGGAAATTTGCCAGGGACCAGCAGTATGAGTAGCACTCATATAAGATACTCTCCTCTTCAGACAAGTCCAACAACAGCAATCAGTGTAATAAGTTCTGTTTTTTAGACAGTGAAGCCACAACATACAGGAAAGGTAAAAATTACGCTGCCATATGCAAGGATGGGTAGTGCTGTATTTCCCCCCCAGAAAAGGCAGAGTTGCTCCCTTCTTCTGTTTCCACAGAATGGGCTACAGCAGCAAAAGAAGAGCAGTGGGAGGGGGCGATTTCCAGCAGGCTGCAAGAGCAAATATCGGACCAGGCCTTTCGCCTTTTTGTAGGCCACCGCCTCTTACCACAGGCAACACGAAGCCCTGGTTGTAATCGGTGTGCTCTCCGATCAAATTCACTCTTCCGGGCGCCGACACAGCGATCGTAGGGTCCACGCCAAAAGTCCTTTTGTACGCCCCCCGGGCGGCCGCCAAGAGCGATTCCAGGGCGGAATCCCTCGGCCCTTCCATGGGTGGTCTGATCTGCAGGCAGGAGCGGAGCGGGTGCGAGTTCAAAGCGCAAAAGGCCGAGAGAGAGAGAGAGAGAGAGAGCAGGTTTATCCGCTCTCACGAGCTGGCCCACGAGCAAACGTTGCAACACTGCGCGCAGGCACTGGAGCACATCCGCGCCCACCCGCCTCTCCTCCTCCTCCTCCTCCCCGGGGCGTCTCTCGGCAGCCCGCCTCTCGCTTCCTGTCAGAAGATGGACCCGCCGCTCCGCCCAGAGAACTCCGCCAAGTGTCCCCTAGGGGTCGCTAGACCCCGCCTCAGTCTTTGGCTCGGCGCTGCGCCAAGCGCCGTCCCTCTTTCTCTTGGGCTTCCGCCGAAGAGTCCCGGGCCGTGGTTTCCGCGCTCCACTCTTATAGCGCGATGATTCCACTTTCAACATCCTATGGAATCCTGGAGTTTGCAGTTTAGGGAGGGGCCGAGTCCCCTCCCTAAACTGCAAACTCCAGGATTCCATAGGATGTTGAAAGTGGAATCATCGCGCTATAAGACTGGAGTGTGGAGATAGCGTAGCCAGGTTTTCAAAAGAGCAATAAGGGGCAGTCGAAATTCATGACATGCAGGGTTTGATAATCAAGAAGTAGCTATTAACAAGTTTGTGTTCTGCCTAAGCGTAACTGGGAATAAGGAACCAACCTCAGCCTCTTTACAATACCAAATGGAAGTATTGTGTTTTCTCTGGCTGTTTCCACACTAGACTGTCATAGCACTATGATTCCACTTTCAACATCCTATGGAATTCTGGGGTTTGCAGTTTTGGGAGGGGCCGCACGGCCCTCCCGGAACTGCAAACCCCAGGATTCCAGAGGATGTTGAGAGTGGAATCATAGTGCTATGACAGTCTAGTACGGACATGGCCTCTGTTTCTCTACCAAATTGACATACTGTCTACATGTATAAACTAGGATTGCACATTTTTCTATCAGGATTTTTTGGTATAGTTTATATAAAGGAAAATTTTTCCAAGGGCCTTTCTACGCTACGTTGTTATAGCACTGTTATTCCACTTTCAACAAACATCCTGTGGAATTCTGGGGTTTATAGTTTACTGAGGCCAAAGAGCTCTCTGGCTGAGAATTCTAAATGCCTCTCCCTAAACTGCAAAACCCAGGATTCCACAGGATGTTGAAAGCAGAATAATAGCACCGTAACAGTGTAGTGCAGAAAGGCCCCAAATAGGGGACGTACCTTACAATAACAGATACCTGCCTGTCATACAGAAGGAGAAGCTTTCTGGCCTTCAAATAAGGGATGACCTTACAATAAGGGACACTTGGCTAGTCTAATGAGTACCAAAATGCTGGTGTAGACTAATAAGCAAGATTTGCTCTTCTAGAGCTTAATTTGAATGTCAAGCATGTAACTACAGGGTGTTTGCAATAAGAATTCTGCCCCGATTAAATTTCCTTCAGTTCCCAAATGTCTAGCATCACAGTAATTTAAAACTTCAATTGTGCGTTTAGAAACAGTTTAGGCACCCAAAGAAAAGTCACTGAGGGACACAGCAAATATAAAAGTTCTTGGGACAGATGATTTTCAACATCTTGGTCTCTGCAACACTCTCTCCCGCTTCCTGTAGCTATGCCCCTGACTTTGATGCATTAGTTCTTTAGGAAAACCCACAAGTCACAATGGAAAGCATTTTTATTTACAATTTTCTGCTGAAGTGGCAGCAAAAATTGTATCTTCCCCCTCTCCCATCTTGTACTATGGTTGTCCACCTCTAGTTTAACGTGAATTGGGGTGTGATCATGACCTGTTACAATTTTGTCTACAGTGTCAGGCATTTACTAAAAAAAAAATACACAAAAAAAGTGCTTTCTGAACAGCTAGCTTTATGAGGATACTCACTCCCATTTTTTTCATTAGAAGTAAAAGCATGTGAAAAAGCAAATTTGGCTCCAAACTTGTTTTCAGTGCCAGGATTCAGCCTTGGAACCGGAGAGGTAATAATAAGCCTATGGTAAACTGAAGTTGCTGTTTTGTGCCTTCAAGTTGTTCCCGATTCTAAGGTGAACCTACCCTCAGGTTTTCTTTGCAAGATTTTTTCAGAGGACATTGGCTATTGCCTGCCTCTGAGGCTGAGAGTTTGTGACTTGCCCAAGGTCACTCAGTGGGTTTCTGTAGCTGAGAGGGGATTGCAGTCCTGGTTTCCTGCTGTCCTAATCCAGTACTCAGACCACCACACTAAGTACTAGAATAGGCCAGTTGCTATGGAGACGATGCTTAGCAGCAACGAGGAGGACAGTGTATTCCCGCAGGAATCCAACCTCTGTATGTTAACAACTATGAATACAGATTGGATTGGGGAATATGGGGAAAAGTTACAGGTACTGGAGAAGACAGTTGGGTGAGTTCTTAAGAAGAAAATAAAATCCCAGGCAACACCAGGTAAATACAGCAGTGCTATATTAAAAATGTGGCTTGAGACTTTGCCCACTCCCCCAACCCACCATTCCAAATAAGCCCAAAGAAACCTATACCAGCAACTTGACATGGGAACAGTTTAAGTCTTCCCTACAACCCCACAGATTTCATACTCTCTGGCCATCTGGATTTGGCAGGGAACAATCCCAATGAATCCTCTGTCATTCCAGTTTTTCCAGCTGTTTGCAATATGTCCCAGTTTCTCCCTCCTCCTCCTCTTTCGTCCTCAGCTTAACTTCAGTTGCTGAAAACTGAAGCTATTGCCATACTACACTGTTATAGTGCTACTATTCCACTTTCAGCATCCTGTAGAATTCTGAGGCTTGTAGTTTCCTGAAGCCAAAAAGCTCTCTGGCTGAGAATTCTAGAGGCCCCTCCCTAAACTGCAAACCCCAGGATTCCACAAGATGTTGAAAGTGGAATAGTAGCACTATAAAAGTATAGTGCAGAAACAGTCTGAGTTCAAAGAGTTATAGTAGTCAATATTCAGTTGATTCTAGCAGGGAGAGGAAAGGAAAGGAAGAGGCTGAATCTTGCCCTTCCCTGTAGATACAGGAAAAAACAAACTACAGTCAGCCCTCCACATTTTAGGGTTTGACATTCAGGGATTTGATTATTTGGGAGTTTGTCCAACCCCTGCTCCCCCACCTCAGGTACTACTTTGGTAGCACCCACAGGTTGAATCCTGGGGTTTGCAGTTTAGGGTGAGGCCTTTAGAATTCTCAGCCAGAGAGCTCCTAAATTTAGCCTCAGCAAACTACAAACTCCAGAATTCCACAGGATGTTGAAAGTGGAATAATAGCGCTGTAACAATGCAGTGCGGGAAGGATCTATGTCACGCAGGCTGTGACGCTGAGACGTTGGGCAAGTTTTGCTGCAACACGCAGGGGCAACTCTCATGAAAACAGCGCATGGGGTCAGTACATCCCGAAGGCATCTCAGCCCCTTCCCGCCCCCCCAAACACGCACGTTTGCAAACGATTTCTTTGCGCACCTCAGTCATTTTTTCTGTATAACTAGCAAAGAATAAGCTCTTGAAAGCAGCCAGAGCAGAGGGTGCGTGTGGCAATGGAAAGCGAAGCCCTCCCCAAAAGTAAGATGAGAAATTACTCGCTGCGTTAAATACCTCCTGCTTCAGGGCCTCTGGGGGCCAGTTTTCTTCTCTTTCTAAATAAGCAGAGGTGTGTGCCTGTACGATCAGGACTGACACCACATACAAGCAAGAAAAGGTGAAACCTGCCCCTACAGCCATTTCCCCTTTCAATTCCCCCCTCCACGCACAAACGCACGGGAACAAAACAGAAAAAACAGGGAAGGAATTCTGTTGGCAGCCCGTGTCTTTTTTGCCCTGTTTTGCAACCCCTCCCCGCACGACTTGCAATTATGGAGAGGAATCGTTACTCTCCAACATTTCATGGAGGAAAAACGGGGACAGCGCGGCCAGCGATATCAAAGGGTGGTCAAGAAGGCTAGGAAAAGCTGCATTGCACCTGGCCCTGCACATCTGCTAGGGTTAGGGGCAGAGGACCCTTGCAAAAGTGAAAACTTCCCAAATATCAGAATGTGTGTGTCTGTGGGAAGGGGGCGGAGGCACAGGTGGGTAGAGCGGGTACCCAGCCTCTAAACCAGGTCAGGGAAAGGAGGCGGTTGGCATGGTGGCCCTGTACTTCCTCTCTCTTGCCCATCGCCTTCCTTGAGTGGATGGAGAGCTTTGGGAGAGGACTTGCGGTGCTGAGAAATCAGGCTCTGGGCTGTCCTTGGCTGTCCAGGCAGTGGCTGGTGGAGGAGGAGGAGCTGGAGGGAGGTTTTTAAAGAGCTGCGCAGCCTGATTGGAGCCACCCAGAGAGAGCAGTCCCCCTCACTGTCTTTTTTGTTTTTTTAATGATCTTTCTAGGTACAACCAGGAGGAAAAAAACCAAAGGGATTCAGGAAAACTCAACCTATCAAAGCACCTCTTGGGCTCGAGACCTGTTGCGGAGCAAAGTATCAACATTCCTAAGCCGGAGGAACGGCCCACGTGGGGAGAGAGGGGGGTAACATCCAAGTACCTGAGCGCGACCCTGCGGCTTCTTCTGGATAAACTAACCATATTCGAGAAACCTGTTGATGTCTCCCCAGTCCAGTTTCTCCCCACCACCGTTCTTTTGACTCTTGCCTCTCTTTCTATTTCCCCCTCCCTCCTTTCCGTCTGTCTCCCCCCCCGCAAGGCAAGATATGGCACCTCCCAGAATGCCGCCTTCTGTTTGCGGAAGGGACGGGCTCATTACCATCGGCTTCCACCGGGTGGAGGCGGGAGCGGCGCGGCGCGGCTCTGCCGGTTTGCGAAGGGCAGGTTGAGGGCGGGGGAAGCGGCGCAGCATGAGTGCGAAAGAGCCGCTGCTGGGAACCCTTAAAGGTGAGAGGACGGACCCGTGGGGCTGGGGCGCAGGTGTAGGAGGCGAGCGGTGTGAAATGGCGGCTGAAGAGGAGAGAGCGAGAGAGAGCCGGAACGGGTGCCTTGTTGTAACCGTAAGACGTAGAGGAGCGGTGGGTTTGCCCTAATTTAGTATCCAGTTGCTATGGAGAACAAGTGATGTGTTGCTGAGACGTCAGATGGAAGGGACCCATTCTCTGGCAAACAGTTCGACGCTTCCCCAACCCGGGCGCGTTTGCTTCGGTTGGACTCTCGGGCCGCTCCTGCTCATCACTCAAGGAAGGGGTTTCTTGTGCCCGTCTCAATTTTGGATAGTGTCAGGGACCGGTAGCCCAAAGTCTGCAGTTTTTGGGAGATCTTTCAGTCATTACCTGTGGGGAGGCTGCCAGGGAATATGGGGTGCTGTAGCTATACGCAGAGGAAGGTAAATCACCTCACCTAAGAAACTCTTATGAAGGCAACTTAGGCGCATAGTTTACTTTTGTCAGTGTTTCCGCCAAGGGTAAACATTGTGAGAGTCGTGTTTGGATGCTATAGTGACGGATGTCATTTATGTTGCTGGAGGCTGCTTGAGGCAGAACCTCTTTCTTTGAGTTTTCTTGTCGTAATAAGCCGTTCCTAGCATGCAGGCAAGTTACACCCACACATCGCTTTGAGTCCTTTGTCCGTCACCATCCCTAAGTGAAAACGTTCTTACTTAGCTCTTGCGTCAAGCGGCTTCTTTTGCATCCCTTCTGAAAATATGGTGATCTCTGAGGCCAAAGAAAAAAAGCAGGAAAAAAGTAACCGAATGAAACATTGCTTCCTTATAGCACCATTTGTTTTAGATAATGAAATTGACATATTTTATTTGAACAACTCGCAAGATGAAGTGTGCAGATGCAGCATTTTTATCTACAGAGGTCAAAGTTTGAAGACTCTTGAATGTATAAGTCTGTGATGTGTATTCAGAAGTAAACAATCCTATACCCACTTACCTGGGAGTGACACCGTTGAACTCTGTGTTTGAGCAGAGATGCATAGGATTGCACTGAGTATGTTAAATGGATTTTATACACCCAGAAGTAGGCATAGAATTTCCATTCTACCTTTAGGTAAAACAAGCTCCTTTATTCCTTTAGTTTTCTCTGCAATTATTGCATTTACTTCAAGTACAGTGCTGCACCTTTTAAAAAATTGTTATCATTCCACCACTATTAACAATAGGAGATAAATTGGTAGGGAGTGGAGAGAGAGGACACTGCTATCCAAAGCTCTGAAATCCAGAAAAGTTATTTTACACTCCAGGATTGTCTTACAAAGGACACGCTGAATATTGCCATGAAAAGCATCATGCTTTACAGTTACATAATGGTAGTTCTTGGCTTGATGGGTGTCCCTTACAACAAGAGTCTGGCTCTTATTCTAATGACAACTGAAGTGAAATAATCAACCTTTCTTTTCCCACAAGGCCCATTTTACTGTATTGATGACAGCTTCCATAAATGATGATCCCTGTGTCACCTTAAAAACTAGAACACCGTTTATGGCTTGAACGTTTCGAGATAACAGGTTGCTTCATCTTGTTTCATGGTAAAATGCAATCTTGTACCTTTCAGCCTAAGAGTAAGCCCAGTTGAACACCAAGTCACTTGTTTCCAGGCAGACATGTGTAGTCAGGGCGTAACTTACATAACTTTCCAGTCTTACCCCAAAGAGTGGGGAACCTTGAGGTCTACCAACAGTGCCAGCATTCCTCAGAAAGTGGAGAGTTATAGCTCAAAAGGAGGCCTGCAAGAGGGAGGTAACTGAAGGACCTTTTCACCTATGTATACTGGTACTAACTGTGAGACACCAGTTGAAAGTCAAAAGAATATTTTATTGGGGGATTCACAGACAAACACAAGAAATCAAGCAGTCTTACAAACCATACAAGGTGAATGAAAGTTGAGGAGAGAAAAAGTTGGATAGGAAGGTATTTTGAGTGTACAGGGTAATATTTACCAGTCCTGGAGTGGAGGATTGAAGTTAGTGGCTCAAACACAAGGATTTGAGGGCAGCAGAGAGGAACAAGAGTCTGGGGTGCAGTGTGATGCCTGCAGAGCTACCAAAATGCTGAGGTCTAAGCTAGGGTTTTTACATCCTTTTCCTTGCCTCAAAGGAGTAAATGTTAATTGCTCTCTGGCAAAGTAAACAAAAGGGGTCTGAAATGGACTGATTGCCTTACTTTAAGTGGCAAAACATTGATGAGAGTCCTGACAGCCTCTTGGTTGGTGAAGGGGAAGGTTTTGGTAGGAAATGTGCGCAGCAAGGGTGCTTGCCTGCTGCGCCTGGACAGTTTCTTTGACTATTATATTCAGATGTCAGGTCATTAACAGGATTACCAGAAGTCTTGGCATAATGACCTTGCCATGCTGAGGCCATGCTGACATAGCCCAGGCATGGAGCCAGAGTTCTGCTTGCTCCATGTTTCCCAGCCATAAATGTCCAATTTTTATATAATAATATTTCATGCCAATTAAATGATATTTCTTGCCAATCATGCTATGCCATGTGATAGGAGTATAAGGCATGGTAACACCAGAGATTGTGGAACTGCAGCTGCCCTAGCAAGCATAACTGTTGGTGAGGGATACTGGGAGTTTAAGTTCAACAACATGTGGATGACTGCACAGTTCTCACCTTAGTGTGTGCAATAGATTGCACTGTTAGTGACAGTTGATTTCATCTCTAGGGTGTTCCTCTTTTTGCATGCACATCATCTCTCCATCCAGTGTTGGTTTAATACCATCTTCAACAAAGACTCAAGAAGAATAAAGCTGAAAGCCAATGTTGGTGTAATGGTTACAGTGTTTGTCTAGATCTAAGTTAAAATCCTCACTCAAGAGGCATAAAAACTTTGGGCTGTTAATACAGTTTTGTTTCAAATAGGGAGCAAGCCAGTAAAGACCAGTATTAGCCCTGTACTGTTACACTGGCTGACCTTGGGCTACTCACTGTGTCCTGGATTGTTGTGGGGATGGAATAAGCGTGTACATGGTACATATGTGCGTTCTACATCATCCTGAGGTTAACTTTGGAGGCAGAGTGCCCTATAAACAGGATCAGATAGGAGCATATGTACACAGAGGATAGTCCTTGTTTTACTGGAGAAAGGAGTTGTGGAAGCACTGGACCTACTGCATTGTTCTCCAGCTGGTAAAAGAAAACTTTTTTTCCCCTGCAGGAGAATGTCTTCCTTACATTGGCTTATGGGATAAATGGGTGGAGTATATGCTCTAGAAAACAACCAATATTTGCAGAACCTGGCCCTCCCTTGACAACTTTCTCACACTTGTATTTATTTATTGTAAGGATTTCTTTACAGCCCTTTTGCTTCAAAAGTAATGGTGATAGTCTGTAGACAAAAAACAAAACACAGTGGACAAAATCCATTAGGCTGGCTGTGCAATACTTTACTGACATGGATGGGACTTGTGAAATGGCTCAGGTGATCACTCCCAACTGATTCCATTTGTAATTGGTTGACCAACCAAACCCAAAGGGTGCTCACCAATAACTTATCTTCATTCTGGAGAGAAGTGACTAGTGGGGTGCCACAGAGTTCTGTCCTGGGCCCAGTACTATCCAACATTGTTATCAATGACTTGGATGAAGGAATAGAGGGCATGCTCATCAAATTTGCAGATGACACCAAATTAGGAGGGATAGCTAATACCCCAGAACACAGAATCAGAATTCAAAATGACCTTGATGGATTAGAGAGCTGGGCCAATACTAAGGCCATTTCCAAACTACGCTGTTAATAGTGCTGTTATTCCACTTTCAACATCCTGTACAATCCTGGGATTTAGGGAGTTTAGGGAGGGACATTTAGAATTCTCAGCCAGAGAGCTCTTTGGCCTCAGTAAACTACAAACCCCAGAATTTCACAGGATGTTGAAAGTAGAAGAATAGCACTATTAACAGTGTAGTGCAGAAATGGCTTCACAAAATGAATTTTAACAGTGCGAAATGTAGGGTACTGCACTTAGGAAGAAATAATGGAATGCACAGATATAGGGTGGGTGACACCTGGCTTGACAACAGTAGTGTGAAAGGGATCTAGGAGTCTTAGCACACCTCAAGCTGAACATAAGTCAACAGTGTGATGCAGCAGCTAAAAAAGCCAGTGAGATTCTAGGCTGTATCAATAGCAGTATAGTGTTGAGATCAAGGGAAGTAATAATACCACTCTATTCTGCTTTGGTTAGACCTCACTTGGAATACTGTGTCCAGTTCTGGGTAACACAGTTCAGGAAGGATATTGACAAGCTGGAATGTGTCCAGAGCAGGGTGACCAAACTGGTGAAGGGTCTGGAAACCATGACCTATGAGAAGTGGCTTAGGGAGCTAGGTATATTTAGCCTGACAAAAAGAAGCTTAAGAGGTGACATATTAACCATGTTTAAATATTTGAAAGGATGTCATGTTGAAGATGGAGCAAGCTTGTTTTCTGCTGCTCCAGAGACTAGGACACTGAGCAATGGGTTCAAATTGCAGGAAAAGAGATTTCACCTAAACATCAGGAAGAACTTGCTGATGGTAAGAGCCATTAGACAGTGGAATATGTTCCTCAGAGTGTGGTGAAGTCAACTTCTCTGGAGGTTTTTAAACAGAAGCTGGATGGCCATTTGCTGGGGGTACATAGCAGAAGGTTGGATTTGATGGCCGTTCTGGTCACTTCCAACTCTCCATTTCTATGTTTCTGTGTCTATGTTTCTATAGTTGTGTCCTTTACTAATTAAACCAAAACAACAAAGAGTCTAACATTGCAGTCTGATATATGCTTGACTCAGATGTGTCAAGCCCTTTGGGTTCAGTGAGATTTTTGTTGTGTGCCTCCACATTGTTTCTGACCTATGGTGACATGAAGGCAAATCTACCATCGGATTTTCTGGAGCTGAGAGTGTGTGACATGCCTAAGGTCACCTGGTGGATTTCCGTGGCTAGTTGGGGAATCAAACTCTGGTCTCAATTAATTGTCTAATTAGTGGTGGGAATCATATGGCTCTCCATCTGTGATTGAAATCCCATATATGAATCCCAGCATTCTTCAGCATTGATTTTGCAGACTAAGGCTGATGGGGCTTGCAGTCCAGTGACATCTGAAAGGTTGCATGATTCCCACATGTATTGCAGTCCGACGCTTGTGTCCTAAATACACTTCCTGGAGAGTGAGATCTATTGAGTGTGGGGGTGTTTGTATGTTTCTCACTAAATGTACATGGAATTTCACTGTTAAGTGGGCTAGTTCCTATAGCTCATTTAGTTAGTGCCATCTATGATAAATCTCTTCACCTTTAAATTGCTGTGAGTTTCGTATTTGTTTTCGCTACAAAGCAAAATGATGCTACAAATCAACAGAACTATGTTTTTATAAAGAGAGGCAGAATCTCATCCTTTACAAATGAAAGGAATATGTAACCCCCTCCCCCAGAGGAAATAAACATATGCAAGTTTCATTTGGGTGTGCTACTGAAATGGGCACAAACTTTTTAAACAGTTCAGAGTCTGAGGGATGCCTGAAGTACAAGGAAGTAACTTGGATGGCTTCATGGAAAAGGGGCTGCAGAGCTGGGCACAACCACATGGGAAAGGCAGCTTCAAAATCAGATTGAAACAAATTTCTTACCAGATAATCTTAAAGAACAGAATAAGGTTTTGGCAGAGAGTGTGTGTCAGGAAAGCACTTCCCACCCCAGATAGAGATTTAAGGTGTTGAAGAAAATCACAAGCATCTTGAATTGTTTCTGGAGCAAATAGGCAGCTGGTAAAACTAAGCACAAATTGGAGGAATATATTGGCTTATGGGCACCTACCGTACCTATTAGACACAATAGTTCTGTCCTGGCTGCAGCTTAAGGACAGCCACACATAAAGCATGTTATCCCCAAGCTTCTTTGATTGACTGCTGTATCTTGCAATGTCTTTTCACCAAGAGACAGAAAAGCATGCCTAGGTGTTAAGTTATTTTATTGAATATTAACAATAATTATGACCATGACCAATTATAAGAAATAAAAACAAGAAAATGTTTTAATATATACATTGCCTGTTGGCTGGTTCTTGTTCTTATATACTTATTTAATCTCCAAAATTACAGTATCCTGTATTGATAAAAGTACAGGTATACACCAGCCAATTTCTATATATGGTTGTGAAAGCAGGACAGTGAAGAAAGCTGACAAGAAAAAAATCAACTTATTCGAGATATGGTGCTGGAAAAGAGTTCTATAGGTAGCGCTGACTGCTAAAAAGACAAGTCAGTGGGTCCTAGAGCAAAACAAACCTGAACTTTCCCTGGAAGCAAAGATGAGTAAGTGCAGAGTCATACTTTGGACATATCATGAAAAGACATGACTCCCTAGAAAAGGCAATAATGCTTGGAAAGTTAGAAGGCAGTAGGAAAAGAGGAAGATCATGTTCCCCAAGACCTGAGCAGGGCTGTTGATGACTAGGTGACTTGGAGATTCATAGGGCCAGTGCCAGTAGAAATTGACTTGAGGCAGTTAACAACAAAAATATCTCAGAGAACCAGCACAGTGTAGTGGTTTAAGCATTGGATTAGGATTCTGTAGAGCAGGTTTTAAATCCCAGCTCAGTCATGGAAACCCCTTAGGTGATCTTGGCCAAGTCACACTCTTTCAGCCTCAGAGGAAGCTGAAAGCAAACCCCCTCTGGACAAATCTTGCCAAGAAAGTCCTGTGATAGGGTCACCTGTCTTCATAAGTCAGAAAGACTTGAAGGCAAACAACAGTGATATCTCAGTTAATAACCTAGATGTAATTAAGAACTAATTACTGGACATTATTTCATTAAGTTGGTGCCAGAGGCAGAAGTAACATGGAAAGAATAGAGAAATGTTCCTATGCTACAAAGAAAGAAAAAGAAAAAAAGGCAATTCAACATAGATAGGGCTGGAAGAGACCATAAGGGCCATTGAGTCCAGCCTCCTGCCATGCAAGAATATACCATCAACACGTTCCTGACAGATGGCCATCCAGCTTCTGTTTTAAAGCCTCCAAAGAAGGAGACTCCACCACACTCTGAGGCAACTCATTCTACTGTCAAACTGCTCTTACTATCAAGAAGTTCTTCCTACTGTTTAGATGGAATCTCTTTTCCTGAAGTTGGAAGCCATTGCTCCATGTCGTAGTCTCTGAAGCAGCAGAAAAACAGGCTTGTTCCATTCTCTGTATGACATCCCTGCAAATATTTAAATATAGCTCTTTTTTTACCTCTTAACCTTCTTTTCTCCAGGCTAAACATACCCAGATCCCTAAGCCACTCGTCTTAGGATATAGTTTCTAGGCCATCTACCATTTTGGTTGCCCTTCTCTAGACATTTGCAGCTTGTCGATATCCTTTCTGAACTGTGGTACTCAGAACTGGACACAGTATTCCAGGTGGGGTCTGACCAAAGCAGAATAGTGTGGGACCATCAGTTCCCTTGACCTAGATGCTATATTCCTATTGATGCAGCCCAGGATCACATTGGCTTTTTTAGCTGCCGCATCACACTGCTAACTCATGTTCAGATTGCGGTCTACTACGACTCCTAGATCCTTTTCACGTGTACTGTGATCAAGCCAGGTGTCACCCATTTTATATCTTTGCATTTCATTTTTTTTCTGCACAAGTGTAGTATCTTACACTTCTCCCTGCTGAACTTAATTTGTTAATTTTGGCTCAGCTCTCTAATCTGTTAAGGCCATTTTGAATTCTTATTCAGTCCTCTTATCCTCCTAATTTGGTGTCATCTGCAAATTTGATGAGCATGCCCTTTATTTCATCATCCAAATAATTGATAAAAGATGTTGAATAGCACTGGGCGGAGGAGAGAACTCTGTGGCACTTCACTAGTGACTTCTCTCCAGGATGAAGAGGAGCCATTGGTGAGCACCCTCTGTGTTCCATTGGTCAGCCAATTACAAATCCACTTTACAATAGCTACATGTCTAGCCACATGTTTCTTTAAATATGTCATGTCTCAAAAAACTTTTTATTTACTATACATGCGTGTGAAATGAAACACCGCTGTAAGCCATGCATAAATAACATTTTGAAGTTTCTAGAGACCACTTGAAGGCTTCTTGCAAAATGCAAGAATATCTGCCTTGTTTTTTATTTCTTTTATAAAGTAGCATCTCACTGTTGCAGTCTAAACATTTGAGGCTTCTAGCAAAGGACTCAGGCTGAGTCACTGAGAGCCTGAACACAAAGGGTTAACCTGTACCTTGTTGAGAGGAGAGGGGCCTTTGAGAATTCTCTATAGCCACTTCCTCTCCCTCTCCCATCAGGCAGAGTTCATCTGCTCTATCTGGTAAACACCTATGTTTGGTCAAGGAACCTTTGTTAGAGTTAGGCCATTTCCGCACTAGACTGTTATAGTGCTATTATTCCACTTGCAACATCTGTGGAATCCTAGGGTTTGCAGTTTCAGGAGAGACCAGGCAGCCCCTCCGAAACTGCAAACCCCAGGACTCCATAGGATGTTGCAAGTGGAATAATAGCACTGTAACAGTCTAGTGTGGAAATGGCCTTAGCCTCCTATGTGATCTGTCACTACAGGTAGGGAGTTGAATTATCACTACAGCTTCAAGTCTGGTGAGTGGGATCCTTTAGGCTGGGACATTTTTCTCTTCCACTGGATGCAAAGAGCGAGTTCACTTCCAGCCATGTGTGCCAAAAAAAAAAAAAAAACTTTGTGAAAAGGAAGGTTTGTTCTTAGAGGCTTCATTAACTGAGACATGCCTGTGCTCATTAACTTAGATAATTCTAATAAATGTTAATACTGCTTTGATCACATGAGGAAACCTTTCAGAAAGTAAGGCAACAAGTAAAGAAACTGGTGGGGTTTCTTGTTGATATAGATAACAGTAAAACTGAAACTGGATGATCAAAAATAGCCCCTGCTTTTCTGCTGGAAGAGTCAAGTCTCAATCTTTGTTGTTGTTGTGTGCCTTCAGGTTGTTTCCAACTTCAGGTGACCATTAGGTGAATTTATCATGAGGTTTTCTGGGGCTGAGAGTATGTGGTGTTCCTAAGGTCACCCAGTGAGCAGGGAATCAGTTTACTTTTGCCTAATCTAGTAACATGTTAAAAACAAGTGCAAATAAATATGTTGCTTGTATAATATCATCATTGTGCTCCAAACTATGAGATGGAATGAAATGGAATGGTTTGGAATGAAGAGATGCCATTTCTGCCCTATATTGTTATAGCGCTGTTATTCCATTTTAAACATCCTGTGGAAATTTCTGGGGTTCGCAGTTTACTGAAGTCAAAGAGCTCTCTGGCTAAGAATTGTAAATGCCCCTCCCTAAACTGCAAACCCCAGAATTCCATAGTATGTTGAAAGTAGAACAATACCACTATAACGGTGTTGGGCAGAAAGGCCCTTAGAGTACGAAGTGCCACTAGAGGCTCCCACTCCCACCCGGGGGCCTGTAGCCTGCCTTTTCCCAATGTCCGTTGAATCCCCATGCAATCAATCTTCCTTCCAGTGGATCACCAGCTCCAGACTTGTTTAGCTTAAACAAGACAGCTGCCTCATGCTATATTTGGGGATCTAAGGCTATGCTCTCTGAGAAAGTATACATGCTACAAGTAAAGTAGTAGTAGCCACATGCTTTCACAGGGGTAAAGATCAACAGCTGGATGTTCCTGGATTAAATTTATCCCTTAGGTTAAAAGCAATAAGCTCTGCCCTCCAACTGCTGATCCAGATAAAAGAGATAGTGGGGTGGCAGTGTCTTCTCTCATATCATGGTTTATCAGTTTACAGTTTGGGGAACAGAGTTGGAAACTCCCCCTGCCATGCCTTTCTGAAAATGACCTGCTCAGGATCTACAGCAGCTTGTTGGTCCCTATACGTTGTGAGAATGCAACTCACCATGAGTCCTAGCTCGCATAGCCAGTGGTAAGAAAAGGTGGCAGTAAACGGTCTAATCAAATGTCAAGGTCCATAGGTTGGTTGTGCCTACCCTACAGTTTGCTGTAGTTTCATAGTCATATTGATTACAAACTTGCAAAGTAGTTGGATTTGATCACTGGGAAAACTGGTAGGGAGAGCCGGTGGGATGGAGTGGTTTGACCAGGGTTCAGTTCCCCTCTTGGCCACAGAAGCCCACTAGGGCCTGTCACACACTCTCAGATCCTGAAAAACCTATGATAGATTCACCTTGGATTCCCCATATTGGAAACAACTTAAAGGCACACCACCACAACAACAACAACAAGAAGACTGGTAGGATGTCTTGCATGTCAGTAACATCCACTCTCCATAACTGGGAAATCTATATTTTCTATTTGGAATAGATAAAAACTCTTCAGAGTCTTGGAAACTGACTTGAAGATAAATGGGTTGTTTTTACTTCTTGCTGTCTGCATAATGTTTTCTGCCACCATGCCAGCTGTGAAATGGAATTTTTTAAAAAGATGCCATACTTCCAGCCAAAGTTAAATACTTTGAGATGGCATAAATTTCAGTGACAAAGATTTGAGTGAAATCATTAAACTCCAAAGAACTTCATAGTGCTTTGGCCAAATATATGTTTCATCTTTTTCTATAAGTTATTTGTACATTTATTTTACAAATTAATGGAGTAGCAATTCAACTTTGAATCACAGTATGCTACGGAAGAAGAAGAGAAAAAGAAAGCTAAGAATGATGTCTATTCCCTTTCTTTTTGTTCTGGAATTGCAACTTAAGTTACATCCTGTTTTCTTGCAGTGTGCATTCTCAACCTTCAGGGAAGTAGCAGTCCACACACTACAGCTCCCCACACCTACAACCCTTTTGTGAGATCCTTGAGATGATCCTTTGGAAAGGGATAAAACGTGAGCAGCTTTTTTCTGTTTCATAGGTGGATACTGCTTGAGGGTTGTTTTTTTAAAAAAAAAAACTGGGGTGGTGCCTTGCAGAAAGAAATAGATAGGGCCAGCTTTGAATGGTAAAGGAAAGGCAGAGATATAAACATTTGATACAACTGTATCAGTCAGAGCACTGTCTGCACTTTATCCAGCCTCTTTTAGGAAGGCCTGCTTCCTCTTTGTCTGGTTTAACACTGTAGCATTGAATCAAGAGGGACTAGAACCCACAATGCTGAATTCTCTGCTTTTTGTGACTATGGTTTATTCATGCAATTGTCTGTGTATTCCCAGCAATCCTGCTCACAAAGCACTCAAAAAGAGTGGATTGTATCAGTGAAAGACTTGCAATGCAACACTTACAACAATAACGTTAAGAGGCATCATCCAAAGACGAGAGAACGTTCAGGGGAAGCAAATGAATGAGAAGGATAGGCGTATGAGATACTGTTACCCTGTTTCTCTGGGGTCCTGAGAAGGACGCCCAGATGACCAAATATTAACACAAAATTGGGGAAATCAGCTCAGAGCACTGCTTTAGCTTTACAAGAGGCAGGGTAACTTCAGCAGGACCTTTTGCTCTATGTCTGCAGAGTCAGATCAATGAGCCAAACAAATTCAGAGTAAACCAATTAATGTTTTATTGAAAAGTAAACAAGTAAGACAACAATCACACCACTAACTAAATAAGAAATAGGAAAATAGAAATGAATTTAGGAATAAGCAATACGACCTGATCCTGTAGTCCTGAGCAGCTGAAGACAATGAAACTTCCTGGGGAGCTCACTATGCAAACTGGCAGCAAGATGAGATGAAACTCAAAAAGTGGCTCAGCTGAACTATCAAAACCAGGGGTTTTTATAACAAAGTTGTACCTGTGATTCATGTCATAAACTTTGAGAACAAAGTTAACTTTGAAATGCACCAAAGGCTTAGAAGTGGATCAAAACATATCAGTCATGCAGCCCAAGTGTCAATCAATGGACACTTTTTATTTATGGGTGCAAATCAGGTATCTTGTGAGATGAAAGGCCAGAACCCAAATCAACAGTCAAGGCTTTGAAATGCCCGCCTAAGAGAGGGGAAGTTGGAATTCTCGTCATTAACCAGCTGCTTCCTTGTGTCTGTTTTTCTCAGGATCCTGGCAAACATAGCCAGGGTGCATGGAAAGGTCAAATTATTTGATATCACAAAGGGATATATAGTGCTATCAAAGCTTTATGCCTAACTCACAGTTACAATACTCTTGTTGCTATTGACACAAAGTATCATGAACCTCAAAATAGTTCCCTCATTTTGTAGTCAGAGAACCACATTCTTTGAAAGGAAAAGTAGGTGCCAAAAAGGGTCTCTCTGTGCATTACAGGCTTAGAGAAGCAGTCTGGTGACCAAGGTTCAGATTCCCACTTGGCAATGAGATTAATAGTTGCTCTTGGGCCAGTCATTCTCTCTAACCTTAACCTATCCCATAGGACTGTTACGATGACAAGAATGGAGGGAAAGGGTACGTATGCCGCCTTAAGTTCCATGAACAAAAGGCAGGTTATGAGGTTCACAGAATCATATAGCTGGAAGAGACCACAATGGCCATCGGCCGTGTTGTCACTGTTGCTCATCCAACAATTCTAATCTCCTTTCCAAGAATTAATCCTCTTGAGTTCATTCCTCTTGACTTCTTCAAGCCTGATCATTTCAGTTCTGTAATATGGAGAGATCTGGATTCTGTAATGTGGAGAGATCTTCTAAAAAAATTTTCAGGACTTTTTTTTTTAAAATACAGGTTAACATTGGTTTAAGATTGAATCATGGACCAGGCACATCCTATGAGGATGGTGGCCTGTGTCAGTGCAGGCCAGCACTGGAACATAAATCCAAAGAGGGCAATGGATTCATGTCTTGTAATTAACATCAGTACATACCAGAGCTGGGGAACATGCTGGCCTCAGGATGTTGCTAAACTCCAGTTCCCATGAATATTAACCAGCCTGACCAATGGTGAAGCATCATGGGTACAGTAGTTCATCAGCATGTAGAATGCTGAAGATTTCCCATGCTTTGTCTGTGTACGTGTAAATAATTGGTTCCTTCATAGGATTTTCAAACTGAGGGATATTCAGAAGTGGTTTACCAGTGCTGCCTTCTGTACAATGCTAAAAATAACTTCAGTAAAGTCCCATTTCTGGTATGTCTGAAGGATTCTCTGCCAGTGTCACCACTCACTGTTGCTCTTGCCCAGTAGCTTCCCCTCCCAACATTGCAGAGTTTGGCACCTTTAGTTGGCTCTTCAGCAAAAGCCTGTCTGATCTGAGAGACCCTACCAGCAGCAGTGCTATTGTCAGCATAGCCTCTTGCCTCATGGAAGAATGCAGAAAGGTAACACCTAGGTGGCATATATCATTAAGTACTGAAGTCAGAATAATCCATTCTTGAGTTTTTCCAGTTTCTGTGTATGGTTGTGCAAGCTGGACAGTGAAGAAAGCCGGCAGGAAGAAAATCAACTTGTTTGAAATGTGATTCTGGAGAAGAGTTCTCTCAGTACAATGGACTGCCAGAAAGACACATAAATGGCTCCCAGAGCAAATTAAGCCTGAACTCTTCCTAGAAGTTAAACTGACTAAAATGAGGCTGTCATACTTTGGATGCATTATGAAATGACATCACTCATTGATGATTAAAATTCTTGATAAAGTGGAAGACAGTAGAGAAAGAGAAGACCACATTACCAATGCACTGATTCAGTTCAGGAAGGGATAGTCCTGCATCTGTAAGGCCTGAGCACGGCTCTTGGGGACTGGGGCTTTTGAAGAACTCTCATTTATAAGCTGATTTAATGGCACTTAACAACAGAGGATGGGTAGCTAAGATATAGCCCATGTGTTTGTACCCCAAGGCTATTTTTGTCCAGCTCTCAAAAAAATATTTCACCTTAAAATGGCTTATAGCATTCTGAAGGCACAGTTGGCCATTTTCTCTGATTATGAGGTGGCCCATAGCCTGTGTAGCTTTTTTTCTCTCTCCGCCAAGATAGGAAGTGACCATCTGGCCACTTCTGGTTTCTGAGAAAGGCTTGTATATGCCTAAAACGGTCAAGAAAATGTTGAAATGGGGTGCAACGGCCATTGTATCCCAGAGGTTTTGTGGGGGCATGACTGGCTACTTTTGGGGGAGGTGCAGTGGATTTAGTGGGGCACAAGGGGATGAAAATAGAGGGACAGCCCTGCTGAGTCCCATGAGGCCAGCATGGCCTGCATAACCCTTGGAAGTTGCCAGTTCCTGATGTGAAGTCTAATTCTAGTTTCTCAGGTCCAAACAGGTGTTACGTGTGTTCAACATATCTGCATAGATTATAAAATATCTTTTTCTAGGCATAGTTTATTGATACAAGCAGAGTTTACCAGACCTTCCTGTGCCACCTCTCAGAACTGTGAAGGGCCACATCTAATTTCTACATGTATCATGTCACACATCTCTCTCTTTACCACTGTCGCTAAGGAGACTCTACTTGTCTTCTTCAGAGCCCGTTCTGGGATTCAAGAGAAAGGACTACTGGCACTGGCTAGAACAGCTTCCAAACCAGGACACCCATCACAGGTTGGTGGTTTGTAGAAGCATTTGGCGATTTGAAGAAGAGTTGAGTCTTCTGTTGCTGTTTTTTTTTCCTCTCACCATTCTTCTTTGAACCCAGTATTTATAAAGAATGATATTAACTTCTCCCATGATTAGAAGTCTCCTATTTTCAAAATTAATCTTAAAGGACCACAGTAAACAATGGCAGTTTGTGGGTAAGAATCTTTCCTTCTGGAGGGAAATTCACAGTTTCCAAATGTCTTAGTCCTTCTAAGGAAGTGTTCCCTTCTAAGGGAAGCGTTTAAAGAAAGGATCAGAGGAGGTATGTTTGTTTTCTTCTACATTGTAAGTGACTTCAATAATAGTTCTAGTCAGCTAATGCAAAATTTAATAATAAAGCAGAGTTCACGGTAACAAAGTCTTTTCTCCCAATAGCATGCCACATCTGTCAATGATGATTGAGAAAACTAATTCTTGTGAGAAGCTGCTGACAGCACAAGGAAGAGGACGGTACTTTCTGCGTCTTGCTTTGAATGGGAAGTTACTAGCTGTTGCCCTTCAGCAGCTGGTCAGAGCTCCCAGGATGTTTGAGGTGGGAATATTAAATAATACATAGGAATTAAGAAGGAGCAGTTAATTTGAACAGTAACAGAATTCAACATTATCTTCCTTTCCTGGTATGTCTGTTGGAGCATGCAAGAGGATGGGTGTGCTTTGCTGAAGACCTGATTTGTATGGCATTCCTATGCTCATGTCTGTGTGATGGAATCCACCATGCTTGTATTCTTGAAGTCATTGTTTTTTTACTGTATCCAGAGAAGATCTGGATAAATGTTCTTTAAAAGCTTCAATCTATCAATAAGAACTGTAACTGCCTTTTTAAACATGGCAGTTAAGACCTCTAGTCCAGTTTGAGAAAAGCTGGTAGCAGCAGTACCTTGATCTCCTAAACCTAAAATCCAATCCTGAATTAATGGTCTTGTCTAGATTGTGTCCTTTTAAATATTTGTCTCTTGCTTCTGATGCCTGTGTATCCTTGTGACCAATTAAATTAACTTGATATGCGTCTATTTCTATCTGATTTCAGTGGTATGATCCATTGACCTCTATCCTGGGCAATGAAGATTTTTCTGGTGAGTTTCCTCAAACACCATCACAACACTACCACACTGCACTTCACAACATTTTAAGGATTGCATGGCATGGTTCTGATGAAGTGGCACTGTAATCTAAGGAAGTTTATATCGCCATAAGTTTGTTAGGCCAAAATCCAATTACTGCTCCCAAGGTAACCTCTTTGAATCGATGAGTTACCTGGTAAGTCAACACTTAACACTGTAGACTGAAATCCATTTCTGTCTCTGTAGGGAATCAGCAAATAGTACTGACATGCAGGCAAGCCTTCTGACAACATGTCTACCTTGCCCCTGTGATCTGTTGGCTATGTGTCATAAATAAATGTTGTTATTAAAAGAAAGCTTAAAAAATCCTAGCAATTCCAATTGGTATATATGTTTTTCCAGTTTCATTGCAATGCCATGAAGACTGGAATGCTCCATATGGCTTTGTACATAGTATTCCCTTAAAGCTTGAGGGAGGGGATACACTTTGGACTACAGCTCCTAGAATCGCCCAGATTGCATGGCCATTAGCCATGTTGGCTGTAGAATTCTGGTAGTAGAACGTTGAAACTGTTATGTTTCCAAGCTTTGGTTTTTCCTCCTAAGTTGAATGGACAGTCTGAAAGTGATTGTGTATGCTTTCTGTCATCAAACTGCATTTAGTTCATGTCAGGATAAATCAGCTCAGGCTTTTGGGTTGTTTCAAGTATCCTTTGGTGTTGTGGAATAATTATTTTCAGAAAAAAATGTACAACTTTTTGAGTTCAAGGTACAGAATTAGGACAACAGTTGGTATCCCTATAGTAGGGGGTGGCTCTCTAGATACTCAACTGCAGCTCCCAGCATTTTTTATCATTGGCCATACTGGCTGGGGCTGCTGGGATTTGTAGTCCAATAACATCAGAAGGGCCATGTGATTGCCACCCCTGCGTTATAAGCTCAGGTTGATTGTGCAGCTAATGATGAGATGAGTCAGAATTCAGAGGTTTTGGATGCAACAATTAATTGCCCCGGTGTAGCCTTATACTGTTGCATGTTTTTTGCTTCCTTTGTATAAAATAGTTGTCAGTAATCTTTGTGTAAGAAAGATGCTTGAACAGTATGTCTCAGATAGCAATTGAAACTGAAGGCACCAGGTTCCATCTGATCTCAGAAGCGAAACAAGAACAGGCTTGGTTAGTACTTGGATGGGGGACTAGCAGGGAATATCAGGTTCTGTAGGCTACATTTCAGTGGAAGGGAATGGCAAACCGCCTCTTTGTATTCCTTGCCTAAGAAAATCCTATGAACTTCATGGGGTAGCTACAGGTTGACACGTGACTTGAAGGCACATACAATACTTACAAGGCAGACAGTTTTAGTATTTAGTGTACCCAAAAAACTTGCTACCTGCAGGATGCTCTAAGGCCCTGTACCTGTGGAAAGCCTTCTCCACTATCTCAGTTTCTCCTTTGTGAGTTAAATGCTTCTCTTCCCTCTGGTTTTGCTTTTCTCTTTCTGACACCCTCTCTTTCTGGATTGCACATTGTTCATTTTATAAACATGATGGCAAGACAGATGTGGTCCTGCAGATTGTCTTGCAGCAGTGATCTGTGTAGTATCCAGCTGTGTCTGTATAGTGTTCCTGGGTCATTCTGACATTCCTCCAGCTATCCTGTGTATTCTATATAGTCTTTTGAAGTATATATGCCTTTGAAGTTGACGATATTTTCTGATTGGGCCACGGCTATCCAGAGGTCTAAAACTATGATGAAGACCATTACCCATGTCAGCAGCTTATAGACAAACAGGAGTCAGTATGTGTTACTGCCTTGCATTTAAATGTGACCAAATTTAATTATTTTCAGTGCTGTCAACGTTTTATCCTTTGAGTTGCATTATTTTCTACTGTTTCCTTATTCCTGCTTCCTAGATCCAGTTTGCTGGGCATAGCCTGTGGGCTCCTTAGCCCCTTCAGCCTTTATTTTCCTTAGAATTGTCCATGTCCAGCAATAAGGAAGGCTACTTCACATGAAATAGTTGTATTCTTCTTGGCATAGTAATTGAAGTAATGGAATAAACCAGTGGAGTCCAGTCACTGTCCCCTCTTCCCTTCTCCTGTGGGAACCTTATTCCATTCACTGCTCTAGGTAGACAACTTCACTTCCTTGAGACTTTGCACTGTATACATACAGTTGCTTTTTTCCTGTAGAGACCAATATAGAAATGGGCTTGTTGATGTTCTCATGGTAAAGGCCCACTGAACAGCAAAGAACAGCAGCAGTGAACATGTTGTTGTCATTGTTGTTAACTGCTGTCAAGTCACCTTTGATTTACGGCAGCCCTACGAATGAGAGACTGACCATCAAGTCACTCTGGTAATTTCTGCACTGCACTGTTACAGTGCTATTATTCCACTTTCAACCCCCTGTGGAATTCTGGGGCTTGTAGTTTCCTGAGGCCAAAGAGCTCTCTGGCTGAGAATTCTAAAGGCCCCTCCCTAAACTGCAATAGGGTGTTGAAGGTGGAATAATAACACTATTAACAGTGTAGTGTGGAAACGGCCTCTGTAATCAGACTTGCTCAGTTCAGTTGACTTGCTCAAGCTTAACAAAGATCAATCCATCACTGTGGAGAACTAAACAAATAAGCAAAGATAATTTCTAAAAGTGCAGGACTAAAAGTAAAATCGGATCTTTGGATTTGATCAGCTAAGGTGGAAGTTTAACTAGCTCATATATATAGTTTTTGAATTAGCATTCTATAAAGAAAATTACAGGAAAGCTGCTGAATTTGAAATTCTGTTAGGGTAAGAAATTAAACATGATATACTTTGAATATTTAGGTTGATTAATTTGGGAATTAAACAACAAGTTTACTGTTTTTTTCCCTTTTTTAATAGGGATAAAATTCAAAGACATATCTGACAAAGATGAATTATATACGTCACTACTGCTGCTGCTTGCTTGTTTGCTCTGTACTTTCAACTGCAATGTTATAATTGGGAGCAAGGTGGGACTGAGCCCCCTATGCTTGCAATGCTTTGCTGAGTTATAGAGGCATTTGTTTCTCAATGAGCAACAATGAGTATGTGCAGATTAACATGCCCATTGCAAATGGAGGATGGTTCAATAGTTGACATTTCCTGACCTATTTTTCTTTGGAATACCATAGCAATGGCTGTTTATATATGATGCAGCGAGGAGAGTTCTTGTGCCTCGTCCTTTTCCCTAAAACCATTTTGGGAGCAGCTTTTGGGAGCAGACTTACTTTCAGCACGGAAGAATCTTAGGTGACAAATTCCCTACAAGAAACCACATGGAGGAAATAAATGTTAAGAACTAAAAGCAGTCTGTTGGCTGGATTCTCTTAGTGTGAAGTGGATTCCCCAAAAAAAGAGATGCAGATAATCCACTTGCAGAAATGCAAATCCCTAAACCAGTGGTTCCCAAATTTTGGTCCTCTGAATGTTTTAGACTTCAGTTCCCAGAAGCCCCAGGTAGTTTGGCCATCAATCATGAATTTTGGGAGCTGAAGTGCAAAACATCTAGAAGACCAAAGCTAGGGAACCACTACCCTAAATCATCCCCTCTTCAGTGTGTTCAAGTCAGATGTCTCAGAGCTTCACAGAAGCCGCATGGAATCTGATATAACCAAGTAAGAGGACAGTGGTGCTCAGTCTGCAATCATGGGCCCCTTTCACAGTATATCATTGTATAGTGTTTTGCCCACTTTTAGCTGCCTTGGAACCATCCCATGGAATCCTCCTGGGGTCTGTGGTTTGCTTGGAGTCCGCAGGGGAGCTCCCTGGTTGAGCATTCTAAAGGCCACTCCGTCACCCGCCAGTCTCAGGAGTCCATAGGTTGTTGCCTATGGCAGTTAAAGTGGAATCATAATGCTATAATTATGCAGTGTGAAAGGGCCCCATACTGTTTTGCCTTGAATTACCATCTCTGCTGTCTAGGATTTCCAAGAAGCTGTGAGGGAGTGGTAAGTGTTCAGCTTAACTCTAGGATCTGAGGCTGCAAGTCCTACACCATTATAGATACCAGACAGTTATTGTACTTACAGTATAGCAGCTAATGCATAACTTCTGATCTAATAATTTTAATCTCTCTCCTTGATGACATCTGTATATCTTGACTCACAGTCAGTGCAATATGTGTGATCACATGTTTTATCTACTGAGACATCACACAAAAGATAAGCGGAGACAATCTTGACCAATTCTTTGTAAGGATTTCTTAAATTTTCTGTCATATTTATCCTTTTAAATCTGCTTTCCTTCAGCCATGAGATGAAAGCAAATACTGCCAACTTAGAAACCAGCCTTTCTTTCCCATATCTTTGTCAGAGTCCAGGTCACAAGCAGCAAGACTTAGCAGATATAGGCACCAGGGCTGGGACAGAGAATAGGCACTGGGTCAAGAATCCAGCAAGTCCAAAGCATCAGCTGTATATCTGGTGTTTGGAGTCCAAAGGGTCAGAGGCAGGTCCAGGAGAGCAAATCAGAGTCCAGGGATCAGCTGTCAGGCCCAGTGAAGCATTTAAACAGGATACACACAAAGAAAACCACATTATTGGGACAAAGGTTGCAGAGTACACCCAGCCCTTATGTAGCTGGCTCCTGGCTGCTCCAGCTGCCCTGCATTTAAGCAGCCAGCTGGGTCTGAGGTACTGGGCAGGATTCTGCAAAGAATGGGGTCAAGGCCAGGATCCTTGCAGGCAGAATCCTGCAAGGACTTGGGCACAGACCCAAACCCTTACCATCTTACCTTTAAAAAGGCTTGGATATTGTTTTAAGGAGGCCAGCTTTTCCTGTGGCTGAATGTGAGATCCCCCAGTTTTATTGTCTCTCCAGTTTGGCTCTGAATCTTCTGATAAATGAGTCTCTGAAGCTGGTCAGGGATTGTACAGTGACCTTGGTTCTTGGTCCTCCTCTTTCAGAGCCTTTCCTCTCTCTGATGCTGGTGGTGACAGAGATGAATTTCTCCCTAGATTTGCAGGTATAGTAAGTGATTACTTTAAGGCAAAGGCTTCACGCAATCTCTCCTATAGCCTGTACCTGTAATATAGGTGCAGCAATCTCTGCCCCTAACCTTTCTTAACCTATGACTTTGCCTCTCATGGTTTGCATTACTTTTTCTTTATAGAATTCCAGTTTCTTGGATGAAAGCTGGCAACTTCCGGTAAGTTTTAATTTTCCCTCTTAATGTCTCTTTTTGCTTAGTTCACAATATTTCTCCATCCTGTGGTTTTATATATATGGTGATGGCCAGAAAAGTTTTTCATAACTAAAGCAAAAGACAAAAATGGATCCTCTGTTCTAGGCTGGATTTTTTTTTTCTTATTTGTTAATGTCTTGCAGAGGTGGAGGCAGTTAACCATTGATGGTCCCTCTGAAATCTTCCTCCCTGAATAAACTACTTCATGGCCCCGTGCATACATTTATAAGATCATCCACTGAAATTTCATTGAATTTATATTTTATACAAATAAAATTTTTAAGAACTATCTTAAGACTAGAGGGAGTGAAGGTTAGTAGTTCTGATATTAGTGAGGCAATGAATATATTCTGGTCCAAACTTGAAAGGAGCTATCCAAAGTGCTGAACTCTGCCCCCTCTCCAGGTTCCTCACCTTGGACAACTCCTTCAAAATTTGAACTAAGAACTGGAGTAGATACTTGCCCCACTGACATGGAAGACATCAGTTGCTACCTATTAGAGAGATTTGGCTTTAGCTGAGCCATAGCTTATACTCTGCCACATCACTTCAACACAAGCAAGATCATTTTAAATGTGTATCCTTCTGAAAATCTGTGGCCCTTCTGAGTGGACAGATGCTGTGGAAATTTCTTTCACATTATCCAAACCAAGCTCAGATTGGCCCAGCATGGCGTTGTTGTTGTTTTGCTGTGTTTATATAGTAAAGACTGTATAAGACTTCACTTGGGCTGTTGCTCCTGGCTGAATATCTCTTTACTAAGGGTTCATTTTAATCCAAGCTGTGGTTCATTGTAATCCAGTAGAGGTTCACTGTGGAGGAGGACTGAGGAATGTTAGTTCCTTCAGTTATCTTGGCCTCCTCACTTTCAGAATCCCTGTTCATTGGCCATGCAAGCTGTGGCGTTTGGGAATTGAGGTCCACCAACATCTGGAGGACCAAAGGATCCTTGACCCTGCCATAGAATCCAAAAATCCCTCCATGTTGGATTGACTACAATGTTTTATCCTGTTGCCCTGGTTATCTTTTTAATGGATAAATAGAAGACTCTAGACTTCGGGGCCCTTCACTGTTTTCCTTTTCAAGTGGATGAGAGTAAATTCCCTAATGGAAGCAAACTGCCTCATCTTTGCTAAGGCACTGCACTGTGAAGGGGAATTTCTTCAAGCTTACTGGCGGCCACACTGATGAATCCTGCTTTCCAGGTGTGCCTGACCTATGAAACTGTCCCCTGCAGGGAACTTGGAATGGTGCTCAGGTAAGAGATCTTGCAGTTGCCCGTGTTGCTTTACTGTCCCTCTATACAAAATTCATCCTTTTAAGAAATTATCTATAGGGAATCTGAAAGGCAAAGCTCTTGGGAATGCATAAGATGTGGTCATTAAAAGAATGTGCATCAACCTGATTCCCTATTGCACTTTGCACTCTGCATCTGGTAATGTTGGGAAGCAGCAAAGAGCAATGTTGCAGCACTGAAAACTGTATGCCATTTCCCAGCTTTTCTGCAGAGATTTCACCAAGTATTGCCTGTGTATTTTGAGGGTGGTTTTTGCTCCTATAGAGGAGTATAAAAGAGATGCAGTCTGGTGTGGTGGTTGGATTCAGACTGCAGAGACCTAGCACCTTGTTATGTCTAAAAATTTGTTTGGGGTTTTTTTGGGTTTTGTGTTTGGGGAGTGATCTTATTTTTCTAACTCACTACTTAAAAAATCCTGGTGTTGGTAATATATTACTAATGTTTTATTCTTAAAGTATTAAGTAACGGCCAATGTGTTACTTTCCCAAAGTAATGAGCAGCTGCTAACTTGTTACGTGGTACAAATACTGTTCCAAGCCCTAGTTGAATCCTGCAAGGCATGGAGGGCCACAGAACCATATACTTCATCCAGTGCATGTGTCTTGCATTTCAGCCATTCAGTGTCAGGTTGAATTGCCATTCTGTCAGACTTTCCTACTGTATTTGAACTTGGCAAGGTTTTCTTTGACACCCAAGGTTGGAATGGAGGTTATATTGTTTATTACCAGACAACTAGCACTGAGGGGCCATTTGTGGACCTTTCACATAGGCACAAATGGAGATAAGAGCCTCTAGAATTATCCTAGTGTTTTGAATTAAAAAAACCCACCTCATTTATTACTTATTTCTTCCATCTCACTCCCTTTCCTCCTACCTTTGCTCAAGTATGCGGGGTTTCATCAGGGAGTGTTATTTTTCTCCCCATCACAGGTACTTGGATGGAAGGATTTTCATCATAGATGTGCTTCCACAAAGCCAGGCTGAGGTAGATGAGGTTGTGCTGGTTGGAGACGTCATTGATGAGATAAATGGATTTTCACTGAGGAATGCATGCAATGGGCAGGTATGGAAAGGAACAGTTTGATCTAGGGGGCGAGTGGAGGGGAGCTAATGCTGGTGCTTCACTTGAGATCCTGAGAAGGAGCAGAAGAGATGACTGTGCACAGTTGCTATGGGAACCGTGCAGAACAAAAGCTCTGGTGTTTGACCTGGAGACCATGATGAGGAATCAGGGTGAAGGAGGAGTTTAAAAAGACTGAGGAAAAAAATGTGTTGTGTTTTTGTGCATGTGTGTTCTTTTTAAAAATTAAAGAAGTTATCTCTATTAAGCTGATAACCATAATAGTTTATTATTATTTAGAAGATCAGAAACTTAAGTTGTTAATTTTAGTAACCAGTTTGCATTAAAGTTTTCAGTAATAATAGTAATAATAATATTAAGAACAACAACAACTTTTATTTATAACACCCTTTACACCAAAGGGCAGAAAATCAACATACACAATCAAGGATGAAGACAATAAAACAGAACACCACAATACATGGTGTGAAATCCCCAACACCCTACCGGTCGCTACCCATCTCAGCACCTTAAACACAACTCAGTGGCTTAAGATAGTGAGTCAAAGAGGAGGGTCTTCAACTGTTTACGAAAACAGGTGAGATCCTCCTCCAGCTAGAGGTCCAAAGGAAGACCGTTCCACAAACTCGGAGCCAGTTCTTGATAGGCTCGCAGCCTTGACAGAGCTGTACATGTTGGTGGAACAGACAATAATCCTTTGCCTGCAGATCTCAAATCTCTGGATGGAACGTACCAAACAAGCCGAGCTACAAGGTACTGAGGGAGGTTAAAGTGGAAAGCTTTAAATACCATGACCAAAAGTTTGAAACAGGCCCTGGCCTGAACTGGTAGCCAGTGAAGGGATCTACAAGGGAGAAGAAACAGGTGAATATTTTGGCAGATTTAAATGTAGAGAATGTGGAAGATAACACAACTATTATTATTAACTGTTGTAGAAGGCATAAGGAGAACCTGTGGGCATGTTTGGAGGCTGGTTCTGTGGAGGTGGTGAGGAAGTCACAATTTAATTAGATCATCCAATCCTACCTGATTTATAGTATTCAGATAGCTGTTATACAGCGAAATATATAATTTGAATTGCTGAATATTTCATTTTTGGGGGTTATTTTGGATAAATTAATACATGAATAGCAAATTCATTCCCTGAGTGAGGAATCCTGTGTCATCAAAATGGCACCACTCATGTACCAGAGCAAACTTGGAGGAAAGGCCACAGTTTGCAGTAATAAAACAAACAAAAAACAACTTTGTAAAGGAAAATCCTAAGAGGAATATGGTGGAAATAGTCCTGTGAGCACTTTTATTGGAGGTGAAGTGTTGGCTGAAGGTGTGAGAAATGGAATAAAATGATGGCATGAGTCACTCCATACTGCATCATTTTGTTTCAGGTCCTGTGTTCCTATAAATAATTACTGAATGTGCCCACTTTTATATGGGTTGGAATAACACCTTGTTGACATCTTGGAGTCTTTAAACCAAGCTACACAGCTGTCCAAGTTGTTCAGAATTATGCTGCCTGTGTGAAGCTGCAACTCCTGCCACTATCTTCCATTCATGCCACCTGTCAGGACAGCTACAGCCTTCCTGGAGAGGGATCTGACCAGGCCCACACCTGGAAGGAAAAGGCATCCATACAACTATGTCCCTCAGACTATTCCTCCGTGGCTTCAGATAGAATTGGCTGCAAACCTCTGCTCCCTTGTAAACCCAGTGATGGCACTGCAAAATTCAAACAGATGCATTTAAATTAGATAAAATTAATATGTTTTTGAAAAGCCAAATACCTCTCCACCTGTTGCTCACTCATAGGATTACATTAGCACCCTGTGTTTCAGATGTCTCGATTGAAACTCTGGAGGTTATGGATCTCATAGGACACATATCTCCTATAGAGGAGGAGGAGGAGTAATTGTAATAACAATTCTTAATGTTCATGCATCATGTTGCTGAAGGATATTCCAGTTTTCACTTAGATAACAAATTAGGAATTGTGTCCTGTGGTTCTTAGACACTAGGTATATCTCGTTGCTGTATCCAGCTGATGGCAACCCTAAAGCAAACCTATCATGGGATTTTCTAGGGCTGAGAGTGTGTGACGTGCCCAAGGTCACCCAGTGGGTTTCCATGGCAGAGGAGGGAATGGAAGCCTGGTCGTAGCCCAAAAGGATAACCATTATATCATGCTGACTCATAATAAGTCAGCAAGCCCCAGGTGTGTCATACTCAGGAGACCTGAACAATGCTTGAAAGTATCCTGTTGCTTGTAAAACCTAACTCTGGTAAATAGTAACGGGTTGAAACAGGGTTACTTTTTGCCTGTCTGTTAAATGTTGACTGAGTGTGTTCCAACTCAGGCCATTTCCGCACGAGATTGTTATAGCACTATGATTCCACTTTCAACATCCGGCTGGCCCCTCCTGAAACTGCAAACCCCAGCATTCCATAGGATGTTGAAAGTGGAATTGTAGTGCTATAACAATCTCGTGTGGAAATGGCCTCAGTTTGAGCAAGGGGAGTAGAAAGAGACCCCATAGGTGGCTGACTTGTGCTGCCATCTTTGGTGGATGTCATGTACTTAGGAGCAGAGGGGCAAGCAACAAGAAGGGAGAGCGAAAGAAAGAGTGGAGTGGGAGGAGATGTATTGAAAACATGAGCTGTGCAAGAGACTCAATTTGTGTGTATATGTACTTTCAAGTTGCCTGTTGACTTATGGTGACCCCATGAAATTCATAGTTTCTTCCTAGACAAGAAATACTCAGAGATGGTTTTGCAAATTCTTTCCTCTGAAATATAGCCTCCAGCACCTGGTATTCATTGTCAGTCTCCCATTCAAGTACTAACCAGGGCTGGCCCTGGTTAGCTCCCAACATCTGACAGGATCTGGTGCCTTTAGGGCATTTAGGCATAGACTAAGGTTACTTGGGAATACATACATACATACATACTTACTTTAAAATGTTGGCCTGGCTTTTCTGCCTTGCTCCATTCTGTCCAAATTAAATAGACTGCAGCTATTGCTAGGAACAGAAAGAGTAAGTTAGTGTGAATGGTAGTGGGTGGGCAGGGGAAGAGGGCAAGATTCGCTAATCAAACGCTGACACAGAGTGCATACTTAGACTGGCTGGGTTGGTGTGAGCTCTGAGAGAGAGTTTAGAGGAGGAGGGATGTTTTTCTGCACACCTGGGGCCAGCTCAGGTGTGAAATTAAGAGCAAGTGTTTGGCAAAGAGAGAGATGAGAAAGGAAAAAGAGATTGAATGAATGATTGCCTCTGCACTCCTACCCAAAGCATCTGTGGGTAGTGCACATGGCAGCTTCATGATCTACTGCACAGTGCCTGTGTAAAAGAGAGATTGTTTGTGGGGATGAAAGAGCCCAGGTAGGCTGATTCACTTAGGACAATCAGAGATATAGTGGGCAACCCCAAAGCATTTTCCTGTATTTTTTATTGAAGCAGTGGTAATACTAACAACAATGTGTTAGTGATGAATAACCCAGTGAGCTACCTCCTGGACTGCAGTAACAAGAAGTTCTTTAGTTAATTGTCTGTGTAATTTGTCTCCTGCCTTTCTTTTGGTATGGGATCTAGGTAGTAGTGACCTGTTGGGTGATCAGAAAAAATAAGATGTAAAAGAAAGAAGTAATGACCTTTTGGGTGCTCAGAGGCATAAGCCATGTAAATAGTTCCTTTTGAAAGTAACATTCTAAGCTCTGGGTCTGGGAAGTGATGAGAATGGGGGACTGGTGAGTGATAACACATATTCCTTCCTATTGGTGACTGTGTTTAACCCAGGCTGGGACAGTGCTACACAAGCTGAAGGGCAAACCACTGAGCTTCCGCCTAATCCGCTGGAAATGGCATGATGGAGGAATGTACAAGCCACTGTTGCCATACCTGAAAATTCTCCGGGAGAAAATCCCCAGCTTCCAGTTGCAGCATGAGCATGTGCGCAAGGAAAAGAAAGAGGACCGGAGCTTACAGGGGGGCAGGTAGGGGACTGCCAGGGCTGGTGAGCCGGAGCAAAATGGTTGCAGGCTTCAGTGTTTGACAAACCGCAACAATAAAGATCACAGGCTTGGATTAATTCTGAGCTTGTAATTGAAGTGAGAATGTTAAGTTTCTTGGGCTGTTTTTTTTGGGCTTCCAACTGCTGCAGACTGATCACAGAGTTTATGACACAGGTTTTAAAAAGAAAAGAGAACAATGCTATGGGGTCACCTATGAGATGGCACAGAATTATTAGATGTAGGGGCAAGTGAAATCATATGCCAAATTTGAAAAAGGATTTGGAAGGTGTAAAATTTCTCTTCTGTAATTTTTCAATCTGGATGAGAAGGACTGAAGGGGGAAGATACACAAGAAGATACATACATAAATGAAAGCTCTGAGTTGAGAAGCATCTCCAAGGTCAAGACAGCTAAGGAAGTTCACCCCAGATGTTTACATATTTAGAACCTCCTCTTCCGGCAAAAATTGACTGCTGTGTTCCTGTGGGTGTTAAGGAGGTCCTTCCATAAACATGATAGGGCCATTCAAGGCATTCTGTTTTGTGTTCTGTATGGTTATATATATCTTGGTGCAAATAGTTGCTTTTCTCCATTGTGTCTGAAAGAAGGGGATACCATCTTTTCCCAATCATCGCTTGCATCTGTATCACAGGTAGGCAACTTCTGGCTCTCCAGATACTGTTGGACTGTGATTCCCATGAGCCCCAACCAGCACAGCCAGTGGTGAGGGATGATGGGAGCAACAAGCCAACAACAAGATGGTCCCAGATTGCCCACTCTTGATATGTCTTATGCTAAAAAGTAGCCATGTGTGAAGGTGAATGTCCCAGTCCCAGTTGTTGCACGCTGGCAACCAGCCAATATCAATATCAGTCAATATCAGCATCATATTTGATGGTGTAACTGTTCAGAATCATCAGCAACATTTTTCTATGAAGGCAAAGAGCTCTGGTGTGCAGCTTGAACTGTCCTCAGAGGCTGCATTTGGTGTCTAAATGAAAGAGCTATTTGTAGACTTCTTGGACTAATTGTCTTGACTGTTTTCTTCTCAGGCTGCTGTACAACCTGCGGTACCTAGGCCAGGTCAATGTAGGAAAGGTGAGACTGTGAGCCTGGATGAAGAAGGGAGAACTGCTTAGTTTTTCATTTGCATTTTAATGTTTTGTTTTTGTTACAGTTTTCTGATTTTGTTTTCAGTTTGGAGGCAAAGAGGTGTTAGACTGTGGCATACCTATGGTTTTAGAGAAATGTTTACCACCACAGGTGAGTTATTGGTTATGAATGCTAAAAATGTGGGTGAGTTACAGTTTTTAAAATGTACTCTTGCATTTTCAACCTTGTAAATAACTGATTTTCTAGTAATCTGTATATTTTTTAAAAAATTGACTGCAGTTTGACTGCTATAATCTGTAACTGTTCTTTGTGAGCAATTGCTAAAGTGAATAGGAATATGGATTGTGAATCAGTCTGAAACAGGAAATTATCCTGGATGTTCATAAGCTGAGAGAGCCAAATCTAAGTGCGTATGTATCCTGCCATCAGATTTTGGACTGATCATGTTTTGCCTAAAGCACCTAAAAGGTCCTTGCTCAGTACATTTGGAGTATATACAAGACATTGTTGAGCTCTTGTAGTCAAGAACACAATATTGAAACCCACTTTAGTTTACCTATACTCTTCAAGAGGTGGGAGTGGGGGTTAAAACATTAAGAATTGCCTTGAAATGTCTGTCTTCTGTCAGGAAATATCTTATGGTAACTGGGCAGCAGTAATCTTTACAGAAGGGAAAGGAAGTGAATAGGAGTAAGATGGTGTTTACTTCATAAATATTACTCACTAAAATGTGTGAAGAATTTGAAAACAGCTTTATTGGTAAACTACATTTGTGCAGTTTAACAGTTTTTAGGTGGTTCTCTCAAAGAAATAATTCATATGTTGTCAAATCCTTCTAGGAGAAGAGAGGGTATTGTTGTTGTTTGCTTCAAGTTGGTGTGCACTTATGGTGGCCCTATGAAAAAGAGACCCCCAGGAGATCCTGTTATTAACAGTGCTTTTCAGTTCTTCCAGACTCAGAGCCAGGGCTTCCTCCCTTGAGTCAATCTAATACAGTCTACTTCTTTACTCATTGCCTTCAACATTACTGAGCATTATCCTCTTTTCCAGTTAATCATGTTGTCTCATTTAGTGGTCAGTGACCCCATCAATGTTTGCAGAAGCGATGAGGCAGT
The DNA here is from genome assembly GCA_948472985.1 of Iguana delicatissima. Classification (NCBI taxonomy): domain Eukaryota; kingdom Metazoa; phylum Chordata; class Lepidosauria; order Squamata; family Iguanidae; genus Iguana; species Iguana delicatissima. The sequence continues at coordinate 408,432 of CAOKZL010000063.1, forward strand.
CAATACTGTACTGCATGTTTTGGGAAGAAATTATGCCTCTGTTTAGGCCTCTAAGGATGAATCCATTAGTAGAGTTCACATTTTTATAAAAATACTACATTGAGTCATGTGTGAGAACCTGATCAGAATGTTCCATAATAGTACAATGCCTGTGGTAGTTAGTGTGATATAATTTTTACAACCAGCCACTTTGAGGATGTTAGGTGTTATAGTCCAACACATTTTGGGGTTGACAGATTGGAAGAGTCTGGCCAAATGGATACCTGTTCTCTTTTGTCAACTGCTTTCAGGCCAGGTCCTGAACCTTTGAGTATAAGTCCCCATTGTGTCCCCCATACCCTTTTGGTTTTTCATATGCTCCATGCTTTGATTTCAGCTTAGCACAAGTCTAGTTACTAATTAAGTTAACAGGAAATCATCACATAAAACAACTCTTTTGTGAATGTTCACAAATATGTGAGTGTACAATACAGTCAGCCCTCCACGTTTGGTTTTCACTTTCGCGAATTTGATTACTCACAAATTATTTGCTGACACCTCTGCTGCCTCTCTATGACATTTTTAATGGGGACTGCAAGCCTCATGAGACTGAGAAACTGCAAACAAGGCTTGTAAGTCCCTATTAAAAATAATGTGGGGCAGCAGTGGAGGTGGCAGTAAGCCCCACCAGCCACCCACTTCTGCCCTGTGAAGGAACCCTGATGTCTCAAAGGAATCCATGGTGGGTTGAATATGGTGACCATACATTTTGTGTGTGTTAAATATGGTTTGGGGGAGGGCCTAGAGTTATTCACAATTTTTCCACTTTCATGCATGTTCTATGCCCCTAGCCCTTGCGAATGTAGAGGAATAACTGTAATTAACTATTAAGGACCTAAGATTCAGCCACCTCTCATTGTGGCTTTTGGCAGGAGAGGAACAGGTTGCTTACCTGTAACTGGTTCTTCGAGTGGAAATCTGTGCCCTCATACATTAGGAGCTTTCGCGCCTGTGCAGTAGCGTTCAGAAGATTCTAGAGCTCATTAGCTTTGGCGGGAACCCCTCCCCCACGTCGGTACTGTGCATGCTCCTCCCGCCGACTAACAGTCTCTCCTCAGTTCTGGTCCACCGAAGCAGATGGGACCTGAAAAAGAGGGAAAGACAGGGCGGGGATGTATGAGGGAATAGATGACCACTCGAAGACCACAGTTACAGGTAAACAACCTGTTCTTCTTCTTCGTGGTCTCTGTAGCTTACCAGTAGGATGGTGGGTCAGGTCCCAGATCCTAGAGCACAGAAGACAGCACAGCTCGTCCGATCCGGGCATCTCTCCTGGACTGGCAGTCGAACCTGTAGTGGCGCACGAAGGTCGATGGCTGGGACCAGGTCGCCACACGGCAGAGTTCCGACAGGTCGACGCCTCGCAGGAGGGCAGCAGATGTCACCATGGCCCTGGTGGAGTGGGCCCGAAGCAGGTCTGGCGGAGGCTTCTTGGCAAGCTCGTACACCAGGTGGCGTTCTCCACTTGGAGAAACACTGGGTGGATACCTTGTGGCCCCTCTGGCGCCTGCCATAACAGACAAACAGATGGGGTGTCTGTCTGTAGGCCGCAGTCTTGTCTTTGTAAAAAGCCAGCGCCCGACGAACATCCAGGGAGTGGAGGGACCGCTCCAGAAGTGTAGTCGGGTCAGGGTAGAAGGCTAGCAGGATGATGTCCTGGCTCAGATGGAAGCTGGACAGGTATGGTTCATCGCACCATAGCCAGTACGGTGCTGCGAGGATCACGTCCGCGAGGTGTTGGAACGCTCTCAGGGCCTTGTGGATCGGCAGCAGCTCGAGAGTGTTGATGTGGAGGAACAGCTCTTCGTCCATCCACAGGCCTCGGACCCGGAGATCACTGGTGCGCCGGCCGAAGAGCGAGGCATCCATCGTTACCATGACCGATGGCTTGGGTTCGCGGAATGACATGCCTGACAGGAGGTTCCTGTACGACTGCCACCACAGGAGCGATCGGCGTGCCTGTTGGGGCAGGCAGTATCGGCACCGCTGGTCGTCCCAGAGTGGATCGAAGGCCCTGACGAACCAGTGCTGGAGCGGCCGTGCACGTAACCTGGAGAGGTAGGTTACGGCAGTGGTTGAGGCCATGTAGCCGAGGAGGTGTTGAATCCTCCTCGCTGACATCGTCGAGGACTCGAAGGCAGCGGACGCCGCCCGACGAAGCGTCCACGCCCTTTTGTCCGGTAGGAAGGCCCTCGCCGATACCGAGTCAAGGGTCGCCCTGATGAAGTCGAGAACCCGGGTGGGCTCGAGGTGGGACTTCTTGGGGTTGACCCTGAGTCTGAGCTGAGTGAGAAGAGACAAAGTCCAATGAATGTCCCTGTACAGCAGTGGTTCTCAACCTGTGGGTCCCCAGATGTCCATGGACTTCAGCTCCCAGAAGCCCTGAGCATTGACCATAGTGGCTGGGGCTTCTGGGAGCTGAAGTCCATGAACATCTGGGGACCCACAGGTTGAGAACCACTGCTGTACGGTTTCTGTTTGCAGGATGCCACCAATAGCCAATCGTCCAGGTAAGGGTAGACAGAGACGCCCTTCGTCCGCAGGAAGGACAGGACCGGAGCCATGCACTTGGTGAACACCCGCAGTGCGGTGGAAAGACCGAACGGCAGCACCCGGTACTGGTAGCTGGTGCCGTCAACCACAAACCGTAGGTATCTCCTGTGCTGCGGGCAGATCGAGATGTGGAAATAGGAGTCTTTGAGGTCTATGGACGCAAACCAGTCTCCTCGCCAGAGGAAGGGGAGGATCGAGGGCAGCGTGACCATCTTGAACCTCTTGGGGTGGATGTACTCGTTCACCCCTCAGAGGTCTAGGATGGGCTGCAGGGAGCCGTCCGCCTTCGGTACGGTGAAGTACCTCGAGTAGAAGCCGGTGGTCTTGGCTGAAGGCATGAGTTTCTTGATCGCTCCCTTTTCAAGGAGGGACTGGAGCTCTTCCAGTAGGGCCGAGCTGGCCGGGGTGGAGTAGTAGACGCCCCGTGGCGGAATATCTTGGAACTCGATGGCGTATCCCAGGCAGATGATGGTAAGTACCCAGGAGTCCGCAGTGATCTCCTGCCAGTGATCGAGGTGCCTGGCCAGGCTCGGATGATGAGTGAGATCTACTGGAAGGGCGAAGGATGGCATGAGTGGAGTTCTGTGGAGGCCGTCAAAAGCAGGACTTCACTCCAGAGGACGACTTCTTTGACGACGAAGATGGACGCCGTCTAGGAAGCCGCCTCGAAGCTGAAGACGTCGACGGCCTCAACGCGGTCGACCGCGGGGACTGCGGCTGGTACGCCGATGATGAGGAGGACCTTCTCCACGGGGGCCTCGGCTGGAAGGTGCGGCGAGATTGGGCCAGCTGGTTGATGCCCATCTTCTTCGCTGTCAGCCGGGCCTTGACAAGGTGATCCATGGCCTCGTCGGTGGAGGTGTGGAAGAGCCCTTCGCCGTCGAACGGAAGATCTTCAATCCGTCGACGGTTGTCCTCCTGAAGCCCAGAGGACCAGAGCCATGCGTGGTGTCGGAGGGCTACAGCACCAACCATCACCCTCGAGGTGGCTTCCACGGCATGCTTCGAGGTGGCGATCTGCTGGGTAGCCATCGCAACGGCCTCGCTGAAGATCTGAGTGGCTGAGGCGCGTGACTCCTCTGGCAGGTCAGCGAGCAGGGGTGCGAGTCGGTCCAAGAGGTTCCAGTGGTAAACCGCGAGGCAAGCCATCGTGTTCACCGTCCTGGCCACCAGGGACAATACCGAGTAGAACCTTCGGCCGAAGGCATCGAGCTTCCGTCCTTCACAGTCCGGAGGGGTGGTATGTGCCTGATTACCTCCCTTCGTCTGGGCCAACTCGACCACGATGGAGTTCGGTACAGGGTGGTTGAAGAGGAACTCCGCGTTCTCCTTCTGCGTCCTGTACAGATGCTCCAGCCTATGCGGGATAGGCTGCGCTGACGCTGGCTTCGCCCATGGCTGCTTCATCGCTTCCACCAGGGTTGGTAGGAACGGCAGCGGTGCGGTCAATGGCGGGCGGGCTTCCAAGTACTGGAAGACCGGGTCCTGGGCATGTGGAGCAGGTTCGGTCACCTTGAGGCCAAGGGCTGTGGCCATCCGGAGGAGGATCGCTGAGAACTGGCGGACATCCTCCAGTGCAGACTCCGGGCCTGGCTCCCCGAAAACCAGCGGCGGGGACTCATGAGAAGAAGGGGTGGACTCAGCAGAGTCGGAGTCCGAGTCGTAAGAGTCGCCAGATGGAGTTGGCGACCTCTCCGCCTCCTTCTCCTCAGCTGGCCTATGGGCCCGAGGTGCCAGGGTGACTGCTGGAGCTGCAGGCTGTGTCGGTACCGGTGCGGCCGATGTCGTGACCGGTACCGGAGTCACCTGCAGGGGCACGATGGCAGGCCTAGGACGGTGTGCCGCCTGTGTGGTAGACGTCGCAGCTACTGCCGATTGGGCCACGGTGGGCCGTGGCGCCAGGTGGGTAGCTGTGGCCGTCGTCTGCGGGGGTGGAGAAACAGCCTTGCAGTGGGGTGAGGGCTCCTGGGACTGTCGGTGACTCGGCGAATGACGCAGCGGTGACCTTTCATAGCGGGGGTAGTAAGCCTCCCGCTGTGGTGAGCGAGACCAGCGGCGAAGTGACCAGTACCGTGGATCTGGATGGTACCGGTCCCTGTATGATGGCGAATAGGAGTAGTAGGAGCCAGCCGGCTCGTGCCACACCTGCTCCTGGGCGTACCTCCCTAGGTAGGCAGGGAAGTAGGCGCTCTCGGCCGAGTGAAGTCTCTCCAGGCGCATCTCCCGATAGCGCGGGGATGGAGGCCTGGCCCGCTGCTCCGGCGAGCGGGACTCATCGTGTCGAGAGGCTGGGCGCTGCCTGACCACAACCTCCTCTCGGCGTTCTACCGAGGGTGGACGGCGACTTGGCAGAGTGATCTCCGCAATCAGCTCAGACGGCTGAGAGAGCGAGGCCTGCACGACCTGCTCCTCATCCGACACCTCGAGGATTTCCTGTTCCTCCGGAGGCTCCTCTTCCTCAGGGAGCTCCATTGGTTCAGGTTCCTCGGTGGGCTGGGTGGGTGGTGGAATCGGAGGTCGCACCACTGTCGGTGGAGAGCGCCGCTTCTCCTTCCTCTTCTTCTTTTTCTTCTCCCCCGCACCATCTGTGGCGGGGCGCTTCTTCTGGGCCGGGGTAAGCGGCTTGGAGGAGGAGGAGGCCTGCGAGCCCGCAGGATCCTCACGTGCCCGAGTTGCCGAGATCTTAGGAATCCTCGGCAACTTCATAATCGGTAGCAAGCCGATGACGTCGAGGGCACGGCAGCTGCCGCTGCTGCCGAGGAAGAAGAGAAGGTCGGGCGTTTCTCGGCCATTGTCTCAGGTCTCTGTGCGCGCAGAGATTCCTCCCAGCAGTGGGATTTTAGCCTTGCTGCCCTGTTACGGAGGGTCTGATGGGTGAACTCTCTACAGATAGGGCAGGCTTGAACGTTGTGCCCCTCACCCAAACAGAGCAGCCACTTAGAATGCCGGTTGAAAAGGGCGACCTTCCTTCCACAGGAGGCGCACCGTTTGAAAAGAGCCGACATAAACCGGGGGCAAGGGTAAAGGAGAAGTCCGAGAACGCCAATACAGTCCGAGATCCGAAATCGTCAACAGCCAGAAAAAAGGGTCAAACCGATCAAAAGAATACCAAGCCAAGTCCGAAATCCGAGAGGGGTAGTAAAAATCCAAATCCGAAGTCAAAACACCAAGAAATCCAACAAGCACAAGGAAAGAACGCAAGCCAACAAGCAGAACCTTCTGTACGCTGAGGCGGACAAGAAAGAACTGAGGAGAGACCATTAGTCGGCAGGAGGAGCATGCGCAGTACCGACGTGGGGGAGGGGTTCCCGCCAAAGCTAACGACCTATGGAATCTTCCGAACGCTACCGCACAGGCACGAAAGCTCCTAATGTATGAGGCACAGAGACCACGAAGAAGAACTGTTTATGTTCTGTAGGACAGATGTTTAAAGCAAGTCACACTCCTCTGTGCACAGCCTGGACACCTGAAGGTGCAATCTTGTTTAGTCTGTCAGAACTCGTGTTAGGATGGCATGCAGATCTATGAGGTTAATGTCTAAAAATCCTGCTTCTATAGGGTATTGGCTGTGAAATTATTTTGACTGGAAGGTGTTTGGAGTTTTAATCTTACTGCCTACTAAATTTGTTGAATTACATTCACCATCATGCAAGCTGATTTCTGCTTGCACAACCGGATTTTCCCTTGCTCTCCTCTTCTTGTCTGCCCAACTTCTTCAAGGCTTCCCCCAGCCAGTGGATCAGACTTGGGAGAGCATGGGGAGGGAGCTGCCCAGAGATGAGAGAGAATCTAGTCTGCTGGCTAATGAGACAGCAATGGATATCACTAATTTGTCTTCTTTATATAATTTAAAATATTGGTATTGGTTGTTGCTTTGAGATTCCTGTATTTCTTATGTTCTTGTCAGACCATCAGCCCTAAATGTACAGAACCACCAATGGAGATGATCATAGCATAAAATGGCCAGTAACTGAGTGTAGTGCTCATACTTGGATACTGTAGGAATCTGGTGAATAAATGAAGATTGCGTCTATTAAGAATCTACAGGACAGATGGTTTGTTTGTCTCTCTCTTGCATGTGTGGTAGGATGAAACAGTGGAAAAAAGCAGTGGGAGGGGGTGAGATTTAATCTGAGAATCACTCCAGCTGTATTTATAGTTACCCTTAAACTGTTTGAAAATGATGTTTATATTAGACTACTTGTGCATGAGTCCTGGCGTTTGAGTAAGAGCAGAGGCAGAATTTTGAAGTTGCCACCATCTTAGCAAAAACATACAAAGCTCCAGTCTGCTTTATTTGTACAGTTTAGCTTCAGACGTATCCAATCTGTGTGTAAGTCCAACAACAATCTACCTACTGCAAATTTCTGAAACTTAGCCATATTGAGCTTTTGTAAATGGCTGATCAGCAAATCAGCAGTTGAAGAAGATCAGAACCACCAAAGCACTGACTTTGATCCAGCATTGGCTGGATTCAGACTTTGTCATGCTTAGACTCACTGAAACCAATGACGTATGAGATCGAAGGTGGGTGGGTGGTTCATATTCATGAAAACTATGTCTGGATCTAACCCATGATGATCTGCCAGGGTTTTTAACCAGTGGACCACCAATGCAAGAGGAAGCTGCTGCTGGTGGTTGTACCAGCAAAATCCACCATGTTTGGACGCACTGCGGTAGCAGTACACAGAAACTGTTATAAAACACAGCATGGGCCAGTTGAGAATTATGCAGCTATGTGCCCCCTTGATAGCCAGCATGGCGTAATGATTTGAGCAAAGGGCTATGACCCTGGAGGCCATGATTTGATTCCCCACCAGGCCATGGAAACCTACTGGGTGACCATGTCACACTCTTAGCCCCAGAAAACCCTGTGATAGGGTCACCTTAGGGTCACCATAAGTCAGAAGTGACTTGAAGGCACACAACAATGCCATCCTGAAGACTATTGTTCCACCAAAATCCTCAGCATTCTTAATATTTAGATGTAACTTGCTTAGGCAATGGCTGCTGCCAGCCAGCATCAGCAGGACACTTTTTTCACTTGCCTCATCTAAGATCCTGCTGTAGATACCTCAGTACAAGCCACTCCAGTTGCTGTTGTAGCTAGATGTTTCCTGGGGCTCTGTCTGCCACAGCAACAAGCTCAAAGTGAGTGTTTTTCTTCAGCTTGACAGCAATACCGACTTTGCTTGTGCACACATCTCCCTTTATCCACTGCTCCTGGCGACCAACTCTTAAAAGAGAGAGAAAGGATAGGCATAGACTGTTGCTGTTTTCTCCACTGCAAGAGAAACTCTTTTCCATTCAAGGCACTCTGATGAGCTGTTGCTTCCTTCCATGTCTCATAAATAGCAGCACGCTCAAATGTAGCCTTATCTCATTTTCTTTATGAGAGAGAAATCCAGGTGAAGGCCAAGGTTGTGCATAGAATGTAAAATGGAAACCTGAAGTGGTAGGCCAGGCATCATTTGTGAAGTTATAATTACACCGCTTCAGTAATCAATTCAATCCAACTGTTATACATTGTTAGGACTATTGCTTGTTACAATTTGTATCTCTGCTACTAGCTGCATTAGTGCAAATCTGAATCAATTTGTACAAGTATTTTTGAGAGAAAAATCTGCCAAAATTATTTCATCATCCATTTTGTAGTTAAACACCCTTATCTGTCAAGCAGTTTGAATGGGATTGTCACTATTTATCCCTGCTCACATCAAAAGGAAGCAAAATGCTAGAAAGAAGCAAGCTTAGCCTTCTCTGTTAATTGTTACAGGCATTTTGCCACTTTCCATTAATTTACTTGCCCTGCATTCTTTAACAGTTTTAATGTATTTTTTCCTAGATAGTTTTATTTGATGTCAAAGAAACAGAAGTCCTTGTTCAAGAGAAATCTTCTTCAAAGGTTAGAAAATTTATGTTGATTGTGCTTTTAGTGGCTCTATTTGTTTCATGCATTCTAAAATGTTCATATAAGGCAATTCACATTTAGTTTATATGGTAAAAAAAATGTACCAAAAATGTGTTTATCTATTGAAATGTGGTGTGTTCATGTGCGTCAGGGCTATTAGTTTGTAGCCCTAAAAAGGTTTTCTAATCCTTGCCTATACACCGAGTAGTAAATACATGATCCCAAATGATTAGCATAAGGCCTTTTCATATTGTTGTTTTTGCCATTGTCAGGTTTTGTTTCGGTACCCTTATACAGACATTTCCTGTGTAGGACGGCGCCTGGACAACAACAATCTATTTGCCTTCTGTAGTGTGTAAGTTTAATATGCATGTACTGTACTTTTTGACATAGGATGAATTTTGAGCCCATTTTTTCTTTGCACTGCAGTGCTTGCTCTGCCAGCTTTAAAATCCTGCAAAACTTGTGTGTAAAAGTAAGGCTTGGTAGAAGCACACTTTTTTCCCATACTTCTTCTAATTGTGATAAAAACCCTCCTTACTTACTACTTCAGAGGATACCCTACAGCAGTGCTTCACTCATTTTTTAATGCTATTTATATCCTGCCCTTCTCCCAGTATTAGGTCCCATGTAAGACTAATCATGGGGTAGAACGAGCCAAGAATTGAAATCTGTCAGCGCCATGTTAAGTGTATTGGCTATGTAGTGATATCATATGTACTTCCTTTATATAGGGCTTCACCAGAATCTCCAGAGCATAGCACCTTTGACTGTCTTGTGTTTGAATCCAATTCTGAAGAAGAAAGTGAGGAAATCATCAGAAGAATTGGTGAGGATAGATGTGCTTTGGAGTTTAACAGTGTTAATTGGATATAATAGCCTTACTACTATTAAGCAGATTGTACTTAGTAGTTTTGTGTTACTGGAATGGCCACTGCTGGTGGAACCCCCACCACTCTTCACTCTGTTAAGATGGGTGAACCACAAGACCTGAAATCACATTATTCCAAATTATACTTACTGAATACATAGCTAGCAATTTTTTAAAGGGCAACAATTGCTACTCAGGCAAGGCTTTCCACTGTTTGTGTTTATATTTCAAAATACCAGTGTCTTGACAACTTAGTATGAATACAAGAAACGTACTAGGGGTATGAGGCATCCAAGTAGCAATTTCATAATATAATCTTAGTGTATTTGATAAAGCCTCTAAGTTTTCAGTTTTCATTTCATTACAGCATCTGTCAAACAAATCTCTTAAGATTTGGGGTAAATGTTTATCGAAAACATTCTCAACATTTAATGTCCAAAAGATACTTAAGCTAATCCATAATTAGAGCAGTATATACTGCCTAATTAAAGTTGCAGAAAAACTGTAGTGACTTATTTGTTTCCTTAGCTGCTGGATTTAAACACACAGAATGGTTTGTCTAAAAAGGGATGCGCTGATCTAGTCCTGGATTTCAGCCAAAAACCTCCTTTTGGAACTCTGCTGGCCTGCAAAGATCCAGTTTCAGAGATACCTTGGCAGGTCAGCTCTTCGATTAAGATGACACTGGGAACAGATTAGAAATCTGCACTGGAAATACTATTTTGGATATATCTTCTACTGGACTCGAAGATTTTTTTACTGCCACTTTTTCATAATGTTTGCACTGACACTTTCAAAATTTGGAATAAAATTAAGCACAAGCCATGGATTTGCATACTATTTGTATTAACCAAAATTTCTACATTGAAAGTGATACATGTTCAGTGTAAATGAATAAGACATTAAAGAATCTGCTGCATAGCAAAACAATTCTATTTCTCAACATGTGCTGTGACTTCACTTTTTATTCATGTTGGCCGAAATAATTGTTAGCCCAAATAATTGTTAGCCCCAGATAGAACAGCCTCAACAAACCAGTGGAGCTGTACTCTTACAGAAATCACACTGATCCAGTATGGTCACTGGAACTAGCAACCTGAGGACGAATTTTAAGTCACATCTCAGAATTAACCACTTGGCCTTCCACACAAACACCCCAAATAACTTTGTATCCACTGCAGGGAGCCATTGCTAGTAAGCTAGGTACAGAGGCCTCCACCCATCAGAGAGAACAGAGCGGGCTTTATTTTAATAATATTCTAGCCTACCTCACTTTGGTTAGTATACATGTGATAATAGTCAAGGACAGGAACATAATAGTTCTTTCAGCTATTTCCTTAAAAAGGCAAGTTACCTTAAGAAGCCTAGCTTTAAAAGGCAGCAGCAGGAGGGAGTTCTTTTAAAAATATTAATTCTCTAGGCTTAAATTTAGTGTGGGTGCTTACATCACGTAATCTGTAACCTTTAAAAACTAGTAGTATTGCTCAATTCTCACTTTGTTCTTTAAATTACTGCCATATTCACCAATTTTAGATTACACAATTACTGCAACTGGGATTGTATACAAAGCAAGTAACAGGCTTACTTGATTCAAGAATATAAAAGATAGCAATACTACTTTTCCCACAACAATGACAAGACTCCTTATGTGAATGTAAAACATTTAATTTAAAAATGTTGACACTACAATATATAAAATAGCTATTATAAATGCACATAGTGTATTCTATAGCTGCCAGGTTTACGTTTTTAGGAAACTGTAAGTTACACTGTGGTTAAGACTTGTAGTTTCACCCTTCTGAAAGTCCATTCTATCACAGTGGTGTATGGTCAGACTTAACAGCCCCAATTGTTAAACACTTGGATCAAGTTATAACCAGTTTTATTGCAAAAGGACCCTGTACACATTTATATCAATTCTAGTACCTTACAATTTTAGCTACCCAACAAGTCATTAACATACAGAAACATGCATGAAAAGCAAGAAAGATCACCCATCCCTTCTGCATATTAGCAACTTGTCACTGTTGAGCAACAAGGCTCACATCACTGAGTTTTATGTGAACAGTCACTTTTAGCATTCATCCTGAGTGAAAGATGGAATGACTTAAGTACAAATGTAACATATTATAAACAATTTCATACAAAAAAGTCACGAATCAAAACCAAAGTATTTTACAGAATTTACTACAAAACACCATAAAAACTGCCTCCACTCAAGCTCTCTCCCCCGTATCCTACGAGCCAACTGGATATCTTTGGGCATGATGGTGACTCTCTTGGCATGGATGGCACACAGATTTGTGTCTTCAAAGAGGCCCACCAGATATGCTTCACTGGCCTCCTATTTTAAGACAAGACAAAGACAGATGCTGTTAGTTGTAATATATTCTCCCTCTGTATTCAATGCATATATTGACACTAGTTCTTGCATTGAACACAACCATACCTGCAGTGCACCAATGGCTGCACTCTGGAACCTCAAGTCTGTTTTGAAATCTTGGGCAATCTCTCTTACCAACCTCTGGAACGGAAGCTTGCGAATCAAAAGTTCCGTGGACTTTTGGTAACGTCGAATCTCACGCAGTGCTACAGTACCAGGCCTAAAAAACAAGGTATACATCTGTATCAAAAAACATAAGCAAATCCAATCCAGCAAATGCTGGTGATGTCTAACATAGATCTCTTATAATCACACCATTTGCAACACAGGATAGTATGATATGATGAAGAACCCTCCAACTCAACACTATATAAAACTACTGGTTGCATAAAAAACACATTAACACAAGCCAGCTTTGTAAGGAACATACTCCCACTCCCAAAAATCCCATCACTTCCTGTGATGCGTTCGGCTGGCATGGTGCAATTTGCTACTTTTAAAACGCTCATTTTTTTAAAAAAAAAATACCTGTAGCGATGAGGTTTCTTGACTCCACCAGTAGAGGGAGCACTTTTCCGAGCAGCTTTGGTAGCCAGCTGTTTACGTGGAGCTTTGCCTCCAGTGGATTTACGGGCAGTCTGCTTAGTACGGGCCATTTCCCCTTACGTTTCTACAAGAGGAAACAGACACGATATGGCACCATAAATGCTTGCCTGGTACTACTCCCCAGCGTTGTACATAAAGCAGTTCTCCTCTCATTTCAACGAATACCTCTATTTGCACTCTAACCCCCTTCTACCGCGGGACAAACCCGAGAGGATTAACAGCGGCAGATGTCAGCGGGCAGCCCCCTCCGCGCTGGCACGCAGCCAACCGAGGCCATCCCCCGCGGAACACGAGGCGAGTCGCGCCATGCCGCCCACGCGCGGGGGCTACAACCGGCGCGCAGCACCCCCCCACGCCCGTAACTCCGTTGCCACGGATACAGTCGCCTCATTCTCTCCCCCTACCGCGCAGGCGGCGTCGGAACAAAGCGGCCTTCACCTTTATACTCCCCCAACCCCTCGCAAAAAACGCTCCTTAAAAAACAAGAGCTGTACACCGCACTTTCAATCGAAAATACCCTTTTCCGTCCCGAACCGAAACTTACCACTTTCTGAAATAAATCGCTTAAAGAAGAAACACTTCCGCCCTCCGCTGCTGCTTTAACACGTCCTCCTCCGCCCCCAAAGATCCCGTAACTGTCCCCTCCCAGGCGCGGGACATTGCATTTATACAGGGAGGGGGCCCATAACGTCATGACCTCACAATACAGAAACGCAGCGCGCGGAACCATTGGCGTCTACCTCCGCCGGCGCCATGACGTCAACCGACACAAAGGCTATTTTCCCGGATCTCGCACGTGATTGGGTGAAACCTCGACAGCCCATTGGTTATTAAAACAGCACGCTGATTGGCTACCATGAGCTAAAGCAAGCCAATGAGAATTAGACCAAGCGACTGCCTCCGATTGGGCGACAGAAACATAGTTTGGATCCTACTTTTTGTTGCAAAGCTCCACAATGGAAAGTCAATGGGAAAGAAAAGCAGTTCGTCTTGAGTGTCCCAGACCCAATGGAGAGAGCAAATGTAGGAAAACAGAGCCGCACACATGGGGGACGGGGAAATTATAAGACGGCTGGGAAGGGTGTGCTCGTGTGTGACGGTGTACGTCGGGTGTCGCAGCGACACATCAAGTGTTAACATATAAATGTTTGATGTTTCAATGTGTTTAGAAACTAATATTTATTAGACAATATGGTACAAAGCACAGCATAATATGTTATTTCTTCAGTTTCTTAACAACTATAACTGAGGTATTCTAAGGTCAGTAAACTCATCCCCCATCAAAAGACAGGACAGAACAAATAATAAAGGTTAGTTACTAAAATACAAATACTACACCCGAGCAGGGGGACCCTATGAGTTCAGTGCGCACGGTAGTTTACTTGTGTGAGCAAATCGCCGTGTTTAGCAGCAGTAAACAGTCACGTGTATTTACAAAGCTCTTTAAAAACATCAAAGGTATCCATACTGCAAATGTAAATATGCTCATTCCACCTTTATTATAGAGACTCGCTGTAGGTTTGAGAATTAGGGCCCCATGCTGTGGTGTACGCTGTAAAACACACTGTAAAGTGTTTGTGTCTTCAAGTGACCTATAAACTTATGACAGCCCTATGAATTCTTCATAGGGTTTTCTTGGGCAAGGAATATCCAGGTGTGATTGTGCCAATCCCTTCCTCTGAAATATAGCCTACAGCACCCGGTATTCACTGGCGGTCTCCCATCCAAGAACTAACCAGCCTGCTTAGCTTCCAGGATGAGATGGGATCTGGTGCCTTTACGGTATTTAGGCCACTGAGAAGTATACAGAACTGAACTACGTGATATACACAAATGCAGGTCTATTTTTGTATACATCTTTTATGCATGAACTGCAGCTTAAGGCCATTTCTGCACTACAGTGTCATAGTGCTGTTCTTCCACTTTCAACATCCTGTGGAATTCAGGGGCTTGTAGTTTTCTGAGGCCCAAGAGCTCTCCGGCTGAGAATTCTAAAGTCCCCTCCCTAAACTGAAAACCCCAGGATAGGATGTCAACAGCGGAATAAGAGCACTGTGTAGTACAGAAATGGCCTAAGTTAGAAAGACAAAGATAGCCGGTCCAAATACACTAGCTTTTTTGTTAATATACTTTACAATTTGTTATATTTTTTTTAAACATACCTGTTGCTTTACAAAGTAACAGAAGCAAAGAAGCCTGGTTGTATTGGTTGGCACTAGTTCACAACTAATAAAACAAACACAAAACTTTTATTTGCTTGAGCACTTTTATTAAGGATCAATCTGTGTCAAAGAAACAAGGATAATTTCCCACATGTTCTCATCAAATTCAAGCAGAGGCTAGAAACAATTGAGCATCTACAGTCGGCCTCTGCATCTGCGGATTCTGTATTCAGGGATTCAACCAACCATAGCTTGAAAATATTCCCCTACCAAAAAAATCTATAGAGTGAACTTTGATTTTGCCATTTTTTTAAATAAAGGATGCCATCTTACTACACCATTGTACATAATGAGACTTAAGCATCCACAAATTTTGGCATCCATGGCATCCCTAGCAGATAGCAAGGACCTACTGTACTTTGGACCTTACTAAATCTTAGTCCCATTGACTAATAGGATTGTAATTTCACTGATAGAGGTTCTACTAAAGCACTGTGTGTTCAGAGTAATGCAAAATGATTACGTTTTAAAATAGACTTAAAGAGATGTAATTAAATAACAGTCATTTTAGGTATTATTTTTTATTGAGGAGCATCTCAATAGAAAACAATTGTGTATTATTCAGACTGCAGTCCTACAACCCAGGAGTAAGAATCATGATTTTTTGGAGTACAGTCCCAGCAGTCCTTGCTAAGCCTAGTCAGTGATAAGGAATGCTGGGAATCCCAGTTCAGCAACATCTGGAGGGCAAAATAATTTCAACCTATGCCATATCCATTGAGCTACACGTTCATTCGGCTGAACTCAACAGGGCTTCATTCTAAACATGTGTGTGCGTACACATATGATTATTCTCTTACAATACCGCAGGTTCAAAGAACAGACACCATAGTTCTATTATGAACATTCTCATTTTTTTTAAAGATATGTCGCTAAACTATAGTAGGAATTAAACAACCCTAAAACTACTTTTGTTTCACAGCATATACTTTAATCCCCCACTTCTTTGTTACGGTACACTTTTTGGATCAATTAGTCTATAATGGGACACCCTAAACACACATCCTTAAAAAGGAAAGAAAGTCAGTTGGACCTTTGAAACTGATTTATTTTAGCATTACCTTTCATGGATTGCTGTCCACTTTCTCAAATGCACTAGTGAAATGCAACATCAATGCCTTTTTTGGACATAAATGTTGTATTTAATCTCCAGTATATAATGTACCCTTACTTTATGTATTGTTCTTATATTGTATGCTTGATCTTTGTTGTACATTGCTTTGAAATCTTCATATAAGCAATTTATATATTTTTGTAAATTAAATAAACGATGTGACTTCCCTCCATCTATAATTATAATGCAGTTCAACCAATTTAAGTTCCTCGTAGCATAGGTAGATTAGTTCAATGGAATTAAATGGAAGTACTCAAGAGGAGACAGAGTGAGAAGTGGAGGATTTGTGATATAGAAAGGTTAAGACAAGTAAGAGGTGGGGACTTTCATCTGATAACTTTACTTTCCCCTTCCCCTCACTTGTAAAACATTTTTTATTATGACAAATCAACATCCCCCTCACATCAAAGCATGATCTTGCTGGTAAAAGTCTAAGGCTGAACCAATGGTGCTCCTTGCCAACACTAGTAGCTGCCTCATGCATCCCTCATCACTGCTGCTTCAGTAAGGATAGTAGCCCTTACAAAGGAGAGTCAAATAGCGTCTTCATGTCCTACTAAGGTATCAGACTCTGGTTCCTAACACTGTGGCATAGTTTTGTCCTGTTCCACAGCATTTGATGGGAGCTATTGTGTCACAAGTGTTGACTGCATCACAAGTACAGTAAGGGACAGGGTTAAGCTGTATCTCCGACTATAACCAGTTCCAAACAGGACATTATAGGTCACTCATGTTCTATCACAGCTTTCAGAAATTAAAGATAAGGCATGCTTATAAGGCTATCCTAACAAACCTATTTGACCAAATAATTGTACTTGAGAGGTGAGGGGAAGGACTTGTCTCCCTACCTACTATTGGCCAGATGCCTTTTTCACAAGTTACAAATCAGCCTAATTCTAATAAAATTCACTTAGCAATAAGACCATTTGATTTCAATTGGGTTTATTTTTCTGAATAAAGATGGTAAGCATCAAGTACTATCATATACACACACAAGACTTCTATCTTATGCATCTCTTATACCCCACTGAATATAGTGGCTTATAGTGGTTTAAATAAAGGTAAGAAATGGGCTGTAGAGAAATAGCATTAAAATGAGTTATTCTGATACATAACCTGCTTTAACTGTACTACTGAAATAAGAATGATTGTAGCACCTTGTACGTACATTTTTGTAGGCTTATTAGGTATTTCATCCAAAATATCTATACAATGACAAGATACTATGGCAAAGATTTCCAGAGAGATAGGCAAGCAAGATTGTTTCAGCAAGTGGACCAAGTCTTGTAGACTCAAAAAGTAACATAGTCCTCGTAGCACAAAATTTTGTGGATTAGAGACCTCTTCAGCAGGTGCACCTGATAAAAAGTGGACTCTGAACCACGAAAGCTCATGCCACAGGACCTCTGTTGTAAGGATGTAACCATTTTGTACACGTGTGACGTAGTTTCTGACAGGCTGGTAGCACGTATTCAGCTACCTCGCAGCCGCCGCAAACAATAGCTCATCATGCTCCAAAAAGCAAACATCGAAGCATTATACGAGTTGAATGTCATCTAACCAACTGCCCCCAGTTCATTTTTTCCCCGTGTGGTTTCTCAACAAGAAGCACATTTTCTCATTCCTATATCCCGGCCTTCCACGTAATCCTCAGAAGGGCACAAATCTCTACAGCTGCATATTCTTACGAGCCTTCCATAGGAAGTAAGGTTGAAGTTTCTTGACGCCTAGCGACACTTACTTGCAAGTAAATATCTTTACGACAGGGCTTTTAACAGTTTACGTGCAACTACGATTTATTTAAACTGTGGCCCGCATAGTCCTGCTCTTGCTTAAACCCGCTTGAGCGCAATCCTCGAAGGACCACAGCTCCCGTGAGCCCCCGCTGTTGCACATCCGGGTCTGCAAGCGCAGGGTGATCCTGGAACTTGTAGTTTTACAGGCCGGAAGGCCATGAGAAGAAAATGGGGACTTTCCGCCACCACCGGGACTACAAGCCCCAGCATGCTTTGGGTAACCCGGGGCGGTAATGGCGGCGGCAGCGCCTGCGCATTGCGGTCTCCGTGCGGACCGCGCAGAGTGAATAATAAAGCTCTCCTCCTCGGTGGTAGCGGGCGGCGGAGGAGGAGCGGAAGGCAGGAGCATGTCGAAGGGCCCGGTAACGGCAGGGCCTCCTGCGACCGGGCCGGTGGCGCCCGCCAGCGCGCTCCAGGCGCAGCCCGAGAAGCCGCAGCACTACACGTACGTAGCGAGAACACCCGCAGCCGCCACTTACTACTACTGTCGCTGCCGCCGCCGCCGCCGCGCCGCCGCCGCCGCCGCCGCCGCACCCCTCCGCCCGGCGCCCGCCCGCCCGCGCGCCACACACGCCTGACGTCAGCGGGCAACGTGCGGCACGCGCGCACGGAAACCAAACGGCCCGCCCGGAACCGGCTGGAACCGGTCGCGGCCGGCCTGGGCCGGTGGAATTTTGCCTGAGTGGGAGGGGGCGGGGCAGGAGCCGACACCCCCCTTCTCGCGCCTTTTCGCGCGGGTGCGCGCCGAGTAGCCCTACGTGCACACACACACAGGCCCCCCGCAACAGTCTGAGGCGCGCAGTGGGCCCATGATGCGTTGCGCACCCCAGTGGTTCCCCTGGCACCATGTTGGCCTGAGAGGAGTTAGTGGCGAGCGAGGAGGAGGAGGAGGAGGAGGCGGAGGGTGCCTGTTCCTCTCATCCGTCTCTGCCCGCGGCCCTCCCCCACACTTCTGCTTGCCCTGGCCAGTCCCTCCCCGTCACCTCCATCCTTCTTCCACCTGCTACCAGTACCTCATATCATCAAGTAGGACGATAACTGCCGAATGTTGAATTCCCCCCCCCTTTACTGAAATACCTGTGGAGTGATATGGCCCTGGGCTTGTGCTGAAAACAAGTAAAGATGTCCCTTATTTTTCTAATGTTGTTTCTGGAATGAGGGACTTGCCTCATAAAGGATGCAAACTGTTAGAGTTCTTTGATTTTCCTTGCCAGTAGCGGTTGTTAGGGCTAGTGAGTGTTTCTTGCCACGGGTGGCAATTGAAATTTCAAACTGATGTGATTTCTATTGAGGGCAATCAAACACTATTGTTATGATATACTGGATGCCAAACCCCAAAGGATGTCAGGTAGAGTAATTCAATATGCTCATAAAATGATACTTTTAAAGTAATGTATAAGAAGTGGTTGTTTCTTCTATCATATCAGAGTAGTACAGACATTTTATTTTGCTAATGTAAAAATAAAGAGGCAGTTTGAATCCTGAAGTAAGTAGAGATTTGTGGGTTTTTTTGTTTGTGTGAGGAAAATAATGTTTACCGTTTGGCTCAAATCCTGGTAAATTCTTGGGATCTAATTGCAGGAGTAGCTGGCCTAGGTAATATAAGTATTTTAGAGGTGTCAGTAAACATAGTGCTATTGTAATACTATCAACCTGTAGCATTGCATAGCGGTTCTCAACGGGTGTGTGTCTGTCTGTCTATATTCATACATAAAAACTGGCCGGAGATGGTTGGACTGGGACTGTTCACCTTTATGAATTATAAACACCTATTGGTTACCAGCATTGTGAGCTGTGTCAAGGGCAGGAGAACCAGGATTCAAATGTTTAAATACAAATACAAATGTTTAAATACATAAATTATCCCACAGATAGCAACGTTACTATACTCTGACATCACTATTAATTGGTTTTAACCTTTTTGTAATGGGATTACTTATTATAGGGCAGACTTGCCTCACTTGTAAATCAGAAGATGCTGTTGTAGATGTGTATTGGCTCAGTACCATTGCAACTTTGCATAATGGTTGGTGTGTTCATTCTACTAGTCAGCCACGATAAAGTTGGCTTTAATTTAAGGCCTGGTATGCAAGTTGTATTTATATTATTTTGTGTCACAAATGGTGAAATAAGTCATAGTGGGTGTACAAAATATTATTTTTAAATGTCTGTGAGCTGGTTCTAATGCCTAACCCCAGCTGTTTCACAACTGTAACAGTTTCTTGTAGATATTACTGTTTTTTCCCCTCATTTTGTATCCCTCAAAGGTTCCTTGTTATTATTTCTGAAATGCTTGTTGGATAACGCTTGCTCTCATACTTCACAGGATTGATGTTTAAGAAATAGGTAAAATGAAATAAGGTTGTGTTGCTCTGCTGATGGAATGGCTTCCCCCAGTTGAGTGGATTGTTCTGTGTCCACTGGCCCCCATGTATCCTAAAATCTGCTTCAGAGGCTTGGGGAGCAGATTTTAGAGGTGTGCAGGGATGAGTAAAGGTTGCTTGTGCAGGTGAAGTCCTTTCATGTGACATTAGATGCAGTCTGTTTTTGGTTTTATGTATGCTTATAGTTGAATTTCACTTTATTCACTGGCCTTTATTCTCAAATAAGCTTTTGTGCTCTTGAAGCTAATATGTTTACTTATGTTTTTGTAAGGAAAGGGCATGTGTTTCATGGTCTTCATGATGTCTAATAAGGAAATGTTGCTGCAATTTGTTCTTTATGCACCTCTCTGTCAAAATGCTGATGATACATGGTGTGTATTGCAAACATTCATAAATTACCTCTGTGCATATGTGTGAGGAATTACTTGCTGGGCTCTTTGTTGCGCAAATATCATTTGTGAATCACTTATTAAGTAGTACAGTAGGCCCTTCACTTTCACAGGGGATAGGGAAAAAGAATGCCTGTGAAAGTGAAAAAAATGTGAATAATCCAGTCCCCCACTGCACAGTTACGGCGGCACGGGGGGTGCACAGGAGAGAAGGGCAGGGAAAGTTTCCCAGCTCGGCTTTCTCCTCACCCCCACCCTCACGTTTCCCAGCTTGGCTTTCTCCTCACCCCCACCTTTGCAATCATGTGGGTGGGGGGCTCAGGAGAGAGCCAAGTGGGGAAAGAACTCCCCTCATTGGCTTTCTCCTCACCCCCACGCTCGCAATCACAATTGCATGGGTGGTGGGGCACAGGAGAGAACCAAAAGGGGAAAGAGTTTCCCTGCTTGGCTTTTTCCCCACCCCTACAATCGTGATTGCCTGGGGGGGGACACAGGATGAGGGTGAAGAGAAAGCCAAGCAGGGAAACTCTTTCCCCGCTGGCTCTCTCCTGCGCCTCCCACCGCACCTTCTACCGCCAGCCCAGGGCATACCCGCATAGGCAGCGGCGGCAGAAGGAGCATGGGGAATGTGGGATCACACTCCCTGCACCCTCCTGCCCTGGCCCAGGCCAGGGAATGAGAGGAGAATGGGGACAAGTGGGCACCTCGTGAATAATCAAATTCGCGAAAGTAAAACCCACAAATGTGGAGGGGGAACTGTATTACTAGAGGGTCTATTGTGAGAAGTTGAAGAAATATAACATTCATCCCAGGCAGTTACTACCTTTTGTTATGCATCTTAATATTTGGAAAGTGAAAATTTTGTGAATTAGTATGATCATTAATGGGGTTCCTTATTATTGGAAACTGTAAAGAAATGCTGTTTACAGCATGTCCATCTTAAGCAGGAACAACACTGAGAGCGTATTCACATTAGAGAGTTTGAAATATCGCTTGCCACTCCTATGTCTAATTTTGTATAAAGAAATACCAAGTGGAGTGCAGATACCCTGGTCCACTTCAAGAGCCTTCAGATGACAACAAGGCTGATTAATATTTTCTTGACCCTTTCAGAGCTGAAATTTAAGAGGATTTTAGACTTAGAAATGACATACATGGAATGCACCATTTTTCCTCTTCATAGTGCAAACCAATGGAAGAAGCAGCTCTGAGAAAAGAGCTTCTTCTGTTAGCCTTCTATGTGTTCTACGTTGATTTAAATAGGTGAGCTTTAAAGAGCAGCATCCCCCCCTTTAAAATATGACGGAAGATCAATGAAGATAGCAGGAGTATAATAATTAAGGCCTTTTTGTTTTTGCATGCAGTTAAGTTTTGCATATAAGTGGTGTAAGTAAATGTAAAATGTAAGTAATTATGGCTGTGAGAGAGAGATACTTCTCAACTCTGTTATCTTTAAGGAGTAGATTAAATAAAATATAGATTGTTATCATTTGTCTTCAAGTCATTTCTGACTTAATGGGGTTTTTCTTGGCAAGATTTGTTCAGAGAGAGTTTGACTTCTGAGGCTGAGAGAGAGTGTGACCTGCCCAAGATCACCCCGTGAGTTTCCATGGCCAAGTGGAGATTCGGACCCTGGTCTTCAGAGTCATAGCCCAGTGCTCAGATCACCACACCAGCTCTTCGTGAAATACAGATACCCAATTCTATATGCTTTAATGAGCCTAAAATTTCTCAAGTTTACATACTGTTGCCTGTCATAGTGTGCTCCAGCTATGTTCCTTCCTAATTTGAGATAAAGTCACAGTTTTTCATTTTATTTGAACTGAAAAACTGTGCCTTATGCTTGTCATACAAAATAGAATCAAACCATGTCTCATAAAGAAGAGACCAGGGATACTTGAAGGGGAAAAGTGTCCAGGGCCAAAAGTCTTCAGTGTGGTGCCAGAGCATGGCTTGATGTTATATCTGGAGTGTCTTTGCCTAATAAGTAGTATTTCTGTTCAGCATGTTATCCTGGGTTGGTAGAGTGCAACTGCTAATATTCTCTGTCTTTTCAAAATCCACACTGGATCTTTGTCATCTGGAGAATAAGGTTCCATTTATGCATCGTGGGCCAAGATGTTTGTATTTCATGCTTGTTTAAAAAAAAAAAACAAAGCAAGGAAGCTAAAATATGTGCCTAGATGAGCCAGATTTGTTTTAATTGACATAATTTGCCATTTTTTAGTCTTACAGAATTTCATGTGCTTCTATTAATAGGACAGAGAGACAATGAGCTACACAAGACACTTATCCCCTGACCACTAGAACACATGTTTTTCCCACTGTTTTGATTCTGAAACTTAAATGAGGCATTGCCTCAATACTTTCAAGGGCATTTTAATAACTGTAAGGGTAAGAATTGTTCCATGACTTTATATTAAAGCTAACAGATTGAATTCTGTTCTAACACCATGACTTAGTTCACATTTAATAGTACTAGCAAATGAACTGTAGTTTGTTAAATCATGAGTGACCTATCTGTTCACATATACTGTTAAGTTATGGCAGGCTGATTTATAGAAAGCATTCAAAACAGATTCACACTATGGGGTATCACAACAAACTGTGGTCTTAAGAGACCCAGAAGTCTTGGATCAAGACCAGAGAAGAACACACAGATTTACACTGCTTCTTGATTTAACTAACCATGATTGATATCTTCATGTGTGAAATATTAGTATATGCATGGTGTAGTTCTGGTTCATATTTTCTGAAATGTATTAGGCACATTGAAATGAGCTCACAACAGCAAGTTTCAGTAAAGGTTTGCTTGAGCTTAAGGAAGACAGTGGTGTTGTTTATAACATTCTTCTGTGTAATTTGCAGGGCAGTTAATGGTGCTCAGCATAAGGGAAAACTTTAGTAGGAGATAATAGAAGAGATTTTGATAGAAGAGGATTATAGTGGATAATACATAAAAAAGAATGGTGCCCTTCGTAATATGAACCAAGCTGTTTGTACTAAAGAAGATGAAACTGAGATGTAGCTACTGCCATATTATATGTGTTATTTCATGGTGAGATGATCATGTGAAATAATTGCTTGGATATAAATGTGCGAAGGCCTCAGATGTTCATGTATCCTTGTAGGCAGATATACTGGCATGGGGTGTTAAAAGACTTTGCTGAGATTCCAACTAAACTTTGAAGCAAAGGCTGGTATCCCAATTGACTTTTGGTGAACAGACCTCAATCCAGTAGTGGCCTCAGCTTGGGGTGGGGGAGTGATTGTCATCAGTTTCCCCACTTGAAGACTTCTGTACCACCTCTATCACTGTTCTAGATGCTGCTCAACTGTTGGAAAATGAAAGGAATCAGCAAAAATGGTGGTTGTTTGCTGTGGAAGCAATCCTTGAATAGAACTTTGTTGGAAGGAGGTTCCTGATCATGGTACAGTTGGCCCTCCACATTCACTAAGGTTAGGGACACAGAATTCCTGCAAAAGTGGAAAAATGGAAAATCTCAAAGTGTGTGTGTCTGTGGGAAGAGGTCTGAGGCGTGGTGGTGAGAGCAGGCACCCAGGGTTCAAAACATGTCAGAGAAAGGAGAGGGAAAGGGGGTGGGTTGGCATAGCTGCCCTATATTTCCTTTTTCTTGCCCATGTCCTTCCTTGGGTGTGTGAAGAGCATTGGAATAGAGCGTGTGGTACTGAGAAATTGGGCTGTGAACCATCCTTAGGTGGCCAGGCAGCAGCTGTTGGAGGAGGAAGAGGACCAGAGGTGGGTTTTTAAAGGGCTGTGCAGTCTGATCAGAACTGCTGAGAGGGAAGGTGCCCTCTTAAAAAAAAATATTTGAGGTGGGTGAGGGTTGGAGAAGCATGCAAATAATCAGATCTGTGAAAGTGAAACCCTCAAATGTGAAGGGCTGACAATATTAAATTCTGTGCTTTTGACTTTTAGATTTGCTCTCTTAGTTATACAAGACTGGTGTCTTGATCTTGTCCTATATGTATTTTCCGCCACCAAGGAACTGTGAGCATAGCTTGTTTGTCTAATCTTAGAAGATGGTGATATTATGACCTCAAAGGCACGATGTATGTAGTTCTATAAGTCTTGCTCCTTTACTGACTAGCATGTTGTTTTTCCTCAGTGTAGCAGCCTGTTGTGCACATGGTCAAGCTGATCATAAGAGGGAAATCTGTTTGTATGTGTGGACTGGTGTCATTTGTTTAGAGAAATAATGGGGAAAATTTTATTACTTTGCCATCATTGTTATTTGCGTACAGTATTTGGAATAGTTTTTGGTAGGGATGGGCCAACCAAACCTTTGAATCCTTGAATCCTGGGTAAGGATTTGGGATTCTCGAATCCGAATCTCTGTGCCAAAATAGGCAAACCAAATTTTTCGAATCCACCAACCAGATGGATTGTTGGAGACCAGGACGCCTGAAAACCTGGGAGACCGGGACTCCTGAAAACCTGGGAGTCCAGATATATAAGGGAAGATATTAAATAGGTGGGTTATTCCCTTGGCGTAATAATGGCCTTTGCTAACAATTTCAGAAATTACATCTGGGGTCGTATTCTAAGATATTTAAATTGAACATTTAATATTTAAGTTCAGGACTTGACTGGAAGCTACAGGCTTGAGATTTCAAGGACAGCTGAAAAACATTCCTTTGCACAGCTCCCTCGCAAGCCTCCTTCAGACACAATTCTGGGGTTTGGAGTTTTACAAGGTGTCACAGCCTTCTCTGCCAAAGTATATTGGTGCATCATCAAACTACAAACCCCAGGATGCCAGAAGGAGCTATGCAAAGAGAAGCCAGTTTTGACCTGGATTACCTCTGTACTGTAGTGGTCCTGTTTACACAGGCAGGAGAATGTGGGATTAATCCACATTTTCCTGCCTATGTAGAAAGGGCCTTCATGTCATTTCAATCTGAGGAGATCCTGAGGCAAAACCATGACAATTGTCTTGGCCTGATTTCTTCAGAGGGAGGTTTGCCTTTGCCTAGGCTTTTGCTAAGGCTGAGTCTTGCCTGAGATTATCCTTCTTTGCCTTGCTTTTTAAACTCTTTTTTAAAAAGGGTTTGAAAGATTCGAGATTCTGGATTCCAGAACCTTCCAGAGATTCAGATTCGGAAAATTCTGCATTTGTGCCATCCCTAGTTTTTGGACAAAGGTCCCACATTTCAGTCTATGAATTTGTTACACCAAAGCAGTGGTCCTCACACTAGAGTCCTCCTTCTATATTCACAGGTTTGACCTTTGCATGCTTGCCTGGACCCCATTTTCCTCTTCTCATTCCTTTGCATTCCTCACCCCAGGCTTGCCAGGCTTGTGTTTGAAACCAGCGTTTTATCTTTTTGGATAAGCAGAGCCCCCCTCCCACTGCTAGATGCGTGCCTTCTCTCCCATGTGGCTGTACTTTCTCCTGTGTAATGGCTGCTGATTGGCCAGGTGCTCTCTTTGCTCCTACCCCTCCCTTTTCAAGATGGCCACTGGAAGTAACTAGAAGGGAAGAACTTAGCTCTCCCTTTGAAAGGAATGTACTGGTAAGTCCTTTACTGTGCCTTTTTCTCCCCCACCTCCCTTCACTGAGACCAGAGACAAAGGAATTGGAAGGGGAGCTCTGGGGGGGAATCACAGGGGTGGAAGTTATTCGCAGTTTTTCCACATTCACAAGAGTTCTGTCCCCCTGATGCTTATGAATGTGGAGGGGCTAGTGTACTATGTCTAAAGCAGTGAGATTATTCTGGAGTAGCTCCAGACAACATTTTTTTTGTTGTGTGCGTTCAAGTTGTTCCTGATTTCTGGTGAACCTTCACGGTGTGCTTGGGAAGATTTCATCAGAGAGGATTTGTCTTTGCCTTTCTGTGAGACTGAGAGAGTGTGACTTGCCCAAGGTTGTCCAGGAGGTAACATGCTTTATATTGAGGTTTACATATTTCCTTATTCTTGGAGTTGATGTGATGCACAGGGTCTGTTTTATATGGTTTGGGGAATTTTTAGACTATTTTGTACGGTGTTGATATTGATAATAGGTACAAGGGTATGTTTATTGTGAGATACAGTTTTATAACTGCATTGAGACTAAGAGGCTTTTTTTTTTAAAAAAAAAGTGATTAGCAGGATCAAGGAAACATGGCTGTGTCAATTGTACATTTTGGATGGATTATTTTGGTGGTAGGTGAACCTTGAACATGTATAGAATAGGTTGATGGCAGTTGTTGCGTGAGGTTACAGGTGAAAATGAGAACCTGACATGTTTCTTTAACTGGGGCTTGTATCTAAGGCAGAGATTTCTAAAACACCTTATATTTGTGACTTTTTTCTTCCTGGGTATCTGATTGCACTTGTTTAATTGCTTGTCAATGAGTTATTCAAGGAAATACTGAATACAATGATTAATGCTAATATTTTGAAAATGCAGATTGGTTGTTTTTCGCAGTGTTTCTTGAAGTGAAAATGTTGCACTGCCAGGTATTTTTGCATGACATTCTTAGTAATTCTTCCAGATTTTCCCATGACATTACACTGCTGTTGTTGTTGCTTTTGTTGTTGTCATCTAAATCACTATATATCCTCTGTGATGTCTGTAACTTCAGTATACTTCAGATCTGTTTTGTTTCCAGAGGATCAAAAATGGAACAACAGAAGAAAAAAAATATGAGTGACTTACTTGTTTGTCAGTTATGTATCAGACTGCAGTTATCTGTTTATCCCGCATAGAAGAATCATGCATGAAAGAATCTTTGAATTCTGACTTATGTATCAATATGGATCCCCGCCTTGTAGAAGGAAGTAATGCTTTATACTGAAGATATAATAAAATCCCTTGGGTGTTTTCTTATAACAAAATTGCAGTTTGATGTGTATCTTTCAGTGAAAAAGAGCTGAAAGCAAATGATCAAGTGCGCCAGGAAGTTGGAGGAGTACTCTACTTCAAATTTGTGCTCATTTATCTCTGACTAGTAGCACTAGAATCTGCTGAACTGTACTGTAGTCCATAAAGCCTCATGCTATAATAAATTTGTGTTAGTCTCTCACAGCTACAAGGGACTTGTTTTTCTGCTGCAGCAGACCCACATTGCTATGGCTATTTTATATGTTGGTAGAGATGTACATAAAGACACAATTTCATTGAAAACACTGCAGCATAGATTTATGGCAGTAGCTCACTGATGCACTTTCAAGAGCAGACAGTAGAATCATCTCCAGGTTTTTGTCAGACCCATTTACCTCCTGTCCACTTTCATTTTCAGCTCTAGCTCTTCCTCTTCCTCCAATGTGGCAATTGAGTTGAGCGGTCTTGCAACTCACTGCTTTTCCTTTCCCAGTAACATCAGTAGTACTATTGCCTCTCTTGGGGAGAAAAAAGGCCCAAGTAACTGAAGAGTTGCAACAAAGGAGGGTGAGTGGCCATATCACTGATTGAAGAGGTTGTTGGGGGAGGGGAGCACTCTGTGTTCTAAATGAAGAAGAAAAGTGTTGCTATTGCTATCTCTGCCTCTCTTTTAGTGTATATGTATAATGTATCCAATGCTGACAAGAGAATAGAGTGTTGCAGCTGCTGCCTCTGTGTAGACAAGCAGCGCTTGTTTGAACTGTGCTCTCACGCCCCCTCCCCATCATCCCAATTTGGTACAGTAGCAAGATTAATCCAGATGGAGCTTCCTCTTGCTGCTGCTGTTTCTCCTTCCCACCACTGCTACCTGACAGGCCTGATGTCAGCAGTCAGTTTCAAGACTCCAAGTGGCAGAGTATATTCAGAATGAATGGGTGCCAGCAGATGCTTAGCAGTTGTAACAGCTGATGATGCAGGAGTTTGCTTCTTGAAATGCTTTAGATTTACACCCGATTTTTGGTTTGACTATTGACACTTCTTGCCAGTTGTGCAGATCTTCTGAACTGTATTGACATGTAGATATGTGAGAGACTTCGTTCTGTTTTAAAATTTGTGTACTGCCTACTGTAAAACTTCATCCTAGAATGTGAACAGTAGCCTTTAAAAACAATAGGGTACAGACGATAAGAGAGACAGTGTAGTGTATTGGTTTGAGCATTGGATTACAGCTCTGGACACTAGGGTTCAGATCACTGCTCATGGAAATTTCTGGGTGACTTTGGCAAGTCACAGTCTCTCAGCCTCAGAGGAGGGCAAAGGCAAATCTCCTCTGAATAAATCTTGCCAAGAAAACCGATGATAGGCTCATTTTAGGGTCACCATATGTCAGAAATGACTTGAAGGCACATAACACACAATAAGTGACAGGTGTGATAAAATATATACAATGGATCTTCAGTATCTGTTAGGATTCAGTTCCAGAAGCTCTCATGGATACCAACATTCGTGGGTGCTCAAATCCCATTATGTACAATGATCTAGTAAAACGGTGTAATTTATATAAAATGGCAAATCAGAGTTTGCTTTTGGGAATTATTCTTGTTATTACTACTACTGCTGCTACTACTATTATTATTAGGAATATTTTCTATCCATGGTTGGTTGAGTCAGTGGATATAGAAACTGCAAATATGGAGAGCTGACTGTAATTGTGTGTGAAATAGATTCACTCTGCCCAACAATCCATTATTAAAAGTATTCTTAAAATGCCTTGGGAAAAATGACTTAACTTACTGTCTAAGTTGCAGGTGGTGAAGCCTAAATATTAAACAGGCATCTTGACTTGCATTTAGAAGTGAATCAGTAGTTAGTGAAGATCCTTTGAAACTGACAAGATATTTCCAGCAAGACTTACCATATTTGCTGGCGTATTAGGTGCTGGCGTATAAGACGCACCCCACTTTCAAAGGGTATTTTTCAGGAAAAAATTTTTTGTAGTTCCCTGATGAGGGGAATGAAAAGAGTGCTGCACCAGGAGAGGAGGGGAATGAAAAGAATGCTGCACCAGGAGAGGAGGGGAATGAAAAGAATGCTACACTAGGAGAGGAGGAGAATGAAAAGAATGCTGCACCAGATTTTCTTGGGCCCTAGGAGAGTCAAAATGCACAGGAGAGGAGGAGAAGGTAACGAGTGCTTCACCTGGATTCCACTACCCCTTCCCTTCCTGTTTGCTTCGGGAAGGAGAACTTTGGCTCCTGGTTCATTCCCTGTGTTTTTAGCGTTACCATATTTGCTGGTGTATAAGATGCACTCCCATTTTCAAAAGGTATTTTTTAAGAAAAAAGTGTGTCTTATACACCAGCAAATACAGTAAGTAGCTTTCAGTGGTTCAGATACATTGTAGCATTTCTGTTACTTGAACTGACTATACTACTTCCAAATTTTAGCTTGAATGCCAGAAGCTTAAAAAAATTGTTTGTAACATTTATTAATTACTTTTTACCAGGAAGATAGACAGGAAGATAGGCAATCTATAAAAATCAAGTTGTCAGAGCTGCCTCTGTGCATGTTTGCTCAAATGTGATTCCTACTATGTTTGAAAAGACTTACTCTGAGGTTCAAGTGAATAGGATTATAAATTTAATTACTCTTCAGTATGTATTTATATGAAACTGATATATTGTATTTGTTGAATGTTTGTCTGTTAAAATGAACACCTTCTCAACAGTTGTCTTATTTGCAGATATAGGTCCCTTTTATACCTAGAAGAAGACATTAATTTATTTTAAATCATTTTTGGCATTATGAACACATTATTAGAAAGAATTTTGTTAACTTCCTTCTTGCAGCAGATCTTTAAGCTGGATCACAGATTTTCTAGCAGGGACACTATGCCTTGCTCAGCACTAGTGGTTAGTTCTTTGGAAATCTGCACCAAATATTCCTGTCTCACTAGACCACAAACTGTTATAGGGTTGAAAAAATGAATCTCTGGAAGCAAACATACTCTAAAACCAGAGGAAAATAAAATAATTCAATTACTGTAACTGGAAGCAGTGACAGTCATACAGGAGACAGGTCATGTCATGGCTCATTTCAAATGTCAACCAAACCATAGCTTAAAACACAAGAATAAAAGCAAGTCATAGTTTAGAGTGACTTGTCTAGTTTTGTTTTCTGCTTATAGCTAATACTCCTGTCTCAAAATGTGGTGGCCTATGAAGATGAAGCAGCATTTGTGGCTGTTGTTTATTCATCCCAAAAGCAAACATTATCCAACCCATGGTTTTCAAACTGACTTCAAACAATGGCTTCAGGTTTGCTAGCTGTTGAAATGCCCAAATCACTGTTGCTCACCTCTTTTTTTTCAAGAACAGTAATGTGTTGTACATATATGGAGATGGATTTGAAAATGTGAACTTAGGTTGGTTCAAAATACAGCAGATTCGTGTAGCACTAATTTTGGAATTCCACTCATTGCCTTGCCACTATGGTTGCATGCTAAATTTATGATGCTATTTCTTGCTTCTTAGCTGTTGGCTGAGGATCCATGAACAAGTGCCTCTCTCTCATACATGGCTCTCTGTTTACTGAGTGCACTGAGTTTACTGAGTTTACAAGTAGTGAAAACTTGTTGTGAGTTCCACTGTTGTTAGGTTTATCTTATATCTTATTTTCCTGTGCTTGTTAAAACTCTGTGCTATTGGAGATACAACAAGGTTGAGAAGTGAAACTGTACAGACAAGCAAGCAATTTATTGTTAACATTGCCCCCCTCCATGCTGCTACATTTTTTATAATAGTATAAATGATGTGTATCCATAGGTGGGAAACTTCGGTCACACAAAACAAGCATTTTCCTCCCCTATACACTCCTCTCCAAACCTCTCCAAAGGGTCTCAGCCCCTTCCTGATCAGAAGAAGGTGTTTTCATTCAGTTCTGAATAATGCTGTTTTCCATTGTAGTTCCCTGCTTTACTCAGGAAGAGGGCTTTTGGGGAGTTGATAGAGATCGATTTGTGCAAGTGTTTTCTATCATCAGCCCTGTGTTTTTAAAGTTCTTACCAGTATTTGCATCATTATGTTTTGCTTTGAAAACTGCTTGCAGTAAAGAGTTTCATACCAAATCATAATTAACCTTCCCAGTATCTTGATTCCCTTGGGTTGGATGCGCAGAATTGCATCCAGATTTCTTGTGAGCTCTAGAATGGTGCATTCAAGGATTGCTTCATCTGTTAAAATAAACGGGGCAGGACAGACATAACACAACTCTTGTTTCTGTTAGTGAGCATATACGTGTTTCTAGGTCAAGTTACTGTTGTAGAAAGGGCCAAGTGGCATGTCTCTAAGTGCATAGGTGGACACTATAGAACAGTGGTTCTCAACCTGTGGGTCCCCAGATGTTTTTGGACTTCAGCTCCCAGAAGCCCTGAGCATTGACCATGGTGGCTGGGGCTTCTGGGAGCTGAAGTCCACAAACATCTGGGGACCCGCAGGTTGAGAACTACTGCTATAGAACATCCTGCTGGGCAAGGAGAAAATTTCCATCAGGAATTCTTTAAGTAACCAGTGGTGAACTCTTTGTTGTTTCTTATTGGTGAATAATTGGTGCAGTCTTGGCATTGAAAATATATATGGAGGCTAGTTTTCTGATTCTTTTGAACCTGATTGTTATTAGTGTGTTTAGGCATGTTTCTTGAGTAGCTGAACATCCCTGAAATCATCATCTGCCTCTTCTAGTTTAAAGGCTAAGTGCTAAATGCAGTTGTTGGTCCCAACTAGAGTGGAGCATTGAATAAATGATTGTTGTTAAGGTAGCCCTGTGTAAGCATAATTGATTCAATGGGTTTGTTCCAGTCAGGATTAACAGCTGGGTTTACAACTACAGATGATAAATCTAGTAAATTCAGAATTTTTATTTTGTACGCAGTATGAGTAATGACACAGGTGAAAATCTATTTTCTGGATTAGTGGAGGGCATGAAATGTATCATCCACAGTCTTTTTCATGGTGTATGCGACAAGCTAGCTGTACCATATACATAGGTAAAAATAGTTATACATGATGTAATAATGTCCCATATTATTGAGAGCTTGTGTCTTTGAAGCGTGAGCCTTATTTCTTTAATAAGTCTTAAGGAGGAGCTTCATATTTCCAGATTTCATTTTCCCCCAAAGTCTGAACTATAGTGGAGTGGAAAATTCAAAATTGTCCTCTGAGGACCAAACAGAGGCTAACGTAACAGATGTATACAGCAACCTCCTGGCCATAAAAACAAAATGGAGCAGAAATGAAAATGAAAAACAGCTACACAAGGGTGCAAGTAAGCAGAGGAGTAGCAGCAACAGGGTAAAGTTAGCCCTCAAACTGTTTTTCTGCTTAGAATGTCAGCCATGGTGTGTTTTTCTTTGTAAGGAAAATAGACACATTTTCCAGTCAGTTTACAACCCTCTAGCAACTGCTTTTCTTTTTAAAAAATCCTTTTAGATATATGTGTCTGCCATGTAATTTGTAGTATTATCCTGATTCCTCCTTCTTGCGTTGCACTATGACTTGGCCAGATGTAATAAATGAAATTTTGATAGTTTCCAGAAACATTGTAAGGCCTAAGATCCTATTTTTTGAAGTGCTTGAAATAAATCCAACCGGAGTCTTCTCTTCTGTATTCTTAATTCAGTCCCAGAATGAAGAGTGTGTGTGTGTGTGTGCATGCGTGCGTGTACGTGCCTGCTTTCCTGCCTTCAAGTCTCCTGTCATAGGGTTTGCTTAGGCAAGTAATAATCAGAGGTGGTTTTGCTAATTCCTTTCTCCAAAATATACCTTACAGTACCCGGTATTCATTGACAGTCTTTCATCCAAGCACTAACCAGGGCTGACCCTGCTTAGCTTCTAAGATCAGGTAGGGTCTACTGCCTTTATGATATTTAGTTCCTTGCCACAATGAACTCCAGTTATATTTAAAATATTATTTTCAGATTTAATGCTAACTTGAAATTAGTACAGCTCTTGTAACTCTCATATCAGAGTACTTAAAACTGATGCAATGGGCAATTAATAAGCATCAAAGATAAGGCTTAATATTTTAAGAAGTTATTTTTACAACAGTAACAGTTTGATGGATGAATGCTGCACTCAGCATAAGGAAACTCTGGGTAGGTAGCAGCCCTTTATCAAAGAGAGTATGTTCTACAGATAGCTCCTTTTCTCCTTATAGAAAAAGAAGTCTGGGTGGAAAAGGAAGTTCACCTCCCAAAACTAGTTCCCTTTGGTAGTGAAAAGGTCAATTGCTGTCATTCTTTCTGGAGAGTAAAAAATTTGTGTATGTGTGTGAGAAAGAGTACATTAGGGAAGACTTTGGATCTATTCTCCAAAAACCCACAGAAAAAAAATGGAAATTGCCAGCTGTGGAGCTTGTGTAGTTTATTTTCTTCCCACTGGGAATAATGGGAAGGAAATGTTATTTGAAGAGAGGTTTTAAAAGGCTAGAAACAACAATAAAGGCCCTCCAAAATACCCAAACTATACATCTTCTCCACTCTCACACTTAGCCCCAAAAACCATATCCCCCTTCCCCCATACCTTCCAACTGCTTGTACAAGTCTAACAGGCATATATGATGTGCAAGAAAGTTAATATCAGGCAAATAGACCACGCTTATTGTCTTTGTCTGTGTGATTGTTTTTTGAGTAGGTATGTATAAATTACTTCCCTGTACGTTTGTGGTGTTTTTCTTACAAAAAGGGAAAGTAAAATTGAAAAAAAAAATGACGTTAACATTGTTTATAGGTTGAAAATCACTTTGTTATTTGGGGAACATAAAATGTATTATGTATGTAATATGATACAATTGTACAATTTTGTTCATAAAAGTTTCATATTTGGTTTATTAAAAATACAGTTTAGTCAGAGTATAGTTGCAGACTGAATTCCTTTTTTTTTAACTTTTTTAAATTTTTTTTAATTTTATTTTGTTACAACTAGAGTCACAAAGTCTTGAACTATAAGGTGCCTCTTTGGTTTTGCCACTGTATTAGAAGTAGGTGAAAACAAAAATAGAAGAAACCATCAACAAGAATGAAACAGAGAACATTCTTTTAGCCTTCTGCTCTCCCATGGTGTCAAGTAGACAGAAAGCATTCATTCCCATAAAAAGAACTGAGAAAAGGATACCAAGAATCGCAATGATCAAGTACCTTACATAAAAATTTTCCAGTTACATTGTTTTTAGAAATAATTACAGTGAGTAAATATATGAATACCTTTATCTTAAACATTTTTTCATCTATCTTAAATATCCCAACATCCTATTTTTCCATTTTTTTCCTATTTGCAATTTTTCAATGGGGGTGCTGTTTGCTTTCTGAATTTTTCCCCAGGCCTTCACATCTGCAGACCTTCATAAACAGTGTGTACATGTACAAGAATATCTCTTCCTGTATCTCTCCCTCTCCCTCCATAGCAGTTAAAAAGACATTGAGAGTCATAAGTGGAAAAGGGCCAGATAAATGATAACCCTCTCATTTGTGGAATTTACTTTGGGGAACTGTCTGGACCATGCTATATCTCTGACTTTCAAGAGAAGCCTTTTAGATAAGTGTCAGACCATTTGGAAGTGTTTAGATAGATGTTCTGTTTCTCCTTGCTAGATGTCCTTGTGTTTTAATATTGTTACTTAAATCACTGTGAGTTGCCTTCAGTGCAGGATGAGGTAGAACATATAATAAATTCATTCAAATTGAGTTGCTTGTTTTCAGCAAAAAAAAAAAGGGGGTGCTCATAATTCAAAAAGAGGATCTGGAAAGTTCAGAAAGTAGTCTCTTAAAGACATATCCTTGTTTTTCTTGCCGCACAAGAAAGTGGCAATCACAACTTGAACGTGTACTTCAAATCTGTAAGTGCAGATTCAGGTAATACAGTGTCATAAGTTACAAAGAGAACATACAGAGAGATCTCCTGGTCTCCCTAGCACCATAATACGCCTTAATATTCCTGCAAAGAGCATCCAGATCCCCATGGGAAGCCCACAAGCAAACATAAGTACAGTAGTATATTGCCTGTTGTGTTACCCGGTTTTCAGAGACAGGGCTGGCTTTGATACTAGATGTGTTATGTAATCATCATGATTAGTAACCATTGATAGTGTCCACAAATTTATCTAATCCACTTTTAAAGTTACCCAAAGTAGCAGCCTTCACCATATTTGTGGTATCAAATCCCATGGTTTAATTAAATTCTCAGTGCAGAAATGCTTTATTTTGGTTGTTCTGCATGTTTTACAATTGAGCTTTGTTAAATAATTGTGGACTCTAGTATTATGAGAAAGAGGTTTTTCCATAGCCCACCTTATCCACATCGTACATTATTTTATACACCTCCATGTTGTCTCCCCCTTGCTTGTCTTTCCCACCCAAGGTCCAAATGTTGTACCTTCCCTCACAGAGAAGTTGCCTAAACCTTTGAGAATTTCTGCAACTCTTTTCTGCAGGTTTTCCAGCCCTGCAGTAATTTATGAGGTGTGCTGACCAGAACTGCACAGTATTGTTACCCTAGTTTTGTGTAAAAGCACTGTGATATTAACAGTTTCCTAAATACCCTCTCCTTTTTCACAGACCCACAGACTGGGATGACATTTTTATTAAGCTATCCACCACATCCTCAAAATACTGGTTAGTTACATCAGCCTCTTTCCAGCTCTCTGGTAGAGATACCCGTCTCAAGAATAGGTCACATGTTTTTGTTGCAAGACCAGAAATTTCATATTTGATTTTTTTTACTATCTCTTAGTTGGCTGTCATCTGGACCTGGGCCTGACTATCCTAAAGGCACCAGATCCCATCTGATCTTGGAAGCTAAGCAGGTTCAGCACTGGTTAGTACTTGGATGGGACAACAGCTGAATATCAGGTATGGTAGGCTATATTTCAGAGGAAGGAACTGGCAAAACCACCTGTTGAGTATGCCTTGTCTAAGTAAACTGTATGAAATTCATAGGGGTACCATAAGTCAACAGGTGACTTGAAGAAACCAGAATGGTTTCTTGAATACTGTGTCCAGTTCTGGGCACCCCAATTCAAGAAGGAGATGGTCAAGCTGGAGCAAGTCCAGAGGAGGGCGACCAAAATGGTGAGGGGCCTGGAAGCCATGCCCCATGAGGATAGACTTAGAGAGCTGGGTATGCTTAGTCTGCAGAATAGCAGGTTAAGAGGGGACATGATAGCCCTGTTTAAATATTTGAAGGGATGCCATGTAGAGGAAGGAGAAGGCTTGTTTTCTGCTTCTCCAGAGACCAGGACAAAGAGCAATGGATTCAAGCTGCAGGAAAGGAGATTCCACCTGAACCTCAGGAAGAACTTCTTGACAGTCAGGGCTGTCCGGCAGTGGAATATGCTGCCTCGGAGTGTAGTGGAGTCTCCTTCCTTGGAAGTTTTTAAGCAGAGGCTGGATGGCCATCTCTTGGGAGTGCTTTGAGGGTGTTT
This sequence comes from Iguana delicatissima, assembly GCA_948472985.1. Lineage (NCBI taxonomy): Eukaryota > Metazoa > Chordata > Lepidosauria > Squamata > Iguanidae > Iguana > Iguana delicatissima. The sequence goes on from CAOKZL010000063.1 coordinate 445,004, forward strand.
CTGCATGGCAGGGGATTGGACTGGATGGCCCCTGTGGTCTCTTCCAACTCTACATTTCTATGATTCTAAGGCACATACATAAGGCCTAGAACACCTCATCACTGTTTACACTAGAGTGTCTACTTGAACATGTCAGTTCAAGCTTAGCTGTCTCCTTAAACCATCTAAAGTGAACTCAGACAAAAAAGGGAAGATAGGTGTGGTGGTGTTCAGTGGCTAGATGTAAAAGAGGTTGTGGTCATGCACCTTTAATAGTTATGTAAGAGAAGGAATTTTTACATACCGCAAGGATGCAGAAGCCTTATCTTGTTTTGTATCTTGCTTCTTTAAAAATTATGAACATGGAGAAACGCTATAATGTTTCAGTATTTCTGTCAGGATCTTGCAATCATAGCATAGGCATGTTTACTCAGAATTAAATCTCATTGTGTTCAATGGAACCTAACGTCCATGAGTACATACTCTGTAAATGTGATGGGATTTCAGCTCAGATGGAGCAGAAGTCTTCAATAAGGCTGATTTCAGATTCTCCCTTGGACCAGTAATGGGTGCGCATTGGCTGAGCCCCGTCATTTACTACCTTTACTGGGTGCTGCTTGAGCTTCTGCTGCCATCTGCCCTCACCCAGATGGGCCTGATTGGAGGACGGCAGGATTGCTCCATCTCCTACCAGGATGTGAAGGAAGCTGCAGCTTTTGCTGACAAAGCCTACAACAAAGCCAACAACAGTGCCTGCCTTTTCAAAGCGGAGTGCATCATGGAGGCGAAAAACCAGGTAGTGGCAGGAATGAAATACTGTTTGACCATGGAACTGGTGAAAATGGTGTGTGAAAAGAAGGGTGGGTCAGGCCTTCAGAATGTAGATCTGGAGCACTGTGAGGTTGCCTCGGACGCAGAACAGGAGTAGGAAATCTGCATATTGTCCATCTGCATGGACATTAGGCTCCTTGGTTGAATGACACACAGTTGCTGCACATGAGTTGCAAAGCAGCATCTTCCTGAATATCCCACCTGGCAATGGCCAAGATAAACCTGCTTCAACCTGCTTGCTCATACTGCTGAAAAAATTGCTGCCAATGTAGATCAGCAGCTGCTGTTTCCAGAATTCACACTCGGGTGATAGGGCTCAGGTGACTTTCTGGGGGTTCCTTCTGCATATGTATTCCAGTTGCACCCTAGAAATACTCTGCTGGATCCTATTGTTTCTCCTTCCTGCAATCGCTTATGCACCTAAAAATCATGCTCCAGGGGAGAGGGCAGAAAAGTGTCCCATTTAATTCCACCAGGATGGATACTGAGCTATGTCATTGTCCTGGCTTCTTTATTAATGCTGAAATTGCATTTCCTAGGTTTCTGAAATTAAACCATGGCCCAGATACTACATCAAGCGGGTAGAGTGCAGTTGCTTCACTGCAAATTTCCACAACTTCCTCCCACCCTGGAAGCTGTCAAGACCGAGTGAGAAACCCCTACTGCTGTTGCTTTCTGGTATGGAGAGGAGAGGCAGTTCAAGTGAAGAAGCAGCAGCTAGTCTCAGCTCAGTGGGGAAGGAAATGAAGGTTAAACTCACAGATGAAGTTTGTTCTCCTTTCTCTTCCCTTTGGATCCGGGACCGACTGCATGTTCATCATCTGAACTGCCTTCCCATTGGTCAGCAGAGTCAGTGTTCACTCCTTGATAGCTGCTGGGTGGGGAGAGGTTTTGGATGGGTACCAACAGCTAGGAAATACCCCTCTGCAGCCCATCCAAAAAGAGACATATGTGCACTATAACTGCTTTTCGATGTGTATATTGGCACTAACAGCCCAAACTATCAAGCCCTCAAACATGCTCTCCGCTTTGCCTTTTCCGTGGACATGAATGTAGAATCTATTCCCCAAGTCATCTTGAGTCATCTGTGATTTGTTTCTTGGTAATAAAGAGATTTCTCCTTAAAAAAAAAAAAAGAAGGCTGATTTCAGACAACTGTAAAATTCTGCTTCAAGAAAGCCATATATATAAATTCTGGATTACCTCAAGCACCCACTGGCATCCCAGACATCAAATATTATTAGCGCATCTGCTTATTAGTGGATGCCAGGTTCTGAAGAAAGATAAATGTTCTGAATTTTTTCAGTTTGTAGTAAGGCATACATTTGAGAGGGTAACACAGCTATGATTTGCAGTAAGTAAATAAAAGATGTACCCTGAGGAAACATCACTTGGAAAGCTACTACTGTTGCTCTAAATCCTAGTTGTTTGTGTGTGGCTTTGTGTTGGCTACTTGGAATGCCATTTTGTCAACTAAGGAATTGACTCTCTTGATTTTCATTTACAATGCAGAAATAGTCTCCTTACTCTAAAGTCAATCAGCTTCAGGTGTGTCTTGAGAAGGAGTTTCTTCTTCGTGGTCTCTGTGCCTCATACATTAGGAGCTTTTGCGCCTGTGCGGTAGCGTTCGGAAGATTCTAGAGCTTGTTAGCTTGGCGGGAACCCCTCCCCCATGCCGGTACTGCGCATGCTCCTCCCGCCGAGCAACGGTCTCTCCTCAGTTCGTTCTTGTCCGCCTCAGCGTACAGAAGGTTCTCTCGTTGGCTTGTGTTTTTTCTTGTGCTTCGTTGCGATTTTCTCGGTTTTTTCGACTTCGGATTGGATTTTTGACTACTCTCTCAGCTCTCGGATCTGTCTTGTTGTGGTTTTGACCAGTTTTGAGCCATTTCTGGACTGTTTACGGTTTTGGATCTCGGACTCTGTTTTTGGCGCCCTCGGACTCTCTTTGCCTCGCCCTTCACTTGTGTATGTCGGTGTTGTTCAAAAACTGCACCTCCTGTGGAAGGAAGGTTGCCCTTTCTGACCGGCATTCCAAGTGCCTCTTCTGTTTGGGTGAAGGACATATTGTCCAAGCCTGCCCCATTTGCAAGGAGTTTACTCACCAGACCCTTCACAACAGGGCCGCGAGGCAACAGGGCCGCGAGGCTTAAATCCCATTGTTGGGAACAATCTTTGCGGGCGCAAACCCCCGAGACAATGGCCAACCTCCTCTTCTTCTTCGGCAGCGGCGGCGGCTGCCATGCCCTCAACGTCATCCGGATCAGTACCGGGCTCGGTACTGATCATGAAGTTGCTGAGAATACCGAAGATCTCAGCAACTCGGGCACGTGAGGACCCTGCGGGCTCGCAGGCCTCCTCCTTCAGGCCGCTCAGCCCGTCCCAGAAGAAACACCCCCCCACCGAAGGGGCAGGGAAGGAGAGGAAGAAGAAGAAGAAGGAGAAGCAGTGCTCTCCACCTACCGTGGTGCGACCCCTGACTCCACCACCCACCCAGCCCGCCGAGGAGCCTGAACTGATGGAGCTCCCTGAGGAAGAGGAGCCTCCGGAGGAACAGGAAATCCTCGAGGTATCGGATGAGGATCAGGCTGTGCAGGCTTCGCCCCCTCATCCTCCCGAGCTGACTGCAGAGATTACCCCACCAAGTCGCCGTCCGCCCTCGGAAGACCGCAGAGAGGAGGCTGTGGTCATACAGCGCCCAGCCTCTCGACGCGACCAGTCCCGCTCACCAGAGCAGCGGGCCAGGCCTCCATCCCCGCGCTATCGGGAGATGCGCCTGGAAAGGATTCGCTCGGGTGAGAGTGCCTACTCTCTTGCCTGCCTTGGATGGTACGCCCAGGAGCAGGTGTGGCACAAACCGGCTGGCTCGTACTACTCGTACTCGCCATCCTACAGGGCCGGTACCATCCAGATCCGCGGTCCTGGTCACCTTGGTGCTGGTCTCGCTCACCACAGCGGGAGGCCTACTACCCCCGCTATGAACGGTCACTGCTGCGTCGTTCGCCAAGTCACCGTAGGTCCTGGGAGCCCTCACCCCACTACAGGGCTGTTTCTCCACCCCCGTGGACAATGGCCAGAGCTACCCGCCCGGTGCCACAGTCTACCGTGGCCCAATCGGCGGTAGCTGCAACGTCTACTACGCAGGTGGCACACCGTCCTAAGCCCGCAGTCGTGCCCCTGCAGGTGACTCCAATACCGGCCACGACATTGGCCGCACCGGTATCGACGCAGCCTGCAGCTCCAGCAGTCACCCTGGCACCTTCGGCCCGTAGGCCGGCTGAGGAGAAGGAGGCGGAGAGGTCGCCAAGTCCATCTGGTGACTCCTATGACTCAGTCTTCGACTCTGCTGAGTCCACCCCTTCTTCTCATGAGTCCCCGCTGCTGGTTTTTGGGGAGCCAGGTCCGGAGTCTGCACCAGAGGATGTGCACCAGTTATCTGCGATCCTCCTCCGGATGGCCACAGCCCTTGGCCTCAAGGTGACCGAGCCTGCTCCGCAAGCCCAGGACCCGGTCTTCCAGTACTTGGAAGCCCACCCACCATTGACCGCACCGCTGCCATTCCTCCCGACTCTGGTGGAAGCGATGAAGCAGCCGTGGGCGAAGCTGGCGTCAGCGCAGCCTATTCCGCATAGGCTGGAGCACCTGTACAGGATGCAGAAGGAGAACGCGGAGTTCCTCGTCAATCATCCTGTACCGAACTCCATCGTGGTCAAGTTGGCCCAAACGAAGGGAGGTACTCGAGCGCACACCACCCCTCCGGACCGTGAACGACGGAAGCTCGATGCCTTCGGCTGTAGGTTCTATGTAACATCGTCCCTGGTGGCCAGGACGGTGAACATGATGGCTTGCCTCGCGGCATACCATCGGAACCTCTTCAACCGACTCGCTCCACTGCTCGCTGACCTGCCGGAGGAGTCACGCACCTCAGCCACTCGAGAGCCAGCCATGATTGCCACTTCATCGGCGACACGTTCCAGTTCCCGTGGGACGAGGGGCTGATCTACGCCTTCCCTCCGTTCCTGCTCCTGGGCCGCGTGATCGCGAAGGTTGTCGCGGACCGAGCAGACACGGTCCTCTTGGCACCGTACTGACCAAGGCAGCACTGGTTCGGACCCCTGATTGAGGCCACCCGGGGCAGGACTCTCAGGTTTCCCACGGTACCGGACCTGCTGTCCCACTCCGACGGACTGGTGTTGCACCCGGACTTGCCGGTATTGGCCCTCCATGCCTGGAGGATATTGCCCTAGACGACCCGGCCATCAGGAACGTCGTGACCGCAGCCAGGAAGGAGTCTGTGCGAAGGAACTACCACTACAAGTGGCAGCGCTTCGTGGCCTTCGCCGAGGAACGTCGAGAGCCGGTATCGCCCGTCAACCTGCATACCGTGCTCCACTTCCTCCTTCACCTCCAGCAACAGGGCCTGGCCTTCCCATCGCTCAAGGTGTACCTCGCCGCGATCGTGGCATACCAGCCACCACGATCCCCATCAGCCGCGCTCTTCAGGGACGGTACCGTCAAGCAGTTCCTGAAGGGCCTACAACATGTCTCCCTGCCAGTATCGCCGCCGCTACCGCTGTGGGTGCTGTCATTGGTGCTGTCGCAGCTGACGAGGCCACCCTTCGAGCCCATAGCTACGATGGACGACAGGCTTCTTGCGATGAAGACTGCGTTCCTAGTGGCTGTCACCTCTGCCAGGCGGGCGGGAGAGTTGATGGCGCTATGGTGCGATGAGCCATTCCTGGTCTTCTATTGTGACAGGGTGGTTCTCCGGCCTGACATCTCCTTCCTGCCGAAGGTGGTGTCCAGCTTCCATCTGAGCCAGGACATCATCCTGCCAGCCTTCCATCCGGACCTGACTACACCTCTGGAGCGGTCCCTCCACTCCCTGGATGTTCGTCGGGCGCTGGCTTTTTACAAAGACAGGACTGTGGCCTACAGACAGACACCACATCTGTTTGTCTGCTATGGCAGGCGCCGGAGAGGCCACAAGGTATCCATCCAGCGTTTCTCTAAGTGGGTGGTACAGACTATACATGTGGCATACGAGCTTGCCAAAAAGTCTCTGCCAGATCTTCTTCGGGCTCATTCCACCAGAGCTGTGGCGACATCTGCTGCCCTCCTGCGAGGTGTCGATCTGTCGGAGCTGTACCGTGTGGCGACCTGGTCCCAACCATCGACCTTCGTTCGCCACTACCAGCTCGACTGCCGTTCCAGGAGAGATGCTTGATTTGGCCGTGCTGTGCTGGCTTCTGTCCTCTAGGGTCTGGGACCTGACCCACCATCCTACCGGTAAGCTACACAGTCTCCTAATGTATGAGGCACAGAGACCACGAAGAAGAAGAACAGGTTGCTTACCTGTAACTGTGGTTCTTCGAGTGGTCATCTGTGCCCTCATACTTCCCTGCCCTGCCTTCCCCTCTTTTTCAGGTCCCATCTGCTTCGGTGGACCAGAACTGAGGAGAGACCGTTGCTTGGCAGGAGGAACATGTGCAGTACCGGCGTGGGGGAGGGGTTCCTGCCAAGCTAACGAGCTCTAGAATCTTCCAAACGCTACCGTGCAAGCACGAAAGCTCCTAATGTATGAGGGCACAGATGACCACTCGAAGAACCACAGTTACAGGTAAGCAACCTGTTCTTTCGCAGATATGACAACATACAGATACATACAGGAAAAATATGGTCATTTAGATAATCAGCAGTGTAAGGTGAGGGTAAGCACCAGCACTACTTCTGTGCTCAGAAGTAGACTAGCAGGTACTGAAAGTGCTTTAGAATTAGAAAGAATTCTTCTCACGGTCTGATTCACTATAACAGACTAGCAGTTAAACTAACTGGTCTTTCCAATACGTTCTTGTAAAGTGGCTCAAAATAAAATGCACTGAAATAACCTTATCTGGAAGTTAACTTGGTGTTTGTGATTGTTCAGGCCATCTGTCCCAGAGGTATTGGCAGCTACTTGGTCAATAGACATCATTACATTCACAAATGTCTCTTGGGCTTCAGGTAGAAAAGGTGAACAAGATGTATCGTTAATCAGAAACCTGATCTATTGGGAAATGCAGCTCAGCCCAAAACAGGTTGAAAACACTGTCTCTTACTATCAGTACTTCTGCCTTGTCTTTGGATATTATTTGAAACTTTTATTGTTTTACCTGAATCAAGTAAAAAGTGAGTTTGGAATCGAGTTACAGAAGTGGACTTACTGAAACTCGTTCCAACTCTCTGGATGACCATTGGGGATAAGATGAAATCTTGTGAGATTCCATTATATGAAAGCTTCAGGGTCCAGTAAAAGTGCTCCAGGACTGCCCTCTGAAATTGACTATCCAGGCAGAACTACTCCTGCCCCTACTTGGCAATATGTATCATCTGAAAGGACATGGTAGTATTGAATTTGGTACCGGAAAGAGTTATGGGTTCATGTTTTTCCAGTTGTGCTTCAGTTCTTGCTTATCCATGAAGAGCCTTGGCTGACTTATTTGATGGCCACAAATAATTTAAGAAGGCAGCCTGTACATTTGGGCACCTTGCTGTTCACTTGTAATGCATACTCTTTTCATGCTGCCCACTAGCTCTTTTTCCCATATGCCAGTCTTGGCCTTCAGGAAAATAGGGATGGTTGAATGTTTAAGCTGCATTACCACAAGAAGTACTGCCAGGGTAAGAGATCTCAGCCTTTGAAAAATTGATGTAATTCTTCTGTCTTAGACAGGAAGAAATGGGCATAAGTCAAAGTGTTTAAAGTTACAATGGAAAATCACATTTATCTCAGTTATATTTGAATAAGAATGTATTCTGCCTTCTAAACTGGTCTGTGCATTGGCTAGCTGCCCAAGAGTCAAAACTGATCTTTTACCCTCCCACACCATTCTGTCTCTTACAAGCTGTGATTGTGTTAAGTGGGAGAACTGTTAACATAGCATACACATACCATGTTGTAAATGGGAATTTATGTAGGTGTTTTGTTTTTAAAATGTCTGAAATACCCAGCCACTATTAAATAGATACAGGAAATATTTCTGAATTTATCAGTTCTGTGCTTAAAACTACTTTCTAATAAATTATGTTAGCCTCTTTCTCTCATTTTCTCCTCCTGTTTAAGTACTGGTAGGATACTTAAGAGTTGAGTAAGAACAACTATGGAAAGATCTTACTTGAATGTTCTTCTGTGGACTAATTGCTTGAAATTATATTTATATACTAAGGATTATTCCAAAGCATGACAGGACTGTTATCTTGACAAATGTACACTTATTGAAACACTTTTCCTTTTGTATCTGTCTTCCACTCTTCATTCTGTTTCTTTTGTTTTCAGAAAAGTAGTTTATGTACTCTTGACCAGTTTAAGTAATGGTTGATCTTAGCAAGAGTTATTAAATCTTCCTTTTCTGGTGAAGGGAAGATAATAGACATGCAGTTGGTGATATGTTCAGAAAAGAAGCAAATTGGCCTCTTTATGTAAGAAGGCATGTGAAGGAATTAACATTTAGCCATTTATTAGAGGAAACCAGCCAATTTGCTTTGGGTTTCTAGCACAAGAAAATACAGGTGTTTAGTTAGGTGGAGTGGAATATGAGAATCAGAAGCCAGTAAGTTGTGTGTATATTTGCCTGAAAAAATGTTATAAAATTGGAGGGAAGGACTAGCTATTATCAGAAGAGTGCATGCTTTGTAAATGGTAAGAGCTTCAATCACAGTAACATAGAAAGCTGCCTTTATAACATGTTAGTCCACTGGTCTGTCAATTGCACTGTTGTCTAGGCAGGTGCTCCCCAGAATTTCAGGCAGAGTTCCCCCACAGAGATGTAGGGGTGGAATCTAGGATCTTCTCAATGCAAAACATGTTCTCGGTCACTGAGTGGCCATCCATATCTAGTACCCCTCCAGGAAGGCTTAGAAAAAATGTCTGTCTAAAATCCTGCAGGGCAGTAACCAATAGGCAGCACTAAATTAGGTTAAAAAAACAAAAGGCCCTGAATAGATATGAACCAACTTCTTTTGGTTCTGGAATGAGGTGTGTGCCAACATCACTGTGTTTGCTTCGGTTAAGAAATTATTTGTCTCTTGCTTGATGTGAAAATGTTTTATAAAGGTGACAGAGAGAAGATGGTGATGTTAGGCCTGCATGTGGAATTCTAAGTGCTGTAGTCCATACTCACAAGAAAACTGAACTTTTTTTTTCTTTTGGTACCTCAAAGAAGGAGAATAGAGAAGAGTTTGACAACAGAGCTATCTTTTTTGATACAGGAGTTGCAGACTGTCTGCCATCCAGATTCTCCTAGCAACTCTGCTTATTCAAGCGTTCCTGAATTCTACGTCGCAACATCTGGTACATTTTGCTAAGCACTGAAGGTTCCAGCTGCCTCCATTGTCCATCAATCCATATTCATTCCAGATCTTTTACTGTCTTATTGTAGCATTTGTTATTTGCTACTCCACATGAATAATTTGGCTTATTGGGAAAACTCAGCTGGATAGCAGTCTATACTACCAAAGAGTTGAATCTGCGTTCTCGTGGGGTGAGAGTTTTTGATCAAGATAATTTGGCCAAGATGTTGATTTTGCAGAATCAGAAGCCATAACCTTGGCTTCAGAAGGGTTGGCCAAAACTGGCATTACCACTTAACTGAGGTACTGGATCATCAAACATGCATGAGCAGATGGTTAGACCCATGCTAACTGCACAACATATATTAGCCAAATTCAGTCAGATGTTCACAGTCATTTGCATATTGCATACTTAAATACTCTTTTTTTCCAGTGGAAAAGTCTTTTAAATATATGGTCTTCCAGCCCAGTGGATATTTCTGATAAGGTTCAGAAGCACTTACAATTTTATCTTCTGCTGTTAGGTTCTAGGCAACATTCATGTTTTATGAAAAGGAATATGAAAATAGAGCATAGGATTGTTAAGTGCTGTATATTACATACAGTGAAGGTTAACTGGGCTCTGTTGTTACATTCATTTGTTGATTGGATTTTTGTTCCACCTTTCTCTCAAAAATGGAACTTAAGGCAGCTCACAGTAAATCTAAATAAAAAATCAATTAAAACAGAAGAATTCAAATATTAAAATGTGATTAAATTAAAGGCACAATATAAAACTAAGCCGTTAAGAAAATACTGAACCAACTTAGTAAAAACCCTTTCATCAGCAATGGATCACTTGCCAAAAGACTGCCTGAATAAATAGAGGTTTTGCTTTATGGTGAAAAGGCACTATTTTAGCCTCCTTGCTAAGGAATTATAGGGCTACTGAGAGTCCTTTCTTGTGTTCTCACTGTATGTGTCTCTGAGACTGGCAGGACCTAAAGAAGGACCTCTCTCCAAAGACATCAAATCCCAGGGAAGTGTGTAAGAGCAAACACTGTTCTTCAGGCAGCCTGGACTCAAGGGGATTTATAGATCATAATCAGCATTTTTAGTTGTATCAAGAAACAGACTGATAGTCAGTGAAACTATCATAATGTAGTTACCCCTATAAAGAGTCCAGTAAACAGTCTGGCTGCAGTATTTTAGACCAAGTGAAGCTTCTGAACACTGTTGCAAGGCAGGCTTATGTAGAGCATTTTACAGTAATCCTCCAAGTTCACCTGATGTAGATATTTAATCTCATCCAGGAACCCCATAAAAACCCACCTCATATTCCCATACCTTGCTCAGGAATGGAATATAAGACACTGGTCAGTCATCCAGTACAGGTGTGTAAATATCTTAAAGGCACCAGATTTCACCTGATCTTGGAAGATAAGCCAGCTCAGGACCGATTAAATACTTGGATAGGAAACTGCCCATGAATACGAGGTGCTGTAGGCTGTATTCAGAAGATGATACTGGCAAAACCGCCTCTGATTATTCCTTGCCCATGAAATTCATGAGGTTACCATAAGTTGACAGGCAACTTGAAGGCACATACATGCATATGTGAGTTTCAAGGAGGGCTTTTCAACAAAGGTCTCACCACTACCTGTTGATGCATATAGGAACCTTGTAGTGCTGCAAAGTGGCAGTCAGCACTCTCCTTAGTCACTTGGCCAGGCTCTGTGTCTGTATCTTTTCCTCTGCTCACTTAATTTACTTGTCAGTTTTTCTAATAGGGCTGTTGTCCAAATTCTGTTTGCCAGTTGCACTGAGTGAGTTTATGCAGAGTTTTCTGTCGCTGAACAATTTCAGCCCTGGCTGCAGAAGGAGAAATCTAGTCCAATCTTTAAGTTGTGTGTTGTTAGAACCAGTAATTCTTCATGCAAATGTATATTCTGGTTTGTGATATGTGAAAGAAAAGAAACTATTTGTTCCCAAAAAATTTCACTGTTGGACATTCAATTTAAGGCACTCACATTCACTACATCTTCTCATGCAAGTATGTCAATACACTTTTATAGATATGTGAGCACTGAACGAGACATGAATGTCAACGCATTTTCTTTTGCCAAAGACTGAGTTCAGTTTCCTTGCTTTCTTCCAATTTCTTCTGAAATTTCTGTATCTGCTTCCCGTGGTCTACCAGCTTCATGGTGTACCAAATTCAGTTTCTAATAACCAATTATATAAAATTGAAGCATGCCCTCTAGTAGTAGTATTAGTGGTAAGACAATAATTTTAACATGTAGTTAAAGATGTTAGCGTTTTCTTGGTCTGGTATAATTTTTTTGCCAAATTAGAAAATTTTGCCGAATTAGATAATTTGATATATTGAAACCAAGTGGCTTCTGAACATCCTAGTTTGTCTAACTGTTCCATTGAAAAAGGCCTTCTAATAAACAGATCTGTTACTCTGAACATTCCTCTATTTTTCATTAGTGCCCAATTGGCCAAATTTATTATAAGCAAAATCTGGATGCAAAAGGAAGGATGATAGCTGGGAGGCTAATATTTTCATGCATTGATAACCATTTTTTTATTGTTCACATCAGGAATGGATTAGTGATATCTTCTATCTCTTTTGATGTCTGTGACAAAAAACTAGTGTAATAATGAGGACTAACAAGTCAGAACAGATCCAAAAAAGTTCATCCGCAAGGTGTTCTGCAAATTGTTCATAATGGTGAAGTGGTTAACATTAGCTTGTGATAGGCCAGAGTATAATAAATCTTTGACCACGCAAAACAACTCCATTGGAAAACCATGCAAATACAATGGTAGCAATGAATATCTTTATTGCCAGCATTGCTGCTAGAGTGGGTTTTCAGACAGTCTCTAGCCTGTTTTTGGTTGGACTGTTCCAGCATTTTCTGCCCAAATTGTTCTAGTTGGTCCCCCAATTTTTTTCTCCATCAGCAGCTGCCTAGAAAACTTAAGGGCCTAGTTTGCTTCTCCTCAGCAGGAGAGGCTGATTTGAAGGAACTGCATCCGCCATCCATGCTGTTTTCCTGTTCTAGAGGTCAGCCAGGCCGTTGACAGAATCACCTGGCAAAGCAACAGGAAAATCCTTAAGAACTGTCAAGAAATTGTTCACATCCATCAGCTTGATCCTTCCAAGTTGCTGTGATTTTAAATCCTCCAGGTAGTGATCTGTCTTTAACAACAAAACTACAGAGAGCTACTCCATATATAGTTCACCACCACTTCTCTGTTTTTTTCTAAAAATCATAATCATGCAAATAATGTGGCATTTATTTACTCTTACACCCAGCTTACAATTAATAATAAAATTATTGACAGTAAGACTTAGGTAAGGGAATAAATTGCTTGGCAGTGTGGTGGTGGGGGTCTCCTTCTCTGGATGTTTTCAAAAAGAGGCTGGACAGCTACCTGCTTTTGCTGAAGATGCTGCACTGAGCAGGGGGCTGGGCTGGATGACCCATGAGGACCCATCCATTTCTATAAATCTATGATTCTAATGTTATTAGATGAATTTGTTTCTCTTTTTGATAGCCATGAGTTCCTTTAAAATCTGCAAATAGCTTACTTACTGAAGATGGTCCTCTTACCTTTCCCCTTTTCTCTGTAGCCCCTCTCCAATTAATTCTCCTTCCCTGCCATTGTAGGGGATTTCTTGGGTCAGTCTTAATGTATACACTGGCATTCCTTTTTCCCCGCTTTCCTTTTCTTACTCATCTCCATACTTGTGTGCCAAATTACTAGATGTGATTTTGTAAAAGGTTGATCCTGGCTTGCACATCCTGGTTGTATTTGATTGTAGATAGGCCAATTCTGTGATCTTAATTTATCCCAAGTCTTACCCCTGAGATATCACTGTGATTTGAATTCTTGCTTTCTGAAGCTAGAAAAGTAGTTATTAAACTGAGGTTATTATGCACATTTTTACAATCTGTGATTAATGTAACAAGATAGAGCATTTAAAATATAAATGACTTTTATTGCTCTTCTGTAAACTGAATTCCTTCAAACTCTTGTAAAAACAGAGGAGCTTAAATTGATTCTGAGCCCTTTTCCTACAATTACATTATGTGTCTTGTACTTGGTTAAAGGACTCTAGTTGTAGAATTTCACCAGGTTGGTTTAAATGAGGAATTTGTACCTACCATATTTGATTCATTTATCAAAGGTTTGTTAAATTTTTGCATGCAGGTGCAATTTTGGATTATCTCCGATAAAATCAAACATTTGATTGCTCTGATCCAAAAATCAATCAGGCTATATGGTTGGAGGGAGTGAGGTAATGATTGTCTTAGAACTCCTGTTTGTTGACAAGGAATGTTAATAAATTCTGTCCATCAAAAAGATGATTTCTTTGCTTCTTTGAAGGCTATCACTACAGCCAGAATGGCTGACAGCTTAAGTTCCAATCCCTAAAGCATCCTGGCAGCTGAAGCCCCATTAATTCTAATGGTGCACTGTGCCCAGAGATTGCATTGGGGATTTGGACTTTTAGTGCTGTTTCATTCCCAAGATTAACTTTTGCAGAAATGAGAAAATAAGGAAGTAAATGATGGGTAATCAGATGAAAAGAAAGATAGGGCTCTTGTATCTTCACCAGTAGAACAGACAGCTTTTTTTTCACCTAAGTATTACAAGCTCTACCTGCCAGAATCTTCTGTTGTATACAGTTATTAAAAATACAAGTGTCCTGTCATCTGCCACATTTGGTCAACTTTAGTATAAAGACTTGAATCTGTGAGAATTAGATGTCCATAGGGAAAAATCCAAGCCTGACATTCAGAATCTCGTCCTTTCTTGTGAATTGTTTCTGTGCAAATTGGGGGGTGGGGTAGGGATGTGGAGGCCCAGTTGCTCAGGCTATGTTTAGCCATAAGAGGCTACCTTTAGTAAAGCAGCATAGTACTCTTAGGAAATTGTTGCATACCTTCCTGACTTGCAGTGACCCTAAAGTAGCTCTCTCATGGAGAGCAAGATTTTTTCGAGGGGCCTCTTCTCTGAGACTGAGAGAGTGAGACTTGCCCAGAATCACCCAGTGGGTTTCTATGATTGAATGGAGATTTATACTCTGGTCTCCCAGAGTCCTGCTCCAACCCTGAAACCACTTCACCACACTAGCTTTCTTAAACATAGCCGTCCATATAACTGTTTGAAAGATATGTTGCTGCCAGTGAACTCTTTTTCACTGAAAAACAAGGCAGGCTAAGCATTCTGATGGAACTGCATTTGCTGTTGGAAGAAGGCATCACTGGCACATTCTGATAGTGATGTTCAGGCCTGCAAAAAATTGAGGGAGAAGCTTGTGGGTCTTTGTTTTATTTTTTTCAAATTCTCTCCATCCCCCCGACAATTGAAATATTAAAAAATAATGTTCATGAAATATTTTACTTTGGGGGGAAAAAGGAATAAAATGTTTAAGATGAGGTGTTCTTACATTGCTGCCTGGACTTCCTCCTTAAATAATTTCTAAACATAGGACTTAATATTGGAAAGAAACTTGCAGAAAACAAAATCTCTTCAAATATTCGTTGTAGGAACATAGTCTGAGATTCTGCCAAGCATAGCTCTCCTGCACCGTGATGGCAAGGCCATTGCATATCTTCTGACTTCTCTTAGAATCATAGAGTTGGAGGAGACCACATGGGCCATCTAGTCCAATCCCCTACCATGCAGGAACTCACATCAAAGCACTCCCAACAGATGGCCATCCAGCCTCTGCTTAAAAACCTCCAAAGAAGGAGACTCCACCACACTCAGAGGCAGCATATTCCACTGCCGGACAGCTCTGACTGTCAGGTAGTTCTTCCTGAGGTTCAGGTGGAATCTCCTTTCCTGCAGCTTGAATCCGTTGCTCCTTGTCCTAGTCTCTGGAGCAGCAGAAAACAAGCCCTCTCCCTCCTCGACATGACATCTTTTCAAATATTTAAACGTGGCTATCATGTCCCCTCTTTAACCTTCTCTGCTGCAGACTAAACATACCCAGCTCCCTAAACCACTCCTCATAGGGCATGGCTTCCACACCCTTCACTGTTTTAGTCGTCTTCCTCTGTTCCAGCTTGTCGATATCCTTCTTGAATTGGGGTGCCCAGAACTGGACACAGTATTCCAAATGAGGCCTAACCAATGCAGAATAGAGTGGTACCATTACCTCCCTTGATCCAGACACCATACTCCTATTGATGCAACCAAAAATCTCATTGGCTTTCTTGGCTGTCTCATCACACTGCTGACTCAGGTTCAGCTTGTGATCTACCAATACTCCTACATCCCTTTCACAGGTAGTGCTATCCAGCCACGCATCCCCCATCCTATATTAGTGCATTCCATTTTTTCTGCCTAAGTGTAAGACCTTACATTTCTCTCTGTTGAAATTCATTTTGTTAGCTTTGGGCCATCTCTCTGATCTGTTAAGGTCATTTTAAATTTTGATCCTGTCCTCTGATCCCCTCCCAATTTGGTATCATCTGCAAATTTGATGAGCATGCACTCTATTCCTTCATCCAAGTCATTGATAAAGATGTTGAATAGCCCTGCGCCCCGAACAGAACCCTGTGGCACCCCACTAGTCACTTCTCTCCAAGATGAAGAGAAGCCATTGGTGAGCACCCTTTGGGTTCAGTCAGTCAACCAATTGTAAATCCACCTAAGAATAGCATTGTTCAGCCCACATTTTACTAGCTCCTTTGCAAGAATGTCATGGGCAACTTTGTCGAAGACCTTACTGAAGTCAGGAAATGGTACATCCACAGCATACCCTTCATCTGTTAAGTTCATAACTCTATCAAAAAAAGAGATAAGATTAGTCTGGCATGACTGGTTTTTGAGAAACCCATCACAGCATTGCTTTCTAAGTAATTACAAATTTTTTAATGATCTGCTCTAGAATCTTTATGGGTATTGATGTCAGGCTGACAGAGAGATAATTATTTCAGTCCTCTTTGTTTCCCTCTTTGAAGATGGGGACAACATTTGCCCTCCTCCAGTCTGCTGGGACTTTGTCTGTTCTCCAAGAATGTTCAAAGATTATTGCTAGTGGTTCTGAAATTACTTCTGCCAGTTCTTTTAATATCCTTGGATGTAGTTCATCTGGCCCTGGAGACTTGAATTCATTTAGGTATCCTATACTACTTACTCTGTGCTGTATTTCCTTTGCCTCCCCACTTGCCCCCCCGGTTGAGTACTCTTTTTCCTTTTGGGAGAAAACAAAGGCAAAGAAGGTGTTGAGTAGTTCTGCTTTGTCTCTACCCCTTGTTAGTACTTAGCCATCTTCTCCATGCAGCAAACCTATTATATCCTTGTTTTTCTTTTTGCTGCGGACATATCTAAAAAGCCCTTTTTATTGTTTTTAATCTCTCTGGCAAGTCTGTGTTCATTTTGTGCTTTAGCTTTTCTGACTTTTCCTCTACATATCCTGGCTATTTGTTTGAATTCCTCTTTGGTGATTTCCTCCTTCTATTTCTTGTACATGTTTCTTTTAACATTTAGCTCAGTTGAGAGTTCCTTAGTTAACCATTCTAGTTTCTTTAGACACCTCCCATTTTATCCTCCTTAATGGAACAATATTTTTTTTAATTTTTATTAACAGATTTTGTAAATGGAACAATTTTAAATTGTGCCTTCAGTATTTCACTTTTAAGAAACTCCCATCCATCATGAACTCCTTTCTCTTTCAGTATTCTTGATCATGGAATTTCAGCCAGTAATTCCCTAAGTTTACAGAACTCAGCTTTCTTTAAATCTGGAATTCATATCTGGCTACTCTTTGGGCCTTGGCTTCTCCTTCCCACTGAATAACAAATTCCAATAGAGTATGGTCACTCCCGCCTATGGCTCCCACCACTTCCACCCCATTAACAAGGCCATCCCTGTTGGTTAGGATCAGATCTAAAATAGCTGATCTTCTTGTTGCCTCTTCTACCTTCTGGACAAAGGAAATGATCTGCAAGACAAGTGAGGAATTTTTTGACCTTATGTTCTTGACAGAGTTTGACTGCCAACATATATCAGGATAGTTGAAATCTATTACTGTTGTGTATCTCCTTTTTGAATGTGTGGTCATCTGCTCCAGGAAGGGATCGCCCAAATCATCAGACTAGCTTGGGGGTCTGTAATAGATCCCCACAATGATATCCCTATTGTTTCTTGTTCCCTTAATTCTTATCCACATACTCTCAACCTGGCTTCCTGGATTTAAGACATGGATCTCTTCAGAGGTGTAAACATCCTTGACATATAAAGCTACTCCTCCTCCTTTCTTATTTGGTCTATTTCTCCAAAGTAGGTTATACCCCCTCCCCAATTACTATATTCCAATCATGGGACTCATCCCACCAGATTTCAGTGATTCCTATTATATCATATTTATTTTATTGGATTAAGAGTTCTAGTTTGTTTGTCTTGCTTCTTTCCCGTGTTCTGTCTGTTAGTGTAGAGACATTTAATACCAGATGCCCTTCCTGCAAGTGCTTTACTAAAGTTGCTTTTCCTCCCACTGTTGGTCTCTAATGCTACTTGACCTGCTTTTTCTATAACATTTGGGCTGTTCTCCCCCAGCACTTCTGAATACCTGCCCTGAATAATATTGTCTCCTTCTCTGCCAGAACTCATTTTAAAGCCCTCCTCTTGTTTTGCTCCTGCTTCTGATGACTTAATTTACTGAAAAATGTGAAAGAAATCAGTATATGTTGGAAATACAACATAAGTAAACTGACATGTGGAAAGACAGTAAATCATGGCTCAGTCCAAGCAAACTTTCAGTTTTACATATCCATGAAAATGGTAACAGTGGAAGAATAGAAGGAAAACAAAATACTGTTAGTGGTGTCATGTAGTAAAAAGTATGCAGTGCTTTTGGGCTTACATACATAATAACTTTATTTTACTATGTTTAACAAAAATTAAACATTTTTAAAAAGCACTCAATTTATAAATTTGTATTTATTGTCTGAATAAACCATATTTTTCATTTAATCTATCTGAAAATGATTTTTATGTGCAGAACGGGCTGAGCAGGGATAATATATTTTATGTTCTCAAAATAACAAAGTGACTTTAGGTCTGTAAATGTTAATGACGTAACAGTTTTTTCAAGGACTCCCCCCATTTCCATTCCTGCTGGAGCGGGGTCAAGATTTTTTGAAGTGAGGGCTTCAAAATTTCCCAGAAGGTTACATCTCCATATTATGGAAGCATGCTTATGGAAGTATGCATTCATGTGGTAACCTCACGTGTCAGAAACACAGTGTATATGAGTATATACAAGACTTCCTCCTCCCCTCCAGAGCTCCCCCCACTATTCCTTTGCATTTGGCTCTGGCATGCAAAAGGCAAGGGAATGGGAGGGGGATCACAGAAGGGAGTTATTTGCAATTTTCCCACTTTTGTGATGGTTCCACACCAGGAACCCTCTTGAAAGTGGAGGGGCCACTGTAGTGCAGCTGTCTGAAATAGACAGGAAACTTAACATCATGGACTACAGGGGACTTTTAGAAGGAAGATTCATATTCAGATTATTTTATTGCATTGTAAATGATATTTTATCACTTTCTTCACATTCACAAAGGTTCACACTGAAACTCTGATTAAACTATAAGATTAACACTATAATTGTGCTCCAGAATTTATTCCCTCTAGGGGAAGTAGAGAGCCTAAAATAATATGTACACACCAGCTTACACAGTAAACCTGTGTCCTCCATTTTTTTAAATGCACAATGCATAAGTGCTGTTATTTTTGGTAACCTCTTAGTGTACAGTTAATGCTTTGAAAATTGAATATACATACACATTCTTGAGATGCTAATGAGAAAAATCCATTTACTGTAAGTTGGTATCTGAGATGTATAGCCTTATAAACAAGGATACTTTTTGTATCATGGGAGATTTAATTTAGAAATCTAAGGGTTGAGTAAAAGACTTCTTCAGTGATCTTAACTGAATATTTTGAAGCATAATGAGAGCACATGCTTCAGATAGATTGAGAATACAAACAGAATGATCAAGGAATTTTATGTTAATCTAGAGCAGTGGTTCTCAACCTGTGGGTCCCCAGATGTTTTTGGACTTCAGCTCCCAGAAGCCCTGAGCATTGACCATAGTGGCTGGGGCTTCTGGGAGCTGATGTCCACAAACATCTGGGGACCCACAGGTTGAGAACCACTGATCTAGAGGAAAAATACAGTAAAGACAAAACAGGTGCATCTTAAAATGCTGATTGGAACATACTTCCTTACTATCAGAAGCATGAAAATGCTTTATAGTATATCCAGACTGCATGTGTGTGTATATATAATCATGATCACTTACATTTTAGAGGCTATAAGCCTATGTAGAGTAGATTGTTTCTCTGATAGACTGTTAATGGGGATTTCCATCTCTTTGTTACCCATTCATGTGCAGAAGAGAAGATGAAATGTTTTATTCTGTTTTAATCATTGAGTTCATTGTGTACTGGTAAGTTTCAGTGGCATATATTGGTTTCAGTAGGTGTCTTACTGTAATAATTATTGCAGTTGTGTGTATTTTTTCTTAGATAAAAAACCTGTCTGGAACCTGCTTCTTGGTTAGGACAATTGAGAGTAAGGGGAACATGCATTCATGCTAGGGGAAATGACAAATTACAGACTCTGCTGAGGTCATGCTAGGCCTGGCAGAAGGTAAAGGGTAGGCTTTATTGGACATAAACCCTCTTTCTTCCTGTTTGCAGGAGCAGGAGGATTTGGGATCCTGCAAATACAAAGCCTCCCTGAAATGGACCCTGCTTATTAGTATCATAGGAGGGGCCAACAGCAGTGGAGGTTTCTATACCCAAAAGGAGGAGACTTGAAAGCCTTGGAACTTCTTCGCCACCCACAGACCATTCTTTGTGGAAGGGGAGATTTGTATTGTGCTGTGGCCTCTAGAAATCATGTGATTTCATCCTTTGGCTGAAAATCTGCCCCCATTTCCGTGACAGTTTTCTCTAGTGTCCTCCATGGAGATGTATTTTAGAGGGGATGTACTCTTATGCCATCATTCCATTTGCTGTCAACCAGTAAACTGTTGCTGAATGAAAGTTATAAGCTGAAAGGTATAAACCATAAACTGACCACTGTTTTTGCTCTGGTTTTCTTCATACTTTAAATATTAGACATGACCTTTTGGAATCTTATTGTCAGCCATTAATACTTTAAATGCAAGAACTCTAAATTACAAACCAAATGCTTCAATTATCTTTATTAGTAATATATTGTGGCTGTCCCCAGGCAGACCTGAGTCTCTTTATTCAGAAGGAAGCTGCTGTGAACAATGAGTAAAGCTTACTCTCTGATAACGGTTTTTAGTCTTTCATTTTAAGAACATTAAGTAGTACAACATTACTTAGTGTTCTTGACGCACTCCTTACCATGCAGTCTCGTTGCAGAACTCTTTACAGCTTCCATCTCCATGAAAAGATTGTTCTTCCTCGTGGTCTCTGTGCCTCATACATTAGGAGCTTTCGCACCTGCACGGTAGCGATCGGAAGATTCTAGAGCTCAGTAGCTTGGCGGGAACCCCTCCCCCATGCCGGTACTGCGCATGCTCAGCCCGCCAAGCAACGGTCACTCCTCAGTTCTTTCTTGTCTGCCGTTGCGAACAGAAGGTTCTTTCGGTAGCTTGTGCTTCTTGGCCTTATTCTTGGCTTTTTGACCCAGTTTTCGGCTTTTTGGATTACGGTTTTTCGGATTGCGATTTGGCTTTGGTGTTTTTGGCTTCTGGTTTCGACCCGGTTTTTGGCTTGATGTACGATTTTGGATTTCGGACTGGTTCTTTCGATTCGAACCCCCGCTCTCCCCCTCTCTTCTCTACTTGCTGGACACATTCTATGTCGGCGTTGTTCAAAAGCTGCGTCTCCTGTGGAAGGAAGGTTGCACTTTCAGACAAACATTGTGAGTGCTTCTTCTGTTTGGGCGAGGGCCGTAACGTCCAGGCCTGCCCTGTGTGTAAGCAGTTCACCCACCAGACCCTCCGCAACCGCTCAGCAAGACTGAAGTCTCATTGTTGGGAGGAGTCCCTACGTGCACAAGAACAGACCAGGGCCCACGGTGTCATGGCCGAAAAATCCACTCATCCAGCGACCTCTTCAGTGGCAGCAGCTGCCGTACCTTCCACCTTGTCGGTACCGGGCTCGGTACCAACCCTGAAGCTCCCGAGGATACTGAAGGTATCAGCTACTCCGGCTCGAGAGGACCCTGCGGACTCGCAGACCTCCACCTTCTCCAAGCCACTAACACCAACACAGAAGAAGCATCCTCCAACCCAGGACGCCGGTAAGGAGAAGGAAAAGAAGAAGAAGAGGAAGGAAAAGAGGCTCTCTCCTCAGAAGAAGACTCATCTCCTGACAGCTCCACCCATGCATGGTAGGTACGGCCAGGAGCATCTCTGGCGCGAGCCCCCGGGGTTGTATTACTCGTACTCCCCGTCGTACAGGGACCGGTACCACCCCGACGTGCAGTACTGGTCAACACATCGGTCTTGCTCGCCTTCCAGAGAAGCCCATTGCTCCCACTACAAGAGGCTGCCAAACTGATCGCCCTGCCGATCCGACTCGTCACGTCATCGGAGGTCTAGGGAGCCCTCACCCCATTACAGGGCAGTGTCGCCTCCCCTGTGGACATTGTCGACTGTGACGCGTCCTATGTCGCAATCCACCGTGGCACAAGCAACGTGACCGGCGACGGCGACGACACAGGCTGCCCACCACCCTCGGCCCTTGGTGGTGCCCCTCCAGGTCATGTAGATCCGAACCGCGATGTCAGCCTCGGTACCGGTGCAGCCTGCTGCTCCGATTGTGACCCTGGCTCTCCCTGCCCGCAAGCCATCTCAGGAGAGAGCAGTGGAAAGATCTTCGACTCCATCTTCGGAGTCGTATGAGTCGGACTCTGACTCCGCAGAGTCGACTCCGTCGTCCCATGAGTCGTCCCACCTCCGTTGGCGTTCAGAGAACCGGGACCAGAGTCGGCACCGGAGGACGTGCGACAGTTCTCGGCAATCCTCCTCCGTATGGCCACGGCTCTCGGCCTGAAGGTTGCGGAACTGGCCCCAGTGGCGCAGGATCCTGTCTTCCAATATATGGAGACACGCCTGCCATCTACTGCGCCGCTACCTTTTCTGCCAACGTTGCTGGATGCCATGAAGCAACTGTGGGCGAAGCCGGCTTCAGCACAACCGATCCCACACAGGCTGGAACACCTGTACAAGACGCAGCGAGAGGACACGGAGTTCCTCTTTAGTCATCCGGTCCCGAACTCCATCATGGTCAAGTCGGCCCAGATGAAGGGTGGAAACCGAGCACATACAACCCTGCCGGACCGGGAAAGTCAGAAGCTCAATACTTTCGGCAGGCGCTTCTACTCGGCATCTTCCCTGGTGGCCAGGACCCTGAACACGATGGCTTGCCTTGTGGCATACCACCGGAACATCCTGGACCGGCTCGCCCTGCTTCTCGCTGACCTGTTGGGGGAGTCCTGTGCTACTGCTACACAGCTCTTCAGCGAAGCCATTGCAGTTGCCAACCGGCAGCTCCCCTCCTCAAGGCACACCATGGAGGCTACCTCGAGGGTGATGGTCGGCACAGTGGCCCTTTGACGACATGCATGGTTGCGTTCGGGGCTCCAGGAAGACAGCCACAGGAGGATTGAGGACCTCCCGTTCGACGGCCAGGGACTCTTCCATACGTCGACAGACGAGGCCATGGACCATCTTGTTAAGGCCCGTCTAACGGCGAAGAAGATGGGCATTAATCAACCAGCCCAGTCCCGCCGCAGCTTCAGCAGCGACAGCTCTAGACCATCACGGTGAAGGTCCTCTTCCTCCTCCACATACCAACCGCGCTCACCACGATCGACCGCATCCCGGCCGTCCACTTCATCTGCCGCACGGAGACCTCCTCGAAGACGCCCATCTTCTTCTAAGAAGTCTTCATCCGGGACGAAGTCACGGTTTTGATGTGTTGCACAGGTCTCCACCGACGCCAGTCTTCACCCTCCTAGCAGACCTTCGATATCAACCGAGCTTGGCCAGACACCTTGCCGAGTGGTGAAAAATCACTATGGACTCCTAGGTACTTACCATCATCCGCCTGGGCTACGCCATAGAGTTCCAGGATATTCCGCCACGAGCGGTCTACTACTCCACCCCGGCCAGCTCGGTATTGCTGGAAGAGATCCAGTCCCTTCTACAGAAGGGAGCGATCGAGGAACTTCCGTCCTCAGCCAGGACCACCGGCTTCTTCTCGAGGTACTTCACTGTACCGAAGACGGACGGAACCCTGCGGCCTATCCTAGACCTCAGAGGGGTGAACGACTACATCCGCCCCAAGAGGTTCAAGATGGTCACGCTACCCTTGATTCTGCCTTTCCTTCGGCGAGGGAACTGGTTTGCCTCCATCGATCTTTGGGACGCCTACATCCACGTCCCCGTTCGCCCGCAGCACAGACGGTACCTGCGGTTCCCGGTCGATGGCGCTTGCTACCAGTACCGGGTGCTGCCGTTCGGCCTCTCAACCGCGCCACGGGTCTTCAACAAGTGCATGGCCCCCGTGGTGTCGTTTCTGCGGATGAAAGGCGCTATACCCCTACCTGGACGATTGGCTCTTGGTGGTGCCCTGCAAACTTTACAGGGACATACACCGGACTCTGACTCTCACCTGGCTCGGACTAAGTCAACCCAAAGAAGTCCCATCTCGAACCCACAAGGGTTCTCGACTTTATCGGGGTGACTCTGGACGCGGTATCGGTGAAGGCAACTTACCGCTGGACAGGGCACGGACGCTTCGTCGGGCAGCGTCTGCCGTTTTCCATGTCCCGACGGTGACAGCCAGGAGAATCCAACAGCTCCTCGGCTACATGGCTTCAACGACCGCCATCACCTATCTCTCCAGACTTCGTGCACGACCACTTCAGCACTGGTCGTCCGAGTCTTTGATCCACTCTGGGATGACCAGACATGCCGCTACCAGCTTCCTTGATAGGTGCACCAATCCCTGCTGTGGTGGCAGTCTTACAGCCACCTCCTGTTGGGCATGCCGTTCCGAGAGCAGAACCCCAAGGTCGCGGTGACGACGGATGCCTCACTCTTCAGTTGGGGAGCACACTGCGGCGACCTCAGAGTCTGTGGCCGGTGGATCGGTCACAAGACTGTCCTCCATATCAACGCTCTCGAGCTACTTGCCATCTCCAAAGCTCTGCGGGCGTTTCGTCACTTCGTCGCAGGCCGCATGGTGTTGATCTTCACCGACTACACGACGGTGGTCTGCTACGTCAACAGACAAGGAGGGACTCACTCAACCAGTCTTCTCAACATCGCCCTCGATCTCTGGGACTGGTGCATCTCGCTCCGGATCCACCCGTTAGTGGTTTACCTGGCCGGGCAGGAGAACACCACTGTGGATGCCCTCAGCAGGGACACCGCATCCCACCACGAATGGTCCCTCTCCAGCGAGGCCTTCCAGATGGTTCAGGATCGATGGGGCAAACCGACTGTCGACCTCTTCGCCACCAGCGAGAACATGAAGTGTCGTCGGTACTGCTCGAGGGCCGACCGCGATTGCCACTCCGTCGGCAACGCCTTCCAGTTTCGGTGGAACGAGGGATTCCTCTATGCGTTCCCTCCATTCCCCCTCCTGGGCCGTGTGATATCCAAGATCCTCACAGATCGAGCAGATGTCGTCCTTGTGGCTCCGTACTGGCTGAAACAGCACTGATTCGGGTCCCTGTTCGAGGCCGCCCGGGGACAGATCCTCCAGTTCCTGACGGTACCAGACCTCCTATCCCACTCCAGTGGTCTCGTGCTGCACCCGGACCTGCCGCTCCTGGCCCTCTATGCCTGGAGGATATCGCCTTAGATGACCCCATCATCGGCAACGTCCTGACCACAGCCAGGAAGGAATCGACACGCCGCAACTACCATTACAAATGGCAGCATTTCGTTGCCTTCGCTGAAGAACGAAGGGAGCCAGTATCGCCTGTCAACCTACCTACCGTGCTCCACTTCCTCCTACACCTTCGACAGCAGGGCTTGACCTTCCCATCTCTGAAGGTGTACCTCGCCACCATCATGGCATACCAACCACCACAATCCCCATCGGCTGCTCTCTTCCACCACAGTACCGTGAAGCAGTTTCTCAAGGGACTGCAGCACCTCTACCCACCGGTATCGCCGCCGCTATCACCGTGGTCATTATCATTGGTGCTGTCTCAACTGACAAGACCGCCCTTTGAACCAATGGCAACTGCAGATGACAGGCTGCTCGCCATGAAAACTGCCGCCTTGGGGGCCGTCACCTCTGCCAGGCGGGTGGGAGAGCTGACAGCCCTGCGGTCTGATGAGCCATACCTCGTCTTTCACAGAGACAAAGTGGTCCTTCGGCCTGACATCTCTTTCCTACCGAAGGTGGTGTCCAACTTCCATCTGAGCCAGGACATCATCCTGCCCACCTTCTAGCCAGACCTGACTACACCTTTGGAGCGGTCCTTTCACTCCTTGGATGTTCGTCGGGCCTTGGCATTCTACAAAGACAGGAGTGCCTCTTATAGACAGACCCCGCACCTCTTTGTGTGCTATGGCAGGTGTCAAAGAGGCCACAAAGTGTCCACCCAGCGTTTTTCCAAGTGGGTGGCCCAGACTATCCAGCTGACGTATGAGCTCGCCAAGAGGCCTCCGCCAGACATTCTTCGGGCTCATTCCACCCAAGCCGTGGCGACATCTGCAGCCCTCCTGCAAGGAGTCGACCTGCAGGAACTCTGCCGTGTGGCGACCTGGTCCCACCTATCGACCTTCGTGCACCACTACAGGCTCGACTACTGGTCCCGTTGAGATGCTCAGTTCGGACGTGCTGTGCTGTAGGACCTTACCCACTATCCTACCAGTAAGCTACACAGTCTCCTAATGTATGAGGCGCAGAGACCACGAAAAAGAAGAACAGGTTGCTTACCTGTAACTCTGGTTTCAAGTGGTCGTCTGTGCCCTCATACGTGCCCACCCAACTGTCCCCTCTTTTTCAGGTCCCTTTCTTTTCGGCAGACCAAGAACTGAGGAGTGACCGTTGCTCGGCGGGCTGAGCATGTGCAGTACCGGCATGGGGGAGGGGTTCCCGCCAAGCTACTGAGCTCTAGAATCTTCCGAACGCTACTGCGCAGGCGCGAAAGCTCCTAATGTATGAGGGCACAGATGACCACTTGAAGAACTACAGTTACAGGTAAGCAACCTGTTCTGAGGTCTCCCTTCTGTTTCTTGTGAAAACAATTATTATGGTGCCTGATGCAATTGTATATAATATAATATAATATAATATAATATAATATAATATAATATAATATAATATAATAGTTTACCGTATAATATAATGTGGAGATTAGCCCAACTGAAGAGAGGTAAAATTGGTTCTAGAAGTATCGCAGTAAATTAGATCTGGTGATATTCATAGTCTTGGATACTTGAAAAGCAGTAGTTCACATCTCAATTTCTCCAGACATAGTAGGAAAAAAAATTAAAATCTTTTTATGATAGCTGATTGTTTGAGGGTGATACATATATTCAGTTTATGAAAACTGATTACTGTGTAATTCCTACAAGGGGCTGTTTTACTGTACGCCATAAGACTGTGCATACATAAATAATAATAAAGTTTAAACAGTCATTGTATGTGCTGTACAATAAGCGTATTTACTCAGAAGTAAGTTCTGCTATGTTTAATGGGGCTTACAGCCTGGTAGATGAGTCAGGGTTGTAGCCGTAGCCTTTTAATCTACATACAGTCCAGTGGAATTGGATAGAAGATTTGGAACTCATGGGTTAACCTGGCAGGCCTAATTATTGCCAGACTGCATCATGAAAGTGTTTCATGTACTGACGTGGAACTCCGCATACTTCTTTGCAAAGTGTTATAGAATGGATGTGACAGACCATATAGTCAAACAGAAGGTGTTAAAAATGGGTTTCATATTAAACCTTGAAGGTGATGCATTTCTTTGTGAAGCATTTGTTTATGTATTTGGCTAAACTTAAGTGTGTGAAGTAGTCATTAGGTGCTCTTTAATTTTGGACTTTTGTATACCAGTGACTGAACTATGAATTTCCTTGTTGGGATGTGCACTTGTTTAAGATTATAGGACTCTCTTTAAGCTACAGATAAAAAATCCAGCCCTGATAGTAGCACATAGAGTGAGTGCCATGGCTTAAGAGACTATCCAGAGCTATTTTCTGGGGGTTCTGTAAGAGAACTGTTGAATCTGTGTGTTCCTTAGCCTATCAGTGGCGATATCACACAGGAAATGTCCATCAGTATTGGTCTGCAGAGGATATAGTACTGGTGAACTGTTTGCATGTGATACATTTTTGTAGGCAGCTTAGCTGTTCAAAATCCAAATGGTTTATTCTTTTTATTTTTATGGATACTTTATTCATTGGATGTTTTACTTCCTCTCCGCCCACCAAGATTTGGCAGGAGGCTTGTGGCTTCTGTCCCTGTGGATATGCACTGATATCAATGTGTATCCCTTCCTCACATGGCATGGACTATATTTATTTGTGTTTTATGTTTTATTTGTATTTTATTTTATAAAAGTTTGCATACGCTCTTCAACAAAAATGGTTTTCAGAACAGTTTGTAATCATAAAATAGGATTTATAGGCAGATCACACTGACTTTATGATGAATCTAAAATGCTTTGTGCCTTCAGTAACAGTCTGTCATCTGATTCCTTTATCGGTCCCTCTGAGAAGTGGTGTCATGAGGCAGTTTTCTGCAGCAGACATTTTTGATCTCTCCCTGGCCTAGCTTTTCCGATAAGAGATGATGTTCTTGTAGTGTTTTACTCACTGTTCATCACATCTTGCTGGAGTGTATACAATCCTTAGTTTGCATATCTAGTTCTCTATTCCAAATGTGTCTTTAGTTCTTTGTGACAGTGTTGATCTACAGAGCCTCATTTGGGTTCCTGAGCTCTGTTGCCTGGCTGCAATCTTCTTAAGCCTGATTGGGAACATTTGTCCACATGCCTGACAAAAGGAATATGTGGCATGGTGTGAGCTAGCTGTTGCTGTCCAGTAAACTTCAATATATCTACTTACTTAGAGTAAATATCTCTAGGGAAGAAAATCAAACAAGGATGTTTTTGAGTCTGTGGGAGCAGTAACAAATATGAAAATAGTTGAATGACTAATATGGGCCTGGGTATTGCAGACAAATTTGTTCTCTTTTTTGGGTTGACAGAACTTTCAGCAGATTTCTGTAGTTGTAACAACAACAACAACAGCCACAAAAATTAGTTTTGGTTTGAATCTTTTAATGTCTGCAGTCACTTTTATTCACATGAATAGCGAACAGAACTTCAGAATGTGGCAGTAATAATTTAACTAGAATAATGGAAAATGGATTAGATGTTTTCATTTCTTTCACTTGAACAATCGGAGATACTCCGCCAACAGTGAATTAATGTGTGCTTGATGATAGAGATGGGAAATCATTTTTGGTGTTATTTTGTTTTGTAACCAATATTTTCTTAACATAATGTCAGTGTTCCTCTTACATGAATATGTGTTCACTCTCTCGCATACACAATATAGAATTATATCTAAGAAAACTATAATGTTATTCAATATTGAGCCACATACAGACATCTTTGCTTCTATTTAAGGGTTAAAAAATTAAATTAAGCTTACTGAATTTGCAGAATTGTAAAGGTTTTTTTAAATTCCATTTTTTAAAAGGAATCTTATTACCAGAGATTAACCTGCTGATATACATTTCCCTAGAAGTTTTATAGTTAGCAACAAAAAGAAAGCAAAGTTGTGTTTTGGCATGTAGTATACCATTGAAGGAATCATTCATAAAGTGCTATGCATCAACAGAGAACAAGATTATTGATTAAAAAGTGATGTCAGAGTCATAGATGTTCTGCTTGAGCACATTCATATAGTATATATCTTCTGACCAATGAGTGTGCTCTCTTGATTCCACTACTTTTCACATGACCTCTCATTTTGGGTTTGAACATTTCTCCATTACTCACATAGTGTGATCAGCCCAATACAACAGTAACAGATGTTATAAAAATTTTAAAGAGAAAATGAGTTTTTGAGTGTTCTCATCCCTTAACATCCATGAAATTTGGAGGAAACAGGCTTTGATTTCAAACATGAATGAACTTTACTGCTGTAAAACTTGTAGAATTTAGTTGATTATCTCTGAGATCTTACATTGAGCATGAGCATAAATCTCCTCATGTGGAATTACACATTAATTGTATTAATGTTCCCCTTATGGTAAATGGCAGTGTTGCTCAACGGTATACGCAACTAAATATACCACAGAAAGAATATTGCTGGCAATTTTAGCAGAAGTAGATGGACATTCCTTGGACCAGTATGTGCTTCCTTGTGCACAATGAGTCTTCATGCACAACCTTGCACTGAATGCAGACATTGTATATGAGACCATGATGTCCAGCTGCTTCTGTGGGAGAATGTAAACATGTGCAAGTAACTTAACAAGGCTACAGCCATTGTCTGGGTATGGATTTTGGGTTTTACTTTAAAGATGAAATCCTGAATGCACTTACTAGTGACATTAGATGTAGGGGCTTAGTGTCTGAGTACTCATTCAATGAATTTAAAGAAGCATAGTCCAACAGAAGGTATAGGCTTCTTGGAATTTCAGCAATCTTTGGTTTGAATCGAAATAATCTATCGTACCCTCTCCCCACTGAGGCCTCTTGAACTCTTCTCCAGACTATGTACCTGAACTCTGTTGGCATGATGTGGACTGCAGCCAGGAGTGCTAATTGGCACCTTCCATGTTTTTACCATGGTGCCAACATGGTCCTAGCAGTCAGAGATGGGGAGTTAACTATATGCAGTGAAGGACACAGTATTCATCAGCTAGGTCTTCTGCAAGGCTACCTGTCCTTCTCTTAACATCATGATCATTTCCTCATCATAAGCCTTATATCCACTCGTGTCACACCACACTGTTGCCATTAATTTGCTCTCTGTATTTTACCGAAACTGAAATAAGGTGCAGAATGAAGAATCTAGCTAGAGATTTTTAGTGGCACGTAAGCCTGCCATGCAGTTTTGATATTTAACAGCTTGCCTGTAGAGAAGCAGAAATAGCAGATGGAGTGGTGGGTGGAGAAGGGGTGGGGAGATCATAGCTGAACAGTGGGTGGACAACTATCCTTACAATATTTACATGATATGTACATATATGTATATCTTAATAATTAAGTTTGAGTACAGAGGTGGAGAAGTTTGGAGCACAGGATGTGTACCTCAGAATCTACCTTCAGAGGCTTTACTGAACTATCCAGCTGTGGCTCAGTCCAATACCTTTTTTCCCCACAGATACCTGAAGGAATTTCGCACAGAACAGTGTCCTCTGTTTGTGCAACACAAGTGTACTCAGCATAGGCCCTACACTTGCTTCCACTGGCACTTTGTCAACCAACGTCGTCGCCGGTCTATCCGCCGTCGGGATGGCACCTTTAACTACAGCCCTGACATTTACTGCACCAAATATGATGAGACCACAGGGATCTGTCCAGAAGGAGATGAGTAAGTTACTGAGGGCTGCATCTTACTTGGCCAGATGGAGTTTCCAGCCTGCACTTGCAGAGAGGAGAGAATTCAACAAACCATCTTTTAAAAATCATGCAGAAGAAGCTGTGAAGAAATGTGGAAAAACTACAGTAGGAACTTGAACAAAATATTAATTACGATGCCACCATACCTATATTTATCTCTCCCCACCCCTTCTGTAATTCAACGTTTTGTGCTCTGGAGTAATCCTAGAGAAATTAGTGGAGTTTATTTTAAAATAAATGGCTTGAGGATTGTATCCTCACTTTGTTTTACAAATGGAATTATTTTCAAAAGGTAAAAGTTTTGAATTTCACCAGCCTGAGGATTATGTTAAACTAAAAAGAATTTCACTTTGGGATGATGTTTCAGCTTTTGAGTTTCTACGAGCTTTCTCTCCCCCCGCTTTCCTTTTAGGTGTCCATTCCTACATAGAACTACTGGTGATACAGAACGGCGATATCACCTGCGCTACTACAAAACTGGAATCTGCATCCATGAGACAGACTCAAAAGGAAACTGCACCAAGAATGGCCTCCATTGTGCTTTTGCTCATGGACCCCATGACCTCCGCTCCCCAGTTTATGATATCAGGTTAGTAGAAGATAGAACTCCTTGTCTATAGAAACTAACTTGCAGAGCCTAAATAGAACAAATCAGCATACAAAATGCTAGTGAATATGTAGTGCTTTAACATCCAAAAGGATTATATGTCTTCTCTCCTCTTTGCATCCTCTAGTGGAAAAGGAATCTGTCTGATACTGTCTTTTAAGGATGTTTCTTGTGCCCTTTTAAGCTGACTTTGTAAGGCAGTTACCTTTGGACAAAGAACCATGTGAAAGTTGTTACTGTGAGTGGATTTAGTATAATTCCAGTGATCCTCATCACAAGACTTTCATGAAGTCTCCAGTACTGTGCTCACCAGATGGCTAGACAGATACTGAACCTATTTCCCAGGTTTTCTGTCTTGCATATCCATACCACCAGATGACTATGAATAATCACCTTTCAGGTTTTCTGAAAAAAGGGAATTGTGTGACTTTTTGCTTGCTTTCTCAGAACTGGATTATTAGAGGTAATGTAATAACCTGAAATCTTTGGAAGTTAAGACTAAACTCTGGAAGTTAAAACCAACATCCACATTTGACAACAGATGCTGCTCTAAAAACCTGATCACCACCAAGCATCTGTGAAACCACAGGGAGAGGACATGATTTGTAAAGGAGATGCTTTACATGAGGAAGAGGGACTTGATATTTTCCCTGTGGTAGCCTCCATGCCCACTAATTTTTCTTCCACATAACAGCAGCCATTCATTTGAAACCCATCACTGGACTGAGGATAACAGAGAGAAAGTGGCAGCAGGGGAAAGGCTAAGTATCCTTTTGCTTGTAGCCTGCACCCTTCCCTCTGCTGCTGTACAACTGTTTGACAGAGACAGATTGTCAGGTGTGAGTGCCACTAAATGTGTACTCAGCCTTTTCTGGGCTTCTAGTTAATATAAGTACTTCACAGTTTAAAAAAATCTGCTCTTCTTTTCATTAAATACATGAGACAGCATATTTACAGGGATGAGGACGTTAGAACAGAACTGTTGTTTACAATAGCTCTTTAAGACTTAAATTGGAAGTGTAAGAAAGGAATTAAGTATTCTTTGTATTTGTTGATGAAATGTGTGTATCTAGTGAAGAGCAAACCGTTTTGTTTTTTTTAAAAAAATGGAGATACTTGAAGCAAACTGGTTCTGTTGGGTGGGAAGAAGAGTAGTATGAGTTCTAGCAACTGTGTCCTGTGGGGGAGCACAACAGTTGAGATCACTTTGGATCTTACCCCTTTTACAGAGCACAGTGTCCCTGTGTGCAAATGGACATGTATGTTGAAATAGGAATTGATGAAGCAACAGTGGAAAATGAGATGACTAAATACATATTGATAAGAAAAGTGTGTATTTCATAGAGTTTGTCACCAGTGTGGTGGGAGGGCAGAGTTCTCATTTGAATCTTGAATCTCTGAAAGAGTGCTTGTCAATTTTTTTTTTTTTAATGTGAGGATATTTCTGCAGTTGTGGCAATTCCTGTCTGGTAGACACATCTCTTTATCTGAATCTTGTCTGTCTGCCTATTGTTCATATAACTCTGTTCCCTAAGGGAGCTTCAGGCCATGGAAGCATTGCAGAATGGTCAGACTACATCAGAGGGTGGCATAGAGGGTCAGTCTGCAGTTGCCGCTAGCCATGCTATGATAGAGAAAATACTGAGTGAAGAGCCAAGGTGGCAAGGTGAGTTATTTAGGATCTTACACAGGGGTGTCCATTGTTTTTGGACTGCCCATTACTCTTCTCTCAGGGGTCTTCATCTAGGAAGCAATATGCCTGTCTTTTTGCATTAACCAGTCACATCTATCTTCACAGACACAACATATGTTTTGGGAAACTACAAAACAGAACAATGTAAGAAGCCCCCACGTCTCTGTCGCCAGGGTTATGCCTGCCCTTACTACCATAATAGCAAAGATAGAAGACGAAGTCCTAGGAAACACAAGTACAGGTAGAGTGCTTAAGGTCTTGCAGTTAGACCTGACATAGGATCAAAGGCTGTGAATTTTCTTCTTTTCTTCAGGGTGGTAGGAGGTTGTATTGCAAACCAGCTGGTTATTAGATGGATCAAATCTGCCAAGGATCCTGCCCTAGGTTATGCTTGGGATGACTGCTTTTCAAGTCTGTTGAACCCTATAATGTATATTTAATATGATGACTTCTTTTTGTCAAGATATAAATGAAATAATCTGCATGATAAAATAAGCTACAGTGTGATTATGTGGCCCTCTTTGTTACAAGTTGAGCTCCACCAGTGTCATCTTCTCTTCTAGTTTGTAGTTCTTGAACTACTAGTCCAGGAGAGAACACCTTTTGAAATTAAATTCTGAGGATAGTTCATTACATGGCTTCTAGCTGACTTTTGACTTAATGGCAACCCTCTCATAGGGCTTTCTTTGCAAGATTTATTCAGAGGAGATTTGCCTTGCTTTCCTCTCAGAGGAAGGCTGAGAGAGTGTGATGTGTCCAAGGTCAGCTGGATTTGAATCTTCATCTTCTGAAGTCTTAGTTCACCAGTACACCATGCTGGCTCAGCTGTTGTTACTGAGATGATATTATGTAGACAGTTTTCAGGGTGGAAAACATTTGCTTACATATAAAAACTGTACTGCATGTAGAAATTTACTACTTCAGAGGGAAATCTCGGTAAGATTACACCTCTATAAGAAGTAAGTTTCAAGAAAACTCTTCTACTTCCTATTTAAGCTGTATACTGATTAGCTGTGATTTTTCATCATGTCTTCTGCTTCTGTGGCTGTGAGCTTTCACCTTTGGAGGTAATGAAGGAAATATGCTCTGTTCTGGGGAATTATTCAGATTCCCCACCCCCTCTTTGAGCATTTTAGTGCTCAGCTCTAACTATATCCTTGAAATCTACTACTTCAGTGTGAGCTGAAATCATTTGTACATAATCCTGAATAATGTAATGAAATCTTTCTCATCCCTGGGGAAGGCCATATAGCAGATGGTAAAAGTAATAGAAGATAAAGAATTTAACAGCAATACTTTTGGGAAATGGTAGATATTGAGTCCCTTTCCAGGAGAAGGTCTGCTTGATGTTACCAAGTCAGACTCAGTCTTCTGATCCTGATGTCTTGTTGTTTGTGCAGATCTTCCCCATGTCCTAGTGTGAAACATGGAGATGAGTGGGGAGATCCCAGTAAGTGTGACAATGGAGATGCATGCCAATACTGTCACACCCGGACAGAACAGCAATTTCACCCAGAGGTAAGAGTTAGCATCCTTTCTTGCTGGACACCTGGCTAGTCAAGTGGAGGAATACTGGGATATACAGAAGCTAATAAGCTGTACTACTTCTCATACTGCAAGGGAAACAGGATCAGAGTGCTGAAATTGCCTGAGATAATGAGCTTTCAGCAAATTCTTGTTTGGGGGAAAGGATGCCCCCTGACTTAAACAGCCTTCAGTGAATTGAGAACATGGCATAATTGTCCCTGTATCCTCTAGAGCAGTGCTTTCCAGGCTATCTGATGTTTTCCAGTGTGCCAGGGACTGGCACTAAATTTTTGGCCATTGGGGACAAATGGACTTTCTCTCTTGAAACTTTCTCTCTTGAAACTTTCCAGGGGCTGGTAGGGAATAGCTTGTGAACCATACCAGTCTAGGGACCATGACTTTGAGCTCCACTGCTGTAAAGGGTGCGAGTGGCCATTTTATGTCAAAGGAAAAAAATGGATGGGCTCATAGGGACAGTGTTCTGAGGTCCCGTGTAGGGCATTTATGGCTCTGGAA
The DNA here is from genome assembly GCA_948472985.1 of Iguana delicatissima. NCBI lineage: Eukaryota > Metazoa > Chordata > Lepidosauria > Squamata > Iguanidae > Iguana > Iguana delicatissima. The sequence continues at coordinate 480,095 of CAOKZL010000063.1, forward strand.
GTTGCTCACCTCTGCTATGTGCACTTTTCTGAACTTACTTTTGAGTAGACAGGATCAGGCTTGTGCTGTATGTCTAATTGCATGTTATATGTTGACAGGTATGTTTCCATGGTAATAATGTCAAATCAGGTGTTGGAACAGACTCATAGACAAAGATCCTATATAGAACTGACAGAGTATAAAACTCCACTTAATACCTATATGCAAGCCTGGACAAATAATGAGTACCAGCCATGTGACATCATGACAAAGCTCTCCCTCTTGTAACCAGTGAAATAGTGTTTTGGGACCTAGTCACAGCACACAGCTGCAGAAACTACTACCACCACCACCACTAACATCCCACCTTTCTCTCTAAATTGGGGCTCATTGTTCAAGGAAGTACTATATGCCTTCTTGCCCAATGTCCAAGAAAGTACTTACACTTGCACAACCCACTTTTAAATCAGCATAATTCATCAGGGGGTTTCTGGCTCCATACCTAAAGTGTAACTGGAGGGACATAACATGGTGGATTTCCTGATATAGTTCTCTATCTCTTTAAAAACCTGTAACAGGTAAGTAAATCTGATGAATTCTGTCTTGATACAGTCTGCTTTTTATATTGTTTTTCCAGATCTACAAATCAACAAAATGTAATGACATGCAACAGTCTGGCAGCTGTCCCCGAGGACCTTTCTGTGCCTTTGCACATGTAGAACGTATGTAGACTTTTCTTTATCTAACAGTAAAGTTTCAGCTATAGGTTTAAAACAGAGGTGTTGGATTTGTAATTTAATGTGAGCTTATCTAATTTGCACTTTGCAGACCAGTGCCGGAATCAAAGCACACTAATCTTGCAGTGTTTGCCCTTCTCTGAATTTCAGCAATAAAAAAGTACAAAAATGCCTATTTTGTTTGACACACACAGATGTGTGCATTAGTGAAAAGAGCATACCAAATGAGCGCAAGACTGAAAAACTAAGCAGTGGACTGAAACTGAAATGGACAGATTCATGTGCTCCTCATTCAGAGTTACATTTGGTTGTTGTATCAAGCAAAAAATCAAAGACAAAACAAAACAAATAACTTTTGCCTTCCACTTGCCCACTCCAAGTCACGTGAAAGCATTTGAGTTAAGTTCTAGTAAATTTTATTTTACGTAATGTATCCATAACTTTTAACGGATTCTTTAGGCATCAAATGGTGTTAAGTGCTGAATTTACGTTGTGAAAGCAGAAGTGACATCCAGTGGCTAGTTAAGGAACTGTCAGTGTTTTGGACATTTTGGAGATAAAGATGCTCATCTTAGGCCAATTTGGATGCTATTGTGCTTAATTAAGACCTTTTCACACTACAAAATTATAGTGCTATCATTCCACTTGAACTGCCACAGCAATTTCCTATGGAAGAGCAAGATATTCAGAATTCTCAGCCAGGGAGCTTCTCTGGTACTCTTAACCAAATTGTAAATGCCAGGATTTTTCAGGACGCAGCTGTGGCTGTTAAAGTGGAATCATAGTGCTGCAACTATATAGTATGAAAATATCCAACATCAGAGATGGAGAACCCTGGTGTGCTATCTAGCCATATTGTTATGGATACCTTTCACTTTGTGTGACCTAATGGCAAGAATAAACTAATAGGAGCACTGAGATAATACTTTGTCCTTGCCGATTTTGGCTTGTTAAATCAGAGTATTCATTCCCTCCTCGAGGTATGCTGAGGTCTCCTCAACTTAAGTGATGAGGCCTTAATTTAAGTAGTTGGGTTTAGATCCTTTTGTTTCAGTTTCACGCAGGATCACATTTGCTGTACGGGATGATAGATGAGTTACGTAGGGAATGGTCAGGAAGAGCCCACATCTACTGAAATGGCTTTGGATGCTATCAGTCCTGCTATCTTATCTGGGTTAGGTTTCCAGGGTTGTGATTCAGACCCATGCTGGAAGAGCAGTGTACTGCTGTTTCATTCAGTAGCCATTAGTAAGTGGCATGTTGCAAGGTTCAAGTTTACTCTTCTTGTTTTTTAACATTTACATGTGGCTAGAGATGTGAAACTTAGGGGAAAAAAACTAGAAACATTTTTCAAAAAACATGTTTTTTCTTTCTTTCTTTTTTTTTCCTGGAGCCATTTTTTTCCCAGTAAAATTGAGACATGAGTTATGGGATATTTTCTTTTAGAATGATGAATAAAATATTTAAGCTAATGTGTTGTTATATATACTTACCCCATTATATCTACAAACTATGCAACAGAATAGACTTTAGGTAAGACTGTGTACAGTGTCTCACATCATTGCAGTTCTTGTCTTGGTTTCCTTTTCTAGTTCTTTTTAGGAATGAATGCTTTATGTCTGCTTGGCACTGTAAGTGGACTAGAGGTGACAAATTGTCCTTGCTTTATTAATATTGATTGTTTCTTTTGGTTTTCTTGCTCCTCATAAACTGGTAAACCAAAGAATTGCTGTCCTCATAAATAGGCAAACCAAAGAATTTCCTTATAGTTTAAGTGTCCCTTACAGTTGAGGACCTTGTAGCTCCATTATAACAAACAAGTTTTAAAAAGTAAATTCAACTTGTAATTATTTTTTAAAGTAAACTGTACTTTTAATATATTAAAAAATGAAAAATTTTTTCTGGACCAGGTTATTGCATCTCTACATGTAACCTCTTGGGTGATATATGTGGGAGGTACAGGCTAATGTGTCATCAGTGTGCAAACAGTACTCAGTTCCTTCCACACATCCCAGGAGGGATGTGGAACTCTTGGTCCAATGTCCAAAAGTGATTTTTGGGTGAATGCGGATGAAGATGCTGGTTCTTAATCAAGGCAAGATAGCAGTACTGTGGATCAGGAAGCCAACTACTCTGTAATAGGTCACCATCTGGCAGTCACTTTTAGTAAAATGATAAAAACACTTGTATTTTGGCTGGTCTTTTCCCAGTATATATCAGGAATAGGAACCATGCAGCCCATCAGATGCTGCTGGGCTGAATCTCCCAGCAGCACTAGTCAGCATTGCCCAGGATGAGAAATGCTGGGGGTTGGAATTCAGCAACACCTGAATATCTTCATAATTATCACCTCTATTTTATAGGTTTGTTCTCAGGTTTTAGCTGCAGTTAGGTTTTAGTTTTTATTGTCATTGTGAACTGTATTAGTTTTGCCATTTTGTTGTGCAATAGGATTTTATTGGGTAGACTACATGCTGTCTTTGGCCTCAAGGACAGGCTAGAAATATTTTAAATAAATATACAAACCATTTCCACTACATGAATTGTCATATTATTTCCTTTCACTGGCAGTGAGTTTTTCTGTGAATTATTCCATTTTTCCACCTCAATTTAATATTATCTCTCTGACACTACATGGGCATTCAGAACTCAGTACCTAATTGATTCTGTCAATAGTTTCTTTCCAAAAGGATTGGTGGGTAAACAGAACTCACAGTTTTGGAGACTGGGGGAGTGCATGTAACAGGAGGGGGAGGACTGTTCCCTTGCTCCAGGACTTTCTAGGAGCATCTTGTTCACTTTTGCTGGAAAGACAGGTTGCTGAATTTGTTGGAGCTTTGGTCTGATCCAGCAGTGTTTTTGTTTGTCTGTAAGCGAGTGGTTTACACATCCTCCAGATGTTTTGAACTTCATCTCCCAGAATCTTTCACCACTAGCCATTCTGTTAGCTTTGTGGGAGCTGAAGTCCAAAGCATCTGGAGCACCAAAGGTTGAGAATAAACAATTTAGATATTGCACATGTGTAGTTAGAAGTAAATTCATTTAAATTACACGCATACGTCTGAATGCGAATATGCTTTAAAAACAGAGCACTAGTTAATCATCATGGAAATCCTGATTAAAGTAAATCTTAGGCATGAATAGTTCTCTATGCCATTCTTTATGAATATCCTTACAGGAAAAACCAAGAGATGTTGTGTAGACTCTCAGCTGGTCCTATGATGATTTCTTTTGACATCTGTGCTGCTTTGTAGATGACTGTAAATGGGAGATGTGCAGCACAGAGCTGCCTGTTCTAGGTCTGTGCAGCTTCTGCTTTTACCCAGGCTGTGCAATTTGTTTCTGTTTGTCTGCGTACCTAATTTTTTTATTTTCTTTTTTTGTATTGTTTACAGAACCTCCACTTAGTGAAGAGTTACAGCCAACGTCGGCTGTTTCTAGCCCAACGCAAGCTGGCCCTGTAATGTATATGCCCTCTGCAGCAGGCGATTCTGTTCCTGTCAGCCCTTCTAGTCCACAAGCTCCTGACCTTAGCAATGTACGTAGAGCTGTTTCAAAGGTCTTGATCGGAATGCATTGCAGATCTACGATACAGACCTTTCTAAATACAGATATCTTCTAGAGCCCTCTACCCCAAAGGCTTTGGTTTAGGTGACCCCTATGTAAATTTTAGCATAAAGGGATTGGAGGGGAGTAGAGTAGGAAGCAGGTTTCCATCTGCTCTCTCAGATTTTGAAGGAGCATAATGGCCAAGGCTTAAGTGACAACTGCAACTTTCAAACTGGATTAGACAAGCTGAGCTGCTATAAGTCGACTTGAAGTCATTTCCGAACCACCATATGGAGAGGCCTAAGACTTTTTTCTGAGAATTTAAAACTGCTGTAACACTTCTTTCTTAGAATCTATCTCATTTGGGAAGTACTCTTTAGTGAAGCTCTTGCAAATTCTTGCAATGCCTGCCTTTTCTTTACTCCGTCTGAGATGAGGTACTGTAAGCACAACAGGAAAGGTGCAGTCTCTGCCATGGTTGTGGCATTCTGTTGTTTTAGGTTTAATCTGAAATGCTTGTTTGTAAATAATGATAATGTAACTACTCACCAATAAATCTTCAGTGATCGTATGGAATTATGTGTTTGTAACATTTGACTTGCTATCTTGCCTTCTGTTTTCGTATTTGTGCTAGCAGCAAGCTCTAATTGTTCCTCTGAAATTTTACGTATTTGTAGTGAATTATATAAAAATATACTTTAAATGCAGACTTAATGCTACCTAGTGGAAAGCTCAAACTTTCACCTTTTATTTTTTCATTAAGTACATTATAATTCTTCCTGCCCCATACTGAAATACATGTTTATCTGCTGTTTCACCACTCTGATGGACTCTATATGTAGCCTGCATCAGAATTAAATTAATATTAAATATGATTGATTAAAAATAAATACACTGTTGAAATAAATAATCCATTTCATATAGCTCTGTGTTTTATCATTGCATTGTAGGTATGGAATAAACCAGGAACTCTCCCAACTAGCCCCACGTCCACTACAGTAAGTATCTTCTCTTGCTGCAGAGCAGGTAAAGGCATTATATACACTGTGTTGATTGACTGAAAGCCATTCCTGTAGCTTTCTGCCATCAATCAACCTTACTTAATTCAAGTCACATGTGAGTCACATTTCAAACTGTTGTAACTAGAGAAGTGAAGATTCTGAGGAAAAACTGGAAAAATTCAGAAAAAAACTAATCTTTTTCTCAAGGTTGATTTGTTCCAGAAAAACTGCAAATTAAAAAAAGTTGAAATAAATTGGATTATGGAATATTTTCTTCTAGAACGATGAATAAAATGTTTAACACAAGGTATTCATGTATTTATTCACCCAAAATTATTTCTGAAAACTATGTAACTGTACAGAATTGGATTATTACAATTTCTTGTCCTTGTTGCCTGTTCTAAGTTCTTTATTTCTGTTGGACACTAGAGAAGTAGAGGAGACAGGCTTTCTGTTTTACTAATCTTGAGGGTTCTTTCTTTTTTTGGAGGTGGGGCTTTTTCTACTAAACTGGCCAAACTAAAGAGATTCCTTACAATTCAGGATCCTCCGTTTGTGACAACAACAACAAAAATAATTTAAAAAGGAAAATTAATTGGTCTGAATAAACTATACTTTTTATCTACCAAACACGTGTGAAACAAAAATGTATGTATGTTCCTAAAGTAACAAAATAGCTTCCAGTTTGTAAAGAGTGTTAATATCTAATTCTTCAGTTTTTCTGAAACTTTCTGGTTTTACTGAAAAAAAACTTTTATTTCAGGGTTTCAGAATTTCTTGTAGCTAACGTTCTGTGTGCCTCAGTTATACCCACACAGAGTGTGGTCTTGGGCTCAGAGTTTAGTTTCATAAGATTTGAACTTTCATTTTTTTAAATGAAAAAAATGCCCTTTTGATTGCAAGTATATACAGAAGTGCATTGTAGGTGCAGATTTCCTGATTGGTAAACAAAGCTGCTTTCAGGCATATTCTCTCATACAAAACCCCTCCTTAACCTGGTAGCATGGTCCTTCACCACTATCAGTATTCACGGGGGGTGATGGGAGTTGTACTCCAAAATGTTTGGATTGCAGCAGACTAGAGAAGTTAGATACCTTGTTGTAGATGCACTTGCTTTATTTTCTCTTATGTCCAGTCATGCATTGATAGCAACACTGAGTGGCTTGGTATATGCAATAGAACAGGTAATTTGCAAGTTATCTATCTCAAGTTGTACAAAAGTACTAGAAAAGTCTGGATTTTCTCATTGCTGTGATATGTTCTATAACCATCAAGGCGTTGTTTCTTCTAACAGATTGGGTACGAATCTAGTTGTCTAAGGCCTTTAAGCCTCGTGAAACTGAGATTCAGTATGAAAAGATTTAAAAAACTATCAAATTTCCTTTCAGCCTTTGTATCTCATGTTGAATTTTATCTACAAAGTTGTGGTATAAATATTTAAATAAAATAAGTATATTGGTTAAACATTTTTAATCAAGGAGGAGTGCAACCCCTAGCACTTAAGGCTGTGGGAGGGAAAAAAGATGACAGAGAATTCCTGTGGACAAAGATATCGGTAGAAGTTTGGTTCAGGAGAAGTTGTTGTGTACTCTGATTACTATAAGCTTTTCTCAAACTGATAATGGCTTTCTGAAACAGAAATTGGTCATATGTTTTTGATACATTTTCTCCAAGCATGAGAATAATAAATTACTTATGAAATTAAAATAAAGATTTTCAGCATTCAGAAGAATCAACTAGATCTTTTACTAGAGGTCCACACTGGGGTTGATGGCTGTGCCAGTTTCTAATGTGCCACTACTAATAAAAGAACACTAGAAACTTTGTTCAGTCACGTAAACTGAGTGAGAGCTATGGGAGGGTACAAGAAGGCATGCTGTCTCTGTGGTCAGGATACCACTGCTCTAGTGCTGTACTGGTATTTCGGAGATACTAAAGCAAGAGCGCCTTGTATAGTATGATCGGCCCTCCACACTTGCGGGATTGAATTTCATGGATTGGATTATCTGCAAGCTTCTTCAACCATACCCCACACACACACCACAGGCACTATTTTTCCAAGGGAACTGTCCTCCTCAGGCTGTGCAAGCCTTTAAAAAAATCCCTCTGATCCTCCTTCTCCACTGCCAGCTGCTGCCTGACTGGCTAAGAGAGCTTGCAGCCCAATTTCTAAGCACCGCAAACTCTCTCCTGATACCCCCCCCCATACCCAAGGACGGAGATGGGTGAGAGAGAGGAAGTATAAGGAGACAATACTGGCCACCCTTTCCCTCTCCTTTTCCTTAGCTGGTTTGGACCCTGGGTGGCCTGTTCTCCCCACCATGCCTTGCCTCCCTTCTCACACACACACACACACACACACACATTTTGACATTTACCATTTTCCCACTTTTGGGGGGTCCTGTGCCATTAATTCTAGAGAGTGTGGAGGACCAACTATGAAGTTGTGTTCCCAGCTCATATAGTTATCTGGAAGTTTTTCCAGTGACGACCTTCTGCAGTAGTACAGATGGAATGTTAAAATCGTACAAATCAGTAACCGCACTCTGTATCCCTCTTGTAGTGTGACCTGTATTGCTTTTCCCCCTTCTGTTAGATTCTCTGTAGGAATAGCACTCTTGGAAGCCCGTCTAATATATGTGGGTCCCCTCCTGGTGCCATCGGAAAACCCCATAGTTTGGAAAGCATGGGCTTTTCATCAGATTCAGTAAGTGCAGCCAGCAGCTATAAGAAGGCACCTGGGTTTGAACGAGAAGACCTGGTTGGAGCAGAGTACCTAAAAAGTTTCAAATGCCAGGTATGTGGAGAATACTGGAAAGAGGCAACTAAGTGTTCTTGAGTTCACATTGGGTTTTGAACAACATTCAGTACTTGGGGTATCCATCACTGTGTGTGTGATGGATGTCTTGGCTCCCATTAGGGACTCTTGCCACTTTTTAGAAGAAAAAAAATACTTTGAGTTGTTTTTCTTTTTATAGAGAGGCTGGGTGTGCTATAAAGTTGAAGACTGGTGTCCGATCTTATTTATATTTTCTCAGAACCCTATAGGCACTAGATAGACTCCAGAGCATTCTGAGAAAATTACAGTGGAGGCTAGCATCTTTACTCTGAAGCATACTCAGCCCCTCTCCAAAAAGTGGTTGGGGGAGAAAGAGGAAGGAGACAGTAAGCTGTGTTGGCAGAGAGCATCTTCTCTGGCTGTGATGCAACTTTGTGGGAGGGTGAGTGACTGGAGAGGGCTGGAAGCAGAACAAAGTGATGTGTGTTTAAGATTTGTTTTTTAAACATTATCAGTCCAAGGTCTCCAGTTTGTATTCCAGGGGGCTTGAGATAGGGGTGGAAAGACCCCAGCATTGGTCCCTAGTGTCTACATTTCACATGGCAGAAAGAAGTCTGAGACATGTCATTTCTTGTTGTGATGCAGAGTTTAGGGGCTGATAGTCTGATTCCAATTGAGATCACAGGAGGAGGGAAAACATTAAAGCCCCCTGCTTGTAGTCCTCAAATCCCAATCCAGAATGTGAATGAAGGAGCATGCTAGCCTTTTTCTCCTTTGAAAGAAAGGGATAGAGTGGAACAATTTTAAGAAGTGTATGTATATACTTGGGGTGGTGATTGTGGATGAGAGAAGTTCTATTTCCATGTGGCTTTGAGGAGTGGGAATTGGGGAATGAGGGAGATGGGTAGGGGGGAAATGTCTTGAGGCTGCCCTAGTTGGGTTAGCTGGTAACAAGAAGAAAAAAGAATAGGAGGTGAATTAGGCTGGAGAATGAATGTATTGAAAGTCTAACAGAAATTGATTTGGGGGGAAATTGGCTTCTGGTAATCTTCCAGCTAATTTGGGGAACTAAATTAATTTTGGAAGAATTTACTTCTGGGTGATTTGAAGAAAACAATTGGCTTGTTTTCTTTAAATGGAGTGGTATATTGGAGCAGAGGATTGTTAGTTTGTGTTTGGGGACTCAGATTATTCTTCTGCCCTATGCTAAAAATGCCTGCCAAATGACCGGTGTGCTATTCTGCAAAAAAGGTAGTCTGCAGCAGTAGTGCATTTTCTGATTGGCCATGGCTTCATTATGGTAATTTCATGACTTGTTATGCCTCCAGCAGCCATTGTATGATGATGTACACAATATCTCAAAATTTTAAGGGTGCCCAAAGGTTGGGGTTCTGTGACCCATACAACTGGAGTCTTTTCATGGAACTTTATGGTGCTTTTATAAATTTGGTTCTATACTAGCAGAACATAAGCATCTCTGACATTGTGATGTATATAATCAAGATACCTAAAACAAGAATCAGAAAGAAATTGGGCATATATTTTATATAACACAAAATGAGCTACCTGTCAACCTGCTGTTAACTCTAGAATGGAAATGACTTTTACTGTGCTCAGTCATTGTCCCTTATTTGGAATTTTGCTTTGAAGGAAATAGTTTAGTTCTGCATCATTAGTTGGGCTGAACTAAATAATATAATTCAGTTGGTGTGTTGTGGAATCAGGAAGTAAGAATTTTTTTTTCTAAAGCCATGTCTGATAAAATTTCATCACTCTTACTGCAGTGTACTCCAATTTTGTACTCTTGACAAAAATAAATTCTCCTGTACTGTTATGTCATAGATAAGGCTGTTAAATTAGTACTTAATCATAGAAAAGGGCTGAATCTATAATCCTAAACACATTTTTTAAAGAATAAGTTTTACCTTTTTTTAGGTACAAGTAATAAAAACCATATTTTAAAGGAACAACTAGTTGAACTCAGTGGAATTGATGATACTTCCAGACAGAAACTCTTAGTGCTACCAATCAACAGGCATTGTGCAGTCATTCCATTTTTAATAAATTTTTATGATAAGGAGACCCTATACATTCTGGAAATGTTGCAGTGCTACAGGACAGTAAAATCTGTGATGCCATTACCATGAAATGGCCTAAAGCACATTACAGGTGTTGGAGCATTTCTTCATGTCACCACAAGCCTTTAATTTTGACCTTACAGTAACATGAAAACGTATCTCAGTCTCTACTACTGGCTATTGTATGTACAGTCACTCTTCAGTAGTTATAAATCAGTTTAGAATTGTATTTAGTCAAATCAATACAAAATTGCTACAGAACTTTCTCCAGTTGCTAAATAATAGGAATCCAGCTTCTCCAGGCCATGTGAGTATAAATAAATAAACAAGCAAACAGGAAGCAAACATCAGTTGTCACTTTGAGCAAGGTTTGTAGGGATTTAGCACATATGGAAAAGCTGAATATGTCCCAGGTAGGAGCAGATGGATTACAGAATGAAAGTGGTCTTTTTTACCCATTTTTGCAAATGTCCAGATGTTCCTTGTCAGGCATAGATTAAGAACATTTTCCTCAGTCCCATACATGGAGACTATAAAAATATAACGGTGTTGTTTGACCCTGTGTCTGCTTACTTAGTAGTAAGTGGCCCAAATGAATTTATAATGATTGTTGTATAGGTGGCCTGAGTTGCCCATTGCTCTTTGTTTTTGCTTTTTCTGGTTTAGCACTCTTTTTTCTCACTTTATGAGCCCTATTCAGATTGGGAGCAATGAAATAGTAGAAGTTTGTCTGGCTTTGTCAGAAGTGAACAGCCATTTGAAATTGACGTAGTCTTTCTTCACCAGTTCTTCTCTTCTGTTTTTTTGCAGCAGGCCAAGATAAAATCCCATTCCTTAGAACACAGAACTCAAGAGCAACCTTTATTACAACCCAAACAGGTATGTTACTCCAAAAGGACACAAGTCTGTTCTTTGATGTTTCAGTGCAACCCCTTCCATGGATTCCAGCTGAGTCTGTGGAAAGCCAGGTGGAGATGGAGTACATGATAGTAGCATTCTGAGTGTCTAAGGACATGGGTTCTGATTTTTTTTGTACTCAGGCATATACAGAGGCAGGGTATAGATGGGCTTCAAATTAAGATCCTCAGTAGTGATTGGGCTACAGAACTAATTAGGGTAAAAGTTCTGTGCCACTTACAAAACTTCTTTATTTAGAGAAAATGGTTTTGAATTTTTTGAACATCTGACAGAATTGTAGATATGAAGCAACTGATACTGAATGTGAATTGTACCAAAAGAGTCCTTAAATGTCTTCTGCTGTTGTGTTGTGTAGTAAGCATTTCTGAACAGCTTGCTTATATATTTATCTAGAAGGGTGAAATATAAATCCTAGAAAATCACAATATAATATATATGGAGAGAAATCAGAAGTATTTTTTAATCCTTCTCGTTGTGGTGAGAATATACACATTTCCAGTGTTCAGTTTCATGCTTAGGCTTGTTTGTATGTGTTCCTCATTTAGGAGGCGTTATGCAGTGTATTGAACACACCTTCCTTTTTCAGGACATATTGGGGATTCTTCCTGTTGGCAGCCCATTGACATCGAGCATCTCCTCTAGTATCACTTCTAGTTTGGCAGCAACACCACCAAGTCCAGCAGGCACCAGCAGTGTCCCAGGCATGAATGCCAATGCCCTTCCGTTCTACCCAACTAGTGACACAGTGGAGTCTGTAATAGGTAATAATACCTATGTATTCTTTCTTACCCGCTGTGCAGAGGGACTCAGCACGGAATGTATGTAGCACTGTGGGAATTAGGAGAAATGTGTTTAGTCCTAGAGAGTTCTTGCAGAATCTCTGCAGCTTTTTTTCCTCCTTGAAGTGGCTAATATTTTATTTGAAGTATGAGCTCTTTTATAACATTGAAGTGGCTGATTTATTTGAAATAGGAGCTCTTTTGTAACATTACAAATCTGGAACAAACATAAGAGCTCCTGTTAGTTAATTTCATAATATCTGAATTCTATAGAGATGTGACAAGATAGTGGATGGGAGATCATGATTTATGTGTATGTGTGCGTGCGTGCATATGTGTGTGGAACTTGCTTGCTGTCCTACATCTTACTTTATGCTTGCTAAATTCACAGATCACAAACCTGACCCAGGACTAAACTGTCAATCATGTGACAGGTATAATCTGTGACTGAGCAGCTGTTCTCATAAATACTATAAGGATGAAACTCCCATCTGTATACATCCAGGACAAATCCACATCCAGTTTGTGCCCTAAATGTCCCCCTGCTTATGCTTCTCTTCAAGGGGTGGATGCCACCACGTTTAAATTTGTAGACATCCCAAAGAGACTACAAATTGTGTAGGACAAGCTTTTTAATAAATTTCTCCCCATTCACATCTTTTTTCTCCTAATTTTAATTATTTTAAAAGAGTAGATGATGGTCTCAGTTAACACTGGCCTCTTATTCTCTAAATATCATATAACTGTTGTTAACTGTTAATGTTATGTTACAGAATACAACCTCTGCTCTTGAAATAAAAAGCGGAGATTGGGGAAGAGAACCAACTTATTTTGACCCCCACTCAGAGTCCTTGGTGCATTTCAAATAGGAATTCTAGAGGGAGTTACTGTGGAGATTATCAGTTATTTTATAAGATAGCCAAAGGCTTGAAAAGAAGCAGAAGAATAGAAATTGTGAAGAGTTGGGTGGGAACCATCTGTGTTCAGTATATAAAATTGTTCGCCATCTCTTTTATGACCTTGCATTTCTAGAGTAACATTGAATGCCATAAATATAACACAAGCCATTACCATTTCCTGAAGATTATGCTGATGGGGCACATTTACTAGACACAATGGATTGGGCAAGAGTAGTACTAGGGAAGATCCTAGGCAGGCTTACTCCATTTCATTCCAAACTGGCAGTATTCATGCTATATCGCTGACCCATTCTTGGGTCATTGCTGGCTATAGCCTGCTTGCTCGGGGATGCTAATTCATTTCCTCCTTCCTGCCCCCCAGAGCCCCTCACCTGACTGCCACACACAATTCCCTTATTTCCACTGCCATACCTGCACCTCATTCCTATTGCCCATCCCTTCCATCACTGAACGGCAGTCAGAATCACTGCTTCACTTTGGAATTCCTAAAAGCAGGAAATTCCACTTACTACACATCGCATACACCTAGGCTGACTGAGATAGGTGCTTGCCATCAAATCTATTTATTCTTGGAGGTACTGCTACCCCAAGTCAGGTAGTCCAGGAGATGTCCAGGGTGATCTGGTTCAAAGGGTCATTATTTCTGATGTTAGCTAGTGGGAGGAATCAAATGCTGAAAGGTGCTTAGGGTTCAAATCAGGCAATGGAAAACAGATAAGCTGCCTCATATAGACTACTACTGATGGCCAGTGGCAGTATTGTGCAGTGGGGAGTAGGGCCCTATAGTTTCTCCAGTCCAGAGCAGTGGCATCTCTGCATGTAGGCTCTTTGGGCTTCCCTATCCCTTGAAGTTGTTGGTCCTTTTTGTAATATATAATTGGTGCCTCTGTCTGGCAGAGTCTGCCTTGGATGACCTGGACCTGAACGAATTCGGAGTGGCTGCCCTGGAGAAGACATTTGACAGCAGCTCGGTGCCCCACACGAGTGGCATCATGATAGGTACATGAAAGCAACAGAGCTTTCTTTGATCTTCTGCCAAGCAGGGTTTTGCCCCACTAGCTGGCTGGAGCAGCCTAACAAGCTCTCAGAACCAGCCGCAACATTGTATGTTTGTTGGCAGCCAATGGGAGACCTTGAAGTCAAAGGGCCTTCATTGGTTAGCAGACTGGACATTTAAGCCACCAGTTTCAGACATTGCAATTGCGTTTATGAAACAGCTGTGGCTTATTTTGCTTTATAGTACCTTACCAGTAACATGCCAAAAATGCTCACCAAATTATAACATCTAATGGAGGGTGGTGGGCAGAAATCATTTTCAAATAATGGGAAAGAAATTGGATTGGTATCACTGTTCTGCTGTCACAGGATCATGGCAAGGCATTATCGCCACACATTGACAAGCTACCGCCTGTGTATCATCATGTGTATGTGGTCATTTCCAACCAGCATCCATTCCTTGTGTGTGTCTCTGGTTGTCCAGGTGAAATTAGACCTTACAACATCTGTGCCCCTGTTGTAAGAATTCCATTATTTATTGATCCAGATTCTTCTTTGTGCACTGAAGCCATGTGCGGTTTGACGGGTGCTTGGCTTATTGTTCTCCTTGACTGCTGTCTGAACCCTTGGTTTCTTAAGCGTGTTTCCACCAGCTTGAGCCTCATTCTTCTTGGTGCCCAGTGTCAGATACTGCAGAACCAAAGCGTCTGCAGTGGCCTTCTCCTAGCATACAGTTCTGTTCTACCACATCCCAGCCTCAGCATTGTTTTATATTTCAGCAGTTGTGCAGATTGGAAGACCATGGTCCAGGTGATAGAATAAGCTTTTTAAAGAGATAGTACTTAGCATGAGACAACTCTAATATGTTTTTGAACAGCCCAAGCTATTCCTGGCCAAGAACCATTTGAAACTAGTACAATTTTCAGTGCACAATCTCACAAGTTGGGTATGAGTCAGAATGTTCCCCAGATGATGCTTTTCCAGTAGTGTAGACACAGCCTTGATTCCCAAGAAGCCAGCCACCTCTTTTTATAAGATGGTTAGAGAGACTGTGCTCCTCAGAGGATGTCAAAACTCATTGAGAACTCCAGGTTCATTGTCACTGCAAGTAGATCTGTTATGACAACTTGGCAGGATTGTGATAAGAAATCTTAGTTACTTCTACCCAGAACTATAACTATTTTTAGCTAGAAGAAGGATATGGAATAATGTTGAATGTAAGAGTCCTGACCCTGTCATGCTAAACCTAGTCTAATTTCTGAACATTCTGTAGTTAGTACTGTGCACATTCAAGGCTTACAAGAGATAAAAACTGAATTTTAACAGGATACAATCTTAGACTTCTATTTTCCATGCAGCTGAGCTCATTCTTGCTATTGTTAAAATGGGAAAATTCCCTCGTTCTCTTTTTTGTGAATGCAGCAGAAATAATTATGGAGTTGAAATTTAGTGACTGGACATCTTCCTCTTATGTGGACTGTTTATGCATGCATCAAAAGTGACAGTTGTAATTTACTTGATTTTAATCTGTAGCTTATCTCTTGGCAAAATTGCCTTGAATATTGAGAATCCCCCCTACCCATCCACCCCCCACTTTTTAAGGGACAGTTAAGAATATACTTTTATCACTTGTATGTGAATGAATGAGTTGGCTTTGTGAGAATATCTATGGCAAGATAATGTAGCAAGGTGGGGAGATATTTTTAATTCAGATAATAGTCCAGGAAATTTTATCACATAATTCATATGGTTGGATGGTCATATGGTTGGACAGATCCATTTTTTTCCCTTTTTGCTTTGAAAAGAATCTTAAAGATGCTTATTATCACCATCGCTTGATGATTTATTTTCCAATGAAGCATGGCAGCCTCTTGTACTAGTAGACAGTTAGAATAGTGGGGGAAAAATATGAGGTTTGAATAGCATTAGTATACTGTCATTGTGGAGTTATAGGAAATGAAAAACAGCTGGAAAAACAGCGAAATATCTCTTGTGATCGCCCCATTGACTCTTAAGGATCCTCTGTGTATTAGAGCTCTGTCCCTAATGCCCTATTTGCCCAGCTAACTTCAAAGCAAGAGTGTTGCTTTTTTTAACATTTCTGACCAGAACAGTACTGGTATTGCTCCTGATGTAGGTAAAGAGAGGTGTAAAATAAAGGAAGACCCTGGAGTCCCCCATCCTTTTACTGGTGCAGAGAGTGAAGCAAACACCTGCTGTTCAAATTCCTGTGCTGTGTTTCCATTCATTACTCATGGCTTCTACATTCCCATCCTTTCTGTGTGTTCTTTGTCCAGGTGGGAGTTTGCTGCAAAGTTCTGCTCCTGTAAATATCCCAGGGTCCCTTGGAAGTTCTGCCTCCTTTCACTCTGCCTCTCCTTCTCCACCGGTCAGCTTATCATCGCATTTCCTCCATCAGCCCCAGGGACACTTAAGCCAATCAGAAAACACATTCCTGGGGACATCAGCTTCTCATGGATCATTAGGTAAATGCCCAGTCTATATGTGAGAGCATGCATGCTAACATGTACATAACTGTCTATACCATGTAAGTATTTCCTTTTATCTTAACTTTCATTTGAATGTCCACATTCTGTGTTGCCACCTAACATAAGTTGTGACCACAGCCCATAAAATGAGAAAGGATTCACACATCCCAGTGCATAAAAGGAGAAGTACAGCTGTACCCAAGCTGCACATGTTGCACATGTAGCAAAATGCATTAGACTAAGTTGAGCAAGATGTATCTAAGAAAGCAGAACACCCCCAACACCTCTCATTCTAATTGAACTATAGGCTTGAGTGACTACTTAATACAGGCATCCCCCACTCTTTGCTGTTCACTTTTTGGTGCTCTGCTCTTTTGATCCTTTTCAGTTACAATCAGAATCATATATTTGATACATGGTTTCCAGTTTTGACCACATGTTGAATATATGAGTTCTGGTTTTAATTAAAAAGGGTCAAAAGAGCAGATTGTCAAAAATCTGTACACAGACTAAACGAAAAGATGGTGCCAAGTTGATTCGCTTCCACATTTTGACCATTTCCATTTTTTGACAGTTTTCTTGTCCTTAACCTGTTGAATGAGTGGGGGACACTGGTATTCCAGTGATTTAAATACCCAATATGAAAGGAAGACCCCTCACTTAAATACTGTGAGAAGAAGTGTCTGTAGCTAGGAGAAAGAAGTGAGCAGTTTGAGCAGGGGAAGAGCTTCAGTTCAGTAGTATTCCTTAGAGAAAGAAAGCAGCAGTTTCAGTCCTCAGTGTTTCCAGGTAGAAATGGGGGCAGGGGACTCCTGTTGAAAACCCTGGAGAGTGGCTCCCACCCACCATGCACTGTGCTGAGCTAAATGCCTCCTAATCTGTATAAGGCAGGTTCTTATGTTCCTAACAGCTCAGGAGGGCAATGATCAACTATTAGGAAGTATACCAACAGCAATATATCCATGAACTAGTAGCTTCTCATACACTTTGAATATTTTACTTCTTTTCATTAGTCACATTAGTAGTACCTGCTCAGTCATCATTAGGAAGTGTAGGCTGTAAATAGCAAATGTATTGAAAGCTGATCAATCTCTTGTCTAAATTTCAGGTGAACCCTGATACTAAAAGTGTAAGATGAGCTCAGCATTCCATTTCTGCTGGCAATGTCAAGTTTGCCTTAGGATAAACAAAGGGAAAGGCATGCTTTGGATGCTTAGAAACCTACCTTCTTCATTGCTATTTCACCTGTTCATGGACTGAGCTCTGGCATTCGAATCAAGTTCCAGATCAAGCATTGGCTCCAGTTAAGGAAGCCCTGATAAAACCAGTGCGTGTTAACATTCTGAGGGGGAGCTGTTGTTTGTTGTTGCTGTTAGCTACTGCCCAGCTGACTTTGACTCGTTGCGCCCTGTCCTCGCGCCTTTCAGATTCAGGGACGTTGTCTTCTTTGAGTGTCTCTGTCTGTAACGGAGTCTTCCTCTTTTCCTACTGCCTTCTGGCTCACCAAGCATTGTTGTCCTTTCTAGTGGGTCACGTCTTCCCATAATGTGACCAAAGTACGACAGCCTCATTTTAGTCATTTTGGCTTATAGGGAGAGTCTAGGCTTCGTTTGCTCCAGGACCCATTCCTTTGTCTTTTTCGCAGTCTAGGGTATCCGTAGAAGTCTTCTCCAGCACACCTTTTGAATGAGCTGATTTTCTTCCTATCAGTCTTCTTCACTGTCCAGCTTTCACAACCATACACAGAAATTAGAAATACAATAGTATGGAGAATCCAAACTTTAGTATTTGATGATACATCTTTACACTTGTGGATCTTATTTAGTTCCTTCACAGCTGCCCTTCCAAGTCCCTGTCTTCTTCTGATTTCTTGACTGCAGACTCCATTCTGATTATGGAAACATTTCAGAAATGAATGCATTGGGGGGCTGCACCTTGCCATCCATATCTAATTTGCTCCAGTGGCAACCACTTTATTTTTCTTACTACCCCGCCCCCAGCTAATAATGTTCCCAGAAGCCTCCCACAATTGCTGTTAGCCTTAAGGGTGAAGTGTATGTGTGCCCATGCTCTTTGTCTCTGCTGAAGAAAATTTTCCAAGGTATGTGTACCTTGTTTGCAGTCCAAATCCTAAAAAGTAAAATATTCAAAGTGCACGAAAAGCTAATAGTTAACGGATGTATTGCTGTTGGTCCATTTATTAATAGATGATTATTGCTCTTCTGAGCTGTCAGGAATGTAAGAACCTTTCTTAGGGATTCTGAGATGTTTCCAGAAACACCAGTAGCCTCAGAAACAATATGCATGAATCCTGCACATTTTGTTTTCAATTTAAAAAAATTCTGCCATCACCAAAACAAATACGGCAGGGGCAGAGGTGATGGGAGGGGTGCAAAAATGAGGAGAGGGCTCTGCCTTGTTTGCCAGTGGTGTACAAGGTGAAACTGTTGCAGCTGAAAAGGGCTTCAAAGCATGTAGTTTCCATTTTCTGCCAATCAAGAGATGTTGCGCAGCTCTTCTGTCTTTTTCTCCCCTATGGATTTATTTTGAAGAAGGGGGAAAAAATGGTGAAAAGGAAAAGAAGATGATGTCATCCGGACAGCTCCCCGCCTCCCACCCTCATTCTGTAGTTGAGATGCAATATGTAGGGTAGGAGTTAACAGAGAAGATAACCAATATAAAGGGAGTAGAGCAGGAAAGATAATATGCCTGAATGCTAAAAACCAGTTGTTTTTCATGTTTTTACTCACATCTGTCTTGTCGCATCTGTTTAATCACTGGCTTTGTACAAAAAGAAGTCATGGTCCTTATACTGGAAGCCTTTTCAGACTTATTTTAAGTTCCTTGCTTACACACTTAACAAGCTAGAGATGCTGTACACATGCTGGCACAAAGTCACATGCACCTCAGCGATCTAGAATTTTTCTGAGAAAGTTTGGAATATAAATTTTCCAACTAAATGAATAATATCGCAATCAGTACTCAACACATGTGTTTTGGCTTTGTTTATTTCAGCAAATTAAACCTACCTTTCTGCAAGTTCCCAGGGCTTACCAAGAGTTAAAATAGCAGTAATTTTACAGTAAGTTTTTTTGTGCACATGTGTACTCAGTTTGGGTAATCTCGCCCCTTCCAGAGAAGGATTACATGTGCTAGGCTTGCATGTGCTCTGGTTGCCTCACCCATGGCTTCCTGCGTAGAGGATCTCTCGCCAGTGAGTGTGTGAGCACAACCTGTTGAACAGAAACAATAAGGCTGCAGCCTTCTGCACATTTCCTTGGGAGTAAGAGCCGCTGAACCAGCTGGGGCTTACCCCTGAGTAGACGTGTGGATTGTACTTTAAAAGGTGTTTGCATTATTGACTCTCATTAGGCTACTGATCAGTGGAAAGCATGTGTTCAGTGAGCTGTATAATTTTCATTCCTGCATAAAAACAAGGATAGCCTGCTTGCTTTTACAAAAACCGGTGTCAGCAGTAACATGATAGCAAATCAAAGTATTGGGAACAAAGCTAAAATTATATGGCATTTTCAGAAATGGTTTCTGTTTTTACTAGTCATGTAGAATTTTAATGGTTTGGGTCTTCTTTTACAGTCATTCCTGCCCTTAACCTGGCTTTTCTCTGGTGGCCAGATTTATAACAAGCCTGTGACTGGAATTGAGATACACTCATAATGCTTCTTAATAGTGCCACTTTAGCTCTAGTGAACAGTCCCCTGCTCTTACAGCCGTGATTTACACTCAGTGCAAAGACATATTTTTTTAAAAATTTAAAACATGTAGATGTTATATTTTTGGAGGCTTTTCCTGAGCTGCACCTTACCTTACGTGAGTCCACTTGGGGTAAGATGTACACCGTACTGGTTGAAAAGCAGTCCCTGCCACTCTGTAGACTTTGTGAAAGTAAAGCCAAAAATTGTCTTTTCAAACATGTTTGTTTTTCCCCCCTATGTTATCTCTTATAGAACAACAGAAGCTGTATACTCTCCAGTTGGGTTTCAGCTTATTTAGCTGGTGAGATGCTCTGGCAAGGTGGATCAAATCCTTAGAGACATTTCAGATAATCTGCAGCAATGAACTCAACTTTGTCATAGAGTGTACAGGGAACAGGAAAATCAACCAGTGCCTGTTCTCTGCTGAATATATCTACTTGAAACAGAATTTTTTCCCCTAAACACACATCTGCCATAGTCATACTTGCATTTTTAGGTTGAATGATTTAAAGCAGCAATGGGCAATGTAAGAAAGAGTTAGACTGCAACTCCCATCATTCCTATTGGCTGTTCTGGCCTGGACTGATAGGAGTTCCAATCCAATGACGTCTGGAAAGCTGCATCTTCCCACTCCTTCCTTAAGATGTAATGTGTGTGATAGCCGTTGTTTCCTTGATATTAGATTATCTGTTTTTATTCTGAGAACTGGTGCATGGTCAGGTTGCTCACATGTGATGAGCTGGTTTCTCAATTAACACCTGAATTAAAGAAGGAAAGACCCAGCTGTGGACACTGAAAACGATGTAAGGCTGTTTGCACTGATTAACTCAGTATTGTTAAAGACAGAACTTCACTTTAAAAGATTCCAAGTACTGAAATAGGCTATTTTGTAAAGTAATCAGAGGACAGCGATTTAATCTGTGAAAACAGTTTTGTCTTTGGTAAAAATGAAGAGGTGATACAAACTTTCAGAGCTAAATTGCAGATGTGAGCTCACAAGACCTAATTACACTGATGAATGAAGTAATAATTTTGAGATGAATGTTATGTTTTTAAGTATCCACATATGTTGAATCAAGCCTGTGCCTGCACTGACACTTTCCTGCCTATCTCTTTTGAAAGTGTTTGGGTTTTCTGTCTGACTTGCAGGGATTTGTTTGCCCTGTATGCTGCATCTCTCTTGCCTCTATCTACGCCACTACTGTGGGTTAGATGCAGTACTCAGGATACTCTTTTCCCAAGAATGCCACACATCTTCCTTTGTTCAATTAGAAAATATTGATCAGTCCACCATTACTTCTCCTCCTCAAAGCCCAAAGTGTCAGACCATCAGGCAAGGGCGTGCAGAGTTCCCAGATGAATTATTGCCCTGTGAGAGGTTGAATAAGATGAACATAAAAGGAAATGAATAGAAATCACTTTATTCCTTTTACACAAACCAGTGCTGGGCAAGGAAAGGGGTAAGCCAAAGATGTGTGACATAACACTTTTACTCCCTGTCTCTGCATGAAACAGGTTTAAATGGAATGAACAGCAGCATATGGGAACACTTTGCTTCTGGAAGTTTTTCACCCAGTACCTCGCCTGCGTTTCTGTCAGGTCCAGGTGCTGCTGAGTTGGCCAGGTTGCGGCAGGAATTAGAGGAAGCTAACAGCACAATAAAACAGTGGGAAGAATCTTGGAAACAAGCCAAACAGGTAGTGTGCACGGGCAGGATACTCTTGGCCAAAGAAGTCCACCTAATGGTCCTGTTAGAAACTTGGGATCCTAGACAACAGACAGAAATAGAGTTGGGGCTTGTGGTGCTATAATGTAATTCTTTCAGTCATGCTTTTGAAGGCCTGTTTACAGATAGATAAAGAAGTGGGTTGAGAGCATAGATACCCTGAGAAGTAGGTTGTAAGTTGTGACTAGATTTGGAAATGTTCTGCCCAAACTTTGTTGCAGTCCTCTGAGCCCTGGCTTTTTCAGTAGATGTTTTGGTACCCCTTTCTCATTGTTTAATGCTGCTTGTATTTTGTATGCTTTCCAAACTTACCTTTTGCTCACTTTTTTGCCCCAAGGTTGAAAGAATCCTGAGTCTCTCCTTCCTGCATTCAAGATGCCTTTTAAATCAAGCACTCAGTGTGCTTCCTCCAGGGAAATGAGTTTTCCCATTCTGCCATACTGGCTAGCAATTCAGGCTGCTCTCCTTAATTTTTACGTGGAATTGTGTTGAATACATTGTTCCCTGAGCAGTCTGGACTGGGCCCTCCACTTTTAGATCATCTGTTTTGCTCCTGTTCTCTTCTCATTAGGCAGTGTAATTGAAATAGGCTGTAGATGAAGTATGAAAAAGCAAGGACACTTGGACTGGGTCATCTTGGTGTCTCTTTTGGATCTGTACACTGGCTTAAGGGTTATGCCTTTGAAACACATTGACTCCATTCGTGGTTAAAGAATGTGCTACACAAAGAGAGCAAGAGCAAAACAGAGTGCTGAAGAAGCCTGCCTGCCAAGTCCAAGGAGAGTATGCTACAGTCAGTACCTGTGACTCCCCTCCTGAGAGGACAAACACTCTAAAATCAAAGATGTGTGTGCTCCTCTGTCCAATACTGTGCCCATGGTATGTTTGTTTGCAAAATCGTTTCATGAATTACCCCACAAATGTCTATATGTGGATCAGGAGTTTGTACAGATAAGATAGCTGGTCCATGTTTTAGGTGTTCAAAGGAATGCTTCAGAAAGGGTTTAAAGTAGGAAGGTGAGAGAATTTCCACCCCCAGCCCCGCTACACATTGCTGAAAAGAGACCATTTTGTCTCAGATGACCTGGTAGCAGACAAAACCAAGTGTTTATCCTGGTTTTCTTTCCTTTGGGACATGCAGGCCTGTGATGCTTGGAAAAAAGAAGCCGAGGAGGCTAACGATCGTGCTAGCACAGCAACCATAGAATGTGAGCTAGCCCGAGAGCAGAGGGAGGCCTTGGAGCTGCAAGTGAAGAAACTCCAGGAGGAAGTTGAGAGGATTCACACTGGCCAGGACCCCCAGTTCCTGCGGGCACTGTCTGATCTAGAAACACTTTCCCTCTCCACACTCTATAACCTACAGAAACAACTGCGTGCCAACCTGGAAAGAGTTGATAAGGTGGGTGTGAGTGAGGAGGATTTTGACCCCAGTTAATTTTGGTTGCTATTCATAGTCTGTAAGTAAAGCTCACTTTTACTTCAGGGTGCTGTTTCTTTTAGCTGGAAGGCAAGGCTTCTTGAACTATGATGACAAGAAAGGCAGTTTTGCTCTCTAGACTGGAGGAGGAGTTGCCTGGTATCAGAGCAAAGCACAAATAAGGCTCCCACATAATGATTAAAGCCTGTAGAATGCACTTTCTGGCCTAGGCATCCCCTGCCATCACTACTCCCTTTCTGTTCATTTTGGGACAGTGAGTACAGAGGCCCTTCCATTTTCATGAGGGTTCACAAAAGTGGGAAAACTGTGAATACCCCTCCCCTGCATCCCCCTCCCATTCCACTGCCTTTTGTGTGCCAGGGCCAGAGGCAGGGGAATGGGAGAGGAGGGCTCCAGAGGGGACGAGGAAGGTGGGTGTGCCTCCCACCCATTCCTTTGCCTTTTTCCTTGATGTGCATCCTCAGCATGAG
This sequence comes from Iguana delicatissima, assembly GCA_948472985.1. Lineage (NCBI taxonomy): Eukaryota > Metazoa > Chordata > Lepidosauria > Squamata > Iguanidae > Iguana > Iguana delicatissima. The sequence continues at coordinate 503,667 of CAOKZL010000063.1, forward strand.
GGCCAGACGCAAAGGAATGAGAGGGGGAGCTCCAGAGGGGAGAAGGTGCACTTGTGCCTCCCTCCCCCATTTCCTTGCCTTTTGCTCAGATGCTTGTCTTCCTTCTCTGCACCCAGCGAAACACAAGGGAATGGGAAGAGGAGAATGGGGGTGGAGAAAGCATGCATGCACCTCTCAGATAACCAAATTTGCAAGAGTCTGGGGGTGGGGAAAGCATGCGTGCACCTTGCAGATAACCAAATTTGCAAGAGTCAGATCTGCAAATGTAGAAGGAGGTCTTATTTATTTACTAGAGCTAGCCCAGATCTTGCCTTTTTTGGTTTGTTTATTTGGTTTTTTAAAAAAGAAATTTCAAAATTCCATAGTTTTGATTTGGTTCCCGTGTTATCTGTTAGTAATATATTCTATCTGTTTAGTGCAAGAGTTGAAGCAAAATAGGAGGGAGTCAGAGGGATGTGCTGTTTCTTCTTAGATCTCTGCTGGACAAAGACTACTGTGCAGTGTGTTGCCGTGAGCCTGTAAGAATAGGGATGGGCGGGAGAGGCAGTGAGTTATGGCGGCTGGCTGAGGCTAGGTGAAAGCCAGTGGAACCCTGTCCAAGGTGGGTGAGGAGGCAAGATATAATGGCTTTGTTTGTCCACTCGATGGAGCTGCTGTGCAAAAGGAGTCCCTGCCAAGCTTTCAGGCACAGGAGTGCAGGCCAGGTGATTGTAGGCCAGGTCATTTTTTTTTCTGTGATGGCTTCACTAAGCCACTGTGGAGGAATAGTTTTTGCCAGGAAACAGATACATACTATACTCTGGTTCCACAGAGCTGCTGGACAGGGGAGCTCCCAGAAGAGGTAAGAAAAACAGGAAGGAGTTGAATGGGAAGGAGGGAGGGAGCTCAGTAGAGTTAGGCAGGATACCAGGAGGCAGTTGCAGAGAAAAGAGTGCACATTACTCATTTGACATGGAAAATGGAAAGTGTTTCAGATGCTTTTGCACAAGGGTGTGAGTTGGGTGGCCTGTGGGCTGCAAGCCGTCTGCAAAGGTTCCTGTTGTGACCACACAAGAGAATCATGCCCTTGGAAATCTCCAGGGGATGCAGTTCTCCAGATTAAGACTTTTTTTGGCCCCTTTTTGAGGAAGGGTGCTGGAGTAGCTTCCCATGCTGTAGTGGAAGGGAGAGTCCAGTCACTTCCAGTTGTGAAAGGTGGACAAATATAACCTGGATGGGGAAAGATGAGGTTGAGTGTTTGTTTGTTTTTTGTCAAAGGGATGGGTGGGAATGGTCTTTTGACATTCTGTGGTGGCCCACCCTTAACTTTAGCAGCTGCCTCTTAGATGTAGAAAAGTGGTCTTTGACTTCCATTTTGTATTCATTGACAGTCTCCTCTGGTTTGCTGTCCCCACCCCACCCCATGGTCTTCTCTCTTTTCAGGCAGTATTTCAGATGCAGTCGGTGAAATGCCTCAAGTGCCAGGAAGAGAACCGGGTGGTGACTACCGTGCCAACATACTGTGCTGTGTGAAACGTGTGCTGAGGAGGGTGAATGTCCCATCTGTCATCCCAACAGGCCACACGCTCTGCAGTCGTGACCCTTCTAGGACATTTGGTTTAGCATATCACATAGAACTTTTTAACTTTATATATATATATATTATATATATAAAATATAATATGAATATATATATGAACATATATATATATATATACATAAAAACAAAAATTAGTTGCAGAGCACTTTTTAATACTTGGCATCTCCCATTTAAAAGGTTCCTTCCCCTTTTCACCCAGTCCCCACTAATTCTAACTCCTTAGGGACTTTTAGAGCTGTTTTTAACATAGATCAAAAGGTCATTTGCAGAGTCTGTCCCGTACTACTACTACACCTGTACTACTTTCTCCTCCTCCTCCTCTTCTTCCTCTTTTTCTCTTCCTGTTCTTCTTCTTCCTTTCCCTTCTCTTCTTCCTCTGCTTCTTTTTTTACTTAGAATGTAACTTTTAAAAGTCTTTTTCTGGAGAGTGACTTAGAGGGGAAGGTGAAGAGGGGCTTGCAAGTGCTTTCCAGGATGAGGACTGGACTTCTGGGGAGAAGAAAGATGGAAATCAAATTTCTAATCATGTCTTCATCCCTCTTTTCTTGCCTCTTGCACTGTCATCATTTGATATTTTTAAAGCACCAGACGTACATTTGACCCAATAGTAGAAGCTGCTTTGCAGTCCCTGCCTGCTCAGAGCTTCACTCATTTGGAACTCTTGCTGGCCTTCAATAAGCGCAAGGAACATCATGAGTAGAAAGGACAACTTTCTCTTTACAGTTTTGTAAGTTTCTACCAAAGCAGCAGAAGATTGAAAATGAAAACAGACCAGTGGAACAAGGCCAGCTGGTTGTTGTACTTTCCTCAGAAGCATTATCCATCACTGACATATAGCTGAAACTTTAGTCTTGCCAGGCAGACCTTTGTAAACAAGAGAGTTCACATTTGGTGAGCCCTGTTGTCCTGGCAATGGCTATGTGCTTCAGAGCCATGACTGAATGCTCATGGAATGCATTCGAAGTTGTAGACAGAGGCAAAGATTTGAAGGTACTGTCTGTTTGTTTTCATCTTGCTGGCTAAAGGTGAGGGCCTTTGCTAGATTTTGCCTTCATTGATAGCTAAACAGCGACAGCTTTTTATTCTTAGAAACTCGTGTGATCCACAAAGCTAAATGCAGCTCCTTACCAGCAAAGTATGCTAGTTACTTTGCCTTGAATAAACTTCCAATTTGTACTGTCTGCCTGGAAGTGTAAAGAACGAGGCCTAAATCCTATGAGTTAGCCCCAGCTAGAGTAAACTAGTTGTTCAATGATTAATCAGTATATAGGGAAAGCCTATTGATTCAGTGGGTCTGCTGTAGCTGAGACTAAGGATAAATGCAGGCTGGTGTGTTTTGGTACAGTGTCTGAGTACAGAATGCAGTACACAGGTAGTTAGCTGTGTTTGGCTCCGTTGATCTCGTTGTTTAGTGTTGGGCTAATACTTTGCCAGTGGAAAAGAACAAACTGACAGAAGATTATATCTCCTTCCCTGCTATCTCTTTCCATGAATTGCATCAGAACCAGTATAGTAGAAAGCAGCAGTGCCCTCTGTATACCTGTAGTGCAGAAGAGGGTCCCATGCTAGGCTCTGTGTGCTACACAAGGAGGGTGATCCAAGTATTGGCAGAACAGGATCATCTGTCTGCACTTCGTCTTACTAGCAGGAAGTAAACTGTGATGAATACCAGTAGAAAAATAGAGAGAGTGGGAAGCGAGAGAGAAGAAAGAGTACTGTTCAGAAGTAAGTATCTCTTCCTGTCTAGCCAACAACAATCCTCCTCTGTATACTTCATTTCCACAGTTAACATCTACGTAGCACAGCTACAGATGTTTGGGAGTTGCAAGCTGATTTCAAACTCAGTTCTCTCATCCTGTTCACTTCATTAGAGTAACAGCAGCAAGCAACTGAGGCAAATAATGCCTTACAACCAGGGATGGGGCAGGAGAACAGAGCTTTGCAAATATCCAGGGACCTTTGTATTTAAATGTCTCTTGAAGCATCAGACAGATTCCCCATATGCTTTACAAGGAGCTGGCAACAACTAGGACAAAGGCAAAATGGCAGGGTGAAATTAATGAAGAATCTAAGAGGATGGAATATCTCTCATGTTATTAGGTGTTGAGGGAAGTTAAGTTCCTAAGCCATCACATTCTTCTGAAAAATGGGTAGTGAAATACCACAAGGCCACACACTGTAGATTGGAAGGAAGGGAAGCTAGTCTCAGAATCCACAGTGCTTCATTTCCCAAATACATTCCTTTTCCTTATGATGAAGGAAATCATCTTGTTCGTGGAGCCTTTTGAACTTTCTGTGAGCATCTGCACAGGCCGTTCTTCAGGGATCAATTCTATTCATTCCGTGCATCTGTCACCTGCCTATGACTGGTTCCCAGCAGGAGGGAATATTCCTTGAGCCTGTACGGGATTCACTGCATCCAAAAAGTGTTTCATGGGGCAGTGGGGAGGCAGAAGTTTCCTGAATTTCTGGCTTGGCATTAAAGCAGCAAGCTGAAAATGGGAGAAGTTCCCATGGCTGTCCTCTTTCTTTTCACTGTGCCTGTGGATTTCCTTCCTTGATTGAATGCCTGCCAGCTTAAACATCCATGAAGATGGTGTATATCCTCCCAAGATGCTCCAAAAGCCTGAATCTGTAAATGCATTCCTCTTAATATTGTGCATGTGTGTATTAGAGAACTGCATACAACAGACAAAATGGGTAGCCATTTTTATGGACAGCAATGACTACTTTTAATATACCCCACCTCTTACTTGGGCATGCAGTGTGTTCTGTAGGAGGAGCACATCAGATTGGCTTTCCACTAAAATGGATGGACAGTAACCTTTTTGGAATCCTCAGCAAGAGAGCTGGGTTATCAGTTTGTTTCTTGTGCTGTTGTAGGCCAGCATGAGTTAGATTTCCAAGCTCTGAGCAGATGTTAAATCAATTTAAAAAACTTGCAAAACATGGTTACTCAAAAGTAAGTCCCATTGAAATTAATGGGGCTTACTCCCTGGTAAATGGGCATAGGTATACCACCATGGCTAATAAGTTCCTTTGAGAACAAATTTGCACTCGATCCAGAGTGCCTTACAAAGAGGTGTTAACTCACTAATTATGTGTTAAAAGTTTGATTATGCGTGTTGAGCTTCTCAAAAGTGACATTGGGGCCTAAATCGGACTGACTTTCAATGAAATTTGTGGCTTAGAATATTTATGTTTTAAACTTATATCCAGTAAATGTGTTGCTCTGCAGTTCTTGAGTGGTTGAATTCCCACTGCAGTTTGTTACAACTTGTTCAGATATTGCAACAGCCTCTAGACAATGAAAGCAACAGCCAAGTCCAGAAGGACTCTAATCTGTCATTTTGCACTGGGAGTGTGTTTAACTTGTAAAGTGTAATATTTAGATTTTACTCTCACTCCCTTGCTCACCAGTCCCTGCTTTGTTTGCAATAGTCTTTCCCCAGCCTGAAAAAGCACTGGAAACGCTAGTAACCCTTGTTTTCTCATAAGAGTAACCCAGCTATACACTGTCAGGTTTTTGCCTCCAAAGTGTTCCCATATTTAATGCAAGTACATCATTAGATTTGCTTCCACATTTCCACCCTCCCATATTTGGAGGGTTAATATGCATTCCCAGATGATCTCAAAGTGCAGCTCTGTTTTTGTTTTTTTAATTACCTTTTATGTTCCGTAAAATTGCTTTTTTTCAATGTGTATATTGTACTATTATCTGTTTTTTAAAAAACAAACACCTAATTGGCTTTTTTTTTTTTTCGTATGGAGAGACAATGCTGGCTGATTCTTGTGGTTGTGTTGTTTTTGGTTGTAGCCTTTGAATGTCTGTGCCATGAGGTGTATCCTGGTCTCTGAAGCCAGCAAACATGCCTCAGTCTTAAGGAAAGCTTGTTTGTTTAAAATATGTGAACATTTTTAGAAACACACACACACACACACACACAAACAAATTTAAATTATGGGGGAGTAATACTCTGCTGGAAATGTACTAAACTATTTTGGTAACTAATTTAAAGATCATAGGAAATAAAATTCTTTGAATTGGATCTAAAGTGTTTATACAGAACTGCAGCCGTTTCAGGCTCTTTGGTGGTAACTGGTTTGTAACACTTAGTTTTGTAAACATTGTGTTTTATTGCTTCCTCTGCCTTTCTATGTGATTGTCCATAGTGCGACGATGACTTTGTAGGACAATTTGTTTTGTCCTGAAATGCCACTGCTTTATGTAATTCCAACAGAATCCTACAGGGGGCGTTAGATGTGTTGCTGGTTTCCTAAAGTGTCACTTAGAAATAGTTACTTTGTCCTGTTCTTAAGACCTGGCAGCTCTGTAGAGTCTTGCTAGTTATCAGATCTCTCTTCCCCTTTCCCCCGATATCCACTGGCAAGTGGCTTTGCTGGTGGGATGTGACAGAACTTGTATGGGAGGAAAAGCCTATTTACATGCAGCACCACAATGCAGTCTTTCTGTCTATTTTTATTTTTGTTTTCTGAAGGACCAAAGAATCAAAACTGGGATCAAAAATTTCCCCAGCCCCATCAATGCCTGACTGCTCCCTTTCGAAGTATGTTGGGTTCTCCCCTCCCGCCTCATATTTGTCAGTATATGTACTTGGCGAAAGGGAATAGCAGCAGGTTGGTTTTATCTACAAACTTCTCTCCCACTCTTTAGCTCTTCAAGAAGCACTTTTTAAAAAAACAAAAATCCTAGATTTCTATGAATTTTAATATTTGAAATTAAATGCCTGAAATGTGAATGCTTTATTAGGTAGCAAATGGAAAAGCAAAATGGATCTCTCCATTTGTTTTGTAAAGAATTAACTTTGAATTAAGTTTCTAAATAGGCAATATTGTTTACTGGGATGGAATGGGATGAACCAGGAATGGGAGGAAATATGCATTTTTAAGGGGTGGGAAAGTTTGATTGTGCCAGCAGTTGCTAACTTGTATAGTGTTTGTTCGGCACTGCTTTTTTTATTTTTATTTTTTTAAACCAGGATCCTGTGATAGGCTTTTTTGCCTGTGGCTGAAGTACAAACTATTTGGTGCTAGATTCTTTCACACTGCACAATTACTGTACTTTGATTCCACTTCAGCTGCCATGGCTCCATCATGTACAATCCTGGGACTTGTTGTTTCATGAAGTATTTAGAATTCCCAACCAGGGAGCTCCTCTGGTGCCTCCGACCCAACTGCAAACGCCAGGATTCCACAGGATGCTGACATGGCAGTTAGCATGGGACTGAAGTGTTGTAATTATGTTGTGTGAAAGACACATCAGTCATCCCTAATGAACTACCCAAGCAGCTGTGTGTGGATGATGGAATTCTGCACACTGTTGAGCAGAGTGCCCTCCTCTATTATCTTCCCTCTGTGCAGAGACCTGCTTAGCAAAATTGGTATTTCCCTGAGCCTCTACAAATCTTGTAGATGTGGGGAAGTGGGCTACTAAGATAAATTATTAAGTCAGACTGCCCGTTTTCTTCTCACTCTGCCTCCAAGACAAGGGGATGTTATATTTGTCCAAATCCAAGTAGTCAGAAAGGCCAGTAAACCCTTACCTTGATAAGAGGTGGAGGATTTGTTGGTTACTTGAAGAATTAGTAAGGTAGCTTGTGTTAAGAATCACTTGAAAGTGTACTCCTTTTCAAATGAATGCCTTTGTGTGGCTGAGGAGTTCCCATCTATTATAGCAGACAGCTGATTGCTCCAGTAGCCAGGTATCAGGCCTTCCTCCTCTCCTCCTGCACTTCAGCAGAGGGGAGAGTGTCATCTAACCCATATTTACTGTGAGGAATTGCCTGCTTGTGGCCCACAAAAGCTGTGTTCACACGTAACACTAAAGTAGGGTCTGATATCATGAGGATGAACCACAATGAGCCTTGGGATAATGCATTCACCCCTCTTCTTTCATCATGACCCAAAGCCTGGATGCATTTTGCTTCTGTTTTAGACCAAATGCAGCTTGTCTTGCCAGCTAAACCTGGACAAACTGTAGTTTTGTCTAATGGGAAAAGCTTAGCTGCAAACCGTAGATTAGAAAGCTGGCTTTCTTTCACTGACCATAGTTAAGATTAATTGCAGTTAAGTGTTCAGACAACCTGTTAAACCAGTGGTTCCACAACTTTGGTTAGGTTTTTGACCTTCAACTCTTAGAAGCCCCAGCTAACTTGGCCAACAGTCAGCGATTTTGGGAGGTGAAATTCAAAACACCTGAAGGATCAAAATTTGGGAACTACTGTGTTAAACTGTGGTTAACACAGCTTCGGGTCTTGTTGCAGCTGCACCAGAGAAGGAGAGCCAAGGTGGAGTGCATAAGCTCAAGGATTATCGTGGTTCATTATGAGAACGCTGAGTATTTTAGCATTTACTAAACTGATCTGTCATTTAGCGTTCCCTTGTGAACTAGGCTAGAGACGCCCTCCTCCTGCATCCTTGCAATACATCCGTAGCCCAAAAGAAGTCCTTTTTCTTTTTACATTTCCCGAAGTCTCTTAGCTTAATCTGAGCCACCTCTGGGGCTGGCGCAACTTGGATAAATGAAGAGAATTTCCTTTCTGATAAAGAATAACATAAGACTCAATCATCTTTTTCTGTTCCGCTACAAAGCCAGGACTTTCCCCTGTTATTTCTTCTTCTGAAAAGAAAAAAAAGTATTTATTAACAGCATGGGGTGATGGTGGTTCTCTCTTTTTCCTTTCTCATTCCTCTCAGGAGTATATCAGCCTCTGGAGCAATGCAACAAGAAACTAGACATTGCTGATAAAAAGTATTATAAGTTTAAGTATTCCTGCAAACTGGTGTCTGTGGATCAAAAATCTCTATGGGGCTTCCCCACTCCGTATCTTCCAATGTTTTAAAGAAAAAAAACCATGAATACATACAATATAAATTCTTTCAACTACACACTACAGTATTTATGGTGGCAATTCTTGACCAGTGTCTCTCCTTGGATTTTCCCCAGGTTGGGTGGGGGGACGCTGCTGGGACAGAAAGCCACTCACATTTGTGTAGAAATCCGCCAAAAGGTAATAGGTGGTGTGTACAATGTGGTGTTTGATTCCATTATTATAGACTGTAATGCGGAACTGTGATTTCAGCTGTTGTTCTTTCTCGTATTCTGTATATATGTGTGTTTGGCTGTCCAGAAACCTGGTTTTAGACACTCTTTCTTGGCAAAGTGGATTTGCATGTGGAACTTTAAAAAATGCAATCTTGTGTCACAATTTCCAAAGGCAGGATGGATTTTCTAGAAGACAATAAATTTTTTTATTTTTTTGCTAAGAAAAAAAAAAGACAGCAGTTTTGTGTGTGCATATGTGTGTGTGTACCTGTCAAGTGAATTTTCATGTGCATTTTCAAAGTGCCTTCAATCCCTACTTGTAAGCTAGGGAGGTAGTGAAAAATACTACTGTTTATTGTGTGCGATGCATTCCCCCAGGAATATTTCCTTTTCAGAGTTGATGGAAGTTTAACAGCTTCACAAATGGAGAAACACCACCACCACCACCCTTTTTTTTCTTATGGAGCTTGTGCAAGGAGAGATTCCTTGTGGACTGCATACCAGGAATGCCAACTATCATCTGATTTGCTTTATCTCTTGATAATCAGAAAACAGTTTGTGATTAGGGAATCGTAAAGACAATGCATACTTACATTACTGTATTTATTTTATACAAATTCAGCTTCCACCCTATCTAATACAGCATAAATTCAAGTTTTTTCAAAAAAAGATAATTGCTGGAATCCTGTATGGTTTTTACATATATATAAGCACTGTTGTTATGGTGCTATGTACTGAATCCCAGCCACACACATCACTCCAGTCTGCAATTACTGGGCAGCATCCACTGCAATCAGTGGGGGTCTCTTCTCCTCTGTTGCTTGGGAAGCAGCTAGCTGCTGTTTCCGTTCTTCCCTGTGAGTGATCCCCATTGCAGCAGGCAGAAACAGGGTCACTGTCACAACTCCCCCTTGTGCTGGAGATTGCTCCTGTGAGAAGTGAGTGGGAGCAGCAGCCAGCTGCTGCCTGAGCCACAGAGGAATGGACCACCATCATTTGCAGCAGCTGCTTCAAAGTAAGTGGACATTGGGGAACTTTCATTGTCCCTCTGTAGCCCCCAAACTAGGGGTTTCTTAGGGACAGTGAACACGTAACAGTCACAGGTGTATTACTCCAGGTTATGAATTTGTAATTGGGATACAGGATGCTGGCCTATTATATTAAAACCCTGTTCAAAAGAAACATGTTCCCAACTATTCATGCCTGCTGGAAAGAAAGATCTCTTGCATTATCTCTGACATGGCTGGCACCTAGGAGTCCATGGAAACAAAATTCTAGATTTGAAAGAAACTCCTAGGAGGGCCTTTTAAATGAGAACTTTTCTTGTTTTCTGTGACCATTTTGCAACCAACTGAAAATGAACCTGGAAATCTGCTCTTAAAAAAGGGGGGTCAGTTTCCTTATTTGAAACTCTGAGTGTTCCATATTTGTCCTTCACTTCCAATCTGTGCTTGCTCTTTCCATGATCTTGATTAGATCACAGGATTGTGCTAAAAGAGCAACCATTTACTGGAGGAGCAATGATTGGCAGTTTTTCTTTTCATTCCCATACACGCTGTTGGAGAATTTCTCCCTTATCTTGAAGATTAAATAGTGGACAAAATCCATAGTCCTTGCTTCTCTGCCCACAAATAGTGTGGAGGACTTTGGAAGGCCATTTTCACTCATCCCTAGTGTAACCAGCTTTCTAAATTTCTGCATCCAGTATAAAGCAAAGATTCTACCTCTCTTTCTGTATTTACTGTGATAATCAGATCAAAAAAATCTGGACTTGGCACACACGAGACTCTCTGTCATGGATGTTTAACAGCCTCACTCCAGAGATTTGGGCTTGTGAGATCCATTGAAATCAAGATTGATAATTAGTTTAACTAACTTCAGGCAGAGTAGCTTGCCCTTTTTAAGTTCAGTAGAACCGTAAGTGCAGTTAACTTCTGGGGTGGGATACAGCTTTTCCCGAAGGATATCTGTGTTTGCCACCTGTTGGAGTTGTCATGTATTTGTAATCCTGTCTTCGTGATGATTCCATCCCATTTCCTAGCTTTGACTACTAGCATCAGGCTATATCCTAAGCTGTTCTGTTACTGGGAGGACACAGCTCAAAAGCATGCATGTTTGGGAGTGGGTGATACTAGACCATTCATTCTATATTGGTAAGCATGGCATATAATACAGCAATTTGGGGACAGATGGGTCAGACATCTTTCTTGTTGGTGTTAATGTGCAAGTTGCTTGCTCTGCCACTGGAGTAGAACAGCCATTCCAAAACTGTGAGGCAGACTTCTCAAAGGAAGTAAGAGGTCTCATGAGATATTCAGATTACATGAAGACTATTTCATATATGAAGAAACCACTATGGAAGTGATATAGGTGGGACTAACAAGTGATTTATTTACACAAAGCGACCACATATTACGATTTGCATATGATGTTTTCTATACAAAAGTACTTTCCATGTCTTGCTTCCACAATGCTACCTCATCAGGGCTGAGGTAACAACTGGTATATTGACTCAGTGTGTCTCTTGGTAGGCAGGAGATGTGGCTACTTTAGGCTAATTGTCCTGCCAGAGTGGCTGAAGCAGAAGGTTCTGTGAAGGATTACTTTTGCTTCTAATGCCTGTATTACCTAAAGTGGAGAACAGGTATGGGCAGCCATGCCCAATGAGATAGTTTTGAACAACTCTCTCATGGTTGGCCCTACTAGCTGAGGCTGCTGGGATTTGGAGTCTGACACCATTTGGAGGGCTACCATAGTGGAAGGGCTGTAGATGCCTTCTTTTGCAGTGAAGGATCAGGACTGTTGACTCAAGCCTGTGTGTGTGCATGAAGACAACATGCTCCACAAGATACTTAATTTTAATCAGGACTCCATTGTCAACCATCATATTAAATCACTGTTCTGCTTCCTCAGAAGGTTCCGGGAGATCCTGGAGGGAGAAAGAGGAACGATCAGGGATGTGTTGCTCTTCCTGTATTCTCACAGTTTCCTTAAGCTACTTCCTTAAGCCAGTTACAGGAAGGAAGGTGAGCAGGATGTTTGTACAAAACATTGCTTAGTTGCTTAGTTCCTGGCTGGACAGGTTCTTGGGACCCAAGGAACTCACCTGCACTCTACTTCTCATTTTGCCTCCCCTCTACACATACATCCAAGCTTGTGCAGGAAAGTTCAGTACGCCTGGGGTGTTTTCAGTTTTATGTGTGCACTGTCCAGTATTTAAGCCTATTTTGTGTATTGGAGCAGGGGGTCAGCAATTGTGGAAGGGGAGGAGGTCTTATTAACACCCCCAGGAGACCCCAAAGGATAGTGCTTCCTGCTGCACTTGCTCCCACCAAAATACATAATAAATAAAAAGGTGTTTTTTGCCCCAAAATGCTTTTTAGGGAAGAAGTAGCAATTTTTCCCTATGTTTTTGGACTGTCCTGGGTCATTTTAATCCAGAAGAGGCTTTAAAAAAAAAAAACAGAACTCACTTCCTGTTATTAAAAAAAAGGCCTCTTTTGGCTCTAAATTGGCCCAGGGCGGCCCCAAAACATGGTGGAAATGTGGGCCCCACACTCTGGAGGGCATCTTGGAGAGAAAATTGTTCTTGAAAGCTTTTGTTAAAAAAAAAAATTGACCCCTGTGGGGGCAGAAGGTCTCCAAATGTGCTGGAAATGCCCTCCACACTCTGCTTTATTTGCTTTCTGGAGCAAATATTTCTTAAAAATGTAAAAAAAAAAACCCTCTTGACTCCCTGGGAGCCCCTAGGCACCATGGTACACTTTGCCTACCCCTGCACTAGAGGAATGGGAGCTATAGGGAACTGACAAGAAAAATTAACTTATTAGGTTGGGCTTGCCTCACATTCTTAGAACTGCAACTTAATGTCCATCTTGACTGATTTTTCTTTCTCTCTAAAATGCCTGCAGTACACTGCTGTGTTTTCAGCTTGGAAACAGCAGTAAATACTAAATGGCTGCAATCCTGTGGAGAATTCCTTTTCCCTGAACCCACAAATCTTTTTTGTTCATCCTTATTGCAAGTAGATATTTGGGATACCTTCCTGCATCCAAACCATTTTTCTCCTTAGAGGAAAACTCAAGAAGTGATGAAAGATGGAGTGTAAAGGCAAACTGACTAATTATTGAAAATCAAGTATGAAATTGTTGACAGTCTCATAAAATTAAGCAATTTGTTGTTAAAAATCAGGTTCTGTACTAAGGGATTGGCCCGTAGCCAATGTTAGTAAAATTCCTTCAAAAATGACCTGCAGAGGGTTGGAGAATTACAGGACTGGCACTGTAACAATAGTTCAGAATGAACTGGTAGAAAGTATTTTTAAATACTTTCATCAATGTATAAATATATAAATCAAGCATTTAATACTTGATTTAATGTATAGAAGAAAAAACCTTGGTAAAGCAGCCTCAGTATGGCTTTTCCACAGGAAAATCATGTTTCACTAGCATTTTAAATATTTTTTGAATGTAGACATCATGTACTTTGATTTTTTTTAAAAAAAAATGTTGATATTATCTGTTGTCGAAGGCTCCCTCAAAAGGTAAAATTGGGAGCCCTGGGAGAAAAGGCAGAGATCTCCTATGAAGGGCACAGCAGACACAAGCAAGCAGTAACTACCATTTTCACAATGGAAAGAAAGGTGAGTAGTATGCTCCACTCAGGATTTGTAATTGGGTTGGTAGTACTTAATTGGAGAGCCAGCATGGTATAGTGAATTCAGCCATGGAGATCAGGTTTGATTCCCCACTCAGCCATGGAAACCACTGGGTGATCTTGGGTATCTTGCGCTCTCAGCCCATGAAAACACTCACAATGACAGTCATCATGAGTTAGAAATGACTTGAAAGCACACAAGAACAACAACAAGTAGTTAATTTACTCATAAATGATTGAGTTGTGGAGTGCATCAAATTATTCAGGGTAGTGAAAATGCAAGCAAACTGGAAGATGCTCCAAAGTGACTTGGCTGCATCAGCCGCAAGGCATATTCTAGACTAATACCAGATGGCCAAACTGATGGTAACTGACAAGGGAATCATGCTTCCTGCTACCAAGATGATAGTGCTATAATGCTGAAGGAAAGGCAACTGTCATGTTGGGCATTATTAGATAAGAGTGGGAAGACTGTTCAAAAACATTTGAAAAATGGTTGGAAAACTGGTTTTTCAGTTGTTGGGAAACGTTATTTATGTACAGGAAACTTGTGTACAGGAAACAGCATAAAATGCTGTTTTCTACAAAATGCCTTCTTTTTTTTTGGCCCTGAATAAATCCCAAACTCAAATAGTTTTCAAACAGTATACAGTTTTTGACTGCTTTCTCACACCAAGGTGAAAAATGATAAAATTCATTTTTGTCCGCACAAGCAAATGTATGAAAGTTTGCATCCTATATTAGGAAATGAAATAAAAGTAAATTGGCCAGTTGAATAGTGCTATTCTTATGGAACAGGCTCTTTACATGCTGTTGGCCTGTAATTCCCATCAATCCTAGCCAGCTGAGCTAAGTGTGGGGTGATGGGACTTGCAATACATTAACATGGAAGGGCCACAAGTTGTCTGTCCCATCCTAGAAGATAACCACTGTTTTCTACACACCTTTGAGAGAGCAGAACGATAAAAGGGTGTTTTCCTCCTAACTCACACATCTATTAGACCACTGTAAAATAGAAAATGTTTTTGTTTTCACCAAGCTGGGCTTCCTTTCCACTTGCAGCTCTTAACTGTTCAGCTGCTAATGTGGCAGAAATAGCATGTCTTTAGCTTCATTTAATCCTTTCAATTATATGACAGAAGTTCTTGATGGCAGGAGAAACCAGTGGGGAACCACAGTGATGCTCAGAGAAACAGTACACACCACCCTTAACAACCAGGCGAACTTCCCCTCATCCCTACAGAAATTCTAGCAGTGGCCAAATGCACTGACGTTTCATTGACTGCCATCACTGGAAGCAAGAGCACCACCACCAGGCAAAGTGGAGGACGGGCACTCAGGCTTTCAGAAATTGCAGGAGGGCTATGGTGGAAGCTTGCCTTGTCTCACGGGGGCGGGCAAGGCTGGGATTACCTGAGGCTCAAGTTCATAGTGGATGAGCACTGACTTTTTCATACTGCTTAAAACAAGAGATGAAATTTCAATACCTGGATTTGCAATATATGCAGTTTGAGGGCCTAGTAGCCCCTGAAGACCAGGGGAGAGACTCCAGCAGCCCACATCTTACATGTGTCTCCCCACTAGGAAGAAAAAAATCTGCAGCTAGTTTCTGCATTAAAGCACAATGTGGGGTCCCATGTGTCCTGCCCTGTCACTCTCCCAGCCCCCCACCAAGGTGGTTTTATTAAACCAGACATGAACTTCTAGCTACATTTCTGGGACTGGTACAGCCTGCAGCAAGTCCTGGCAACTGGATCTCCAGACCTCACTCATCCCTGCTTTAGACCCGCATAACATAATCTACAGCTTTGTTACTAGAAAACGGCATTTTAAAAATTGTCCACTACATTAAACTGTGAGATTTCACATTCCTCAGCAGCATCTGTGCCCTCTCTGTAATAATCAAAACTATATCCTGGAGATGTGTGAGCAGGAATCCCATGGCGGTTCCTTGCCAAAACTGCCTTTTCATTTAATTCTCTTTTATGTCATTGGTCCTTAATCAGAAGGAATTGCCAGCCTTTTTGCAGAGATTAGCAGGTATGTCTCTCCTTTGGCAAAAGCTGAACCCCTTCCCCTCCCTTTGGCATCCACATACAGCGGGCAGCCTGCTTTCTATGCCATCAGCAGAGTAAAGAATCTCCTGCAGGAAGTCCACAAAGGGCTCATTACAAGTTAAACAGGTACTTTCCAGGGTCTGTCTCTGTGTGCACATGCTTGTGTTTGCTCACAATTTTTCATCGCTTACAGCAGCAGCTTCAGCAGTGGTTCCATGTTTTCAGAGTTCTCACCCTACTGCAAATGAAGTAGTCACAGGGGGGCCCACACAACTCTTTCCCATTGCCTCTCAGATGGAAACAAATCAGCCATTCATGCAAACACAATTGGGGGCTTTTGCCTTGCTGGAGCCTGTACTGATGGAGCTCCAGTGTCTTCTCAGTGGCGATGGTGAAACCTTTACATGGCTGCTGCATCAAAGCCACCAGCAGAAACATCTACAGTCTCATGGCCCAGCTCTCTGTGGTGTGATTTGCTGTTGCCATGGTAACACGGGGCCCCGCTGCACTTCGGCCCAGTCCACGTCTAGTTGAAGCCGTCTTGTTTGGCTTCTGTCACTCTGACTCCTTTGACTGTTTGGCCCGTTGCCTGCGGAGCTTCACAAAGGCCTGGGCTTCTTTGTCTCCTTTTCGGATCTCCAAAATCTTTAGGATTTCACTGCCTGGAGTAGGAGAGAAGAGATGGTGTGCTTTCAGCAATGAGCTACAGTTCACAGTTTTCTCATAACGTTTGCCATAAATAGATTTTTCTTTTAAAACCCATTTCTTATGCCCCTAATACCAATAGAGGAGACAGGTGCTTCTGGCCAAGGCTATTACTGAATTACCACTACCTCATTCACAGACTTTTACAGAGGACCTGATCATAATAATATTTTATTTCCTATGTTCTCCCAATGCTTCTTTCATGCTTCCGGTTACCACAGAAATCCATTAAGGAAGGAAAGATGGAATAGTCGCACAGAGTCTTTTGACTGGTTATGCTCAGCGCCTGTCACCTAAAAGCAGCCCTGCTCTTGCTGGTGGTGTTATGTGGCTTCAAGTTGTTTCCAATTTATGGCAACCCTAAGGTGAACCTTTCATGCTTTTTGGGGGGACAGGTTCTGAGAGTGTGTGACACATCCAAGGTCACCTGGTAGACTTCCATGGCCAAGTGGGTAAACTGAACCCTGGTCTCCAGAGTGGTAGTTCTGTGCTCTAATCACTATACCACACTGGCTCTCAGCCCTAGTATGCTGATGTCATAAAGTAGGATGGAGAGTGAGGAAAGATCTACGTGCCTCCAAACCTTGTGGGGGGGGCAGGGAGAATAGAGTGAACAGAAACCCAGAGGTCTCAGTGGTAGACCCCAAGACAGCAGGGAGAAAGCTGCATGGAAAATTTGTAACTGGGATACTACCGTACACAACTTGAAGCTTACTTCTGATGCACCTTGGAGAACAAAGGAGGTCAAAAACCAGCTGTTCATATCTAGTCTAAGCTCCTCTTGCAGCTCCCTTTAGTGATTCTAAAGCTCTTCCTAGTTGAAGGGTTCTGTGGAATCAGCTTTTCAAGCAACAAAGAGGAAACAATGTCATGAAAAGGAATGGATGGAGGGGGATATTAGTGCCCATCTTGCACTCTGAAAAATCAGGAGTTAAAGTTAAAAATGAAGGAGTGTGTCTTTGAGGAGACCACCTGGTTAGGATGTTCCTACAAGCTTTAGATAGATCCAGGATCATCCAGTGGGTGCAGTCCAGTCTCTATGACTACATCCTAGAGTTAAAGACAGTAAAAAGGCACCATGACCTGTGATCTGAAATAATTTCCTCAGGGGTCACCCTCTTTTGGAAAATGGCTCACATTAACCACAGGCACACTTAGGACTAAGAGGTTTCAATGAAGTCAAGCCTTTGCTCCTAGTTAGGTCTTTCTGTTTCCTCAGATCATTAGCCTGCTTACCACAAAAGCTGAGCCCTGTCTCAGCTGTTTTATGGAAGTGTTCATTTATCCATTCTCTCCCTCTTTCTCTGTGAGAGATGGAACAGAATAACAGAAACCATGTCTAGCTCCCTGGAACCAGCAAGCTGTGTGCACATGGCTTCTCACTGATATGAAGGAATGGCTCTAGTAACAGAGATGAAGATTTCAGAACCTTGCTAGGTAGTGTTGGTGCCAGGCAGGTGTCCCATAATGACTCAACATTAAGCTAATAAAATTAAAATAACACCTAATTGAAGTCTGCCTTTGTTATGATTACTTGTTACCGCTGAGTGAGAAGAAAAAAGTCAATGAGCAATTACTACGACTTCCAGCCAGTGGCAGGGAATATGGCTCAGACGGATTTTATAATTCTACCTCCTTTAAAATACCTTCAGAGCTTTGCTTTTGACTGAGGAGATGAGGTCTAGAATTCACCAACTACATTGGCTTGAATTTTGCAGATTAACTTTCTTATTTTAGTCAGACATAACCACGTCCATGTAGATTTACTGCTCCATGCCTACATAAAAATGAAACCACATGACTGGCATGCTAAGTATTCAATTCTGGACCTGCTAGAGAAGAGGTAGCATGTTCCTTCCAAGTATTTACCCAGAAAATGGTTGTTAGGAATCCCATGACCATGTTTGCTATGGACCGCTGACCACTAGCTCTGTTCTGTCAGATGTCAGCAGAGCTTAAGAGTAGAGGTAGGGAAAGTTGTCTCTTTGAGCCATATCTTCCCCCAAATCCTCAAGCCAGCAATAGAGAGGCCAATAGATATGAACTTTTATTAAAAATCTGCATTTAACCATCCTAGTTCCTGGATTACAAGCTAGGAGATTAGAAGAGTTGTAGTTTATAAAAGGTAACATTCCTAAACTGTAATTATAAGGATGAACATGGTTGAGAATGCTTAAGGAAGGGAGTTACCAGCAGCTCCAGGATGGGTCAAAGAAAGACGGATCTGTGGCACTGAAGAGGGATTGGTGGTGTCTTCCTTGTCATTCAGTCCCAACACTCCACAGAGGGGGAGGAAGGCTTCTCCCTCCAAATCGTTGGCTCCCAAGGCATCGTAGTCAAAGACTGTGAGCAAGAGGCATGCCCCATCTTGTTGGCATTTATCTGGAGGGACCAAACTGTAAGACAAGTACAGAAACACACCACTTCATAAGCACCTCTTAAGCAGAGCTTGCAAAAAAGTTACTTTTTGCTTCAGCTCCCCAAAGCCAGTAATTTTTTCTGCTCTTCTCATCAGCAACACAACAAAGCAAATGCAAAAGGCATAAAATGATGGAGAACCACACCAACCAGGCAATTTCTACAAGCTACAGCAGTGACTTCCAAGCCATAGCAACCAAAGGAAAAGTGGAACTGCTAAGGCCTGTGTTGTTTATCTAAAGATAATCATTCTGGAGAACAGGGGCTGCAGGGCAGGAAAGAAATGCAGCTGCTCATACGTACAATTCAAAGACTTCATCAAAGAGAGGGTGGAGATTGTTCTTTATGCACTGTGTTGTCCGCACCACGACCTCTGGGAACTCATGCCGAGGCTCCAAGGTGAGTTGGATGAAGGGATCACTGGAGCCTGGAGGAGTCAGAATGTGGGAAGTTAGAAGTAGCAAATCACGGAATATATCCCATTCTGTCCTGGAACATTTGTTCCTGCAGGTGTATGCTGTGTTTACAAGGTTACTATAGCAGTTGGCTTCTTTGTCTTTCCATTCCCTCTGTGGACTGTTTGCTGGGGCATCCTTTTTAGATAATGCAAACTGAGACCATGAGTAGTGGACATGGCCAAAGCCACAAAGCAAGCAAACTGCTGAGAGTTAAACTTTAATTACTGAGGATGAAATCTACAGCACATGGGCCCATCTAGCCTAGTACCATCTATTTTCAATGGCTCCCTAACATCTGTGGCAGAGGATCTTTCCCAACTCTGTTAATTCTTTGTAAAACAGAGATGTCAGAGACAGACTCTTGGACCTTCTGCACACAATCTGGATTCTCTGTCACTGAACCAGAACTTTAAAGTTTAAGTCTACAACCACCAGAATTCCCCAGCCAGTAGTCATGCCATCTGGAGGATTCTGGCAATTATAATCCACCAAAGTAATTTTGGTCACTGAATTATGGCCATCTCCTGATCTAGTGCTATTTTTTCTTTGGAGCTGGCCATTCTCTCTTCCTTGGCACAGTCTAACTACACTCTTTATTTGCCAACTCCAGTTCCTGAATACACAGAGTACTGTTCATGCTGGCTATTTGTAAGAGTCTCGAACCCAGGTATATCAAAGTTCATGTTTCCTATTTTCATTTGTAGGGAGAGGATACTCAACAGAAGTCAAGTGAGGCAACAACATCTGGGAAACTAAGTGTAGTACAAGCTGTTCAGTCCATTCTCTCTTTGGCCATTAAGGCTATATCCATAACCAGCACTCTTGACAGATTCAACTTTGGTACTGAAATTTTAGATTTTGCATGCTTTCCAAATCTATGCACAACTGCATTCTGGGTACTTATTATACTTTTATTTTCTGTTGAATGCACACACATATTCACTTCATTAAGTGTTGAATGCTACTGGCAAAAGACTTTTGATCCAGAAAACGATGCAAAGTGCCTCTTTTCAATGGGTATAAGATTCTTTCCCACATGGCACTACCTTTCTGTGGTGGTGAGATTGCATGCTTCTGTGAGCAAGAGGCTATGCTGATGGTAGCGCTGCTGTTGGTAGGGTCTCCCATGTCAAAACAGGCTTTGTGGCAAAATACAACCTGAAGAACATCCCTGCAGAATTTAAAGACAATGTAAAAAGTATATCTGCACTATTAAGCCTAATTGATTGGGAGTTAGAACAACTCTGGATTGAAGCCAAGGACATAGTGAAGGAAGAATGCAAAAAGACACTTATCTACAAAAAAAGATAAGAAAGCCTCAGTGGATGACAGATGAAACTCTTCAAGCAGTTAAGAACAGATGAGAAGCAAAAGTAACAGAAATAGAATCAGAACCCTGAATGCAACTGTTCAGCAACTTGTGCACATGGACAAAGAGAACTACTATACCAATCAGTGCAGAAAAATAGAAGACAACAACAAAAAAGGAAGAACAAGAGATCTCTTCCATAAGATCTGAGAAATCAAAGGGAAATTTAAATCAAGAGTGGAGATGCTCTATAACCAGGAAGGGAATATACTGCATGATCAAGAAGAAATAAAAAGTAGATGTAAAATTACATTGGAGAACTAAATAAATAACTGAATAAACTATAATAAATAAAATAAACTGAATAAAGAAGATGAAAGGATACCAGATTTATTTAAGAAATAACTATTTGAAGATGAACCCACAATTTTAGAAAATGAAGTGGAAGCTGCTCCCTAAGTACTTGGGAGAAGTAAGTCACCAGGAACAGATAGCATACCAATAGGGCTCCTTCAAGTAACAAAATCCATTCAAATTATAGCTAAAACCTGTCAGCAAACATGGAAAACAACAATTGGAAGTGTTCAATGTACATTCCAGTCCCCAAGAAAGGGGATTCCAGAGATTGTGGTAACAACAGGATCTACCATGCAAGCAAAATGATGCTCAAAATTCTACAACAAGGACTTTTCCCATTTATCGAGCAAGAAGTGTCAGATATCCAAACTGGGTTCAGAAGAGGAAGAAGCATAAGGGATAATACTGCAAACCTATGTTGGATAATGGAGCACACCAAATAATTTCAGAAGAAAATCAGTCTGTGCACTATAGATTATAGCAAAACCTTTGATTGTGTAGATCATGAAAAACTATGGACTGCTCTTAAAGAAATGGGTGTACCACAACATCTGATAATCTTAATGCTTAACCTGTACTCAGGCCAACAGGCCACCATTAGGACAAAATATGGAGAAGCAAAATGGTTTCCAGTTGGTATAGGGGTCAGGCAACGCTTCATTTTATCACCCTATTTGTTTGACTTGTATGTAGAACGTATCACTTTCAAAGCTGAATTAGACTTGGAGAAAGGAGGTGTGAAAACTGAAGGAATGAACATCAACAATTTAAGATGGGCAGATGACACTATATTACTATCAGAAATAGCAATGATTGGAAAGATTTCGAAAGAAAGTCAAGGAAGAAAGTGCAAAGGCACGTTTACAGTTGAACATTGAGGGAAAAAATAATGAGCACAAATGATTTGCATAACTTTAAAGCAAAGGATGAAGAATTGAAACAATTCAAGATTTTCCATACTTTGGCTCAGTCATTAATCAGAATGGAGACTGCAGCCAAGAAATCACAAAAAGACTAGGACTTGTAAGGGCAGTTATGAAAAACTAGACAAGATCTTTAAGAGATCATTTAGGATTGTTCATGCCATTATACTTTTGATTTCTATGTATGGCTGTGAAAATAGGATAATGAAGAAAGCTGGTAGGAAAAGAATCAACTAATTTGAAATGTGGTGCTGCAGAAGACTTCTGCAAATACCCTGGACTGCTAAAAAGACAAATCAGTGGGTCCTGGAGCAATTCAAGCCTGGACTCTCCCTTGAAGCCAAGATGACTAAGTTGTTGTACTTTGGATATATTATGAAAAGACGTGACTCACTAGAAAAGACAATAATGCTTGGTAAGGCAGAAGGTAGTAGGAAAGGAGAATGGACAGATGGACAGACTCCATCAAGGAAGCCACATCCTGGATCTGCAAGACCTGAGCAGGGCTGTTGATAACATGGTGAGCTGGAAGTCTTTCATTCATAGGGTTGTCATGAGTTTTAGTTGACAGCAGGTAACAAGAACAAGATCTATGTGTGCATCACACATGCGTGCACACATGCACAGAGGAACTGGAGCACAAATACTTCCTTGTTCGTCATGAAAGTGGATTGTGTAGCAAACTGCTCATCCAGATTTTTATTTATTTTATATTCAATTTATATTCCCTCTTTCTCCCAGGATAGGATTCAGGATAGCTTGCAAAATTTTAAGATCCATTCCAATTTCTTTGCATTTAGCATGATACAGAATCCAGGATGTGGTTGAGACAGGACCAAGCATGAGTAGTCTCAGTGGGCTGGGGTCACTTAGAAGCAAGAGCAGGGAAGAGGTTTAGCCCACACTCTTAGGTCACCTGCTCGTTCTCTTTCTCCCAGATAAATTAATTGTTGCCTTTTGCTTCTAATAGGAAGATGTTGCACACTTTGCACTGGGGTGTCTTGCTGTGTGTGGACCAGGCCCTGACACTCACTCACCCACCCAGCTTTACTGCTAACCATTAGGGATCTCACAGGAGAGGGAGGTGTGACACTTGCCCGTACGCAAAGTTATACTCTGCGCCAGCTCTGACTATAGCACAATAGCAATTTTCCAATCCATTGCTGTATATAAGATTTGACTGCCTGGTAGGCTAAAGTTTCTAGCTTCCTCCATGAGGTAAAAGGACTTGGGGAGGGGGGGACATGGATATTCCCCCACCATCAATAGTCTAGAGAGGAAAAGCCAGGCCTCCTTACTTTTGATAGTGAGCTCACTTCCACAGAAATGTTTCTGTTCTGTATGTATTATGTTACCATTGTTCAGGCTGTTAGGCTATGATTACAAGCAAAATTTATTGTGCTTGTCAAGAGTAACCCAGATGGTAGCTGGATATTAAGGACCTGCAGGCAGCAATGCCAAAGCTTCGGGAAATTTGGATCACTGGCAGAAAGGGACAAAGTATGCCCCTGCATAAAGGAAAGAAGATCTGTTACCAAGCTGTGTACTTCTTTGGCACAAAGGCTCTCTCACCATTGGCGTCCAAGGGAAGAAGATTAACAGCATTGAGTACTTCGATGCGCAGCTTTTGTTCTGAGTGGCGGTAAAGGGCTTTAATAGTCACAGCTCCATATTTTTCAGGGCTAGCCTCCATCTAAGATGAAAGAACAACCAGAGGAAGTGTCATGCCCTGCTTCTAGAACATGGAAGTGGACTCTGACTCAGAGACTGAAACAGGGAACATGCCAGGATCTGCTGAACAGGAGGATGTTACAGAGCCACAAATCTCTCAGACAGAACACAGTGCAGTGCCAGCCCAAGCAGAGAGTCCTGCCCTTCAGATACAGAAGACAACTTACCTATACCTACCTTTGTTGAGCATAGACGGCAAAGGGAGAGCTTGCACAGGTCTCAGAGGATTTATAGGAGACAGCAATTAGTTCGGCAGTAGCTGCGTTAAGCTGCTGACCTATATAGGCACAGCCCTATGCCTCCAGGAGTTGTCAGAGCTTATCTGACCTTTTTGTGTGCCAGTTACGGTGTATTTCTTGGATTGTGTTAACTCTGGACTTATTTGCTCTGTCTTTGGATTCTTTTGGTCCCCGTTTATGCCGTTGACCTTTTGTTTACTGAGTAAAAGTAAGTGACTGATTATCAGCGGTTCTGTTTCCTTGTTTGCTACTTTGCCTGTGTTATCTCCTGGCTGTCAGTTGTGCAGCCGCAAGCCCTGGCTTCCTGCCTGGATTGAGATAGGACAGGAGGAGTCCTGAGAGTAATCTTAAATGAAGTTTAAATACTGCAGCCTCTCAGTCTTCGATGGTCCTGGTTTTCCTGTGCCAGAGGTGGAAATCATGCAAGTCTCAACAGCCACAGCCAGCATAGCCAATGGTGAGGAATGTTGAGAGTTGCAGTACAACAGCATCTGGCATGTTTCCCATTCTTGCCCTATATTGTAAGCAGAGATCACTTCTACCATTGTAATTCCATCAATGAATAGTCAACATCTTATTTGCTAGCATTAGTTGCTGATAAGAAGACCAATGTCATTGTTCGAAAGAAGAATTAAGGGGTGTGAATCTCACTCATAAACAGGAAGCATCAGGCTCACTGAAGTCATACCTGCTGCTGAATACGGGTGCTGAAATACTTTTGAATAAGTCTTCTGCTGGTGGAAGAGTAGAGGTCCAGCTCTTTTTCCAGAGCCTAGGAGAGAAGTGTGTGTGGTCAGAAACAATACAAATTTGACAGCCTGTCTATACTGGGAGAGAGAGTAACGCTCAGAAACACAAACAGAAGCATTCTAACTGGAGTGCTTCCAGCTGAGGGGCTTTGTAGGGCTACCCCATCAGAGGTGTTGAACTGTAACGTGCAGGTGGAACTGCAGTTAACGTTCAACCCTTAGGATGGGCAACGTCTAATGGTCTGGGATCAGTTGAGGCCCAGAGGAAACCTATGGACTGCACTCACCCAGATCTGGAAACTCAAATTAAGAGGACAGAAAAGAAAGAAAAGCAGAAATGGCCAGAAGCCCACTTCCAATTCCTCTTCTTTAAGTTTGGAGAGGGGCAATTAGGGGGCCCTGTGCCCTATTTAAACTCAAAACGATTGCCTCTAGAAACCTCAGGAATATGCACAGACAGATATGATATCAATGAAATCAGCCAATCAGTCTTGGGAGATCAAGGGTCCTTAAGCTGCAAAATAACTTTGGGGCTCATGGAGCTCCTGGGTCACACTTTGCTTTCCTACCCTTTCTGGAGGGATCTGGTCCTAAAGCCTGTGTGGTGCTGCTGCTGCTACAGTGTCAGCATGACAGAACTTGCTTCCTTTCCTCTTGAATTCCTCAGCATCACTTGAAAACCCAACACTAGGGGGTTTCCCAGCCTTTCTAGAGCAGGTTTTTTGGGCTGCACAGAGACTACCTGCAGGGGTAATAATTTCATCAGCAGATGGTTCCTCCTGGATTTAGTTCATAGCCTATTTTACTCATTTGTGTATTTCTATGTTCCTTCCATGCAAATGACAGTGCCATGGCATGGCAATAATTTGCCCAGTCTCCTGAATCTGGTAACAACTTACTTCTGCGGTTGTTCAAATGGCATTAATGTTTGGTCAGTGGAGAGGAGGGAAGAACAGGCAGTCAAAGGAGAAAGAAAGAGAGAAGGTCCCTTTGCTTCAAATACATGACTGGCATCATCCAACAGAGAGAGCACTTTTATGCATGCCCAGATTGCACCCTGTCCACTGTGGGGAACTTCCCATTCCACAATCCTCCACAGGGGTTGTAGCTCCTCACCGTGAATGTTGTAGTGTGGAGGGTGTCCTTTGGCAGGCCACAGCCCTCTGCATGAAAACAGTCCTCCAAGCTCTACAGAAAGGGGAGCAAAGAAAAAAATAAGTAACCCACATTGGAAGTTCAAACAAAAGCCATACTCTTTTTGCTCCTCTTCCCTTCCATCTCATACTCCCAAGTACCTGGAGGGCAAACTCCAATTTCCTGAAGTACCTCAAGTTGCCAGCTTTCTGTTTCGCAGCCCCTTTCAGCAGCTCCAGAGTGTGGTTCCACAGCATCTCCAGCAGACTGTTTGGGTAGGGATAAAAAGAAGAGGCAATGAGATTAGCTTGCCACATGGAGCATATTCTAAGGTTCAGCAGATACTGTTGCAGCTTGGAGTGGGCAAGAAGAAAAGCCAGGGCAGGTGATCAGTTTCCCAACTTCAGAATCTCCACTCCTTTCCTTTAAGTGTGCTTTTAGTGGAGAATGAGAACTGTACAGCTGAAAAGAGATGGAGGGATGGGGAATGCAACGTTTATTGCACTGCAAAAGCTTACACCATAGACTTTCCTAGACTGAGAGACAACTGTTCTAGATAAAGTGATAAAGTTTGTAACATGACCCAGGACCATCACCTAACTTGTAACTAAAGAACAAAATAGACCTCTGGCGATTACACTGATAGCATTTTAGCTATTCTTAAAAGCTGTTCAGAATAATACAGAAAGCTTCCTCATACTCCTTGTGCCCCATGACCCCCTTATCCTGAATCTTGCCTGTTTAAGGGAGAGGGTGTGGCACGTTACCACGTGTGTGTGTGTGTGTGTGACCAATTTAGCCCCAGAGACTGGAATATAGGAATAAAGGAAGGAATGGCTCTGAGCAAGTGCAGAATGCCCATTATTGTGGAGCCACAAGTAGAAAATCCAGATCTAGATGCAAGGCAGTGAAAGTGGGGGACAGGGTTTGTTTCCTAAAATTAGAGGAAGCAAGCCAAAAAGCCATCTGGTGGGTGTGGAAGCCCACTTAGATGTGGATTTCTTAGCTGTGGCTACTCATAATAAATAAACGGGCACCTTGCCACTGATCAACCATGTCTGTTTCACATTGACCTCCAGGGCAAGGCAATTCTTCATGGCTGCTGTGCCTCTGCAGTCCAGATGCCACCTCATTTATGAGGGCCTTCCTCTTTTGTTCAACGTTGACCAGCACAAGAATTACATGTGGCGAGAGAGAAACACATTTATCTTGCTGTCACTGCCTAGGTATTGTCCTCTATAAGTGGTGACCAGGCAGCCTCCAATAATTCAAGAGTGGAGAAACTTTGGACCTTAAGATGTCTTGTGCTTTAGCTCTCAGTCAGCATTACCAATGGGTAGGGAATTGTGGAAGTTCTCATTCCAAAACACCAGGAGAGCCAAAGGTTCCACATCCATCCCTGCCACAATTACTACTAGAATGGGCTCCCATTTTCCCCTCAGTGAGGAACCCTTTTACACTACCCAGCTATAGCGCTATGCTTCTACTTTAACTGCCATGGCAACTTCCTGGGGTCTGCAATTGTGGGGGTGGTATTACAATGTTCAGCCAGAGAGCTCCACTGCTTTGCTGACTTACAAATCTTTGAATTCCATAGGATGTTGCCACAGCAGTTGAAACAGCATCAGTGTGAAAGGTCCTTGGGTTCCATTTGGATATAATCCAGCCAGGGAAATGATCTTCGCAACAGCCACTGTCCTGGCTTACCTGTTAAAATTCTCCTGGACCAGGTTCCCATTTAGGTACTGGAGCTCACACTCCAAGAATTTCATAAGAGGAGTGATGCTCTAGAATGAGAGGGGAAAAAGGGTCAGGCAAAGCAAAGCAGAGAAGGAAGAGCATTTACAATTCCTAGCCTTGTGCAGTCTGAATGGACCATTTCAGCAGAGTCTCCATGGAGGGTCCATAAAGTGCCTTCTGCTGGTGTGGTGTCACATGGCCAGCATAACATTTAAAAGCTTTTTTACTCTGTGTGTGCTGACCCATACCCTGACAACAGGTAACACAGCAGCACAGCCGCCACCTGGAGTATACAATGCTAGCATTCATATACACACATGTGTATAAGCTGGCAGAGACTTTAAAAACTTACAACCCACTGTGTGAAGCACTGCAGGGGTATAAAATTTAAATCAGCCTGAAAAGACCATTCAATCTGATCTCTGCAGGAAAGAATTGCCAGGTTCCCCCTTCAGCCCTGTCTCATTCAAAACAGCAAGGGTAAAAGACTGAGTGTGTGAGATGTGTTCTGGCAACAGCCCTATATCAAATCACAGGGACAGAAGAGAAGAATTCACAATATAAACTAAACGAGTCTTGTATCAAATTACACAAATAATCAGACTTCTAAGAACTGGACTTGTTAAGAACAGTACGCCAACAGATCAACAAAAACAACTATGTCAGTAGCTAGAGGCGCTTCCATGTGCCACAAATTAGCTCTAGAAGAGAGCTCCCGATGCCAGTTCTGTTGTCATAATCAAAAACCAGTGATAGCAGTAATACGAATGTGGTACAAAATGGGTGTCTTTGCGTTGCCCATGGACTACTGATTTTTTATTTATTTATTTTTTGCTTTTTCTGCCATGAACTGAGATATCCACATTTTCTTCTTAGTCAATTCAGACCTTAGCTACTTGGTCAATATCTTTTTTTCTGGCTGCTGGTAGCAGCTTCTCACACCTCTTCTGCAGATACCCAGGTGCCAAAGTCTAAAAACAGATTCTGAGACTCACATCCTCTGGATCCTTGGAGTCACTGGAGGCAGACAATTCCTGGATGTGCCTGGCAATTCCAGCATCCAGCTGCCAAACAAAATACATGCGCTTCATATTACTATGGAGAGATACTTTGAATACATATAAACAGCTCAAAGTATTTGATTATCTTAGTAACCCTTCAATCAGAGAGGCAGGGCAGCCAACACTTCATAATCTCCCACATTAAAAATGGGATGGGTGGGAGGCTGGGAGTGACCACAGGTTGTTTAAAGCAAGCCAATAAATATCACAGTTCACAGTATCTTTAGACTCCTTAATACTTTGAAACAAAAGGGACATAAAAGAGGGGTGGAACTTGGAAAAATTACTTTTTTGGACTGTACATTCCCATGCCTGATTCTGGTTGTGGCTGCCGAAAACAAACCTTTTGCAAGTTCTGAACAGAGTATTGCATCCCCACAGGCTCTGCCCCCCATCTTTTCTCCATCATCAGTACCATCTAAGTGTAGGGACCTTTTGGCTGATCATGATGTAGCCAAAACAGCACCATCTGTATATAACAAGGACATGTCAGTCAGCTTGGGGGACTGAGTACCTTGTGCAAAGCAAACCCAGTAAAATCCAGCACACATTCACTAGCCATGGAATTCTGAGTGTCCCACTAGAGGAAGAAAAGGGGAAAGGGAGGGGAACAGAATTTCAAGAAAGAAGGCATGGCTGATGGGTTGGTACCCTAAAGAGTCAGGCAGAAGAGGAGTGTGACCAGGAGAAGCAGCTGAAGCAGCCACTGGGTCAGATCATACAAACATTAGTTTTTGGCCTATAATTTTCAGAATCCCCCAGCCAGTGGGCCACTGCCATTACTCTCTGGGGGACTGAGGAAGTCCTAGGCCATTTCCACACTAGACTGTTATAGTGCTATTATTCCACTTTCAACATCCTATGGAATCCTTTCCCTAAACTGCAAACCCCAGGATTCCATACGATGTTGAAAGCAGAATAGCAGCACTATAGCAGTCTAGCGTGGAAATGGTCCTAGTCCAAAAAGCAACTTTCCCAAACTTTGCACCAAAGGCCCCAAAACTCAGAGCCAGCCCAACAAAGGAAAATATATTTGCTATTTGATACATCTCCTTCTACTTTGGGCAAGAAGTTAGATGCATGGGGGCATGGAAGCTTCCCACATGTCCCCAACCCTCCATCTCAGTCGGAGTGAAAGAGGAATGCTTAGGCTGTGTTGTTACTTTGGTTCCCAGGGTCTGGACCACGCTTCGGATCTCATTGTTGAGGCAAGTGACAGTAGCCTGAAGCTGGTGGTGGAGGGTGTGCTGGAATTGCTCTGGGGCAATAACATTCCTGATCGTCTGCTCCAGACGTGGCCAGTCCAGCTGTGAGGGCAATTTCAAGATCAATGTGCGGAGCTGTTCAATGTTGTTCACCACAACACAGAGCTGTGGGGAGAGAAAAAGAAAAGGAAGTTACACTTCAAAGGCCTCTCTTAAGCAAATGGCCAAGTTTTATAATCCCATTAAGATAATATGGGCAGTTCTTCTGTTTCTTTCTGGTGTGGAAGCCAGTCCCATGCCCCATGCTTAATTACACCAAGAGATCACCCCAAGATTCCTTGAACCACTTGTCAAAGTATGACTCCACCACTCACCTTGTTTGCTGCCTCTCCCTCCTCACGTTGGTTTGATGACAATTCCTCTGCCCTATTTTTGATCAACCGGCAGTACATCAGAGCAATTTTACACATGTCCTAAGGAGTCAGAAAGGAGAAAGTTTGGTGACACTGTGGCTTGTGAAAAGGAAGTGACACTGGACACCTCAGAAATCTCTCCTAATTCAGCCTTAGGGGACCAGGAATTCAAAATGTTGTTATGCAAATCCATTTGTAGTTACTGCCTCATTTGCTTTGCTTGTGTGAATACTTCAATGTTAATTTTTAGCAGGATTTAAAAAGTACTGCAGATGAATGTGGAAATGGGATGGGCTGACCGACGAATGGAAATGAAAGTGACAAAGATGAGAAATGGATCTGCCTTCTTTGCTGCTTCTACGCACCTCAACAAATTTCACCATGATCATGAAGGCCTCTTCAGGATCTGGCCAGTCCAGCTGCTGCCAGGTCTTCACCATCTGAGCATAACAAGTAGATAGGTCCACAGTGGAAGTACTGTGCTTATTGTGCTCCCCCAATGGCATGAGCTGGGTAGAAATGAAAATTTTAAAATGTAGCAACAACAAATTGCTATGCACAAAATTTTCTCCTAAGTGCTTCAGTCTCTTCAGTGCCTGAACCTTCAAAAAGACAGCAGGATATTCTAATTCTATAACTACTTAATCCAGAATGCTTCAGTAGCATACATGAAGCTATCAGAGCTTTGAGAATGCTGTTTTTTTTAAAAAAAAAAATGCAAATATAGCGAGGGAGGAACTTCTCACTATCTAAATGGCATAACGCTGAAGGGCACCAGATTAGAGTCCCCATCAGTAGTTTCTGACATCTAAACAAACACAGTGACAATTGCAACAACTCTGTGAGTAGAGGGATAGAATGATAGCTTCTGATTCTTGTCATCCAGGGAGATAA
Source organism: Iguana delicatissima (assembly GCA_948472985.1). Lineage (NCBI taxonomy): Eukaryota > Metazoa > Chordata > Lepidosauria > Squamata > Iguanidae > Iguana > Iguana delicatissima. The sequence continues at coordinate 534,361 of CAOKZL010000063.1, forward strand.
CCTGCAGTGGGATAGTGCAATAATCTAGAATTTCCTTTCCATGTAACATACAAATTGAATAAAAAGTAGCCTGGTTCAGGAATGGACATGACAGAGATGAAAGATATCCATCGATCATTAAGAGTGGTAGGACAGTTGGGTAAAAATTCTCAGAGATGCTAAGGGCTTTTTACCTGGTCAACTTGGACAGCCCTCTGGGTCCTTTCAAGGGCTATTGTGTATGCCTTCTGCAGCCATTTGGGGATGGCCTCTTTAAACCAGAGGTGGAAGTTTGACAGTTCAAGAGGACCTTCACTGTGGGGAAGAAAAACACAACTAGCTCTTATACAACACTAGCATATTTACCCAGCGTTGCCTGGGATTTTATTTTCTCAAAGGTAACACTTGTTAGAAATACCTTAAGAGTTAATGAGAATTAAGAATGAGGTCTTCGCTTGCCTGACACAGACAAATTCACAAACTCACAAACCTTGACTTTTATATATTAGAAAATAGATTGAACAAGAAAACTAACACTATTACTTGGCATGACCTCACTCATTCCAGCCAGAATTTGCTCCAGGAATTGGTCATCCAGGTTGGATACAACAAAAGAAAGCTTGTCTCAACCAGCTCTGCCTAATGCATAAACTCTACAGACACATACTATTGGCATGTCCACAGACAAGAAGGTTCAGAAAAATCCCTGTGATAGTGAGACGTAAGGACAGCCTTTGTCTAGTGGCTAAAATGTGTGAAACAGCCCTAATGCAGAAGGCAAAAGACTGGAGGCAATGCTTTGCATTCAGCAGGGGCTTGTACCTGTTGCTTACGAAGTCCTTCATGCGGTAGAGTTCCTGCAGGCTGAGATAGAGCTGGAACAGGCTCTCTGCTGTAAGCTGGGACATGCCACTATCAAGCTTACTCAGTTGCTCCTTGACATAACAGGAAACCTGCAGCCAGACAAGAAGAACCACAAGTGGGTCAAAGGAAAGGGCCAGTGAACCTCCAGCAGTCCTGGCCCTTCAGTGAGTAAACTGCCGTTCCCTGTTAGCTCAGTGAACAGTCTCCTCTAATAAGTTGTGACTTGGGCTACTTCAGAAAACATTTTTGTGACTTCAGCAGGAGCACAAGAGAGTCATGCTCAGCTACTGAAAAATAGTGATACTAAGAAGCACCTCTGTGAGGATCACAAACTGCATTGATCCTCCAGTGTAAGCCTGGCATGGTTTGAGACCCTGTTACTGTAGGCAATGCTGCTTTCCCAGTCACAGGCCCTTTCTGCACAAGGCTGATACAACAAAGTAGCATCATATTGAAGGTTTTACATCTGCACATTAAACTGGTTTGATGTTGTTCTATCTCCGTGGTTCCGCGCGAGTTGAGGTCTTAGCGTGGTTAACATCAATGTTAAACCGACGTATTGTAAAACCGAAAAACTCTGATGTAAACAACCCAAACCATTTCTGCTGCGTTTTTTCCTATGTGCAGAAGCGTTACATCGATTGACACTCTTGCACTAAAATATAGCAACAGCTCCTATAACTTTTTTTTTAAATGAACCAATCAGCGGTGGCAGGGTGGAGCAAGGGAGGGGAATAGGAGTTCCACAAGAATTGACGATGCAGAAGCTACAAACAATTTTCTCTGCTTTACGTCAATAGAAACTGGAGGACGTGCAGTTAGGAATCAGGGTAAGTTGGAGTAAAAAACACTGCTCATGACACACAGTGAAACACTCCTCCACTCTAGCGCGGAAATGGCCACAGTCTTGTCACGTGCCTAGGATTCATGTTGATTACTGTAGCATATGAAAAGCCAGCAGTGAATTCTGTACTTTTCTCTCGACTGTTTTGCATCTCTCCCAAGGAGAACATACCAGGCTCATAGCAGCTAGAATTTTCAGCCCATCAAGGGGAGAATATGTTTGTCTTATCAGCTCCTGTTTGGTCAGTGCCATTGTTTCTCACCCATGAAGTGAACAGACATGGAGTTACCTACACACAGAGTGAACAGACAGTTGTGTGGAAGGAACAACACAGAGCATTCCTCCTAGAAAAGAGCTTAAGCCAGCCTTCCCCAGCATGCTGGCTGAGAACTAGCGCCCCACACATCTGGGATGGTGCTGGGCTGAGGAAAAGCTGGCTTCTTGGGCCTTCTTGATTGTTGACTGTCTGCCTAAACAGAACAAATTCTTCCAAGGCTCATTTCAACTTTAGAAACTGAGTCCACTTTCTCTTCTTTTAAAAAAAATCAACCAAGTTTGAATCAATGTTTAATTTAGCAGTATGTTCCCCGGGCACCCCAAACATGAGAACAACCATTCAAGAGCAGCTCCATACGGAAGATCTGCCATTAGTCCTGGCAGATCCTCTGCCCCATGGGGTGGAGATGAGTCATTGTAATAGCTGTGGTTATTATTTGTATACCACCATTAATGGGACTCAATGTGCCTTACAAATTATTAAAACAAGTACAGATTAGAAACATTTTCAAAAACCTATATATATAAACTTTGGTGGTTAAAAAATTAATACTCATTAAAAGGCAATATTTTTAAAAAAAACAGTGGAGCACAGCACACCATTAAAATCCCACAATAGTCAATTCCTAAAAGCCTGGTGGAATAGTGAAATTTTACTTGCTGGCAAGAAGGGAGCCACGCCTGGCTAGTACCTCTGAACCAGGTTGAAAAACTGTCTGCGAATTAATATGGAATTGATGCATGCAGATGGCCATTTCAGGGGCAGTTTTCTTACATCGTGAATGCTCTCGCCACCCATTAAGGTAAACACATTGCTCACAGAGTTTCTGTCCCAGTGTGCGACAACACAGAAACGTGGGCCCTCCAGACATTGTCAACTCTCAGCACCCCTCACATGGACCACGCTGGCTAGCAGGACTGACAAATCAAAACCACTAGGAAAACCACAAGTAAGCTCTCCAGCCTTGCTTTACAAGATCCTGCTGGCTCCTTCCCTCTTCCTCCCACACTGCATCTGCCTTGCTTAAGATGGCAAAACCCAAGTCCTTGAAGCTAAAGGGCTAAAGAGTGGCTACTCACCAGCTCCTGCATTTCAAGATAAGCAGTTGAGAAGAGATCCACTCTCACAGCACTGCCCAGGAGGGAAAAGGAGAATAACAAAGGTCAGAGATTGTCTAGACAACACCAAGAGTTGGTTTTAGACACTTGGTTAACACCATGGTAATTAACTTTTTCAGGCCCAGTGACATGGTGTACATACAGTGGAGATCTGCAATCAAAAGGCCCAAATCTAACCCTCTCAGTAATGAAACCGATCCCCAGAATCACCAATGGAAAGGTCAGAGGGCTACATAGAGGATGTCATTGCAGTGGCACTGCTACTAGCCCAACAGTCCACTTCAAGGGAGAGAATCTCTTGGAGTTGTAAATGTGTACAGAAATTTTGGCAAATTTTTTATAAAGAGAGAAAAGAGGTAACATAAATTGATTTAGAAATATGTCCTAGTATCGCATTGTTATCTATATATGATAAGGTTAATTGTACCTAGGCAAAGAAGGATACAATTACAAATTTATTAACTGCAGCAAGCTTAATTATTTCACAAAAATGAAAAATTCAAGGACATTTTTAAATAGAGGATTGGTATAAAGAAGTGTGGAAAATCACGATTAATGATAAGTTAACATCTGAAATTAAAGTCAAAAAAGGAATAACGGAGTGATTTTGATGCAATATGGAAGATATTTGTGGAAAAGGTGTTAGTAAAAGATGAAGGTATCAGACCTCCACAAGAAGAGTTACAATTTTGGAAGGTGGAGTAATTTGAAGTGTAATTGGTTCTGGGAATGGGATACGCTTAGTAATATTAATAGGTTAAATTTAATTTGAAAAGGATAGAAATAAGAATGAAATTTCTAATAGTACATTTTGAAAATGTTAATTATGAGAATAATTAATAACAATGGGCATAATGAGAATAAGATTCAGATATATAACCAAAATATATAATCAGTATGATTTATAATACATTGAATAAGTAATATTATGTAAATAGATTTGGAGAGCAATAGAAATGTAAGCATTTTTTTTGTAATTTTTCCCTTCACTTTTATGTTTGTCACGTTATGTAGTTTTTTGTTTATTTTTCTTTATAATTAAAAAATAGATATATATATAAAAAGGAAGATAATCTCTGCCTTCCACCTTCCCTTGCAAAAACAGTTACTGGCAAGGGATGCACAAGGTCAGAATAGTTTGAGGAATTCCATAAACAACAACAATAGCAAAATACATCTTGAGGGGCTGCTTGAATGGAACAAAAGAAGTTTATCTGATTGCTAGGCCAGTTTCAGACCAGATTTTATCTTCTTTTCTGATTGAACAACAGCTACTAACAGGCAACACGTATATTAAAATGTTTGTACTTTCGTTTCAGACGGGAGAGGAATCTCTGGCCCTCCAGACATGGACTCCATGTCACATAATCTCTTTCCATTGGCCATGCTGAGTGTACCTGGTGGTGGTGGAAAGCAAAGGTTCCTTATTCCAGATTGCAATTAGTTGACTAATAACATAAATAGTGCCTTCTTCCTCTGAAAAGGATGAGCACTGGAATGGCATTCTGCTGTTGCTATGTTTGTCGATCCAGCCTCTGCCATGTTTTTAACAATTTGCTTCGATGGCTCTGATCCTTCTCTTTCTAGAGAAAGACCTGGGGGAATATTTGATGAGCAGTCAATGGAACAGGAACTAGGAGGAGAAAAAATAAATCCCAGAGACTCACCTGATGAAATACTTGTTCCAGCTTTTGAGACACTGCTGGAGATCTGCATTCACCTCCACAAGAAGATTGACCAAGGCCTTGCCACACTCCTCCATAGTCTACAACAGGCAGGAAAGGGAGGGCAGTGGATGTCTTAGCATGTGTTGTGTTGTACCCGGAACCCAAATGTCTTTTAGATTCACATATTCTCTCCACCACTACCAAAGTAATCTCTTCCACAGCACTTCTGAATTGCTACTCCGACACCTATCTACCCATCGCTGCAGTTCCATTGTTGATCCATGGCTAGAATAAACAAGCCTGAGAAAATTTAATGGTGTCTTATACCAGCCCTTCATGATCTGTTGCCCTCCAGACATTTTGGACTGCAACTCCCCTCAGCCCCAGCTAACAATGCCAGTGGTGACAGGTCATGAGAACTGAATTCCAACACTTCTGTTGAAAGCTGTCTTACTAATGCACTACTTGTCCAGCAAAACAGCCTTCCCCAGATGTATGCCTCGTTGAAGAAGAAAAAGACATTATCTAGGCTATGACAGATATGGTTGACATCAGTGTCTAAGATTTCTCTAGCTTACAGTAAGCAAAGAAAGTCACCTGTCAAAGAATTTAATACCAGATCTAAGACTGCTCAGGTTACATCTATCTGTATGAATGTTTACTTTAGGAAATTTATCTCTGCGTGCTTGAATGGATATCCCTTATCTTCATTCTCTGTTGGAAGCACTCATGGAAGGCTGTCAAATGTCTATGACCTGGACAGCCCATTTAGAGTCTATGTGACATGTAACTCAGCAATCTGTAAGGTTCCCTCAGCATAAACTTTGCTGGACTGGAAAAGAGGTTTACCTTCACCATTGGCTTCGGGTGTTGCTTCTTCATCTGAAACCATTCTGCTGTTCCAGCCTTAGAAAACAGGACACAGAATTAAAAAGAGCAGCATGGTCTAGTGGTCTGAGTACTGGACTAGGACTCCAGAAGATAATTCCCACTCAGCCATGGAAACCCCCTGGGTGAACCTGGGCAAGGCACACTCTCTCAGCCTAAGAGGAAGACAATGGCAAAACTCCCCTGAATAAGTCTTGCCAAGAAAACCCTATAAGATGGTTGCCATAAGTCAAAGTCACCTTGGAGCACATAGCAACAAAGCAGTTTGACTACATTTTAAAAGAATGTAGAAGAAGACATGATTTGATATATCTGAACAATATATTATCTGGGTTTACCATAGTTGACTATAGCAGGTAATTTATTGTACATAATGTAATTGGAATCTACATCATGCCAGATGTCAGTTACAAAGGAGAAAGTCTAGGATCAAAGACAGATTTTTTTTTAACCCTCTGTGAAATGCTCCTTGCTCCAAAGTCTCTGTCTCTAAAGAAATGCTGAAATACACACTTTATCCGGAAGAAATAGCAAGAATGGACAACTTGGTGTCCACCACTATTGGAATCAGACTTGCCCCTTGCTAGATTCAACGCTATATTGAAGAAACAAAGATGAATATCCTCTGAGTCTCATATGTACCAAGTCTCAAAAGTACCATAAAGTACCAAATACCAAGTAAATGCGGTCCTGTACCTTGAGAGCTTCTTTCACCATCTGCTGAAGGTCAGTGGTATGAGTACAAAACTCTCTGAAGGCTTTCATTTTACACATCTGGACCAAAACCCTGTGAGGATGGGGGGAAAAACACTGCTGAAATTCAATACAATTCAAGTATGGTTATTTACACTTAAAAAAACCCCACAAGTGATGGTTTGGGATTCCTCCTCCTCAACTCACATAGTAAAGCTGCCACCTCTTTTCCAGCAAAGTAGTTTTTGTAACACATGGATCATGGGCTGCTTGTGAACTCTCTCCAGAATGGGATTTGGGAAAGCAGTTCTATGGTAGCACTCCTTTTATCTGGAGGAGCATTTCCAGAACTTTCTATTTGCATTGTGGGCCTTAAAGTCATTTCTGACTTATGGCAACCCTAAGGCAAACATCACAAGGTTTTCTTTGCAAGATTTATTCAGGAGAGGTTTGCCATTGCCTTCTTCTGAGGCAGAAAGAGTGTAGCTAACCCAAGGTCATTCAGTGGGTTTCCAAGGCTGACTGATTCAAATCCTGGTCTCTCAGAGTCCTAGGCCATTTCTGCACTAGACTGTTACGGTGCTATTATTCCACTACATCCTATGGAATCCTAGAGTTTGCAGTTTAGAGAGAGGCCTCTAAGGCACCTCCCTAAACTGCAAACCCCAGGATTCCATAGGGTGTTGAAAGTGGAATAATAGCACTGTAACAGTCTAGTGTGGAAATGCCCATAGTCCAACATTCAAACCACTAAACCACACTGGGCAAGGTCTATTCCAGTCTTATGGCAACTGAGCTTTAACGCAGCTCGGGTTTCCATCTTTCCCCCTCTATACTTTTTTACAATATCTACATGACACCCAAGGAATTGATAGAAACCCTAAATATGTATTTAAATATGTATTTGGGAGCAGTATCTGGGTGGAAAAAGGCAAACAAATAGAAACCTCAATCCAGTAAAAACAGAACGACTGTTGATCAGGAAGGCAGACAATCCAGATGAAAGTTTGAAACCAGTCCGGAACAGGACTGTGCTCCTTCTGAACAGCCAGACAGCTAGCTCCAATCCATGAAGTCTCATGTTACAAGAAATTCATCAGTTGTTGTTAAATGACAAGGAGAAAAGCTCCAGATAATGTCAGAAAAATTTGTGGGTAATTTATTGCATCCCCCAAGTCTGTTTTTGTGCCCCCAGAATCCCCCTGGGATAAACAAATGATACAATTTTCTTCAGAGATGGATTTTGGGGGGCAAGGGTTAGGAATCAAATGTTTTCAAAGATCTGTTGAAACAGTTTTTTAAAAAAAAATCTGCTCCAAAATCCCCCAAATGTGCTGTAGGGAAATGAACAGGAAATGACTTCTGCTTACTTCCTGATGTTAAAAAAAAACAAACCTCTTCCAGATCTAAAATGGCCCAGCAATGCCTAAAAACATTGTGAAAATGATCCCTAGAAGGTGTCTGGTGACATTTGGAGGCAATTAAAATTGGAGTTTGATGTTACAATCCTCCAAGGTCGGGGGGATCAATGTGGGCCCCTAGTTTTCCTCAGTTGCCCACCCTTATTTGAAAGTTGTTAGAAACTCTTCTCTTTAAACCTTGCCTTGGGGAGTGCCACTTGCAGACCTTGTTCATAGACAACATTTCTGATAGCTCACCTGAGCAAAGACTGTAGCCTCTGTGGAGATTTGGGAGCAGAGAGTGGGAAGACAATTCTGTACCTCCGCAGGACAGAAATTCCATAGGCCAGAAAGGACTGGAAAGAGTCAATCAGTTCTGATTGCTGAAGGAAGCAACAACATATATCTTAAAAGAAACCCTCGATATGTCTGGAGAGCACTCATCTGCCCTTGCCCTACCCCTTAGTCTCTTGACACAAATCCTCAGTTGCTCAAGAAGGGCATCAAGATAGGTACCCTGAAGGAGTAAAGCAACCAGGATCTGACTTTTCCACTCCTTTGTTGGTAGAGAGAGTCATAGTGATCTTTTGACGTAGGCACCAGAAGGACCATCAACAAAGGGAAAAAGGTTGCAATTTTAAAAGGCCTAGTGAGGTGCAGGGCAAGAGCAGCAACTGCTAGGAGCTAAGTAATGATCAGTATTTTGTTGATACGTAACACAACTTTACATTGGTTTTGATGCCTAAATCTACACAGGGGACCCAGCAGAAATCCTGTTTATGAGCCTTGAAATTTCATGTCTTTCCCACCTGTTCAGGCCTTAACCGTCCTTCTACCCACTGGTACTCTATGCTGGTGATCTGGTGGAGTAGGCAGTTGCTGTTGAACTCTAAGATCTGGTATAGTTTGCTGTAAGCCAACCATTGCCTGCATCAAAAAGAAGAAGAATCATATTAAGCCAGAATAATGAAGAACAACCAGGGGAGTGAAAAGTATGGCCATTCAAAGGGGAGGAGGTCAAAATCAATAACAAATTCCAAAATCTTCAGTTAACAAAAACAAAAGAAATGTTCATTGTTGTCCAGATTACGTATCTTTGCTCAGATTGGCCTGGTTTTCGTAATTTTTCTCAGTTGTAAAATCCAGATGTTTGCTCTAATTGAAAATGACAATGGCAGGTGATGGGGGGAAAGGAAAGCATTATACAATTTTCTCTGCAATAACAATAGCTCTGGAAAAGCTGTTGTAAGGGGACCACATCCAGTGTGAAGGTTGTGGCAATCCACCAAGAAGAGGTCCCATTTAAAAAGAAACCATGAAAGCCTGAAGGGCTTTTAGGTCTAGTGGAAGAACCAGAAAAGGGCATCTATGACCTAAAAATTAGGAAGAACTTCCTTAATGAGTGAGTAGTTTGACAATGGAATAGACTCTCCATCTCTGGAGATTTTTAAATAGAGGTTAGAGAGGCATCTTTCAAGAGCACTTTATTTCTGTATGGCAAGGAGATGGACTAGGTGGTCCTTGTGGTCTCTTCCAGCTCTATTAGTAACTCTTGTGACACAGCACCCACCAATCACAAGGCATGACTGCAAGCTTTCAATGAATCCTGGAACACCCTTATGAAATAAGAAAAGACTCATTGCAGTCTTTTAAAAAGCATTTAGAGAACCAAGAGTGGCAGAGTTGAGAATCTGAGAATCTTAAGTCAGTCTGTTTCCAGCATGTGGCTGCTGCAGGTGGAAGCATGTAGGAGATACTTACGCCATGTCTTGGTGAAAGTCTGAAAGGTCTTTCTGAGTAGCATGTAGATACAAGATTGTATTAGCATGTTTGCTCAGCTCTCCATCCCAGGAAGTGCTGCCAGCCTGTTGAAAGGAACAAAATGGTTGCTGATGAACTGATAGGAAAAGAGACTGCAGGAGTCCCATTACATGGCTGCTTAGGGAAGGCCTAGCAAATAATTGCCCTATGTGACTCTCCATGGCTGCCACAGTCCCTTAGGAAACTCCTCTGGCATGTGTGTCACCTGTGTCATGAGGAAGCTGATGACTGGAATGAGAATGCTGGCAGGTCCCATAGGCAGCTGGGCACTTGGGAGAGATGCTGTTATATCCAGGTGCCTTCCCCACTGTTTAACTTAACAATTCTGTGGTAGAGCAAGTAGCAGAGGTCCGACTGACACCAACATTGGTGTCTTTTAGGCACCAGGCTTAAATACTGCTTTTTATTAAAGCCTAATCCTAGTAAAGTACAGTCAGCCCTCCACATTTGCAGGTTTCACTTTTGCGGATTTGATTATTCATGGATTATTTGCTATCACCTCTGCTGCCTCCCTATGCCATTTTTAATAGGGACCTGCAAGCCTCGTGAGACTTAGAAACCATGAATGAGGCTTGCAAGTCCCTATTAAAAATGGTGTGGAGCAGCAGTGCGGGTGGCAGTAAGCCCCACCAGCCAGCCACTTCTGCCTGGTGAAGGCACCCTGATGCCTCAAAGGAATCCACGGTGGGGTTGAATATGGTGATCATACTTTTTTGTGTGTGTTAAATACAATTTGGAAGGGCCTAGACTTATTCATGTTTTTTTCACTTTCACAGAGGTCCTGTGCCCCTAATTCTAGTGAATGTGGAGGGATGACTGTATACATATACATGGTCTTAGCCATATCTGTTGTTTAAACTGGTGCTTTATTTAATATGCTTTTATCTCATTTAAATTATTCTTTTGTTTTTATCTGGAATTGTTTTAAACTGTTTATTGTTTTAATTGTATGCTGTCCTGAAATCTTCCTATAGATGGTGGGATAGAAATCATTAAATAAATAAATAGTATACAAAAATATGCACTAATAAAGTGGACCTTCAAAGCATCTGAAGCAGCCATGAGCAGGCACTGCACAAACCAGCACCTGTACATATATCCTACATAGAGCCATTTGTTTTGAAGCACATGTAATATGTCACTGGCCCATTTTGTTGATGCTGAAATGGTACATTGAAAATGTCACCACTGTGAAGAGGAGGGGAAAGCCCCTTTGCTAGACTTCAGTGCATAGTCAGTATCTGTGCAGACAAGAACATAAACTCTGCTGTCTAAGGGCTTCACATGCCATTCATTGGTTTTCAGTGGAGATGTGATCATCATTTCAATCTACTCTGTGCTTCATTTTTTTTCTTCTTGTTTAAATGTCACATAAACCAGCCTATGGATGAACTTCTGTGCATGGAGCTGCCAACCAGCCAGCCTACTTAGTCAGTCTACAACCCAAGGGTTTGCTGTTATAAACTTCCTCTCCTGCTGGGATCTAGTGGGCAGAAGCAGATCAGAGAAGTGGGAGCTGTTGCTGGAGATCAACTTGTTTCTATGCTTGCATGGAGAACTAGGCCACCTGCATCTGTATAGGCAGCCCCAGACCACCTGTGCTGGTTTGAGAAGGTAGGTGTACACCTCCCTGCCCAGTTGCACTCCTCACCAGTCTCCTTTGAGCCAGTTTCCATCACCACCCCATTCCATTTACCTGATGCTGAAGGATCTCATAAGAAACCATCTGCTGTAGAAGATGCCGGTGGACCACATAGCTTGGCTGCATCTTGCTGGCACTGGTGGCCCTCTAAAGAACAAAGAAACAAAGCCAAGAATTCATCTTTTAGAAAAGATAAGCTTTTAGAAAAACATTTTATAAAAAAGATTTCCAAGAGATCAACAAGCCTCCTTCATAAGTACACATGTATTTGCAATATATCAGAGAAGCCTGGGAAATCTATCACTGATCATTCAAGTACAGTAAACATTTAAACATTCTCATTGTGTCCCTTCAAGTCAAGTTATTTGCAACTTATGGAAACCCTAAGGTGAACCTACCGTAGAATTTTCTGGGGGTAAGAGTGTGCAATGTGCCCAAAGCCACCCAGTGGGTTTTCGTTGCTGAGCAGGGAATTGAACTCTGGTCTCCAGGGTTCATAGTCCAATGCTCAAGCCACATACTGGGGAGCAAAGTGCTGTTTCATTATTTATTATATTTCTTTTTTTCCTTTCTGCAAGAGAAGACCCCAAACAGGGCACACAACTAAGTTAAAGAAAGCTCATGACATTAAAATACTAATTCCAGGCACCACACAATTGTAGAACACCTTCTGTAAGAGGAAAGCCTTCACTGCCTTTGGGAAGATAACTAAAGATGGGTTCAAACTAACCTCCCAAGGGAGGGAATTTCACAAGAGTGGTGAAGTCAGAAAAAAACCTCACTCTTTCTAGCTTTACCAGCATGGACATCAAAGACTGCAGCACAAGACTCAGGGCCTCCCATTGACTCTTCATGGCTAGTCTCACATCTCTATGAAAATGTCTATGGATTTTTCCTCTCTTACCTTCTTATGAATTAAAAGGAATTGTAGGTGGCAGTGTCCTCGGTTGGGATAGGTTTCTGTACGTGGCTCCAGCCTGTACCAGCGGTCATCCCTGCAATGCAGATCCTGTACAAATGAGAAGACAAAAAAAACGCGATGGTCTCTTGAGAGATTAAGAGAGTTCTGACAGTGAATGAGAAGCATGACTACTGAATTGTGATATATACATTATAAAATCTACACAAGCATTTAAAAAAAAACAATTTTGACCACAGAATGTTCATTTTCAACTGGGTTGCAATAATTACTGAGTTAGTTTGGTGTTAAGTTAAAGATTTCAGTTCGGCTTTCTTATTTATTGGCAATCTTGAAATGCAAGACTTAGGTCAACAAACATCATCTCCAGTCAAGGTACACAGCACCCAATACTGTCCAAATTAATCTGGCACATGAGGCAAAAAGTCCCATGAGCATCTCTCCTTGATACAGCAATAAAAATATAAAAGCAACAAAATAAATCAGTAATAATTGCTGTTCGTTCCTGACTTCCCCAAAGTGTTCCTTGGGGTATGAAGTTTCAGTCAAGGTATTTTACTGCCTAAGAACAAGTGAAGTATCTCCCTTTTTCCCCTACTCCATTTCTATTTCATGTACAAAAGCTGACTGGATTGACAGCTGAATTATTCTTCTACACTGACAATGAGATAGCATCCACCACCATTCTGGAACACAGCATGTTGGCGGTGTCAGAGGTAGCAACCTCAGCATGCATATACTCAGTAGTTGCTAGTTTGTATGTCTATCTAAGAGTTTATAGTAGTCACATAATTTCTTGTTGGTTGATCTTAGCCACACATTGTCTCTTCCTGAATCAGTTAGTCTGCAGTTAATCTGTGTTTGTTCATCTTCCATTTTGTAGTTCTTCTCTCTTTCCCCATGTTTGAAAAGCATATGTTACAAAGCCTCTCCCCATGAGACATTATGAAACCTTTAGTATTTGCAAAATGACTACTGCATAAGTTTTTATAAAGAAGATTAATCCTATTTTATTTCTCTGCCAGAAAGTGTGTGGGGATGGAGGACTGGTTGTTACTCAGCCTCTGCTAATTAGTAATTACTCTGTTTGTAAGATGCACTGCTATCTCTCCCATTTCCAACAAGCTGAAAGGGCAAAGGGCAGTCCATATCTGTTCTCCAAGACTTTACTATTACCTCCCAACATCCACTGCCTAAGGCAGTGGTTCTCAACCTGTGGGTCCCCAGATGTTCGTGGACTTCAGCTCCCAGAAGCCCCAGCCACTATGGTCAATGCTCAGGGCTTCTGGGAGCTGAAGTCCATGAACATCTGGGGACCCACGGGTTGAGAACCACTGGCCTAAGGTAACCACTTCATTTTACCTAATTGGAGGTCCAGCCCTATCTGCTATTTGACCATAAGGAAATCCAAGTTTCAGTTTACCATGTTACTTAATGAGAATTACAATGCTTGTCCATGTCTACAAGTAATGAGTGCAGCAAAAGGAAGACCAAAGTAACCAGAGGCAAGATGTCACAAAACATCCCTATGACAACTCACTGTTCCTCTCCTCACCTGCAGATGAAGAACCACATTCCCTAGGAAGTCATCCTGCCCTTTGTCCTTCCGAGCCTCCTTAAAAATCCTGGGTAGAATAAAAACAAGCCAGAGAAGGATGAAATGACACACAGATTTCTCATGCGCAGAAGGAGCAAAGGATACAATACATTTTGTTTTTTAAGCACTTATTTTGTTGAATACCCTCCTCTAAATTAGAATAGCTGTAAAATAAGAAAAGACCCAATATTAACACAAACCTCTTCAGGCCATGAAGGTCTGTTACTTCTCCCAGTTTGTGACGTACAGTTTCATCCTCATCAGAATCCCTGTAAGAAAGAGAGATTAAAATGTGTGCTAATATGCCTTTTCAGGGGTGGGTAACTGTAGTGGGAGCTGGGTTATTTTTTATCCCTGCACTTCTGCTGAGGCTGTGCCAGCACTCCTGATGTGGCCAGAAGTAATATCACATCACTGCTGGTTCTGGAAGCCTCAGAGGCACAAAATGGGGCCCCAGGGGCTGCATGTAGTCCATGGGCCACACTTCCTCCAGCTCCATGTTAGATCTGGCTGGAAGAGTTGAACTCATGTCCAAATATAATTCTGCCAAGGTGGGGAAGTTAGCACATGACTAGATTTGGCAGGCTTTGTGTGCATATACAACATTAAGCCCATTCTGCCCCTTTTGTTGAGCTCTGAAAGGACATGAAATGGAGATTCCCATGTGAATTGCTTTATGACACGTGGCATGTGAGTAGCAAAGTTAGAGGTTTTCATCCCATGCAAAAAGCTTTGTCAAACATAATTAGGAGAACAATCCAGGCTTGCTAAACATAGAACTAGCAGGATGTATACCTGGAACCTTCTTTGCTTCATGTCTAATCTTCCAGAGAGAGTGAATGGAGGACCTTCATCAGTTAGAAGAGTCAAACGCAAAAAGTGGTCAAGGCTACATTATCTCACAGTCACACTCTCAGAGAGATATGAGCCACAGCACAGCAATGAAGTTTGAAGACTCCCACTCAAGCCAATCAGACGCTTCCCCCTCAAGCTTAACTGTTGGGGAAAAAGGGAATTTCAGTGGAGGGTTAACCTGTACCTTTCCATCTGTAACTGTACTCAATGCTTCACTCATCCTTACACTGCAGTTCAGCCCTTACAAAGTTTCAATAGACACCAACAGAAAGTTTGTTTAAAAGGTTAAGTATTCTGCAAAAAAGCCAAGACCAAGGATGGAAGGCTATGGGTTGGTCAGGGAGCCCAATGAGCTGCTTGGTTCTCTGCCACTGATTTATAGTATGCTTGCACCAGTCTCAATTTCAGCTTAATTCTGAATGCCTAGTCCTACAATGTCATGGGGGGTACAAGTTATATCAGCAATGACACCCACTTCCTACTTACCACATGTCCAAATGGAATCTGGCATTTGTTATATCATCAAACTCCCTAGAAAACACAAATTTAGGAAAAGGCTACAATTAATATTTGTATGTAGGTTACTGGGTTTGGCCTAGGGGGAGGAGCACTCAAATCCCCTTTGGAGATCCAAGCATGTATGAAAAAGAAGAGGATGAAAATTGCTGGTCATACATTCTGTATGCCAACAAGCACTCCAGCCCTGTTCCCTGAGCCAGCATGAAGGACCTGTATGTGTATAGAGATGTATGTCAGGGAAAAAATTCACACCAACTGACACCAATTTTTTTTGCGGAAGAGGAGAAGACTGGGATATTCACGTGCGGCTTGTCATGCAGGAAGCATATGACCAGGGCTGCACTCCCACTTCTGCTTTCCATATATGCTAAGACGCAGGGAACGTAATTATCACCAAACCTTACCCAATGTTAGATATAAAAAGTAGGGAGAAATTCCTTTACATAAAAAAGTGAGAAAAACCAAGGCATTCCTCAACACACACACGCACGCACGCGCGAGACATCGAGAAAGTATGTAGGAGCAGGTAAAGTCCTGTTCCTTCACTTCTTATTAAGAGAAGCTTTGGTTTCAACTGGTTCTCTTCTGTATCTGTAGTCACAAGCAGATGGCATGCTAACCCGGGATAATTTGTGCTGCCAGTCTTCCTATTAGGTCTACCACAACCATACCCCTCAAGCTTCCTTCCTGGCAAGAACTATCTAACTTTATTGAAATTTCATTGATAAACTTAATCCTGCTTCTGCCAACAGCTTTAGGTTCAACTTTCTCTCAATCACTTCTAAATTGAAACCCAAGGAACAGGAGTCCTTCCAATTGAGAAAGAAGGGTATTTTCCTTGGTCTCATGACTGATCAGCCTGCTTCACCCATCAGTCACTCAACCCAGGCCATAAAAAGTTACCAGTACTAGAGAATTACCAGAACTAAGGATAGGAGACTTACAGGATAAAAGTTTCATCCCATACAGGATTTAGTGTCTGACTGATGACTTGGGTGCGATGGGTCTGGTCTTCGGGGATCAGGTTCTTCACCACTGCCTTTGTCCGTTTCTTGTTCTCTTGATGAGTAGTGCCACTGGTGGAAGAGTTCTGCCTTCTACTTTCTATCCCTAAGAGGCAGTACGGGTCACTCAGTCCTGCAAGCAGAAAAGTAGCTCTCAATATGTGCAACTTTCACTTCCTACGTTAAGGCTCCATCACAGTTAGCAGGGCAGAGGGTTGTAGTCGCTATGTCAGAACTTTGGAGAAGATAACTATTTTGGACTACAGTTCCCAGAATTCTTCAACCAGCTTGGCTAGTCTTTCTAATTCCCATCATTAAGGATGAGGGTGATGGAGACTATAGTCAGGCACATCTGGAGGGCACAAGGTTGGACAAGGCTATGTTAATGTGACCCTATCAGCAATAATTTGCATAATCTGATAAATTCCAAAGGATTTTTACAAACATAACACAGCCTTAGGCAGAAGGAGAGAACTATATTATCAGGTTCCAATGTTTCTTTATCTCAGTTGTTTTTTGGGGGGGTTTTTACTCACCACTGGCATCTTTACCCAAAATGCCCCTGGCTTGTTTGACAGTTGCTTTGAGACAAAAAATTGGTTTCTGGAAGGAACAGAAAAGAGAGACAACAACAAACTAGCAACAGCAAGCCAGTGCAGGCAGATTAAAATACTTAGGCCATTTCTGCACCTTACCAGTTCCCACCAACATCCCATCACAATCCTGGCAGCACCTTTGCTGGGATGGAGCATGAGGGGAACACTCCCCTCCGCACCCAGCTGGCTCCCTACGGAAGGAAGCGTGAGCGACATGCACCTGCCTTCTACAGCATAGCTGGCCTCTCTTCCATGCTGTGCTGGGGAAGGAAGCGTGCAATTGTGCTTCAACTCCCTTCCGCAGGGCTCAGGGGGTGGGAGCATTGCACAATCACAGACTTTTAACAGATTTTTTCCATTAAGTGAATATCCTGCAATCGTGACAGGTGGGGTGGGCTGGCAATGACATCATGCAAAAGCATGATCTGCAGACTCCTGCCATCGTGTACCCATTGTGGGACTGCAACACCATGCGGAAATGGCCGTAGAATGGGTCAGGAGGCTTGGCAATGAAGTTTCCTGCTGTCCTCTGCGGCCTTTGGCCACAGACAGCAGGCTCTATCACTTGAGGGAGGTGAATTGCAATTACAGCAGGAGGAAAACAGCATCCTTGGCTGGGCCTAATCACATCACATTGTTCCTCTTCTGTTGTTCTCAGGCTGGGAAACTGCTTGGAAAGCATTTCTTTTACAAGTTAACAGATTACAGAAGGCCCTCCACTTTCTCAAGTTTCCCTTTTGCAAATATGATTATCTCCCCTTCTCCTCTTCCATTGTCCCAACAGCCCCAGTCTGTACCTTCTTTCAACACTTTCACACCCATATGCCTCACCGAGATTTTAAGAACAACCAAATTCAAGCTGATATTGCAAGCAGTAGTAGCCATTGTCTATGTCCTCCCCCAACTTCTCTCCTCCTCCCTGTCTCCCATTGTCCCAAAAGCCCCAGTCCATATTTTCTTTTGGTACCTTTGCACCACTGTGCCTCACCCAGGTTTTCATATGCAGACCTTCTGCAATATTATCCAGTATAAATACATTGTCCAGTATAAACATGTCTTCCACAGCCAGTACCACTGTTACTACTACTACTATTATTACTACTACTGCTACTTCCTCTTGCTTCTAGTCATCTCAGTGAGGTCATCCTCTGTTAATTTGCTGGGGCCGGTGTCAATTAACTCTTCCATTTCCTCAAGATCTGTATCTTTAAACTCTTTCCCATCCATCTTCTTTGCCAAATCTACGTGTCTTGGATTGTCATAATGTCTTGGATTGGCTCTGTAGAAGACTCAGCAACCTTTTTCACCCATTATGTCCAAAGTTTCTTCCATGTTTATTGTCTCTGTTTTGATAGCAGTTATGGCATCAGTGATAGCAGATCCCTTCCACATTTTCATTATGTTGCCTACACTGAGGCCTGTTCCACAGACTGCACAATCCTCTCCATTGAATAATGTGGATAGTGTGCCTTAAATGTCCTTTATTACTCCTTGATTGAGAGGCTGGATGAGAGACGTTGTGTTGGGGGGCATGTAGATGACTTCAACACCTTCAGTGCTGAACTCACAGGATTCTGAATGTCCAGGGGCACTGCCTAGTAGTAAGAGGTCCCGAAAAGCCTTTCCCTTACTGTCAAGATATTTTTTGACCTCTGGCACAAAACACTCTTGAAACCACTCCAGGCAAAGCATTCTTGTTCTTATTATGCATCCAGAAAACTGGCAGCTGGAACTTATTTTTTTCCCTTAAAGGCTTGGAGATTAGCAACTTTATAAATTATGGTAGAGTTTAACATATGCTCAGCTGCACTTGCAGAAAACAGCATGGTTAGTCTGCCCCTTGCTGCCTTAAACCTTGGTGCTTGCTTCTCTTTGCTAATAAATGTTTTCTCTAGCATTCTTTTCCAAAACAGAGTAGTTTCATCTGTGTTGACTATCGGCTCTGGTTAATATCCCCTTAAGGTGTCAGGAAATTCACTAGCTGCCTTGTGGTCAGCAGAGGCCTGTTCTCTTGTAGCTTTCACCTTGTGTAGGCCAAACCTTTCCCTAAAATTATTAAACCAGCCCTTGCTGGCATGAAGCTCTGTAGAGGTCAGTCCTTTACCTTCCCATAAAGATCTTGCCTTTTCTCTTATCATATCATATTAGAATCTATAGGAATGACATAGCAATCCTGCACCCATATAAAAGTAGCACTTTAAACACAAGATGTGTAAGGACCTTGCACCTAACGTAGAGTCTTCAGGTCCAATTGTGTAGCTGCAGCAACAGCTGCATGAATTTCTCTTTCTTTCTTCTTGATGTACCTTACTGTTGACTTGTTGCTGCCATAGTGCCTGGCAACCACAGAAGCTGACATTGCCATACATAGTATACGTAGTCATTCAACCTTTTCTTGCAAGGTCTTTACTGTCCTTTGCCTCTTGGGAGCACTTTCAGAAGTACTGAAGCACCATGCTTTGGATCTCTGATTACCTGTACAAAACCGTGTTGTACTGTTGATGTTTTTGGTTGCAAGAACCACGAGATAGTGTACACAGCACACTGAAAGGCAAAACATGGGAGTGAGGTTGCCTCGCTGCCAGGTAGCCTCACTCACACATTATCTTGGCAGGAAAGGGAGAGGAGCAGGAACATAGTGCTTCAAGTGCTTCTGCTGGTCATTTCTGAAATCAGCTTGAGTTTGCTGGCTCTTAAATTTGGATGAGGTGTGTAGGTACTCTTACAGGTTCTTAAATTTGGATGAAGCATGTAGGTGCAGATGTGTCAAAAATAATATGAGCTGGGGCTGTTGGGATGACGGGAGACAGGAAAGGGGGAGGAGGAGGAGGAGGAGGAGGAGGAGGAAGGGGTGAGGACACGGCCAGTGGCTTCTGCTACTAGCAAAATCAGCTTGCATTTGGTGGCTCTTAAAATCTAGAGGAGGTGTATTGCTGAGAAGGTGTCAAAAGACAGTACCGGCTGGGGCTGTTGGAATGAGAGGAGACAGGGGGTCAAGGAGGAGACGAGTGGACAGAACATGGTCACCAGTTGCTGCTAGTTGCAAATTTGGCTTGAGTCTGCTGACCCTTAAATTCTGGATGATGGGTGTGGGTGCAAAGTTGTAAAGAGAAGGTACAGGTTGAGGCTGCTGAGGTAACAGCAGAGAGGGAGGAGGAGGAAAAGGAGGCAGGGAGCTGGATCTTCCTCTGCCATGGCCAGCTGCTGCTGCTGCTTGTAAAATCCACTTCAGTAGTCCTTGGAGGCAGTTGGGCTTTGAAAATCTTATTCAGTTTTTCTACTTTCATGGGGGTCCTGCACCTCTGGCCCTTGCCAAAGCGGAGGGCCTACTGCGATCCATTTGTACAAATCCTGATGCAGATCTCTCCCTAGGTGCTCTTCATTTTGCAGGTACCTATAGGTTTTCAACCAGAAACTACCCTAGAGCACTCCCACCCTGGCTTTGGTCACAACCCAACACGTTCTTGCTTGCCTCTGCAGCACTACAAAGTATGTATCTCTTATGTGTAAGGAGGGGAAAGCAACCTGGCCACAGCAAAGAAGGAGTGTCTCCTCCATTCCTCCCTTCCTGATTGAAAGGACTACATAAAAAAAGGGAAGGAAACTTTGCCCTGTGTCACCACTCAGAAAAACAAGTGTGTTGACTCGGTGGGGGTCTTCTGTATTATTGAAAGATATTTACCTTTAGCTCTTTGACTCTCTGTAGGATGATGCAGTGTTCATCTGGGTCCATACCAAAAGCCTGGTTTATTAGAAGAAGAGAAATTGTGAGAACAGGTTTCAGTATGGAACTGATTGGTTTCATGAAAGTTGAGCAGCAACAGTTCTTCATTTTAAAATCAGTTCCTTAGAATTAACTCAGAAAACCTCTTTTCTAGAATACAATTTCCAGAGCTCCCCAGCTAACAAGGGGTTTATGGAAGATGTAGGGGAGGAAATAAAGAAAGAAAAGAAAAGAAAGAAGAAATTTCCTAAGCTGTGCTTCTTATACCGCAGACAAAGATTGGCCAACTCACAGCTGTAGTGGTGCATCCAGAGCCCCCCCCCCGCTAGCTATCATTTCAGATATCTGGCAAGAGCAATCTGTCTCTGTCCCAGGAGCTACTGGAAACAGAGTGGCTTGGTTCTGGGCAAAAAAGAAGGGAGAAAAGGTGACTTGATTTACTATTGGCATGTGGTCCTCTAGCAAATTTTCTCCCACAGGAACACAGCCTTTAATGGGGGGGGCAATTTCCTGCACCTGCCAAAGATCTATAAATATTTTTATTTACAGCAGGTAAATGGAAGAGTCTATGAGAATCTCTCTTTGTTGCATTTCTTACAGTTGCCACTTGGCGTCTCACAATAGCTGCTTAAACATTCTGTGTAAAATACATACTTCCCGCTCTTTGAATGAGGGGATCTTATTTGGGTCAGATTTAAAAGACTATCTTTCAAATGCATTTATCCTGTGCCTGAACAGACATCGTTCCCTGCAGATATCAAAAACATTGCTGAGGGGCCATTTTTATTGACTCCTTCTCAAGGAAAAGAAAAGAAAAGAAAAGAAAAGAAAAGAAAAGAAAAGAAAAGAAAAGAAAAGAAAAGAAAAGAAAAGAAAAAAGAAAAGAAAAGAAAAGAAAAGAAGGCTCCATAATACAGCAAACTATACAACAGTCACACAAAACAGATTGAGAAAATGGTTAGATACAAACAGTACCTGACAAATCAATGTGGAGAAAAAAGAAGTGTAGAAGCAATCATACAAACATAGAGGATATGGAGAAAAGAGTATCACCTCTTTCCTGTGATACTGACTTTTAAAAAATTTGAAATTACCCAAAGCCCAGGATAATATGGAATGATCTCTTTTAATCCTTGCTGTTTTCTAGTTTTACAGAAATACACTACAGAAAATGTTAAGTTTAGACATAGGTTTCCTGATCAAACTTGGTTTCAATTCAATGTTTTTCTTTTGACTTCTCAATGGCCTTTTTGTGAGGTAGGTAGTAACAGCCATTGCTTTTCTCCTCTCAAAACCCAGATTGTCTTAGGGGATGAAACTGCAGAGGGAGTACAGCAATCCTATGCTACTGGTTCTTGCTGTTGGTATTACTTCCTTGCACTTCCTCCTTGACTAGGGAACCACAGAAAGCTCATGATGCCATGCTACAAAGATCTCTTGTCTTGTCACTTGGAAAAGAACAGGAAGAGTGAAGCAAGCCACACACCAGGTATGAGAGAAATTGGAAAAGAAAAGTTCACAATCCAAAATAAAGAGTAAAGCCAGATTTAGAGTTGGACAGTGAGGAGGACAGATTTGGCTGTTTAATCTGACCTTCTGCACATATGCATACAGTTCATCTGGATCAGCAACATGGTTTGGATCTGGTTTGCCCAAACGATGAAGAATGGTGTAGAGAACTTCTTCATACAGCAGGGTGAGCTGCAATAGCACATTAGCAGAACAAAGTCAACATCACATAAATTAGTGTCCATGCACAATATACTGTGTGAATCTGTTAATCCATGGGGAATGTGGCACACCATAAGGTTGTCTTTCTTTGTGTGTGTGTGTGTGTGTGTGTGTGTGAGAGAGAGAGAGAGAGAGAGAGTGATATACAATCATCTTCCTGCACCCTTTGCAAGAGCTTACAGTGCTGTCCTTAGCATTTAATGATGTAAGCTTTGCATTTCATGACGCAGAACCATAGCCTAGAAGGTGCCAAAAGCCCATTTAACTTGAACTGATGTCTAATGAGGGAACCTTTTCTGACCTGTCAGGCTCTGTTGCCTTTCAGACCTTGGAGGAGGAACACACCACCTATGGAGATCAAGTTGGTGGCAGCTGACAAACCTCACAAGATCATCAAGAAAATGCATCACTGTGGAAGACTCCAGTGGCATGCACTGTTTATTGGTCTCACTCCTTAACTATCAGCCATTCAACATTACTTCCAAGAGCCAAGCAACAGGTAAAACAGAGGACCTGAGTAGAGGCTCAAACTAGAACATGCCCTTTGATCTGGTGACACAAGGCCTCCTTCACCCACATGCAACTGGGAAGAGGTGGAAATCAGAACCAAGATGTGCTTAGAATCAGGGCCTTGTTAAGGTTCCTGGAATAATGTGGAAATGTAGGACCTCAGGTCAAGTCAATCTATTGATACCTAGCAATACTGCATCTGGTTCAGACTCTAGTTCCATGTAACACTATAGCTGTATAGCTGCCCTGCTGTTTTGGAAACACTGTTCTGAGAGACCCACAAAATAGGAAAATAAACAACACAGTGGGGGGTAAGAGAGGGGACAGTACCTCACTAATTAGTTTATGCCATTAGTTCGTAGTATGTCACAACAAATAGAGAGCAGCATGTGTCAAAAACATTTGCATAACTGCAAGCACATCACTTCAAATAAATGTACTGCTAGAGAACAAATTAAACCATCAAGAATCCTTAACACCTGAGTGAAATCTTGTTTAAGGAAAAGTCCATACAGCCGAGTACATCAAACAAGACAGTATCCTATGCAGGCTCCAAATGAGTAGCTGTCAGAAGCCTTGATATCATCACTGACACAACTTCTAGCTTCAGTCTGGGTCTGGTCCAGCTTGGGCAGTTCTTTAGATTAACTGAAATCGTTGTTCCAAGACATCTTGCTAGTAAAGAAAACGAAGAGCAAAGTACAGTTCTCCCTCTGCATTTGAAGGTTTCGCCTTCACGAATTTGACTATTTGCAAGGTGCTCACTTGCCCCCCCTTCTCCCCTTCCTATTGTGTGGCCTGGACGGGAGGCCAGGAGGGTGCAGGGAGGGTGATCGCCTATTCCCAGCACTCCTTCCACCACTGCTGGTACAGGTGCACTCTGGGCGGGCGATGGAAGGTGCCAGGTGGGCAATCGCCCCTTCCCCATGCTCCTTCCACTGCAACCGCATGTGCGGGCGCACTCTGGGCGGGAAGCTGAAGGTACAGATGGGGATGCACAGGGGAGAGCCAGCGGGAAAAAGCTTCTCCACTTGGCTTTCTCATTATCGCACAGGTGGGGGCGAGGAGACAGCCAGTCAGAGAAGCTCTTTCTCCACCAGCTCTCTCCTGCACCCCCCCCATGTGATTGTGATTGCACAGGTGGGGGCCTGTGGGTATTTATGTTTTTTTCACTTTCGTGGGGGTTCTGTTTCCCTATCCACCGTGAAAGTGAAGGGCCTACTGTATCCTGGAAATATGCAGTGGATGCAGCAGCGTATCACACAAGGCAGAGAAATTGCAATTACAGCAGCATAATCTTATCTTTGGTTGGGACTTATCACATGATTTTGTTCCTGTTCTGTTGTTCTCCTAGTGGGAGACCATTTGGAAAGCATTTATTTTACAAAGGAAGTAATTAATGGCTTTTTGATGCTTGTAAAAGAAAAGTTTTCCCAATGGTCTGTCACTGGGAGAACAACAAAAGAGGAATGAAGCCATGTGATGGGTCCCAGCCAAAGATGCTTCTACTCTGCTGTAATTGCAATTTACTTACCTCATGTAATAAGCTCTGTAATTAGGAAGGAGACAAAGCCTCAGGATGAAGAAAAGAGAGACAATTTAATCTTGAAAATAGTCTACCAAGTTTTGGCCTCAAGATATTTGTATGGCTTTCTTCAAGGACTGTTAAAGGAAAAGGAAACAGGAAACAGGAATTACATCAAGAGGATAGTTACAATTTGCAAAATCAATTATATGTACATGTGTCTTACAGCAAATGTTATATACATTTTCCCAATGTAAAATGCATATTGAGCAAAATAAACTTATACAATCAAAAAATAATACTTACATTATAACTTTAAAATCAGCCTACAGGAATTCTAAAAGGAATGTTTCCAAAGCTTATGCCTGGCAACTGATAGTTTACAGGTCAAGAAGCAGAGCATTATTGTTGTGCACCTTCAAGTCATTTCTGACTTACGGTGACCCAGTTTAGGGAAAGGCATTTAGAATTCTCAGCCAGAGAGTTCTTTGGCCTCAGTAAACTACAAACCCCAAAATTCCACAGGATGCTGAAAGTGGAATAACAGCACCGTAACAGTGTAGAGCAGAAAGGCCCTTTGTCTTCTTTTCTACACCACAACTCTTTAACCAGGATTGGGGGAAGATGTCAGGGGCTCGGGTGTGGCCGTGCCCGCAGGCGTCCCTGAGGCCGACACAGCGGCCGCCTCTGACGAGGAGGAGGGGGCCCCGGGCACTCCGGGGGCCACTGTCGTCGGTGGGGATTGCCTGGTCGCCACGGAGGGCACCGCCGCCGATGAGGATCGCCCAGACGCAGCAGAGGCCACCATCGCCGATGGGGATTGCCCCGGTGTTACGGAGGCTGCCGCCGCCAAAGGGGATCGCCCCGGCGTTGCAGAGACCGCCGGCCCAGCTTCCATGCCGGTGGGCGTGATGGGCGGTGACTTGCCCGGGGAGGCGGGTCTCGGGCCCGATCCCAGGGCGCCGCCTATTCACGATTCCGACCCTGAGGAGGCTGAAGCTGTCGCTCCGCCGCCCACATTCCAGTGGCGGTGGCGGCTCAAGGAAGCAAGCCGCCGGTCCCGGCAGCTGCATGAAAAACACCTGCGGGCTGAGAGCTCCCAGCTGTAACACAGTTGAGAGCCCTCAGCCGTGTGCTCGAGCCGGATTGGCCAGTGGCGGCTCAAGGGGTCCTTTTAGGGCAGGCGCTGGGCTGGGAGGGGCACGGAGCAACAACCGTCAGCCTACCGTGTGTCTGTTGTCCGTGCCCTGTTCCAGCCCGGCCTGTGTCCGCGTCCCGCCGCTCGGCCTTTCCCAGACCAACCCCCTGCATTTTGGGTGAAGCAACCTCTTTATGTTCTGAGTGAGGTAACCCTTCATTATTTTCTGTTGAAGCCTGTTGCCAAGGCATACTTTCAGTTATGGACAGTTTGTGTACTGCAGAACCTTTGGTTACGGACTGCAATAAACTCTGCTTCTTCCCCACTCCGGTCCGGCTCCTGCTTCTGCTTGACCCCGGCCGCCGCTGACAAAAGATGAAGTAGGGTTGCAGTTGCTAAGGAACCTCTGGATATGTTCTTTAACCAGCCCTAAGCTAACCACTGCAAGAGGTGAAGAACCTAGTATGGTTTGGCCAGAGGAGGAAGAAGCAGAGAGTATGGAATATTCATTTGTTAGCACCAGGAGGAAATGGAGTGGAGGAAGCAGGGAACACAGAGTTTGGATCCTGTCCAGGACAACCATTTAGGGCTGGCCCTACTATTAAGCAGAAGGAGGTGGCTTCAGAGGTATTGCAACCTACAAATCATTTATCCTGTGCCTCTGCACCATTCCCTCCCTGTTAGAAGATACAGCTGTTATGTGCCACACAGCCAGCCCTGTGTCTCCTAAACTAGTCTGCTGTCCTTAGGTGTGGTGAAGGACTTTGTCCCATCACCAGCACTGAAGTAAAATTCAACTGCCTGGCCAACTGGTTTCTGTACAAGTTTGTGGTTGCCATTTCGTCTTTTGTCTCAGGTATCAAGATGTTTTGGACCAGCCTGCCATAATACTAGATGGCTCTAGATTTATTGGTTCCCACCTGGGGCAAATTGTTCCCTGAAGTCTCCACTGCTGGAGTAATCCACAGCTGATTTTATAACAGCTGCAGATGTATTTTGTGCATTATTCCACAAAACAGTACGCAGACTGTCTGAAGATCACAAACTGTTCCATTTTTTAAAAAATCATCCTATAATGACAGACGCTTACCTAGAAAAACTGGTAATCAGAAAGAAAAAAAAAGACCATTTTATACAATGCAAAGTTAACTTGTGACATTTGTTGCCAAAAGAGTGTGGTGATGGTGGCCACTGATTTTCATGGCTTTCAGTAGGCATTAGACAAATGAATGGAGGTAATACTAGAAGACACAAAGCCTAAAAGGAGCTCCCAGTTCAAAGCACTGCATTTCTGGTTACCAGGCACTGTGTTGCCTTCATAGAGTGCTACTTGCTGGCTTTGTGCAGGCACCTAGATAAGCCACTGGAAGAAACCACATTTTGTCCCAGAAGCAACTTTGGCCTGGTCTTCCATTATTTGGGAAAATGAACATGAGTCTTACCTCTTTCTTGGTGAATTTATGGGAGAGGTCCATCTATGGAAAAAAAAATGCAAAAATAAAAAATAGTTTTCATTTATCTCTATAGCCCATTCTACACCATTCCTGTGATGGACAGGACATGTAAACAATCACATCCTACTGTAACAACCTGTTAGTGTCCCAAGTGCCTTCTTTATCAAGAAGTACACCAAACAACTAGGGAGCTTTTTCAGAGGTGGTACCTTAAAACGTCTTGCCTAGGGAAGCATACCTGGCACCTCTTTTTCAAGATTTCAGATGCTAAGTTAAGACATTATTTTAAAACTTACCATGACATTTAAAATGTATATACAGGAAGCCCCTGCCTTTTGATGCCCCATTATTTGACAACTCACTCTTTTGACACTTCCACATTAAAGACAAGTTCCATCAAATCAATTGGGGTTCCACTCTTTCATCAGTTCTTCTTGCCTACAAAGGCTTGTTTGGGACAATGTGCATATGCACACTGCTTGCAAAGCAAGCTGAGAGGGGGGAAAGGTGCTAAACTGGCTAAGAGACTTTGGAAGCAGTGCATGCATGGTTGGTCTCAAGTAAGCCTCTGTAAGACCTTCATGCTCCTTCCAAAACAGTACACAGGTTCCACTTTTCAACCAATTCCATTTTCTGACAGTGTTTCAGCCCCTGATCTGTCAGATTAGTGGGGGAAGACCATAATACTCTTTTATTCTGTAAATCTGTGTGGTTTTATTTGTTCACCCTTGCTATTGTAGAGCGATGTTATAGTTTGTTTCACCATATCTTAGAATCTGATTCAGTAAAGGGCAGTATGAAACATTTTCAACTAACACTGAGGTTTAGGTTTTGTTTCTTAAATTTGTAATAGGTAATATAAATGATATACCAAAATGAGAGATACTATCATAAACGTTTCAATCAATCAAATTACAGAGAAGCAAGGGACAATGCTGAATCTGATTCTGAACATGGAATTTCATAATCCTACAAATACTACCTGCTGCTTTTGTTTAAACTTATTCTGTTTCATTCTGCATTTTGAATATTGTATACTAACAATGACATAAATCACACAATGTTTTCAGTTCTATAAAATTGCTTCAACATAAGCAGAAGAACATAAGTTCTTCCCACAACAGCCCAACAGATTATTTAGCCACTGTTAACAGGTACAGCACTCCTTTCTGTGAGGGAGGGATTGTATGTTCTTGTGAGGCAGGAGGCTATGTTGGTGGCAGCAGTGCTGCTGGTAGGTTCTCCCATGTCAGACAGGCTTTTCCTGAGAAACCAGACTAAATATGCTAAACAGCTATTGGGCGGAAGTAATAGCAAGGGTGACACTGGCAGAAGATCTCTTAGAGACAACAGCAGTGGCACCATAGCTATCACTTGTTAGTATTGTGCAAAAGGAGACATAGTAAACCTCTTTTGAATGCTTTTTAACCACAAAAACCTTGTGATGAAACAATCCGAAATGAAACAACAGATAGCACCAGAAGATGAAAATCCCAAGTCAGATAGTACTTAGCAAGCTACTGAGGTACAGCACAGTACAAGTAGGGTTACGGTTAATGATGCACTAGGACTCAAACCAAAAGGATATTCAGCTGTTGATGCGCTCAGAGGTGAAAGTAAAGTCTGAAGCTGCACAATACATATTATAGGAAAGTGGAATGTGAGAGGCATGAATCAGGAAAATTAGGCATATTAAAACAAGAAAGGAAATTTCTAAACATTGCAATACTTGGGGTGAGTGAACTAAAATGGACAGGAATGGAACATTTTTTGAGTCAGATAGTTACACAGTGTTTTATTCAGGAAATGAAAATCTAACAAAAAATGGGATGGCATTAATAGCGAGGAGAGATGTAGCAAAAGCAAACAAGGGATACAATGCAAAGTCTGACTGACTCATATCAATAAGACTTCAAGGAAAACCCATCAATATAACCATTATCCAAGTCTATGCTCCAACTACAGAGGCAGAAGAAGAAGAAGATATTGAAAGATTCTATGCTGGACTCCAGGAGAAAATTGTTCACATACCAAAACTTCTTGTTAATCATAGATGCCTGGAATGCAAACATAGGAAACTGAGCAGAATTGAAGATTGCAGGAAAATTTGGTCTAGGATCAAGAAATGAAACAGAAGAGCAATTATTGAATTTTGCAAGGCCAACAATTTGTTCATTCTTCAAGCAACCCAATAGGCAACTGTATACATGGACATC
Organism: Iguana delicatissima; assembly: GCA_948472985.1. NCBI lineage: Eukaryota > Metazoa > Chordata > Lepidosauria > Squamata > Iguanidae > Iguana > Iguana delicatissima. The sequence goes on from CAOKZL010000063.1 coordinate 563,342, forward strand.
ACTTGATGGACAATACAAAAATCAAATAGACTATATAACTGGAAGCAAAAGATGGAGAAGCTCCATTCTGTCTGCAAAAACAAGACCAGGATCAGATTGTTGCACAGACCATGAACTACTAATATCAAAAATCTGAGTAAAGCTGAAGTAGAATACTAAACCAACCATCATATGCAAATGCAACCTGAACAACATCCTGTAGTAATTTAATGTGAAAAAACAGATTTGCATTATTAACCCTAATCAACCAGGAGCCAGAAGAACTCTGGACTGGAGGCAGGGACATTGTCAGAGAGAAATGAAAAAAGACACTATCAGTAGCCAAAAAGAAAGGGAAGCCTCAATGGATTATAGATGAGACTCTTCAAGCAGTTAAGGACAGACAAGAAGCAAAAGTAAAAGGTGACAATAATAGAGTCAGAATCCTGTAGGTAACTTTTCAATGACTTGTGCACAGGGACAAGACAACTAGTATAATAAATAGTGCAGAGAAATAGAAGGTTTTAAAAAGGAAGAACAACAGACCTCTTCCACAAGATCCAAGAAATCAAAGAGAAATTTAAACCAAGAGAGGGGATATTTTATGACAAGTAGAAGAACACACTGCATGCCCAAGTAGAAATAAAAAGACAGTGGAAACAATGCACAGAAGAACTATATAAAAGAGATAAAAAGATGACAAATTAAGTCAAGGAAAAATCATTTAAAGGTGAACTTACAATTTTGGAAACTAAAGAGGAACCTATACTCAGAGAAAATGAGAGAAAGAAAGAACCAGGAACAGACAGCATAGCAATAGAATTGCTTCAAAATACAGCTACAGAATCTACTCTAGTTCTAACTAAAATCTGTTAATGAGTATGGAAAACGAACAGTGGCCCATAGATTGAAGACAGTATACATTCCAATCTTCAAGAAAAGGAACACAAGAGATTTCATTAACCATAGGACAATTGCATTAATTTCCCATGCGAGCAAAGTGATGCTTAAAATTCTACAACAATGACTTTTACCATATATGGAGCAAGAAATGCCAGATGTCCAAGCTGGGTTTAAGAAAGGAAGAAGCATTAGGGATCATATTGCAAACCTATGCTGGATAATGTAACACAACAAATAATTTCTGTGCTTTATAGATTATATCAAAGACTTTGATTGTGTAGATCATGAAAGCTATGGATTGCTCTTAAAGGAATGGGTGTACCACAACACTTTACTATCTTGATGCATAACCTGTAGTCAGGACAAGTGGTTACCATCAGGATGGAATATAGCCTAAGAAAATGGTTTCCAATTGGTAAGAGTGTCAGGCAAGGCTGTATTTTATCAGCCAGTCTGTTTAACTTATATGTTGAACATATCATATGTAAAGCTGGATGAGACTCTGAGGAAAAGAGGTGTGAAAATTGGAAGAAAGAACATCAACAATTTAAGATATGCAGACGACATCATGCTACCAGTAGAAAATAGCAAAGATTTGGAGCAATTACTGAAAAAAATAAAAGAAGAAAGTGCAAAGGCAAGTTTGTGACTGCGGATGATTTACATAATCTTAAAACAAATGATGAAGACACTGAAATACTTTGGCTCTGTCATTAATCAGAATGGAATCTGCAGTCCAAAAATCAGAAGAAGACTAAGACTTGAAAAGCAGTTATAAAGGAACTAAACAAGACTCTGAAGTATAAAGATATATCACTGAATACCAAAGTCAGGCTTATTCATGCCATTGTATTTTTTATTTCAATGTACAATTGTGAAAGCAGGGCAGTGAAGAGGCTGGTAGGAAGAGAATCAACTCATGTGAAATGTGGTAGTGAAGACGAGTTCTACAGGTACTGCTAAAAAGACCAGTGAATGGGTCCAAGAGCAAATCAAACCTGAAGACTCTCTAGAAGTTAAGATGGCTAAACTGAAACTGTCTGGACATGTTGTGAGAAAATATGACTCATTAGAAAAGATAATAAGGCTTGGCAAGGTAGAAGGTAGTAGGAAAAGAAAAAGACCACATTGCAGATGGATAGACTCAATCAAAGAAGCCACGGCCCTGAACCTGCAAGAGCTGAGCAGGGCTGTTGATGAGAGGGTGCCTTGGAGATCTCTCATTCACAGGGTCACTGTAAGTCAGAGTCAACCTGACAGCAACTAATATAAACAAATAGGTATGCCATCTTCAATAGCCCCATGTACAGTATATAATGAAAAGTAAAAATGATGGGATCGCTTTGCAACTGTTACTTAACAGAACATGGTTTTCTGTTTAATATAATACAGTTTCTCATTTCATTCTCCCACATTTCCAAGTGCATGCCTCAAATCAACAAATAAATATTTGCATCTTCCACACATATCGCTCTAATGTATATATCATTTTCTTTTTTTCTCTTTTGAAATTTTCCATCTATATAAACATGCTTATAATCCATTTATATATTTTACAATCAAGAAATAATGGCTACATGTTTCCTTTGGCTAAAGTAGCTTAAAGTTGAAATTTATATACATATATACAATTTAATATAAAGAGAGAGAGGGTTGAGGAAGAAAAACATCATACTGTATGTCATCTTTGAGGTACGTGGTGTAAGGCCAATAACAGACAGCACCAACGGCTTTCCTCCTCCCTAAATCCACTGCCAATTAGGCTGTGGCATCAATATTTCTGAACTTTCCATTTTTTAAAAAAAAACATGTTTCCTTGCTTGATACAACAAATGAACAATAACTAGGGATCAAAGTACAGCTACAGATTCCTAAGAGAATCAATGATGGGGCAATTTTTCCCTAAAACAGGTGGGGGAGAGAGCACATGTCTGGATACGAATTCAAAATGACAGAGAGACTGGAGAACTGGGCCAAAACTAACAAAATTAATTTCTACAGGGATACATGTAAGGCAAGAAAAATGAAATGCTCTGATATAGGATGGGTGACACCTGACTTGAAAGCAGTACTTCTTAAAAAGATTTAGGGGCCTTAGTAGACCACAAATTAAACATTAGCCAACAATGTGATACATTAGCCAGAAGAGCAAATGCAATTCTGAGCTTCATCAACACGAATATTGTGTCTCAGTTGAGTGAAGTATTAGTCCTACTCTGTTCAGTTTCGGTCAGACATCAACCGGAATACTGTGCTCAGATCTGGACAACACAATTCAAGAAAGACACCGACAAGCTGGAACATATCCAGAGAAGGGCAACTAAGATGATCAAAGGTATTTAAACCAAATCTTATGAGGAACAACATAGAGAGCTGGGTATGTTTAGCTTGTAGAAGAAAAGACTGAGGGGTAACATGATAGCTATCTTAAATATCTGAAGGAATAATCTGTAAAAGCTGGAGTCAGCTTGTTTTCTGCTGCTCCAGAGACTAAAACACGAACCAGTGGATTCAAATTACAAGAAAAGACATTTCACCTAAACATTAGGATGAAGTTCCTTACTGTAAGAACTATTTGACAATGGAATAGACTTCCTTTGGGTGGGTTGAGGCTCTCCTTCTTTGGAGATCTTCAAATAAAGATTGGATAGACATCTTTCAGGTGCACTTTAGTCGTATACTCCTGCATGACAGGGGATTAGAATAGACGGGTCTTATGATCCCCCAACTCTAAGATTCTATGATTTACTCAGAGTCTTAAAGTCCAGCAGTAAGCTAGGCATAGATTCAGACACTGAGGAACCTGTGGTGCCAACAGATAAAACATCAGGCTCAAGTATCACTAAAGAACCAGAGACTTCAAAACACCAGAGATCCCTGAGCAAAGGATAATCCTCCCCTCCAAGCCTGAAAGCCTCATACCTGAGAGCCATGGGCCCACACCTACATTGGCTTGGCACTAGCAACTCGCACCAGCACTGGTTCAGTGGCACAAGGGTGGAAGGATCCAACATCTCTGGAACCTGTCTGCCAACGCAGATGGCATGCCTGGCATGAGCTTTCCAACGGAAGAGGGCTTGCTAGGCTTCAAATCCAAGATCCATCCCTTTTCAGCCTTCCCAGTTTGTGGGAAGAGGTACAGCTTAGGAAGGGTGCTCTTAGGCTAAGGTGTTGGTACAAGTCTCCCAGAGACCATGCTACTCTGAGTTATAGGTTAGAAACTCTGGTTATAGATTAGTTATAGATTAGAAACCCTGCTGATACCTTGACCTGCCACTGTGGGCTTCTACAATTGGCTGGAACATGCCAGCACCTATGGTATGACCGTATGCTAGTGTTTTGTCTGGATGCCATGTAAGCCTAGCCCGGACTTTAGGCAGAGTGGTACAGTCACCACAGGTGGCTGATGGTGTGGCATCAAGGCAGGCTGTGATGTAATCTTCCCAAGCTCGTCTGAATGGTGCAGGAAGAAGAGACTGTCACACTTTTGAAGGAAGAGCCAACTGACCACTCAGTGGTTTTTATACATTGGTGAGGACACCATTTTGTTCTGCATCTCAAGGAAAAAAAATATCTTGTACTGGCTCTGGTGTTATTCTGCATAGAAAAAAACATTAAAGGCAGAGCTAAAAAAAAAGTACAACACAGTCTTTTTAAAACAAAAAACAAAAACAAGTCTGTCTTGGCCCTGAATATAAATGCCTCTGAATACAAATTGAGTTTTCCCCCTTACCACTGAGTATACAAGTTACCCTCTCATTTCTAGCATCAGTGATTGGGGCAGGACATGCAAGATTTTTATCAATCTATCTCAATCTCAGGCAAGAACAAAACGGTTCTGCACTGGTCTTATAAATTAAGGGTGTCATTTTTCTCCAAGTAATATGTTCCTAATTCTACTAGTGCTTGCTTTCGAAATCTTACTGTCTATCAGTAGCATTAAAAAGCAATGGCCTATTGGCTTTCACATTTATGGCAAGCAACTTTATGGCAATGCACATCTCAAGGAAATTTGAGGTCCCCTGTGACTAGCAATATCAGGAAACGGGGGTCAGCAGCTTGTAAAAAAATGGAACACGTTCATTTGACAGGATTGCTGTACTATACTTTTCACAAAGAGAAGCAAAGACCAAGAATACTGTTTATTTCATGGTAGGCAAGGCTTCTCCCACTATTTTCAGAGCAAATTTACTGGGCAAAAATCTGTTGGAAAATAAGACTCAGGAAGATCTTAGTCTGAGGAATTGCCAGCTATAGAAAACTAGGCTTAAGTGGTGGCACAGCCATGGATTGTTAGGAGACGGAACAAAGTTATGATGACTAATAAAAAAAACGCACTCTGGTCTTGAAACTTAATAGGATGAAATAAGTCCTACTTTATGAAGAATGAAAAACACCTTACTGTTCCAGGAAGGAAAAAAATGTGGCTGCCTTGACAATCCACCACTTCTAATTGGGAGTAATATTATCCAGCTTCCTTCTGTTCACCCTCTCTGTGCAGACAACCATGCGTGTTGTGTAGAAAAGTAGCCTAGACAAGCTTTTGACAAAGCCTCCTTCTCCTAACAAACACGCAAAACACAACCAGTTCCCCTACTGTTCCCATAACACTCTGGAGTACACCTATGCATGCTAGTTCTAAATTCCCCAGAGATGTAGGGTATTGCCAATTAACTTCTGGTCTGAATTCAAGGTGCTTGTAATGACATCTAAAGCCCCAGATGGCTGGGGACCTCAGTATACCTGAGAGAATGCCTCTCCTTATATGTGCCTGACTGAGGTTTACAGTCTGGTGGAGGGGGGCCTCCTCTTTGCCAGGGCAATACACTGCCGGAGGACACAGGGGAAGGCCTTTTCTGCTGTGGCACCCCACTTTTGGAACACCCTCTCCCCTTAGAGAACCAACTGAAAACAACACTGCTGTTGTTCAGGTGACAAATGAAAGCATGGTTATCCATGAAAGCTTTTGGGGACTAACTTATGTTACTGAAATCATTGCACGCACATGGCTCCCATTTGTCGTAAACTATGTAGATCCTCTTAATCTGTCTTTTAGCTTGTTTAATATGTTTTATGTTTAATATGCTGTTAGAATGGTTTGAATTATTCATGCTGCTTTAAATTATCAGACTGGTTTTATTTTATGCTCTTTTGTGATCTCTCAACAGAGGGCAGGATATAAATATTTTAATAAAAAAAATAATCTGTCTAGCACATACACACACACACACACACACACACACACTTAGTGCAACACAGTTTGCAGGTACAGATAGGGTAGGGATTAGGTAAAACTAGGGCTGAGAGATCAGGAGTATCCTAGTCCCAGATTTTTCAGTGCCAACACCTTAGTGGCAGCCCCTGATGATGTCATGGTAGTAGGCATGACACTTTAAGCATCAACTATACTTGCAATTCAAATAACAAAGTGTAACAAAGGAGAAAATATTTATCCACATGGAAATTAAGTTTTACAAGGTCAGCACTGAAAAGGAAAGGGAAAAACCCAAACATTTTCTAGGTTTCCTACAACAATTTTGCCACCACGGCTTTTAACAATACATGGGAGTTATAGTACAAGCAAAGAAGACTGGACTAAGGTACAAAATGGTTGTACCATTTTTAGAAAAATGGCTCATGTTGACGTTTTTCTTCTTCAGCCCTGCTTAGGTACTGGGTTCCTTCCTCTTTTGATTCTTTATTTCACCTCTCTCTCATACGCTTCCCTCTTGCCCCTCCAATATGCACAACTTTTCTGAACATTTATTTTGTTCTCCGGTCTCTCTTTTTCTTGGCCTTCTTTCTTCCACTTCCTCGCAAAAATCTTGCTTAAATATCCCCGTTCCCAACTCCTAGCTAAACATTTTCTCTTCTCGGTCACTCATTCTTTCCCAGTTTTGCTGTTCTCACCATTTCAAAGCAGCTTGCTGTGATGGGGACCAATAGCACTCAGGGGAAAATAATTTTCTTTTTCAGGTGGTATTCTCAAGGCTATACTTTCTGAAGCTCCTCTTGTCCTGAGATCCCAGGAAGAGGTTCAGACTTGTGATCTGGGAACCCCAGATAAAACAAGCAGGAAGAAAAATGACTAGCTTGCTTTGTACCCCATTTCCCCAATCCTCCTCACTATCCTTAGGTCTTGTGATGGGTTGCAGTACAGTTTGGCCACCAACCAGAACACAATATTAGCCCCTCAGATGTGCTGTCACTAAAAGGCCAAGAGGAGCATGCACAGTCTTTTTCCTGACCCTAACCTGTTCGCTCATCCATTATGAATGATTATTATGACTTTCCATTTGTAATCTTGTATCCTACATTTCCTCTAGAACAGGGAACCAAGGCTTCCTCCAACATAATTTTTTAAAAAAGTATCAATAAAAACACAATATATTACACAACAATGCAAAATAATGATTCCTAATCTCCTAAGCAACAGGATGTCTTGACTTTCACTTTTGGTCAGAGGCAGAGCTAGAAGTATTGAATTTGGCAGTTTGCTAATTTCTCATATCTTTGTAACAATCATTACTATAATTGTGCACTGCTGTCTGCAACTTACTAACTTCTGAGTGGTGGATTTGTTTAGAAAAACAGATGTCACAACATACCAAGATGGGTCAAAATAAAGTAGAGTACAAGAACAAACTTCAAGATGCTGAAAGGAACATTGTTTTGATGAGTCTTTACTAAATACAGTCTATTTTCAGTTTAGAAATAAAAAGAGCAGTACTGCATCACAATAGTATTAAATGGGCTAGTAGCAAAACCACTGAATAAATGCAAAATGGTTGCTACTTAAAACTAGATAGTTACTCCATATAAATATGGAGTGGCCACCTAAAGTCAGCATGGCATTTACAAAACATTTATCAAGGTACATTAAGCACCCAGTAAGCCACTAAGAGGAATTGCAGCCCTAAAAAATGTTTTAACATAGGCCAAAGATGTATGCATTAACTAGAAGCAAAGGAAGTGCTAGATAGTCCTCCATAACTAGTCTAGTGAGAACATATGAGTGATTATCTAGAGTTACACATGACTGCATTTCTTCTCCAGGACTGGAACTCTACCTCCAGCTTCTCCCCCATCCCTGGTGAATCAAAAGTAGATATTAACCCTCAGGAAGAACAGACTAGCATAAAGTACTGTAGCTAGAGACATAACTTTAATGTGGAAAATCCAGAAGGCCAGTAATCATAGCCTGTCAGCATAATGTACTCCACAGGATGGTTGTGCTGCTAACATTTTCTTCTAAGCTCTCTAGAGGAAAAACACCAAGTAATTCAATAGCTCAGATCATACATTTCATGTAGCTTCAGTATCTTAATGGACTGAAGAAGAGCACGAAAGAAGGAAAAACAACCACATTCTACAGTAAAAAGGATACATACTTTTCTGCTGTCTTCTCTAAGGACTGCCACCTCTGGGGCCTCCATGCTGGGAAGGACTGGGAAAAGCCTGAGCCAAGCGGAGGCAGATGTCAGAGAAAACACTGAACCCTGAAGTCAGAAGCCTGTTCCTTCTAGCTAACTGTTCCCATCAGCTCTCACACACTTAAGAGGAAACCACATTCTTTTATCACACTCTGACCATTGTAACAGCAAACGGAAATGTGCAGGGCTCTCTAGTTATTGTTATGTGCCTTCAAGTCGTTTCTGACTTACAGCGAACCTATCACAGGGTTTTCTGGGGGCTGAGAGTGTGTGATGTCCCCAAGATCACCCAGTGGATTTACATGGTCACGCAGGGAATCAAACCTGGTCTCCAGGCTGGTAGTCTAATGCTCAAACCACTACACCACACTGGCTTTCTAGTTACAGAGCTGTAATTTCTCCAGAACAGAGATGGGCAAAGCGCAGACCTCAGTGGTTGCTGGACTGCAACTCCCAACATTCTTCATCATTTATGTGAGCTAGAGCTGCTTGGATGTGCAGTCTCACAGCATCTGGAGGGCTACACAATTCCTACATGCTCTAGACTCTAGAACACATAGAATCCTATATGAACCAATGACTATTTCCAATTCAATGGAAATAGTCATTAGTTTGCAGCCCCGGGCAACAGGTTTAGGGTATCCTGAAAGATCATGGGTGCTGTTAATGTGTTTTGACTGTCATAAAGGGGGAGAGATGTTTGTGGGCTTTTTTTTGCGCCACATGCCAAAATAATTGGGCTGACTTTCTGTAGTGTGCATTCTGACCTAGGTAGCCATTTGTGGCTACCACCTCAGGTAGCAAATCTATCTTGGTCTAATTCTGACCAACCTTTGTTTGACTGGCTTCTCAGTCTCAAATTTAGCTGCCCTGAGAGCTGAAAGAGTAGAAAAAGAAATGCACCAACTAAATAAAATATATTTGTGCTGAAGTTAGACATTAGTACAACACGTGCAGTGTGCTAAGAATCACTAATGACTTCTAAGAGGTGACTGTCAGATCCCCATCATGACAGTTAAAAGAAAACCTGGAGGCAAAGCCAGGCTGAAGCAGTAATTCAGCAGTCTTTGCCCTTCCATTCACCTTTGTGCTATCACAAATTACAGGGCCTCCTTTGTTTATCCAACAATTTTTTCTGTATGTGAAATTCCAGCTCTGTTACAGTGTTAAAAATATTTTCCCATGAACATCCTCAGCCAACGAACGCTTGCTTTCATGTTCAAATCTGACTTATCTCTGTTCTCTGAGAGGAATTTTCCTGCCAGAGTTTTTACCAGAAGGTAAAATGGCTGTTCACCCTTGAGGTTCATGTTGCCTTCTCCACTGATGACTGGTATGTTTTGTGTCTCTTTCTTACAACTAATGGCCTGGACATTGCAAAACCTTGTCATTTTCCAGACACCTCTGGCAAGATGCAACTTGCTTGTAACAAAAAAGAATTTTGGAGGAGGGCTAAGGACAGATACAGAGCCTTCTGACTCATCTTTACATTACAATCACAATGTAGCTTAGTTGTGCCTTTGTAATTCATTATTTCTTACAATTTGTTATTTCTAAAATGTGTAAGAAACAGCAGTTGTGAGTTAAGAGTCTGGCACAAGGAAAAGGGATTTCTATAAGAAAAAGGAAGGTCATGCAAATTCAGGAAGCCAGTGTAGAGGAACTTGAACTAAATACTTAAATACAAGTCTGTACCACCTGAGAAAATAAAAGCATCCCTACCTCTGTGGCTTTGTTGTGTAGCAGATCTGCAACACTGGAATCAAAATAGTACCGGTAGTTAGTATAACATGGTGTTACGCAGGAGTATAGCAACGGTGGGCAGGGAGGATGGCACTGGTCCCCTAAATAGGATTTCAGCTCTCTCAGTGAAATTTTCCTTCAATCCCCAATTGTATAGCATGGTAGTAACTTAAAACATCAGTAGACCATTTTAAAAATATAAGTTAGACATCCAAATAAAAGGGGCAGAGGAAGTTACCAAGGAAATAAAAGCACAGCAAATTTCAGAGTTCTAGGTGTGAAAGATTTTCAGTATCTCACAATCTGTAATGCTAGAAATTTGGTGACTGAAGAAAAAAATGTGTGTGGGGGGACAGAATTCTCAAGAGAGGCAATGCCCTCATTTTGTATATGCTCTCATAGTTACACAGTTGGGTGTTACCCTAGTGGAAACTGTATCAGACAGATAAGGAACATACTTTTTATTTCAGCATAACAACTTACAAAATAATTATGCAGAAACATGCTATTACAGCATTGCATATGTCTTCCTTGTCTTCTTTTTCAGTTTTAAAAAGTGTGCTTTTTTTTATATTTTCCCATCTTGCTATTGGAGATCTGAAGCCTCTCTCTCAAGAAAACTCTAAAAAGTTGGTGATCATTTCTGGGGAGGGGATCTGAAAAACTCAAAAACAAAATGAAACTTTTTGGATCATGCATTTTAGAATGATATATAAAATGTTTAAGCAAACCACTTACATAGCAGTACCCAGTTTTTACTTATACAAAGTTATTTCTAAAAATTGTGTAACAGGAAGGCTTTTTGTGTAAAACATGCCCTGTATACTGAAGAGAAATCACATAATACAAATTATCTAAACAGAGAACAAAATAAATTCATTGCTTCCTACAGGGGCACTGTCATTTTTGTAGAAGAACAAAGATGGTTTCAGTGCCTTCTTTGCTTGAGGACTTTCTCTTATTGACATCTAGCCACAATCTAGATCTTGATGGTTTTCAATTAGTAAGTTTGTCATTACGGTCTGAATCAATTACCCCTTTAAATATAATATGAGAAGCATGAGCAAACCAACTTAAATAAAATATTTTATGTTGCTGAAGCAGGAGTACAGCTATCCAGGTGTAACAGGTCTGCAACAATCCCTCAATATAGGTTCCATTGGCTAGGGCTGATGAAAGTTGCAACTTGACAACATCTGGAGAGCCCCTATTTTCATGGCTTTTTCATAAAGTAATAAAGTTATATAGATATGAAAAGGACACACATAAATAAGTACTGAATGTTTTTTCCATTCCCTCCCCAACTTGCAATGAGAGGGATTTTCCCTCATGGTTTCAAAGTTTCCACAGATTTTACATCTTCATACATAATGCCACTGCATATTCAGTACCAATGAAAAGACAAATGGTGGGGAGGTGTGTAGTTCCTGTTCGTACAACTACTTCTCCCTGACAGTAAAGAAGAAAATGGGAGGCAATGATCTAGGAGGGTACTGTAACTAAACAATGCTCCCCACCCTTTTTTCCACAGAAGAAGCTATGCTGTGCATGTAATATGGAAAAGACCAAGAAAAACAGAGTTACATTTTTAAACACATATTTTGTAAATGGAGGCTGTATGAACTTATTTCCTGAAGTTTTCTTCACAGGCATTTAATGCAAATGTTGAGGCTCCAGTGATTCTACGCCATGGGACCAAATCAGAATGACATCAGGTCTTCCTCTCCTTCACACAGGATTTGCTTTTTGAGATGTGATTAACCTTCCAGTCCCTGCCCCTGGTTTCCTGTCATGCCACAACTGGAAATTCAGAGATGTACGTTCAACTTTCATTCTGTGTGAAGAATCTGATCTGTGATTTGTTGGGTATGTTTTATTTATTCCCCTCTTTACTATATGAGCACCAGACACAGTTCTTACTCAAACCCAAGCAAAGCGCTAGTTTCAAATTTGCTTTACTGAAGTGTGCATCATGTATATCAACCCAGAAGAACCCCTGCTGAATTTTTTAAAGTGCTAACACTCTGTTAAAAGTGCTAACACTGTTTTAAAGTGCTAACACTCTGTTAATTCTTTCCTTTTCTGACAAGGACAGTGGAGAAAATATTATGAACTCTCTTAGACAAGCAGCCATTTTCTCAGAATTTCTTACTAGTATTAGTATTGGTATTAGTATTTTTTCTTTCTCCCCTCTCCCTGTGAATCAAAGTGGGGAACAACGGATTAAAATACAACAACAAATAGACATATAACATAGTTAAAAGCCCAAACACCAATTAAAAATACATTCACAAATACATTCCTGAGTGTTTTTGAAGGGAAAGGTCCAAAATCTATGATAGTATATTACATTTACTGGGCTAAGGCACAGAAATGTTTGTAAAGAAGCCATGTTTCTTTTGGAGAAAACAGTGAGGGACACTCACAAACAACCTTCTGATGAAACTGTAGGAGGGAATCTGTGCACAGTTATAAAAGTTTGAAGCCACTTTAACTCTCATGGAATCCAGGGATTTGTAGTTTGATGAAGGACTAAGAATTCTCTGCTATAGAGAGTTCTAGGACCCCCCTCTACAGCAGTGCTGTAGTTCAGTGAGATCCACTAAAGTACTCTAGGACAGAATTACAAATCCTGCTGCACCAGACTATAAATCAGAATTCCACAGGATGTAGCAGTTAAAGAAGTATCAAACTGCCATGGTAGTGTGGTGCAGATACACTGTCTATCTGTCACAGAATTTCCTGTTATCACTTCTCAGCAGTAACTTCCATCCTACCAGTTTACCACCATGGTTGAAGACCTCGGTCACAGCAAAGCACTAACAACCTCCAACTCATTCTGGGCAATACAGTACTGAATAAGTGTTTCTAGAATTCTTGCTCACTAGCAAGCTACTATGGATAGTTTCCATCCTGGCGAACAAGTAGTTCAGCTCAACCCCAGCCAAATAATCAACAAACACAAGTGAACCACACCTCTGTTTCTCAGTCTGGCCCTTGGTAATGTGGCCACATGCAAAAGAAAACCAGACTCTTCTGATGGAAGAGGAAATCTCAGCAGGTGGAGCTTGTCATGCAAGCTCCAAGCAGTGAAATTCTCTCTTCCATATTTCCATTAAAAATAACAAGACACTTGTCCACTCTTTTTTCTAAATGTGTCATCAAGCTGGCAATGCTGAAAGTAATTAGAATAGGAATCATTGGTTCATATCAATCAGCTCCAGACTCCTTAAAGATATCTAGAATTTGCCTACTGTTCTGAGTGTATAAAGAAAAGGAAATAAATGTTTCTTACAAACAATTGTGTACATAACAATTGAGTCTTTCATGCAAAACTGTAGTTTCTGAGACTGCTGGGGGAAAAACATAATAGTTAAATTGGTTTAATTTTTGGAAAGATATATTTAGTTGCAGAACTACATTATGTGCTTTTAGGACATTGACAGGATCCAATATTTTGAGATCAAAACTTAATGTTCTTTATTTTTAATTAACAGTAAAATTTAACTTGGTACACTTTAAAAATGGCTTAAAATAATTTGTTTTTCCAATAGCTTCTATTTTGCTTGATTTGCTTTAGCAACTCTAGTGACTAAAGGCCATGTTTTCCACTGCAGTTGCTAAAGTTTCTTGCTGTCAACCAGCCACAAACCCCAAAGAGAAAATTAGTCATTTACAACTCATGAAAAGCTACCTTTATGCAATATTAGCAGCTTTAAAGAGACTTTCACATTATAACTTTAGAAATTTTGTTTCAACTTAGCTATTTATTTCAGCTGAAAAATGTTCAAGCGGAAATGTAGAACAGCCAAAATAAAATTTTGGCAAGGCCAGTAAAATTAATAGCCTGAATAAAAGCTCTCCTATGGCTCTTTTGCGTCTTCTGCTATGAGAACAACTAAAAATGCTTGCATGGCTACGTAGTCATAGTATGCTACGGGTCAGGGATGGGAAGTGTGTACTATGTTGTTGGACTGTAACTCCCATCAGCTTTAACCAGCATAACATGTGGTGAAGGAAGAATAGAAGTATGGTTCAGAAGAAGGCCAAAAGGTCCCTAGCCCTGCTTAAAGGCAGGCATATATTTATTTCTGTGATCTCTCAACCTTGTGCTGTGCATTTTTGGCTCAGATCAGCAACACCATTAACCAAATCAATTTTGTCTAATGGTAGCTTAAGTTGAAAGTTTCTGTATATCACAATAAAGTTGGAGGAACTAAATCAGGAAACTCTGGTGTTGCAAGATGCACCTCTTCTAACCTAATTTCAAAAGAAGAACAAAATGCTAGTTGCGAAATTTGTATATTAAGACAGTTTTTGTCTCACACAAGCCAGATAGCTAGTCCAGGGAGATCCACTTGCCACATATCCAGTCAGAAACACAGAGCAAGTGGCATACATTTAATAAATAAAATGTCTTCTAGTTTCCCATGTGGCCATTATAATATACCAACTGTTTAAATTAATCTTACATCAATTAATTAATCTTAAATAATTAAAATGATTTAATAAACAATTTAAAAGGTTACAAATTAATTCATGGGTGTCTTTTTTTCTTGGCAGGCTTTCTGCAAATAAAATTACTTGACAGAAATTTTAATTTATTTTAGTAATATATTTACCTATGTTATATATAATTATATGTTTAATTATATGCCCTTTCCTTGAAGAGCTCAAAATGCTGAGCTTAGCTCCCGATCCTCACCTCCATTTTCTCCTCTCAGCAACCTTGTGAGATCTTACATTGCCTCAAGATGGCTTAACTATCCACAGGTGGAATTACATTACCTTTGTATTATGCAGCCCCTATACGGAATACCACCATAGCGCAACGTACATGAATAGCCAATGCATATGGCTGACATTCTGTTGCACATCTGCAATTCACATTTGCGCACTACTATATGAAATTTAATATGCTACTGCATAGGTAATCATTCCACACGCAGAACTGCACTTACGCTGTCATCAGCTGTTTATGACGGTTGCTCATGGCCCACAAAATCACTCCACAACTTACACTTGTGTATGTCACTAACAAGGTGCCAGTCAGAATGCGCCTGGTTTAACACATTATGGTCTTTTTGTCTGGGAACAAACAATGAGCTTCGGTACTCCCTCGTAAATTCCATTTCTAGAGGAGAATCCTGGATTGTGAAACCAAGGAAATCCTCTTAAACAAGATGAAAAACCATGGTTACAAAACTGTTATGTCTAACCAGCCTGTAGAGTGGCTAAGGTCACTTACTAAGAATTATATTTGAGTGGGAATTTTAACTTTAAGCCTAAATCCAGTTGCTAATCTCGACTAATATAGAACCACTGAGTTAGGTAAGTGTTGACTTACCATTAAACAGTTAATTCATAGTGTTACCCTGTAGATTGGGGGTCCCGGGAGGGGCGCCCAAGTGACCAAACAAACCAAGCAAAAATGGGGAAATTATAGCTGGAGCACTCTCTTAAGCTAGCAAGAGGCAGGGTAACTTAGCGGGAATCTTTTACCCTAGGTATACAGGTTCAGGTCAGTGAGCAGTCAGACAGTTTAAAATGGCAGCAATGATATTTATTAACAAGCAAACAAATTATTAAGAAAACACAACGACACAGCTAATTAAAAATAGGAAATGAGAGTTTTTGGGGGAAATGGGTGATACAACACCTTTCTCGTAGTCCTGAAGAAGTCCAATTGAAGAGAAGGAAACTCGGTGTTGCGGCCGAGGGGAACTCGCAGAATGAAGCGGCGGCAAGGGAGTCCAAACGGGTGGTCCAGCGAGAGATCCGAGGAGTTCTCGGGACTGGGGTTTTTTATCAGGGAAAGAATGACCGTGGGCTAGTCTAGTCTTGGGTGAAAACAATGAGTTTTGGGCTTGAGACAATGTCTCCGAAAGGTCAGAATTTACATGATTGAGTTAAGGTCCGAATTGACAATAGTATGGCCGTTATGCAGATGCAGCTAGCTTGGCAGTTGAGCTCTCAGCTCGCCAGGGTGCCTGCTCGGGGCAGGGGTGTCTTTTGTTTTGACGCGCATCTGTAATGAGGGTGTTTGTTTCGGGAGGTCTCCTAAAGCAGATCTGGCAGTTTCTGGCTTGCCTTGGTATAAACAAGTATCAGTCAGCATATAATAGCCATGCCTAGCTTCGTGCTTGTTCAGCGGCCTCACAAACACTTGGCTGAAGGTGGCAGAACAGGGTCGAATTGTGATATCAAAAATGATATCTAGCTTGATAGATGAAGGTAATGCTGTGGATGTAGCATATCTCAATTTTAGTAAGGCCTTTGACAAAGTTCCCCATGACATTCTTGCAAAGAAACTAATAAAATGCGGGCTGGACAGGGCTACTGTTAGTTGGATTTGTAATTGGTTGACCGACCGAACCCAAAGAGTGATCACCAATGGCTGCTTCTCATCCTGGAGAAAAGTGACTAGCGGGGTGCCACAGGGTTCTGTCTTGCGCCCAGTGCTGTTCAATATTTTTATCAATGACTTGGATGAAGGAATAGAGGGCATGCTCATCAAATTCGCAGATGACACCAAATTGGGAGGGGTTGCTAATATGCCAGAGGACAGGATCAAAATTCAAAATGACCTGGATAGGTTGGAGAGCTGGGCCAAGGCTAACAAAATGAAATTCAACATAGATAAGTGTAAGGTCCTACACTTAGGTAGAAAAAATGGAATACAGAAATATAGGATGGGGGACAAGTGGCTGGATAGCAGTACGTGTGAAAGGGATCTAGGAGTCTTAATAGACCACAAGCTGAACATGAGTCAGCAGTGTGATGCGGCAGCCAAGAAAGCCAATGCAATTCTCGGCTGCATCAATAGGAGTATGGTGTCTAGATCGAGGGAGGTACTGGTACCACTCTACTCTGCTTTGGTTAGACCTCATCTTGAATACTGTGTCCAGTTCTGGGCACTCCAATTCAAGAAGGACATGGTCAAGCTGGAGCAAGTCCAGAGGAGGGCGACCAAAATGGTGAGAGGCCTGGAAGACATGCCCTATGAGGATAGACTTAGAGAACTGGGTATGTTTAGTCTGCAGAAGAGAAGGTTAAGAGGGGACATGATAGCTATGTTTAAATATTTGAAGGGATGCCATGTAGAGGAAGGAGAGGGCTTGTTTTCTGCTTCTCCAGAGACCAGGACAAGGAGCAATGGATTCAAGCTGCAGGAAAGGAGATTCCACCTGAACCTCAGGAAGAACTTCCTGACGGTCAGGGCTGTCCGGCAGTGGAATATGCTGCCTCAGAGTGTAGTGGAGTCTCCTTCCTTGGAGGTTTTTAAGCAGAGGCTAGATGGCCATCTGTCGGGAATGCTTTGAGGGTGTTCCTGCATAGCAGGGGGTTGGACTGGATGGCCCGTGTGGTCTCTTCCAACTCTACATTTCTATGATTCTATGATTTAAAGTTTACAAAAGGCCAGGCCAGTTCACGGTGGTAACAATAGGTCTGCTCTAGCTGGGCCTAGTAACTGAATTTAGGGTTAACTCTTTTTGCCTGGTTCTCTAATGCAGAAATTTCAGTGATGGAGGAAGCTGCACTGCTTTAATAGCTATAACAAGGATCAATTCATATTATAGAAGCCCTGTTGGAGACAGCTGAAAACATAATGACTGAAACAGCTTCTCCATTTATGTCCTCCTCAACCTTTGCTCTGTTACACATGCTCCATGTGCCCTGTGCGTTAAGAAGTCAAGAGACAACAGTGCAGGCTTTAATTTCCTTTGGATGAGAAAGCACTGAAGACAAGTTCTTCCTTTTAACAATTGTTTACTAAATTACAGTGTAGAAGCAGAGGCTGTAGGACATAAGGAAACTTACAAAAACAGGCAGCAAACCAGATTCCTACAGAGTGATAGTGTGAAGTCCCTCAGCCCTCTGGACAGCTTCCAGTCCTGACAAACTCGTAGCCCACAGTGCTATCTGCATATGTCGATGAAACCCATCTCAGCTTTTTAAAATTGGAAGATTTTACTCTTAGAGCTTCTCTGGGATCCTTTGCTTCAGGTTGTTGTGTGTCTGGCTGCCTGGTTTGCCTTTTTGGCCAGAAACCACAAAATGATACGTTAGTAGTATCAGAGGTCTAAATCTTTTGCTTACGTATATTCTGCGCTTGTAAATCCTACCAGCAGTACTGGTGGTTCCTATGACCCTGAGGTCTCCACATCCCTGATTAACGTGGTTTCATCCCTTTTTCCTATGGCCAATTGATGCAAGGCTGTCATGTCTGGCTAAGAAAAATTTTTCCAAGCTGACATTTCTACATATAGTTTTACCTGTTTAAATTCATAGACTTAATTTTCACTCTTTAATTTGCTTTTACTGTTTAAACCTAGAGTGAGAAAGCAAGTCCATTAGAGGCTAGAAGACAACTCTTTTATTCATTTTGGGTTTCTTTATATATTGTTTTTGTTCTTTTATGTGTTTTTTTTTCTGCTTTCATTAGCTATAGCATTCTGTACAAAATTTTAAAGACAGAGTTGTGACAAAGTTCTGGGGGTGTGACTATCTGAAGTGTCAGTGCAGCCTCGAAGCAGGTTGCTGGGCAACCAGAATAGCACCTCAGGAGAGAAACCAAGCCCAGCTTGTGGGAGGGGCTGATGGCTGAGAGAGAAAGTTATATCAAGCCAAGTACCTGTGGGTATTTGAATTTCTTCAGTGAGAGAGCCTAGCAAGGAGCTAGGGAGCAGAGTGGCTAAGTTAGTCAGAGAGTGTGGCGGTGTTGGGAGGTTTGCTTCTCAGTGGAAGCCTAGCAAGAGGCAGAAGATTAATTAAGCCGTAGTTGGATCTGGTCAGAGAGTGTGACCTAGACTGACGGTTAAGCCTTTGTGGGAGTTTAGCCAAAGCGCTGTTATATGATGCCTATGCCTTATGTGAAAGGCTAAAGATATAATTGAACTGTTTCTGAGTAGGGAGTTACCTGTTCTATTGTCTAAAAAGTGCACTGAGGAGGTCTATCAACCCTGACCTGCATTTGAGGTTTAACACACTATTTTATTCTTATTGTTATCATAATAAACGTTACAGTTTATCTTTGTAAACACTGACTTGACTGGAGTTGTATACAGTATATAAAGTAACACAGGAAACGCGCTACCATAAAATTATTAAGCGGTTCTAAATAAACATTGAAAACCCTCACCCTTTTACACAAAGGTGGTATTATTGTTGTGGCCAGAAAAGAGACGAAGACCAGGTTTCCAGGGAAAAATCAAAAAGCCATTTTATTGTTAACAATTACTTGCGCAAGGACAACAGTTATCCCAGAACTGTCGTACCAATTAATTGAGGTAGCATCACTATATACCTTTTGCCTTCTATGTCAGCAATCAATCATTCATTTAGCCCGCCCATCACTGGAGAAAAAGATCTTTAGTTAACTTTTCCATTACATCATTGACTGGCACAGAGGAGAACAAAGAGTTAGTTAGAAAATGATACTAAATGATGCACGTAGCCAAAATGAGGGAGTATGCTTACTCCCTTTCTGTTCCCAGACCCTGAATGTTGCAAGGCCATTCCTAAAATTTGAGATAAGACAAAGACATCTGCAATTTACTCAGAGACACAATTCAATTCGCTTATTTTTCCTATTCAAGCGGCATTGGATTTAACCCCTTCATTATAAAGGAGGAGGTAGAGCTGTGTGGTTAAGAGAGGGTGCCTTATCAGATTGGGAATCTCCACACCTATCTAGGAGAAGTAAGGGCCTGTCACAAGAGTATTTTTTAAAAAAAAAATCCCTGGGACAGTGCCTGAAGACAATCATCTGCAGAGGTCATGCCTGTCACCTCCTAAGCAATCTATCTTCCTTCTCTGTGGAGATGTGACCCATAAGACACCCTCATACTAAACAACTTGAAATGTAATGTGGTGGCTTTATCTTCAAAGCTGCATTGGCCTGTCCTCCACTTCCTGCTTTTTAAATTTTATTTGAGCTGGCATACTCACCAGCATTTCACTGATGAAAAATAGGAGACATGTGGCCAAGGCACATCAGAGTGAGATCAAGATGGCAAAAGTTATTAATGAGGATGAACAGACAAGTATAGTCTACAGCTGTCCCACTTTGGCAGGGCCAGTCCCAATTAATGCTCTGTCATCCCATTTTCTCAGCTGCTTTTAAATGTCCCAGTATCTCTCTCCTCCTCCTCAAACTTCCCCTTTTGTCCTCAGCTTATTTCAGTTGCCGCAAGCTGAATTCAAGGAGCAAAAGTAGTTTGCACTCATTTAACTCGGGTAAGGAGGGGGGATCTTGCTGTTTCCCAGAAAGTTCAGGCAAAAGCCAATGGCTGCAGCCCCTCCACCTTGTCCGTTCTTCCTCGCTAATAACTTTTGCCATTTTGAACACAGTCCGGTGTTGCTTGGCCACAAACATCCCAGTTTTCATCTGTGAAATGTTGGAGGGTGTGGGCAAGCTAGGAGGGGCTGCAGCAGTTTGCTTTTGCCTGCAGCTATAGGGAATGGAAACACTGAGGACAAAGGGGGGAAATGGGAGGAGAAGAGAGAAACTGGGGCATTTGAGAAGCAGCCTAAAAATTGGGGATAGAGAGGATTAATTGGGATTGTCCCTGCCAAATTGGGACAATTGGAGAGTATGAGTATGAGTTGGCCTTCTGCTGTTTTTAGTAGAGCCAGCTTCTATTTTAAGAAGTCTAGAAAACTCTGCACACGTCATGTTAAAGTTTGGTATAATTGCTCTGCCAATTGGCCTTTACAATGTTAGCATTCAGCCTGTTTCGTAATGCTTATGTTATGCTGTTAAACTGAAAACTTACAACAGTTGGCATTACGAGATACCAGAATGGAAAGAGCAAAAGAGACCAGGTTCTTCATTTGGCTGTCTCTACCCTCTGACATTTATCTGAAAATGTCCACCCATCTCTGAAGTAGGCTCTCTCCTTGGTGACATCCTCTCTCCTTATTTGTTGCACAACACAGCAGTCCTTATACAACATCTACAGAAACTGCCAATACTTCAGGTCTGGCCTAGAGTCCAGGAACAGATCTCACTCTTAAAGGACATCTGGAGGCCAGTATTGGAGATGTGAGACGCCACTATTGTGGTCCCACCCAGGCTTGTCATTGTCATTCTTAGTGTGGAGTGCTGTTGGAAGAGTCTGTAAATCTGCCTATTTCACATCACTCTGAAGTGAGACCACTGACTTTTGTGTGTGTGTGTTTTTCATATGGATGTATTTACGTCATACTGTTTCTCCAGATATTAATTACACTGTGGCAATGTTTTATAGGTTGTCTCTGTAAAGTTTCTGTTGTAAGCTCAAGACATGGGGTGCAGTCCTACATCAGGAAGGAGGCACAACTTTAAATAACTCTCCAAGAAATCTAAGCATTCACCTACCCTTGCTGTTTGTTCTATTCTAACAGTGCTTCCTATTGCTGTTACCAAATCTTACAAGAGCTGAGCATGCATATAAGCATATGCTAAAAAAATGCACAAGCATCCAGAAACACAGCCTATGCTATGGCTCTGGCAACTACGCATAGTCTGGGGACCACACAGGCAGCTCACCAGACCTTGGATGGCCACATCCCTGCCACACCTCCACCCCCATTTTTCTTTTAATGAACACTTTAAAATTCCAAATGCCCCACTACATTGTTCAGGGACCTTGGAGAGGGGATAATTTTAGCATCTTTTGGCCGCTGCCTCCTTCACACACACATACACACACACCCCATTCAAGAGATACTATTTTAAAATCAGGAAGTATAATTGGAAGGAACTTCTAGCACACTTCCTGGTTTTAAAATTTCTTTCTTGGAGGAGGAACATGACAAAATTGTAACCTACACCACCTAGACATCATGAGTACATTTTGATTAGAATTTCTTTAAATTCCAAAAACTGGGGGGGGGGCGCTTGGTGGTTTCAAAAACAGACTTGGGAGGCTGTGCACAACCTGTGAACCACATTTTCCCACCTTTGCTTTATCCTTTAGATTTAGCCCCTTACTTATCTTTCCTTATGTAAATAGGCTTGCAGCCCAGGTTGTATTTCTCTAGATCTCTGGTTAAAGTACCTTTAACCCTTGCCCTCTACATGTATGTATTGCTGAGCACTGATTTCAGGCTCTGAATTGCTTGTTAGGGGAACATGATTCAGTATGAGATCTGTGTAGGGGCCCATTCACACTGCACAATTACAACACTGTGATTCTGCTTTAACTGCCATGGCAACATCCTATGGAATCCTGGGGTTTGTAGTTTGGTCAAAGGCATCAGAGGAGGACCTCTCTGGCTGAGGATTCTAAAGGCTCCTCTCTCAACTGCAAATCCCAGGATTCCTAGGATGGAACTATGGCAGCTAAAGTGGAATCATACTGCTATAATTATCGAATGTGAAAGGACCCCAGGTCTCTGGAAAATATAGAAGTCAAGAGTATAACCAAGTAAAACCCCACAACATAGTTTGCTCTAGATTTCAAGAAGGAAAACCAACTTTAAAGACCATTCTGGGAACATTTTAAAGGATTTTAGGACAGACAGAAACAGATGTTCTAGGCAACAGAATTCAATGAATGCAATTTCCCACAAAGACATTAAAATTTTATATGGCCCAGGTTTTAAAGCAATACATCACAGTAATATATTCCAACATTTAATATTTGTAGTTCATAATAAACAACCCAAGGGAATAGTATAAATCAAGCAACAGATTAAAGTCAGAGCCTTGGAATATTTAACAGCTACAAAAACTGACTTTCAGTTAACTGGAGGGACTACCTTCACAATAATACAGCTGGCCCTCCACATTTGCTAGGGTTAGGGGCACAGGATCTCCGCAGAAGTGGAAAAAATTAACAAATATCAAAATGTGTGTGTGTGTCTTTGGGAAGGAGGCCAAGGCATGGTGGGGAGAGTGGCCACCCAGGGTCCAAACCAGGTCAGGGAAAAGTGCAGGAAGGGGGGTGGGTCGGTATGATGGCCCTAACTTCCTCCCTCTTGCCCATTTCCTTCCTTGGGTGTGAGGGAGCGCTGGGAGAGGGTTTGTGGTGCTGAGAAATTGGGCTGTGAGCCATCCTCAGCTGGCCGGGCAGCAGCTGCTGGAGGAGGAAGAGGACCAGGGTCAGCTTTTTAAGGGGCTGAGCAGCCTTATCACAGCCACCTAGAGAGAAGGTTCCCTCAGAAAGGAAGTGCCGGAAGTGAATGGGCAGGTATGGAAGAAACTGGCAAAATCCAATCTGTGAAAATCAAACCCGCAACTGTGGAGGGCTGATTTTACTCTGATTCTCAACACTAAATAATACAGAACAATAGGAGAGGCAAACTGTGCTTAAAACTCAGTAAAAATTAACGGGTTTTGAAATGTAATCCATCCTGTTCATGGTTGTTAAGAAACTGAATTCAGTAGGATTTATTCACAAAATAAGTATGTGCAGGATTGCAGCAGCCTTAGGTCTTAAACACACTTGAATTTCTTTAGAACTGAACTCAGATTATTTGGGATTAAGATTTTAAAAAATGAAATCCTACAGCATATGTACATGACTGAAAATTCCATTTAAATCAGTATCAAAGCTTTTGCAGTTTCAGTCAGCTGCAGAAAAGCCTCTTCACAATGCTATGTAAATGCATTTCTGAGGTACTTCAAATGTTTAAAGGGCGTTGTTGTTGTATGTCTTCAAGTCATTTCCAATTTATGGTAACGTGAAGGCAAACCTATCATGGGGTTTTCTGGGGCTGGGAGTGTGTGATGTGCCCAAGGTCACCCAGTGGGTTTTCATGGCCAAGCAGGGAATTGAATCCTGGTCTCCAGGGTTGTAGCCCGACACTCAAGCCACTGCACCACAGTAGCTACTTCAAGCAATTTGAAATGAGCATATGACTCATAGGCACACCTATAATTTGAAAATCTTTGTGGAAAACCTTCTGAACCAGCTGGCCCCTCCCGAAACTGTAAACCTCAGGATTCCATAGGATGTTGCAAGTGGAATAATAGCGCTATAACAGTCTAGTGCGGAAATGGCCTAAGACAAGCCTATTACAGTGTGTTATTGGCAAGATTTGTTCAGAGGAAGTTTTGCCTTTGCCTTCCTCTGAGGCTGAGTGTGACTTGCCCTAGGTCACACAATGGCTTTCCATGGCTGATTGGGAATTTGAACTCTGGTCTCCACAGTTGTGGTCCAGTGCTCAAATCCCCACACCATGATGGTTCTCCTAAAGCAAATAACTCTATTCCAAATATTCCAGTGTTAAAATAAACAGAAATTCCTTTTAAAAATGACTTTGTCTGCTTACCTTCTGGGTCGATTGTCTTTGGTTCTTCCCTTGCTTTGCTTGTATCTAGAAGAGGAACCAAGAGAAATATATGAATAAGTTTTTAAAACAGACACCCGTATGCACGCGTTTCAGTATGATTCACTTCTCCTTTTAAGCCAACACTTGATATGCTGGTCTGGAGGAGGACAGGTCACATTATTATTATGTGTAAAATTGTATAATTTCAATTACATTTGACTTTGGAAAGTACCACAGTTTTCAATATGAAACTGAGTTGCACAATGTGGTTATAAGAACATACATACCCCTGGGATTTCTTACTCTAATGCTGGGGTGGGAATCATATGTCCCCTGGTGCTGTTGAGCTGCAACTCCTAGCAGCTGTAACCAGCATATCCAAATGCTGAGGAATACTGGGAGTTGCAGTCAAACAACATCTGGAGGACCCCACAGTTGCCATTCCTGCGGTAGCTAGATGCTTTATGAGAAACAACCGATCCATTCAGCACTGTACTCCCTCCTCAATGGCAGCACATACCCTCCAACAGTCCATGGATGAAAACTGGGACATGGGCGGTCAAGATGGCAACAGTTATTAATAAGGAAGAAGAACACACAAGCCAGGAGAGGCTGTAGGAGCATGCTCTTGCCTGAGCCGACTGAAAAGGGCAAGGTTCCACATTCTCATCTCCTTTCCCTACTGCTTAGCTATCTGAGTACAAACTACTTTTTGCACTTTAAACTCAGTATGCAAGCAGCTCATGGAAGCTGAGCACAAAGGGGGAGAGTGGGAGGAGGAAAGAGAAACTGGGATGTCTAAAAAGCAGATGAAAAGTGGGATGACAAAGAATTGACAAATTTGGACAGTTGGAAGGGATGATAGCAGTCTCCATCCTCCTGAAAGCAGTTATTCATATGATGGTAACAATGATGCTGTAAAAGTTTAGTCCAATATTATACCCCACATCTGAACAGTGAGAAATTTCAGAATTCCATTCCAGTACTCGCCCAAGGGTCTGTTTCCTTAGAAGGGCTACTAGAGTTTTAGGGTATTTCTGTGAAGTAAGATTTAGTTCTGTAGATAGATAGATATGGGGGGACGGGGGGTAGGTTGAACATAGGACAGTATTCACAGTATTCACAGTATTACAACTTCATCAAAGCGCTATTCCCTGTCAGATTTTTAAAATAAATCCATAGTAGTGTAGTGTAGTAGTGTAGTAGTAGTGTAGGATTTCCCAGCACAGAGAATAAAAAGCCAGCTCTCCACCCGTTTCAAGACAGACCAGCCCTTCTGTTCCATGCTGATATCTCACTTGATCTCCTCTCCATGTTTGGTGGTGTGGGGTGAGGAGGAACAATGAGTCATCTCTATCCATTACCTATGCCTTCTGGCCTAGCTCTTAATTTAAACTGAATCAACCTGAATTACTTTCCCAATAAAACACCCATTTGTTCTCATGACGTTCTTAGAAAATCAAGTAAGTCCTCACAGAGAATAAATAACATGTTCTCTTTGTGCAGCATATACCTCTTGCCCTTTGTTTGCATTCACCCTGAAAAACGCTGGCATGAAACCATTTCATTGGTAGCAATGGTGAGCAAATTTTTAACTTCCATCTGTCCCAGAATGGTCTGAGCCTGTCCCACCAGCCGGGATTTGGCTTATCCACCTTATTATTAGCTGTTAGCTAATAGCTATTATTAGCTATTAATTGCTATTATTACCAATTACTCCATGTGTTTCTTGTTTTCTCAACAGAATCATTGAGCATCTATCACTGCCCTGTTCATAGACTGACATTACTATAAACAATCACGTTTTGATGTAATGAGGAACTGATGGAGTTTGAAATCCTGGAAACATTTTAGAACACTAAAATGGAGTTCTTTCCATGAGAACTACTTCCCTGCTTCTATAAGTGACTCACTCTCACACTCTTCCTGAATGAACCAGAGATGCCTTTACACCTAATCTTTTTTAGAATTATTTTTTAAAATTAAAATTATTTTTTAAAATTATTTTTATTAAAGAAAAAGGAAAAAATGCAAACTCTCATCATTATTATAGCCATTATCCATCAATTATTATTATATCCATCTCAAAACTGCAATGTACAGCATCCAGAATTGTTTAAAGACAAAAGGTAGAACAAGAAAACCTAGCATCTGTATTTATATATCTATAAATCTGTATCTATTACCAAGTGAGCTTCAACTTCCCATTTTGTGATTTACATTAACTCCTAGTTAAAGCTTAAAAATTTACTAAATATTAAAATATAATCTTAAAAAGAAAATAAAGTTATAGAAAAGCAAATACTACTATAACAGCTGCTTCTACTGTATTAAAAAAGGCAGAAAAATTGAAAAGAAAATGTGTCTCCCTTTTCAATCAGTGGTGTTTTCCTAAATTTCAGTTCTCCTGAAATAACACATGTTCATACTCACACAACACAACAACATCCAAGTAGATTCCATTAGATCCACCCAAAGCTAAACATTGTCCCTACGGCAGAGATTACCTTAATCCATATTAAAATCCTAATAATAAAACAGTTATCGAAATAAGTTTCTAGAGTAATTCTCAAAAACCTGCCGCTGATAATTGCCCCCATCTAATTTCCCAGAGGAGTGTTAAAATTTGCCATTCAGATCTAAATTGTTGGATAGGTTTATCCTTTAGTGATGCTGTAAATTTATCTAATTCTGCCATATTATATAATTTTAACATCCTTTCACTGATTGATGGAATAGAAGCATCTTTCCACCTTCAGGTGAAAACTATTCTTGCAGCATAATTCATATAGAGTAGGACTCTCCAATATTTATTTTTTGCTTGTATTTTGATATCATCCAATATATTCAATAAATAAATCTCTGGTTTCATGGGAAAGCTGGTATTAAAAGTTTTAAAAATCTGATCATGCATAGCTTTCCAATAATTTTTCCCTTCTACACACTGCCAAGAAAGGTGGTAAAAAGAACCAACTTGGTCACATTTCCAACATTTCTTGTTATTACTAATTTTTGATATTTGTACATGAGTCAAATTTTATGGTAGCTTTCCTTTAAATTAACACTCTTCATAAATCTATTATTAAGTTTCCAAGATTTTTCCCACTGACCAAAAGCTATAGAATAACTAATATCTTGTCATCATATTATTTCTGACTATATCTTGCTCTAGCAAATCTTGAATATCATCAGGATTTCTGAGATGGGGGAGAAGGCAACTCTCAAGCAGAGGTCCCTTACCTGGGTGTGCTCTTTCTGTTGTCCGCTACCTAAGTATTACTAGGAATGCTTGTCAAGGATCAGTCCGGGAGAACCATATAGATGTTGAATGATGCCTGACAGCAGCAGAACAACATGTCAGACTTGAGTCAGTGCCAAATCCCTTTGCAAATGAGAAACCCAGTTTAAAGCACGTGGGAAAAGGGACATTCAGATTCTTCTCTCACTGATGTTCCTCTTTGGATACTTCTCTATCCCCGGCTGATTTTTTTTTCCTGCCAGTATGAATCCAAGACAGCACAAGCTTTTCGCTGAGTCTTTAGGAATGTGAGGTTTCCCAGACAGGTAGGTCAGCCAGCTGGTTTAACTAGTTATTGCTGCATGGGCTGTGATCAGAAAGTGACCTGTTGCTTTTTTTCCCCCTTTGTCTATTCTCTTTTTAAAATTTCCTTCTTGTATTTTTGTTGTGGTCTTTTTTGTTCTTTCTTCTTTCTGTTGTTTTGTTTGTTTCTGTTGTTTTGTTTGTTTTGTTTTGTTTATTTTAAAAATAAAATTGCCCATGCAATCTGTTGCCCATGATCATGCACCAGCAGTCGAATGCCTGCCTAGTTTTCTTTCCCTGAAGGCTGTCCATGTACATCCTGGATGTGGTTGCACTAGGAGTGTGGAGAGTCTTGAATTCTATTTTCCATTTCTTCTTTCTGAAGGGCAAATGGCACACCTATGTTAGCTGGATTGCACAGTTTCAAAAGTCACTCTCTCCCCATTCCTAGTCTACCTAAACCACATTCCCACATGTGTATAATGCCAGGTGCAGCGCACTCAGTCATTTCCATCACTCAAGGAGGCTCCTTCCTTTCTTCTAACAGATAAGCTGTTCCTTTAACACTGCCTGTTGAGCAATATCAACAGGTACAGCTTTCTCTATCACTGCATCAATTGAATTCAGGCCTGTAAAGCAGCCAAATCATATCCAAAATTAGGCATGCTGTTAAGCCCATTGAAATCAACCTGCTAACTTGGCACAAAAGAATGCATAGAGGTCCTTTCGGAAGAAGAAGAGAGACAAACTAAAACTCAAATAGTTTCCCATTGCCCCAATACTCGGTATATGATAAACTAACTCAGCAAAACCTTGTAAGTAAGATATTTGGCACAGCGCTTTGTTACTGAAAAGTATAAATAAGTTAGGCATAGTGGCCAATATTTTAACAATCTATACAACAAGTTTTTACTAGCTAGAAAGACTTTTATACATAGAACTGCATGGAATCTACTTGAAGCTAATCCAGTAAAGTTTGCATTCTTCTCTGACACTCCATCTGAACAGTCTGTAATAATTAAATATTGACAACAAGGCGTCAACATTGAGCTTCGCCATCTTTCTTTGCTTACCATCCAGTTTCATTCCCTTTTTTATGTGAACTCACAAGCTTGTTTGCTGTTTTCTGACATTTTGATTGGTCCTAATATACATCCCCCTTAAAATGTTTCAAGTACCCCAGTGCAAACTTTCTCCTTCATAAATCGCAAAGGTTGAACAAAGTAAATACAAAAACATAAGAAACCTTCTGGATTAGTCCAAAAAGGCCTTCCACTGGTTTGGTCCAGTGTATTGTTCACACAGTGGCTAGCCAGCTGAATATGGGAAGTCTGGAAAGCGGGCAGAGGTATAACAACACTTTCCTGTTCCCCCAGGGCCTTATAGTCATAGTGCCTCTGCCACTGGATATAATACATACCCATCATGAAGGGTAGCCATTTATTATATATGTATTCCACTAATACCTCTCACTCCCTTTTGAAGTCACTCAAATTGGCAGCCACCACTATGTCGCAAAGTAGGTGGATTCTACCGTTTAACTGTGAGCTGTGTGAAAGAGTACTTGCTTATATCCATCCTGAATCTCCTATTATGCAGTTTCTGTTGGGAGTGGCAACGTTTGCATGCTTAATTAACTAGCTAGTTAGTTTTCATGTTTATTGTAGGCATAGGGAGATAGCCTAGAGAAAACTTCCTATTTGTTTTGGTCAACACCTCTTCCCCTTGCAAGTACACATTCTTTATTCTTAAAAAGGTTCTCTTGCCATTTACACCACTCTCTTTTGTCTTCACCTTTTGTCCTGAAAGCATGCTCTGAGATCTCCTAACAGGGATTATTTTCAGCAAGCATGTGAGTGCTTAATTGCTTCTCACTTTCTTCAAGAATCGAACCTGTGTAGACTATGCACAAGATTTTGTGAGTAAACTTTTCTTATATATTTTTTTTAACCAAACTGTTTGTGTTTATTTTGAGCTAGGTTAAGTGTGTCTGGGGTGGAGCTGATAAAGTGGGACTGCTAATTTGTTCAGCTTCTAACTGTGCATTACAAAATACTCTGCTGACTGAGAGACTTATTACTAAAAATCTCTCAATTCCCCAACAGTTTAATTTGCCTTTTCCCCCCCTCCAAGTTAAAAAATCTCCAGTGGCTGTAACTCTTTCTCCAGGAGTTGTTCCCTTTTTTGTTGGGTAATATTTGTGTGCTGCCACACAAATGTGGAGAAAACTAGCTTCATTTCCCCTCCTCAGCTGAAAACATTTAGCTGGAAGGAGAGCCAAATCACTAAAGTTCATATCCATTTTGAATGGGAACGAAAAGGACCTTTGAACAGAGAAGTCTACTTTGTTTCACAGCCCAAGAGGAAAAATGGGGGTGGGCATTTCCTCTTAATTTACCAGAGAACGAATTACACCTAAATTCCAGATTATCTGATAGCAAAGAGAGTACTGCCATGTTCAACAGAACATGATGGTCACTGATAGGGCGTCTACATCGGTGCTACTCAAAGGACTTATCCGTGGACTGCACGTTATTGGCGGCTGGACTATGGAAAGTTTCCAGGAAGAAACAGTTGTAGTCAGTGGCCACAAATATGCTGCTGGTCCCTGATACACTGGGGAAAAAACCTGCTGGTTCTTCACATTAGCAAGCTTAAGAAGCATTGGTCTCCATAATTATATAAGCACTCCAAGCAGAGCTTGTTTAAACTTCAGATTTGTTTTAATAAACACACAGCTTTCTTTCCTGTTTGGGCTAAAGAAACATGAGTTCTCACAATACAGCTCTTTGGGCTTGCTAGGTTTTGCTGGTTGTTGTCACCTCCCATTCTTTTGAGAGGGATGTCTGTGGCAGTTTCTTGGATGTGCACAAGGGGTCTTCTATAGGTTTTTTTTTTTAACTGGGACAAGATTTACCGAAGTGGCCATATGGTTTCAAGGGCAACTTTTATCTGCTCTGAATGTACAAAACCCCCCACCATGTTAGAGTCATAGATTTACAGTGCAAAATGTTACTTTGTGGATACCACTATAACTCTTACAAAGTGACACATAAAGGAGAGGAAAAGAGAACATACTGTTCTGAGACAGCTCAGAAATGAAAAGAAATGCATTTGAGAGCAGGGATAAAATTTTGCAGCTAGTGCCAAGAATTGTCAGGAAAGTGTAGGATGTCAAATCGCCCCCTACCCTGAAAATGACAGTGACAAATACTTCAGCCTCCAGATACATCTGTCTCATCTGGAGGAGCCCTTTGATGCAGAATATAAACTGGACAGTTTCTGCAAAAGCTTACAAAACAAAGCCAAAGAGGTCACTGTAGAATAGATGAACAGCATCCATCCATTCCATCTTTTATTCTCCCTGTCTCCATGTCTGATATGCTCCACCTTTCACTTTTAATTCTCCAGCCTGCTTTGTAAGAATAAATCCAGGGAAAATCTGCTATTTCCAAACAGAATAATATATGCAAATAGAATAAGTTCTGTTGTCACCATTGCATAAATCAGAGGTGGGCAAAATGTGAATTGTGAGCAGCATTTTGTTTTGTTTTTTGGTCCAAAATGCCTAAGAATGATCCTTTGGGAATATAGAAGGCATTACCATCATGTTTGGAGCCCACCTGGACTTCCTCCAGTGTCAAAATGAAATTTTGCAAAAAAAAATTGACTCAAAATGTCCTTTGGATGTCCAAAACATGTCTCCATGTTTCCTAAATTTGCTTTGGAAGCATTTGGGAGCTGCTGCTGCTGCTGCTGATGGTGATGGTCACCAATCATATTCAACAAATATAACTCCAGTTTTAATTCAAATTTTCAATTTAAATATAATTCCAGTTTTAATTCAAATTTTATTCAAGAATTTTTGATATTAATATATGTATTTGTTTCCAATATCTTTTAGCTTCAGAACAAAGCTACCAAATGTGAAAGAAGGTTCTTCTATTTTCCTTACATTTCCAACAAATTTCTTCTTTTGTTTCATGTATTTGGGATAACTTCACTGGTATCCTGTACCAACGATATAATATTTTGTAGTAATTCTCCTTCAAACCAATATTTAATGTAAATTTTAAGTCCTGTTTTGGGCCTATTTAACTGTGGATTCTTTTATAATCTCTTGTTTCATAGCATATTCAAGAAGGATTTTATACAGTTAAGATATTGTTTTTGGTTGTTTTTTCATGAAAAAAATGTTTGTTTGTTTGTTTGGTGGGAGCAGGCACAGCCCTCCAAGGTCTCCTGGAGGGCTAATGTGCCTCCCTATCTTCCACAGTTGCTTGTCCCCGGAATAAATTCATCAAGTTGCACATTCTTAGGTTGTAATGTACAAAGCTCTACACCCTAAGTGTGGTTAAAGTAGATTTGACACATATGCTATACATTACAAATACAATACAATGCAAAATGAAGCCAGTGTATGTCTTCAAAATCCAATATCACCACCCATACAATGTCTGCCTTTATCCTGCATTTTTTTTTAATATTTTTATTAACGGTTTAGTTCCGAAAATAAAAAGTCCTCCCTCCTCACTTCCAAGCTTACATTTTCCAGTTGAATCTGCTTATTTCCGTTACATATACAGTTAATTTCCGCTTAATAGAGAAAAGAACAATTACATTATAATTACATTATTTCTTTCTTCATTTCTTATATATTTATATCTTTCTTCAATCTAAAACTCCTTTCCATTCCCTTTCAAAGTTCTGGATAGGTTTGTTCTTCAATGAAAATGCTAATTTTTCTATCTCAACCATATCCAGAACTTTAAGCTTCCATTCTTCTATATCAATATATTTCCTTTCTTTCCAATTTTGTGCATATGTCAACCTTGCTGCAGTTATTAAATATAACAATATTTTCTGATGGCTCCTTATCTCCCTTTGTTGCCCTAACATATTTAACAAGTAAAACTCTGGTTTATTCTGTATTCTTTTGGGGGTAAACTACCACTGTTGATATGTTATATGGGAGACCGCCAACAAATACCAGGTGCTATAAGCTATATTTCAGAAGAAGAAACTAGCAAGCTTCCTCAGAGTATTTCTTGCCTAGCTATGAAGTTCATAAGGCAACTTGAAGGTACATACACTCACCCATGGCATCACAGGACTTATTTCAGGTAAAACATTGTACACCTGCAAATTCTAACTCAGGTCTCTACAAAAAGTACATGGTAACTGCATGGAGATGTTACTTCTTTGGCACTTGCAAACCATTTGAACTACACACCTAAAAATACAGTTACTAGATGAGTAAGCCTCTTTCAACACAGTGGGACTTACTCCTGCGTAAACATGCAGTAGGATTCCTCTATTAGCTAGCTAGCTAGTATTGTTGATTCTGAAATCTGAAAATCCAGCTAGCTAGCTGGATTTTCAGAATCAACAATGCTGAGAGATGGCAACAAGTGTGTTTTTGTTTGAGGAGAAGGCTTTCAAAGCATTTTAATTAGGAAGGTAAAAGAAAGGTTCCTTAATGAATGAAGATTCCTGAATTAAGGAATAGACATTCTCCAACCTTTATACAGCAGTGAATTCAGATTAATTTATGCATTGTACAGGTTTGTGATCTTATCTGTGTTGAAGAGAAACTGGCCATTATCACCATAGAAAAGACAACGCCTTTATTTCATGGCCCAGAGATAGCTGAGACATAACTGCCTCTACAGAAACTTGCAAGCCATGTGAAAGTAATCTAAAATGCTGGAACTCCTGCATTCTTTTGAACTATTCATATATATATACACACACACACACACACACACACACGTACAATACCTAGCACTAATTATGCAAAGCAGTTCTTCCATATATACGTATATTTAACACTTACCGGGGAAGAAGAAAACTGAGAAGAAGACTGTCAGCAAATGCTTCATCCAGCCAGTGCTGGCAGTCTGATATACCAAACTAAATTTTTTCCCCTGTTGTTATTTCCCTCAGGGAATCTGATGATACCTCCCTGTGGACCATATAATTTCGTTCCACACAATGAGGAAACGTAAATCATTTTCTTACTGCATTATCTGTTGATTATAGTAAAACAGACAGTAACCCCATCATTGCTGAGAGGAATGGCCATGCCAGGTGCCTGTTGTTAATGCCTGCACATGCTCTTTCTCTGCTCTAACTGGGTGCTTTGCCCCCCTCTAATGAGTTAACACAAATCAGTAGATCTTTGTGTCCCAATAAACTGAAGGGTAGGAAAAGCCTGTCCTGTGAGCTCAGCAAGGCTGTTTATACAGTTCAAGGCAAAACAAGTCTAGCTTGCTTCCTGTTTGGGCAAATGCTTTTGGAACCGGAGGAGAGATGGAGAAAACTGCAAGTCACCCTTCTGAGTTAAGAATAAGAACTTAAGAAAGGAGAGACCCTTTTGCTTGCATGCAGGTAATCAAAATGAAGCATTTTTTTCAGTGTGTGTCAAAGTGCTCAGGAGTGCTGCATAATTTTCCTGGGCCCCTTGCACAATACATAATTATAGTGCTGTGATTCCACTTTAATTGCCATGGGCATCTTTCTGTGGAATCCTGGGACGGGCAGTTTGGGGAGGGGCATTTCGATTCTCAGTGAGAGAGCCTTTCCAGTGCCTCATCACACTACAAAACCCAGATATACAGCCATGACAGATAATAGTGGATCATGATGCTGTAAGTGTGTAGCAGGAAAGGGCACTTTGGCACACACTCTTTATACATGGGAATATTATTCTCATTTGCAGTCTCCTGGGGGTATCATGATGTCCTAGAATTTCCAGGACTCTCTATTTGAAGCGAGAAGTACCTTCTTTCCCTGTGAAAGTACAGAAGCACTCTAGAAGTAAGATTGGGTAGAAATCATGTGACCCTCTAAGATGTTAGACTGCAACTACCAAAATTCTTCACTATTTTCTATACAGGCTAGAGTGGCTGGCAGGGGCAGCTCAACAGCATCTTGAGGACCACAGAGTTCTCGCTCTAGAGCTAGGAAGCTGTAAAGTTACCTCTGTGCTGGTCGTACATTGAAAGCTACACACCAGCAAAACTGTATTCTGTCAGTAGAGCCATCCCAAGACATTTTTCTGCCCGAGGTAAAATAGAAATTGGTTCTTCCCTCATTGTATACTAGTTCCACTCAAAATAGAGTCCCCTGGACTTGAGCCTGTATTTGAGTGATTGGTTCTGGTCTGTGGCAACCTTCTAGGAAAGAAAGAAAATTGTACATAATGGGCAGATATATTAGTGCCAATATCTGGCATTCTGGAAAACAATAATTGCCAGTTCTATGCATTAGACAGCCCAAGAAGCACTGCTCTATGCCTTGTACTGGCAAACTGAACTCAGTGCTTAGAATATTGGGTTTGAACATCAACACAACAATGCTAAACAATAGATTTTGTCGTCATTAACGCTGATAATTGAAATACTGGTAATTCAAATAGTTAAACTGTAGTTAACTAATTTTTGGTATCAAACTTAGTTTGTGAAACAGACTGTGAGATTTACAAAGAATGACATGGAGGTTGTCACCAATGACACATAGCGACAGTTTTTGGTTACTCTTGCCTCCAATATTTTTTCTTGTTTAAAAAGTTGTTTTTCCCCCAATTTTGATTTCCCCCCTCCTATTGACTACAAAGCCTATAATACAATTGTTGTCTATAAATGGTGGGAGTCCAACATGTCTGTAGTTTGGGAAAGAGCATATTAAAGCATAGGATCTCATGTTATGAACGGTTATGTTTTCCTCATTGATATGGATCTTTTTACCCCTCCCACCCTCACCAATATGTACACTGTTCACTTATCCTTCAAATGCCTTGTTTGTTAAAGATTAGTAAAGAATGGTATTTCAGCTACTGGACTCTGATCTTCCGCAATTACATCAATAAGTGGTTGGCTACCAATGTCATGTAATGAATCAAAGGTAGAGGATGTTTAATCTGAAATGTTTGGATGGTGTATGCAGAACAACTGAACTGCTGCACCCTCTCAATCAAGAAGCGTGGGTTTGCCAAAATCAAACAGCCACCTCTAGACTAACAAAATCCAAAAGCCAATCCACTAAAACAGAGGGCTAATCTCAGTGTTAAGCAGGTCATGCAGCATGGTAGGCCATAATGGTGGAGAGCTAACAAATTCATAATTTAACAAGGCACTTACCTAGTTACTTCCATGCTCTTGTTGAGCTTTATTTCAACATTGATACTGAATTAGGGTCATCCATCACATCTGAGAGTAACAACTGTTTGAGCACAGGGGAGTGCAGACTACATTGCGCGATCACTGTACATTGTCTTCCAAGTGAAGACGACTGAAGAGGAATAGCTGAGAGGCTGAAACTACAACACTGTATCCTAACCCATCAAATGCTACTTTGGCACAAAGCTTACCCTTTCCTCAGGTGATGTCTTGGTTTTACAGGTACCTTCAAGACTTGGTTGGACTCCACTAGCATTTTTAAAATCAAATTTCATTTACCCCAGCCATATTCACAAAAACCATTTACAGTCTAGTGTAGTACTCCACTGAATAAATTTTTCCAGGAAAATCCAGGAAAGGGTTGCTGTAAGTCAGAATTGAGTTGAAGGCATGTAACAAGTTAAGACTGCTTTAGCCATGATTAGGCCACAGGCAGCAAAAAAGCAGGAAACATTAGACTGGGTCATACAAAAGTGTGTTTTCTGCTGTCTTTATGGGTTGGATCTGTAAAACCAAACACTTTCTACCACTGTTCCACCTATTTTAAAAAACAAACACAACAGAGGGATTCATCAGCCATACATCTTAAAAAACTACCATATTCAGGGCACTCCCTGTGAATTTCTACCTCAAAACAGCACTGGGTATTGGAGCGAGAGTCACAAAGTGAGTCATACCGGGAAACAAAGTCCACTAGGTGTACTACAAACATTTTCATGTCAGGAAATTATAACATAAAAAGAGAAAGTTCCATTGGATCAAACTTTAATCAAAAATATTTTTATCCCAACCAGTCCCTCATCTAATAAGAATGGGAGTTGTTGCCTTCCTCTGAAGTAGACTTGAAGGTTACTTCCTGAGTGCATGGGAGCTGCTGTGGCATCAGGCCACTGATGTGGAAGCTTCTCACGAGATCAGGCGAATGACTCCCCATATGTTATGGTCACTGTATGAAAACTGTCATGTGGAATTGTTGCTAGCAGCTTCCACAGGCTGGCTGCATGAAATCCTGAAGCAGCCAAGAGTTTTTCTGAAGGCAGAGGAGAGCCAGAAAAGCTAGAGTGGTAATCAGGAGAGGATAGGGATGAAAACATGTCCACAAATAGAAGTCCTAACAGCAGAAATCCGGCTGCAGTTGGAATGTCTACTTACCTGCAAGTCTCATTGGCTTCAGTGGGGCTTACTGCCAGGTAAGTGAACAGAGGACTGCAGTTTCTGTCCTTCAAAAAGACCTTTGGCATAAGCTGGAGAGCTGCCAGCATGGTGCAGCAGATGTAGCTTGATGGCGCTATACTTGGATTTTATGTGAGTATGGAAAACTCAGGTTGAGAATTCTGTAAAATTATATGGCTGGCTAGTTAACTACAAGTAATTCAAGGACTGTTAGGTTGGTTTACCTTATGAGGACAGGGTTTTACAAAACTAAAAATGTTGCTTTGTCGGTGAAAAAAAAATTCAGGTGTTCAGCTATGGTGCTGGTACACCTGGCTGACACTACCAATCAGAGATTTGAATGAACTTTTCCTTCTGAACAGCATATAGGAAAATTCACCTGTCCTGAATTTTGTGCTGTTCCCTGCCCCTGCTAATTAACGATGAAGGGCAAAGTAGGTAAAGCACACCAGCCAATGAAAATGAAGATAAGCTTTATTACATGTTATTGGGCTGGCAGAGTGGGAACTCCTTTACACAGGCCTGGCACTGAAAAACAGTAGTTCCTTATTTATTTAGGCAAGCACTATTTCACTCCACAAGGGATTTTAGAGGAAGAATTGAGTACAGATGTATTCACATTTTCTACAAATAGTCAACTTGGAGAAGAGCCTGTACTTTAAGGATTGTAGCAACTCTAAGGCCTTCTTCCACCCCCTCTTTCCCTTCTTTAGCTCCCCATCTGGGGCTTTATCACACAAGGCAAGTAAATCAAAAGTACAGCAGGATAACAGCATCTTTAGCTGGGACTTATGACCTTGTTTCCCTTTTATTGTCCTCTTGGTGGGAGACCATTTGGAAAGTGTTTCTTTTACAAAGCAGATCATTGACAGGTTGTGTGCATGTGTGTTAAGAAACACTTTTCAAATGGTCTCCCACCAGAACAGAAGATAAATGACCATGGGATAAATTCCAGATAAAGATGCTATTACCCTGCTCCAACTGCAATTTACCTGCCTCGTGTAATAAAGCCCTAAACCTCTATAGTGGTTTGCATCCAGATCTCCTAATGCAAAAGTGAAGATACCTGAAGGGCTCAAGAACCATTTACTTACAACGGAGGAAATTCAGTGAGAATAGCTCTTTGCTGAGATTTGACAACAAGAGAACTCAACAACTTTACAGCAGAAGGGCCCTGACAGGGAATGTTAAAATCCGGTGAAGCACTTATGTCACAGCTAGCTTCCGCAAGAATTTTTGAACACAAAACTCTTCTCTGTACAAGGTCTGGTTGTACAGCTG
This sequence comes from Iguana delicatissima, assembly GCA_948472985.1. Classification (NCBI taxonomy): domain Eukaryota; kingdom Metazoa; phylum Chordata; class Lepidosauria; order Squamata; family Iguanidae; genus Iguana; species Iguana delicatissima. The sequence continues at coordinate 601,837 of CAOKZL010000063.1, forward strand.
AGATCACAGCAGAAATCAGTGGAGAACCCAGAAGAGCATCTCCCATGCTGCAGATACCCTGTGTTTAACTGCAAAGCTACTCCTTCAATTCAAGGCGTACAAGATGCCAAAACGAACACTTGCCCACCCATGAATGCACATAAACTGAGACAGAGTGATTTGATGTATGTTATCTTTACTTCACAGTCTTAGCAAATCAAAAGACAGACTTACATTCAAATGAACCATTTCACATCCATAATATATTATTAGAACTTCTGCAAAATACATACCTATTTTTAAAATAACAGTTTTTTTACATCACTGTAGTTTAAATAGCAAATCTAGGAAAAAATAACAACAGTGCACAAGGTAGAAAGGGGGTGTGCACCAAAATCAACACCATTGGTCAGCTAGAAAGCATTTGGGGAAGCAAACTAAGTCCTTAGCTGGACCATGCCTATCAGGAAATTGATACTTCTAAGTATTATTAGTACAAGGTTGTTTTAATAGCATCTGCCAGAAAAGGTTCTGCAGAGAAATAAGTGCACTGAATTTGCATCCTGCACAAACTGAAGGTCCTCACCTATTTGGCTGTGACTTGATCCTGCAGCCAAACAATAAAGCAACTGCTACTGAGAATGCAAATAAGTTTTGTTTCAGTAGTTTGCAGAAAACAAACCAGCCTGCACTTCCATCTCATGAAAATTCAAAAGGTCTGTAATTTTAACTCAAAATTAGATGCACAGAGAAGGCAAGGAAGCAAAAATCAAGCACTGCAGAGCATGCAGTTAAGCCATCCCACTTTACCATGGTCTTGGCAACTGATACTATCTGCATCTTTCCTTGGGACATCTCTGCAACAACCACAGAACTTCCTGCTGAGAAGGGCAAAGTCACAATGTAGCCAAAGCTGGAATTAACTACTGTTAATTATACTGTACATTATAATTATATTATACATTATACTGCTTCTGTTGTGCATGGCATTTCACTGATGTTAATTCCATGAGAGCAGGAGTGGGCACTGTGCAGCCCTCCAGATGTTAAGCTGCGGCTCCCAGGACCCTCCCCACTAACTGTGCTGCCTAGAACTGCTGGAATCCACAATCTACAAACATCTGGAAACTCATAAAATTCCCAACCCTTTACTGCAGGTTGGTGCTGTAAACTCCAAGAAGATGCAGGAATCTCCAAGAAGATTTTGCCCTTTGTCTGTTTAGATCTCATCTGAATAATCACCCGTCTGCAAGACAATGCTGACCAAACAGTTGAATGCCATGCAGCAAAAAGGAGAAGTGCCTTTCTTCAGATTATGACATGCTAGCAGTAAAATCCAAGTAATACATTAAAAAAAGAAAAGAAATAAATTAATATATCAACCATCATCTTCCTTAGAAACTCTTTCAGCAGCTAGAATGGGGGTTAGAGAAATCAAGTACCAAGCCAGGTGTGGCACTAAAATGCATCATGGGCCAGATTCATGCAGCCACTGTTTTGCTGTTGTATAAATTAAATTAAAAAGGATGCACAAATGGGCATAAATATTTTAAAATTAATGATGCATACACGCCACTGGATGTGCCTCTTCTGGAAGAAATGGGAGAACATGCCAGTGTCCAAATAAAACCAAACTTCTAAAATCGTGCTATCAGAGTGGTCGGAAGATCAGTGCGTTTCCTTGGTCAAAACATGGCAGGGTTCATGCAATGAAGAACTGATCGGTTGACTGATTGATCACAATGTTGAACATCTTCCAAAGCTTCACCATATGAGTGCTGGATATTAAGGGGTCCACACCTACCAAATTCAACAGCTGTTGATAAGTTTTGGTTTAAGGAGTCTTTGTTTAGGAAGGTATGTTCTCCAAGACACCGCAAAGATGGGATGGGAGAAGAAGAACAAAGCTTTTCCTTCATTTTTATCATTGACATGAAGAATGAATCATACAGAAAAGAACAATATATTCTTAGGTGTAGGTGTACATGATAATCCAGGAAAATGTTAGAAGCTTTCCTAAGGAAACACGTATTTACCACTGCTGCTTGTGGGAGTTACGTGCACTGGAGGGAGACTAGACAGTCCTTATCATTGTCATATCCCTAATCAATATTGAACCAAATGGAAATAAGGAAGCAATGTGTAGTGACTGTCTATTGAGTTTTCTTATCCTCTGGAGGAAAATAGGGAGGGGGAGGTGGCTGATCCTAAAATGAGAAACAGAGAGAGAAAGCGAGTAACCATTTTAGATAGACAAATTTCAGCTGCAGGATTAACCAAGGTTGCTACATCAAATCCACTACAGTAAGTATGCGAACATTAACCAAACCATGAAGTGCAAAACAATCTTTAAACTCTTCTAAGGGTTGTGTCCTCTCTACTCAACTAGGCCCTTCAGATTGGTTCTAAAGCTGGAATCTGGAAGCCAAGGTTCTGCTCTATTATGAACTCACCAGGGTCTCCTTAGTTAAATCATTATTTGTAAATGGGGATTACCTACCTCACAGTGAATGCTGCGATGGTGTTCAGTAGCTTTGTCCATCAGAAAGCATTGTTTCAGTTAATATTAAATCATGCTTCTGAGCTTACACCAAAGGTTTTCTTCTTTTTTTTGTCATCAGGACTTATTTTACAAACTGAAGTTCTCATACTATAGGCACTGTTCATTGGCTACACTCACAGCAATATGGCTTACTTGCTAGCATTAGTCTTGTAGTTGAGGTGTAACACGTGGATGTGAGAGATGGGTGACAGCATGTTGGAAGAGCACGCTGGAAGACCATGTACACCTTATTCCCTTAATTTATAAGACAGCAATGACCAAGGAACCAGGGACAGGATCTGAGGGCATATGATGCTGCCATCTTCCTGACACAAAGAAGCTCTGGGTCTAGTCACTGCCTGAGTGGGAGGTCACTTGTGAATGCCATGCAAGTTACCTTCAATACTATAATATGAAAAAGGTACACTATAAATACACTACCATTGGCATGTAGACATTATGAGGGTTGCCAGGGTTGTAATAAGCACTTGCAGCAGCTTCTGCAGCCTTGGCTTCAGCTGTCGGGGAAAAAATATATTGTATGTTAAATAGGAGCTGTTTTTGGGACTGCAGCACATTGGTGGGATAAGTTCAAAGGGAAAAGTGGAGGGATGGAAGAGCAACTTCAGTCTTCAGATTAAAAGAATGGACCGGTACGAACACAACATATTACAATCCTTTGTCAATTACACCTGGAACAAATTGTGGATCAGAATGCACTCTATCAGCCCCTCTCCTTATGTGCTTCAGGGGCTTGGCTCTTTGAACCACCTTTCCATTATGTCTGATAGGTAGTTTAATATTGTTTTTCTAATCAGTAATGTAAAAACTGGACCTATCTTTTCTAGGTGTCTATGACAAACTATGCTGTACTCAGAACTTATCAGACATAATAAGGAGGTTTCTGCAAAAGCTTTTTTTCCCTCTTTAGCATGTTTTAAGATTTGCTTCTCTAACACTTTTAGAGAGGTTTGGTGGGACAGCCTGGAAAAAATGCACCACATATGGATATACACAGATATATCATTGTTCCACAGTTCCTTCTAAAAGCTAGCAGCTTTCTCAAGGATGCTTCTGCTCCTTCTCTATGAACCACTCAAATGACACAGTTTTTCTAAGTTTCTTGTTGAAGGGGTTAAATCCTCTGAGACAAGGATTACCCTAGGAATATAATGGTAGGCCTCACACCTCTTAATCTAGAACTAGTTAATATCTTACATGCAACTGCTGCTGCTTCCCTCTCCCATCAAAATACAAAGCTTCCTTGGCCATTCAAGTTATTTTGGCACCTGAAGCGGACTGTCTGTCTTTATTTAGCATTTTTCCAAAAGAAACCCAAAAACACTACAAATACATAAATGAATACATAAAAGAGAAAGAAACAATACCCAAGAAAACATTACATCATATGAATTAAAAGTTACAGAATAAAAGAAAGGAAGAGAAAGAAAGAAAGAAAGAAAGAAAGAAAGAAAGAAAGAAAGAAAGAAAGAAAGAAAGAAAGAAAGAAGTATCAATTTCCACCCTCCTGTGGGCAGATTATAACATACCAACTGATTCAAACCCCTCAAAAAAGAATATCCAACCTTTTTCTTATTCTTCCTCCTCCCCCAATATGAACTTCCTTCTTCTTGTTAACATACCAAGCACAGTGTCATCACATTTCTTCTGTTACATTCTATTACAGTTTACTTGCACAGTAAATGACATTACACTGGGAGAGGGAAGGAGCAACAGATGATTTAATATGGAACCTCAACAGTACCATTTTTAGAAACCTGTCTTCTGGGCTGAAACTGCACTACTGTGTTATGAGTTTCCAGAACACAGGTGTCCCTCTCATGGGTGTTAATAAGAAGCTAAATAATTACTGTCAAGATCTGCTGAAAACAGAATAGGCCTGAAGGCCCTATGTGGTTCTAGCGTGTTTCAGAGTATTTGAGATCTGTCCCTCTGGCCTCACCCCATTACCTGCTGGAGTAGAGGGAAGGTCTGGGCCAGCAGCAGGTGGCTCCATGGGTCCAGGATAGGGAGGCGGAGGAAGATGCATGTATCCCGCATCTCCGTCCACTGGTGGGCCAGGATACATTTCAGCTACAATGGAGAATGACAGAATGAAATACAGGAAAAACACCTGCTTAAGCCTGACCCTTCTAACATATCACCTATCAGTCCTCAAGCTGATATGGTAGATTTTTTAAAAAAACATGTTATTTTATTGAATAGGGCCTTCTCCCTTTTGCCCGCCCCCCAACTTAGGCAGCATATTTTGAGGATTAGAGAGGGAAGGGCAAATTTACCCCCTCCTGGTTCTACTGGCAGAAGCAGCTGCATCACAAGAAAAACTTAACTGGATTCATCCAGGAAATTTTGAGATAATTAATGCATCAAACTGAACCCTTGCATCAAGTATAGTGTTATGTTGTTTCTGGAAAGTTAAGAGGCCAAATTCAAACCTACTTCAGACCATGCTAACTACCTCTGCCTCTACCAGATCAGCTTCCAGCTGATTTCATGGCAATAGAAAAACTAATCAATGTGGAAGGATACATACTGAAGGGTACTGGAAAAAAGAATGAACTGTCAATCATGTGCTATTCTGAAGGAACTCCATAGTTATTAAAAGTAAAAACCAGCTGATATTTAAAAAGGGAGTTGTGAGTTTGTTGACATCTGAAAGTGACCCACTATCACAACAAAGCAAGTGAATTTTTTTTCTTAATTTTATCTCATATTTTAAAATTAAAGATGAATTTCAGGCTTCTCCTGTCCACTTCCATGACTCACCAGAAGGCGGTGAGGGGTAAGGGTATCCTGAAGGAGGGGCAGGGTACATCCCATTGGCAGCAAGTGGTGGGAAAGTATAGCCCCCATTTGGCATGTATGAGTAACCATAGGCTCCATTGGGGACCTCGCCCCGTGAAGCTGTAAAACAAAGGGTCATCAAATTCTGTCAAGCTAGCCAGAACCATTTCAAGAACACAACAGTCAGAACCACAACAGCACGGGAACTCTGACAGACTTGAAACCCCCTGCTGTAATAAAATCAAGCAAATCTGCAGCTGGTGAGATGAATAACTGAAGGGTTCACCATATCTTATAACACTACCATGCAACGTTAATTGGTTCCAAGTGTTTCCCATACACTGATCAGAGTTGGCAGAAGCACTGCGGGGCCTGGTGGAGTGGGAAAAGGCCTGGTGCAGGAATGATGGAAAAAGCTTTTAGTTGCATAGTATATCTGGCTTGGTATCTAATTCTCTCTGCAACTCACTGGCTGGGAATGAAATAAGAATGTAGAGAGACAGTATGAACAACTATGTGAAGCCCAGTGCTAGATATAAGCTGGGGAAGGAGATATAAGCAACTGCAAATGCTGCAAGTTGTTGGATCACATGACTATTAGCTCCTTGCAAGAGGTGAAAGGGAGCCAAAGGGCTTCCTGAAGTGATGTGGTCAGTCAGTAAAGATGATGAAAAGAATGGCTGTAGTGTATATAGGGGACTTTGGAGGATAAAGGGCTGTCCTTTGAAGGGCTAATGGTATATAGAACAATGTGTCATTAACAGAACAAGTATGTTTAGAATTCTTGGCCAGCTGGGAATGCACCTGGTGCACCCCTCTACTGGCCACAGATAACAGAGTGACCTTAAAATGTGGAATAGCAAGAAACTGCAACTGAAGCTAATTAAAAGCTATTGCTTAACCAAGTAATTCCACTCTGGGTTTCATACCTACCTAAGATTCTAGTATCAGAAGACAACATTAATTACTAAAAATTATTCAATTGCTCTTTACTACAGGCACTTAAAATTCTTTAATACCTTAAGTCACCTAGATAGTACATCCTCCTTACCCACAAAGTACTTTCAGACCTAAATCTATCCTTGATTGAATTAGCTTCTTTATGAAAAACAGTCAGCACCTTGAGATGCTACTTGTAGCATGCGCTGCCCAAATTCAATGGCACCTCCAGCTGAGAATGTCATTTTGAAAGTTGCAGATCCTTCCCAACCTCCTAGAAAGAAAATAAAAGACACATAAGTGAGCTGATCTATTATTAGACTTCCCTATAAGGCAGTTGCTGAGTTCCACAAACTGTACTTCAAGGCTGTGATGTATGAAAGCACCTTTGGAAAACTAAGAACTGTCCCCTAACCCTAACCACCTTAAAAAAAACACAACCACAATGGCCATAGTCATCAATATAGTTTGTAATACAAGAAACAGAGATGCTTAATTCAAACCACCCCTAAAATCTAGCTAATTCAAATGATTACTAATAAATGCCAGTGAACTGAATAAAGTGAAATAACAGAACTGCAGAAATAGGAACATAATGCTTCTCCAAGTTAAAAATAACACTCTGAGTAAAAGTAAAAAAAAGGGCATAGTGAAGTCACAATAAAAAACTTGCATATATTTGAATATACATAATAGCGGATAACAGTGCATCATATAGCCATGGGAAAAATAAAAAAAAAGTTTATTGTGAAAGATGGGTAAATGTGGCATCTCCTTTCTGCATCAGCAGTCATTTTTAAAAGCAGGTTTCTAGATCTCATCCAAAGGTAGAGGCCAAGCTTCTGCATCATGCACAGTTCTGTATAACACCCAGCAATGTTTGCTGATCACTTCTCATTCACTCAGATTCTGACATACCTATTCTCTACCAACACCTATTTTAAAATCTGTGTAATTTGTATAAAATCAGAACAAAAATTTTCTAGAAGCAAAATGTGACTAGCCTTTGCTTTATCTTAGTTCCTTTAAAAATGGGGTAAAAAGATTTTGATTCCCTAAGACAATGGCTAACAGCCAACCAAGGACAGTAAATTCTGTTTGCCAACCTCTGGCAGACTATAATATCAAGAAGATTTGATTTGCTCTGAGTCAGCAAAGGCAAATTCAATTTTGCTAAAAAGTCTCAGCAACGCCCTTTGCAAGTTAGCCATCAGTTTAAAAGGACAATCAATTTGAAATGGAATTAAATGGGAAGTATTCCTACAATGTAGCTTAAGGAAACAGGAACGGGTTAGAGAAACAGCATTATTGGTTACAACAGCCTGTCCTCTATGTCAACAATGTGTTTGGTAACACTCACAACAGCCTGTCCTCTGTGTTAATGCAGAAAGAACAGTACGTGTAGACACAAATTGTCCATTAATCTGAGACATGAGCCTGTCCAGGGACAATCATATGCCCATAGAAAAAACTATTATTGGGGGATTCAAACCAGTTCTGCAACATATCTAAAACTATAAGCGCTTCTCAGCGCCAGAACTGCTCAATTTGACGCTTGAGGCACAGAAGATCTTGACCTGCTGCTCAGTGCCTCTTAGGAAACTGGCTAATCCTACCAACTAATAAGGATTTTAAAAGGTAATATTGCCAGATGGCCACACTATTTGGCTGGCTTTCATAGCCAAACAAAAAAAATGAGATTGCCAGACTCCCATCCCTATCCCTCTGTTGGCAGGTGATGGGAGAATCTCCTTGGTTGATGACTGATGGAGGTGCTTAGGGTGAATAATGAATGAATAATGATGAATAATGGCAAAGGAACAGAAATAAAGAGGATTCTAGTTTGGCCCTGTGCGTCCAAAGTATTCCAGAGATTTTGGCTATGCAGCTGCTAAATATCAGCCTTGTTCTGAAGCACAGTGTTGTTGATGGTGCAGGGACTGCTGTGCATTTATCAGGACAATTCCTTCCCACTTCTACAAATTTATGCTGGAGGGGAAGACTGGTTGTTTTTCATACTCACCAGAGGGTGGTAGTACACTTGCCATGGAAGGGCACCATGGTCTAGCTTTTCTTCCTTTCAAGAAGGAAGCTGGAGGAAAGCCTAAGCCATTTGATTCTTTAAAAAGTCTACACCAAACAGAAGGCCTTTTATGTACTGTTTAGCATGCATAAAATTGCCCAAGCAACCAGTCTGATTTCAAGATACACAGCTACTGAAACAAAGTGTCTGTGATACCTCAAAGACTAAGGCCATTTTCATACCACACTGTTATATGCTCTTATTCCACTTTTAATATCCTGTGGAATCCTGGGCTTTGCAGTTTAGGGAGGGGAGAGCTCTCAACCAGAGAGCTCTTTGTCCTCAGTTAACTACAAACTCCAGAACTCCACAGGATGTTGAAAGTGGAATAATAGCATTATAACAGTATAGTGTCGAAAGGCCCTTAGTAGTTACTGTGGAATAGGCTGCAGTCCACAAAAGCTTCTGTTAAATAAAACAGTTTTTAAGATGTCCCTAGATTCACCGTGTAGCTTATTACAGCAGCTACTTTAACTGAACAATGTAGGCTTCTACCTGCTATAGAACTGTAATGTACCTCTTGACCCACCTACAAGAAGCACAAGTCCTAGTTACTAATAAATGCTTGGCCCTCTGGGCATCTTCTAGGCATATATACACTTTTCTGCCCATCATCTCTTCAGTCATTGCTTTAATTAAAGAATGGTGAAGTATAAGAGATGTGTATGCCTATGTGGGACACAATGAAGTCAAAGCTAAATTAAAGAGTTCTGGTACATGAGTGAGGATGATCAGTCACCTCCAAAAGCAGCTGGCTTCCCCTCAATAATCCTACAATATTAGCAGAATGAGAATGGAAATCTGAAGTAAACCAATATGTAATAACCCTTTTCCAGGCAATCTCTTTTCTTTTTAAGGTATTTAAAAATGATATAAGTTAAGGAAGGATGGGAGACTGCTAAAATACTGTCTCAAAATAATTCATGCATCACAAAAGCAAACACTGTCCAAGTGCTTTCCAGTCAATTAACTCAAAAGTTTGCAATGAAGGAGAGCTAAGAAGCTAATAAAAGAAAAATAAGCTTATAGGCAAGATAAAGCTTTAGTTACAGCTCTATGACCTTTCTTGGCTCTTCTAGAATATGAATTGCTGTTTGGTAAAAGCCATTTAAAGATGTTAAATGGATGAAATCATTTGGCCAATTTAAGTTTAGTATCTGGAATGGAGAAGATGAGATCAATTTTTTCCTGATATATTGCTTCCTTTCAATTGCAAATATAAACAAAGAATGAGGCAGAAGTTTGAGTCTTGCTATGTAAATGAAGTGTTTTGATACACTGCATGAGGTACCTTTCTTCTGATATCTTAGGGTAACTCAGAAAGACAGCAAGCAATTATGCAAAGAAAATCTCAACCCTCCACAAGGAGCTGTACAACTGAAAACAAATGCAGTATCTGGGCCTTCACAAACTAGAATTTTTGGCAAGGACTGGGGTAAAGAAAAATAAGAACAGAAAAAAAAAGAAATTAGTGGACAATGTATGTCAATCACCAGCCATCTTTTGGTATGGGAGTAGTATCAGGAAAAACAAGAAAGCTAATGTTGAGATTAGGAGCAAACATGAAGGAAAAGAAACCATGCAAGGTCAAAAAGAAGCTCTTTACTAATAGACATGCACAAAGACTACTCCTAGTTTAATCTTTTAACAGACATTATTCCTATCTCCTTGTTTTTTAACATTGGCCTTCTCTCAAACCACAAGGCATGGGGTGGGCTTTTCAATGGCATGATGCAACTGCCAAATAATTAGCCTAAACAAGGGCAGAAACAGGCATTTCCCAGTTTGCATTCTATGTTAGCAACTAGTACTAGCAGTGAATCAAATTATTCACTCTCAGAATACTTCAAGTTGGGGACAGGAGATGAATTTACTGAACTTGGTTCAAGATGGACAAATATTACTTTGGGATGTGAGTATGAACATGCATGATTACTTTAAGACAGGGGTCTGCAAACTGTGGCCCACGGCTGCACATAGTTCCCAGGACCCTCACTGTGGCCCACGGGAATTTGCTTGTGAAATATGTTTGGCCTCAAATAGCCAATGGTCTCCCAAGCATAAGTGGTACATTGTTTTATCAAGTCAGGTTTAGATACATCCATAGCTAAAAATTAAGCCTCCATGTTTTGAAGCAGAATTATCACATTCTGGAGTATGTGACTCTCCATGGTTAGAAACCGCTGCTGGATTAAATGGACTTTTGACTGGATTTTGCACTGCATCTTTTTCCTGCTTTTAAAGCAAATGGTCTGTGATTGTTGGTCAGTGAAGACTGTTCTGTTATTCACAAGAACCCAAAGTCCATGCCATTTCCAGGTTATTCACTTTGTGGTGCATTCACAAAACAATAAATCAAATACAATGGCTTTGCTATGGTACATACCTCCTGCCTCTGCTTTCACTACACCTTTGATGTAATTTGCTCCAAAAACAGGCTGCTTAATCTCACAATCTTTCATCAAATAAAAGGGCATCATGAAAGACTGCATTGGATCTTTTCCTTTAGACACAAAGATAATCTGCAGGCAAGAAGAATAAAGCTCTTTAACAATGAACACAGATAAAAGAAAACGTTGGAGCTTATTATTGCAGGCTAGAATCTGGAAAGTAAAATGGCCTTGTGAAGCTTAAGTTTCTGCAGGTCACATATTCAGTGGGAACAAAACGTTAATTCAGCATATATGCACCTTAGCTGGTACTATTGTCTACCTATTCAGGTTAAATGATACCCAAGAAAAATAAGCCATAGTATCTATAAGTTATTAAAAGCCATTTAACCATTCCATCTTCTATCCAGCTAGTCCTGACCTCTCCCCATCAATATAACTCCTCTTTTACATGGATCCAAAATTAAGGCTACTCCTATTAGCCAGCTGGGACTCACAGCCTCAATTCTACATGAAGCTTCAGTGGAAAGGCAAGCTGGAAGATCACATGGCCTGTTCCTAGACCACAGACCTTCACTCACTACCACCAATTCCCTTTAGGGTATATGCTATATGACTCCAAAATGATGAGCAGGGAGGTGGAAAAGACAGGAAGATACTACCAGGACAGTCATCAAAATCTCACCCTACTGTTCTGGAAGATTTTGTAGATCAATCTGTATTATCTCTCTTCTGATTTTCAACTCACCACACCCATCACTATACAGTTATATGCAAAAATAAGCCACATTTACATCACATATGAAGTGCAACCATGCCACTACTATAAGGTTAAGCCAGAATAGAGGCTGTAGAAAGAAGTGTGTTTGAACTTCTGTCTCTTCATGCTAGAATTACAGCTGAGATCCTCTTTCCTGCTTACATGAACATCATGTTCCAGTGGCTGTCATGAGGGGAGGGATAGTAAAACAGTGCAAGTATAACTATACCTCTTTGCACTGCAGGTGAACAGAAAACAGCTAGCATAAGGGGGTAGTGGGTACCTCCTCAAGCAAGCATGTAAGAAGCCAGCATACTGAGGAGTTATGCTGGTGTAATGACCTGCACAGAATTAAGTACATGCTTGCCTACTTACTCGATATGGGGTCATGAATACACTGCCTTTCTTGGTCCCCTTGAAAGCATCTGGCATGTGTTCCATATCGTGGAATGTAACTTCAATGTGATCGTAAGTCATCAGGATGCTACATACAAACAGAAGACAATAATTTATATTCCAGGCACATACCATAGTGTTTTGAACATCTCTCATCACCACACTTTAGATTACCAAGTGCCCTCCATATATAATATACCCACATTGTGAAGTATACAGTGATTGCATTTTTAGATAGCAGCAACCTGATGAGTTGAAAAAAGCTGGATGGAAGTCATCACAGAAACACAAAATTCTATCAAGAGATGCAGTAATACCAAAGCCAGTATTCTGTGTGTACCTAGAACTAATCAGCCTGCATGAGGCCACATTCAATATAGGAGCAAAATTCTAGAAGCCACCACAGCTCTGTAAATGAATTCCACATAGCACATTTTGGGGACCGTGCTTGCTATTCTAGGGCATCTAAAATAAACACACGACTCTTTTCAGCTCCCATGAGTCCTCTGTTCACATGGCTGACAGGAACTACTACTGTGATTATTTGGTCCTGAAAGAAAACGATCCCACTGGTATTTTCAAGGGAGAACTCACTGGACCTTTATTTATTAGATTTTTATTCCACCTCTGTCACAAAAAATGAGACCCAAGGAGGCTCACAATCAGATTGAGCAAAAGTGTACTTAAAATGCTAAACAATTTTAAATATTAAATACATCAATAATGATACAGCACCTTCAGCAACTGGACAGTTGTTAAATGTCTGACCTGAAAAAGTATATCCTTTCTGACAGAAAGACAAGAGGTAGAAAGCCAGTATAATCTACCCTGGAATGGAGTTCCAGAGCCTGAGAATATTCACCAAGAAAGCCCAGTTTCATATCTGAAACCAAGCTTGCCCGTCAGAATGGCAGGACCAAAAGGAAGTTCTCACCTGAAGTTTTCAAAGCTTGCTCAGCTCATACAGGAGAACACAATCATTCAAAAAGCCTGCATCCATTTCAAACAGGCCTTTACAGACGATGAGCAGGACTCTGAACTGTGTTCAGAAACAGACCTTCTAACAAGGTCCTGGGCAGGTGATTTTTGAGCATCAGCTCTTGCAAATGTGCTCCAGTTCCACTTTGCCACCCTTACCTCCAGTAGATTTACAGTCTGCAACAAACTGTCAATTGTTTCTAGTTTTCCCTTAGGCAGACATAACACAGAGACATACAGGAAATCTGTAATAATATATTAGTGTGTATGTGCTGCCATCTCCAGGGTATAGTATTTTTTTACTCCCCCCGTTTGCCTTGTGCCAAGTAGCTGCTCCCCTGCAGCACTTTGCTACAAGCAAGACAGGAGTTGGAGTTGAGGGAATAGGAAAATATGGATGAGGAGAGCATGAGGTGGTGAGGATGGTGGAATAATCCCAGAAAACCGCAACGCTGCATGGTAGTAAGATGGCATCTGTGGGAGTTCTGACTCCTAGCTTCACTTAACAGTTGCAATCTCTTTTTAGTGTGCCTCATCCATTTAAATTACAGGCTTTCCACAGCACAGACTCTCTATTACAGAAATAATGTGTACAGAACTAATTTTTATGGTTCTCTCCCTCTTCTGTTTATGCAAACTGGCATTAGCAAAAATAGTACTGGGACTTAAATTCCCACAGTATTAATTAAATGCACATTTGATGCTTCCAGAAGACCAGCAAAGGCTGGTGAAATCTTATACGGAAAGTAACCTTGAAAGTGTGAAATCCTATATGGAAGTGTAACCAAGAAACTTAAGATACAAAAGCACATGAGAGTGTATGAGTATATATCAGAAACTGGGATCTTTCTGACATATGCTCACACGCTCTCATGTGCTGTTCTCCATATCCTGGTTATGCCACCTCATCATCCTTCATTTACTATCAGGCTGTAAACGCCTGTTTTTGCTCTGATCTGTTGTCCGCACTGACTTACCTATTTCTCCTCAACTATCCCCTCATTTGCTTCTGCTAGCATCCTATGGCATGCAACCCCTTCTAAGGGTGACTTTATGGTAACCATCGTGTTTCTCCATTCTATGTTGGGTTTAATTTTACAGAAATCTTGCATCTACCGACTTGTCCACTACCTGGATTTTCAGTGTTGGGTACCGGAAGGAGACATTTCCTAGAAATAATCAACTGCTGGAGATAGTACTTATAGCTGGAAATGGGAGGGAAGATATGACAGTGAAAGCAAACCAAAAATGTTTGCAAAAAATTAAAACAGAATGCAAAATGTGTGAAACCTTTGATTTTGTTAAAAGTTCTTCTCCCTCTCAAAACGCTAATCTGAGGACACTCAGGACAGACAAAAGGAAATACTATTTTATTGCATACATGTAATTCATAGAATTCATTGCCACAGATCTTTGGGAGTAAGCTGCATCCAAAAACATTTCAGATAAATCAACAAGGAACAAAAATGTCCAATAAGCACAACAACTGAGAACTGTAATCTCCATGACCAGAGACAAGTTGCCTCCAAGTTCCAAACGATTAGTTGTTTTGGTGGGGAAAAAAGCCGCAAAACAAACAAAAGCTTGTAGTACTTTAAAGTCTATTGCTCTGCAAGGTTTTGTGGACTAGGTTTCACTGTCTGATAACATCAAATATAATTCTCTGTTGGAAGAAAAAAACTATGGAGTTCTTAAACAGCAACAAAGTAAAGAATAAAGCCTGAAACATGACACTTTATACAGAGCTGCTGAGACAGATTTTTGCGCTTCCAGCACTTGCAAATGCAAGCCTTTTCTTCAGGTGATTGGGCAGCAATAAAGGTGCCATCAAATTTAACTCGGCCACAGCACATACTACGATTATCGCTGTGTATCTGTCTGACTATTGCAGATGCAGCGAAAGAGACCCATGGAGTCTGGTCTAAGGCCCTTTCTGCACTACACTGTTACAGTGCTGCCATTCCACTTTCAACATCCTGCGGAATTCTGGAGTTTGTAGTTACTGAGGCCAAAGAGCTCTCTGGCTGAGAATTCTCCCTTAATGCCTCCCACAACTGATGTCGAAAGCGGAATAACAGCACCACGACCGTGTCCTGCAGAACTGGGCTCAGTTTCCCAGGGGTGGGGCTTCCACGTCAGTCCCCCGGCAGCTCCTCCAAGCACACCGGTGGGCGTGGGGCGGGAGGGAAGGCGGAAGGCAAGCCAGAGGGGCTAAACATAGAGTCATGGAAATGTAGAGTTGGAAGAGACCCCAGGGGCCATCCGGTCCAACCCCCTGCCGTGCAGGAACACCCTCAAAGCACTCCCGACAGGTGGCCATCCAGCCTCTGCTTAAAAACCTCCAAAGGAGGAGACTCCTCTACACTCCGAGGTAGCATATTCCACTGCCGGACAGCCCTGACCGTCGGGAAGGTCTTCCTGAGGTTCAGGTGGAATCTCCTTTCCTGCAGCTTGAATCCATTGCTCCTTGTCCTGGTCTCTGGAGCGGCAGAAAACAAGCCCTCTCCCTTCTCTACATGGCATCCCTTCAGATATTTAAACATGGCTATCATAACATAGGGAAGTAAACATCCTCCCGCTGCCCGGAGAGGAGGGCCATACACCGGGAGGAGGAGGAGGAGGAGGAGGAGGAGGCAGCGGCTCAGCTGACGCAGTACGAGAGCTGACCCAGGAAAACAACACGAGGAAGAGGGAAACAATGCAAACCACGGGCACGGGCACGGGCCGGGCCCCGATACCTTTCGCTGTTATTGACGATAACGCCGCCGCCCTCCGAGTGGTTCCTGTTCAACGCCATGACGCCGGAGGACGCCGAGCCCTCTCCCCACCGGCCGGACTGAGGCGAGCCAAACCGCCAAGCCGACGCGACGCAGGCCTGCCAAGGACTTCCGGCGTAGGGGCGCTCCAGGGCAACGCAGGGGCCGGAAGAGGCTGAGTGGGGAGCCAGGCATTGTGGGGAAAGTAGTTCATTGGCAGTAAAAGGAAGCCTCCGTTTTCGACGCCGCCGCATCGGCGTGATGCATCTTGGGGATTGTAGGAAGGCGGCGGCGGCGGCGGCGGCGGCGGGTTTCTATACGAACGCATGGTAACAGGCGAGTGAACTTCTGGGGACGGCTAGTTACATTAGTTCGTTGCAGTGGGGAAAAAAGAGTATCGTGGCACATTAAGGATGTGTAAGTTTTGTTAGAAATGAGCGTTCGTTCAGGGACTACAGCCCATTTTATCCAAGTTGTGTTCTGTATACACAGACGTACATATAAACTCTGTGTGAGAGAGAGAGAGAGACTGTGAAAGCAACGAGCTACAAGTAACTAGTTACTGGTAGTTAATTCTTTTCCTCAGTAACTTCGTAACTACCTTATGCTTGTGGCTTAATAAGGGATACTGTTATTTCTCTTGCAGTTATTATTGATAATAATGATGGATGTGGGCTCTCTAAATATGGTAGGAGCAATATTACATAACTGCTGGCTATTCTTGCAACTGAATGAAAAAAGTGTGCTTAAAGTAACTAAAACAATTTCAATTACTTCTGAAAAAAGTGAGCATTACTTGTGGAAAATTGCAGCTGTAACTTAAATTAGTTGTTTGCTACCTGGAACTATAACTGATTACTTATCAAAAGGGTTTTTTTTTTTCATTCTGAAATATGGGAAAAGAAATATGGGAAATGACTTAAGTGCAGTGACTATTGTCTATCGTGTGTGCATATGTGCACTCAAGTTGCCTGTAGCCCTATGGCAACCCCATGAATTTCACAAAGAGCTTTTTGGGGCAAGGAATGTTCCTGGGTGGCTTGGTCAGCTCCTTCTATGCTAAAATTAAATATATCCTAAATACACAGTATGTTCTGATCCATGAAACCTCATGGCATAATGAACACAAGGGTGTAACAAGCCATAAGACTTACCTTTTTTGCATTCTGTGATTTTTTTTTAATTCTGGATTTAATTATTTTATGGTCTGTATTGGTTGTAATGGATATTACATCAGTTACCAAAAGTGTAGTGATCAGCTCTATTGCATTTGGCTCTCTCCTACTCCTTCTACTTCTGCCCCTAAGTTCTGCCTTGAGGACACCACTGGCTTACTGTAACAAATGAAAACAGCTACACTTCTGGAATTTGCAAAGGCTTTTTGCCCCCAGCTTGCACAAAGTCTAGAATGCCAGATCAGGACATGGATGATCCATTCAGGGAAAAGCTGGATGTCTTAGAGCAAATCAAGCTTGAACTCTCCTGAGAAGCCAAGGTAACTAAACTGAGACCATTGTGTTTGGATATATCGTGACACACTAGATATATTTCGATATATGATGACTCACCAGAAAAGACAGTAATGCTTGGTAAGGTCGGAGGCAATAGGACAAGACTGCATAACAGATGGAGATCAAGGAAGCCACGTCCCTGAATCTGCAGGACCTGAGCAAGGCTCTTGATGAGAGGGTGTCTTCAAGGTCTCTCACTTATAGCGTCACCATAAGTTGAAGTTGACAACAGTTAACAACTTCATTACAGAACCTTACAGAACTTTAAAGCTGATAATGAAGACACTGAAATAGGTAAAGATTCATTATACTTTGACTCGGTCATTAATCAGAACGGAAACTGTAGTCAAGAAATCAGAAAAAGGCTAGGACTTGGAAGGACAGCTTTGAAATAAATTAGGCAAGATCCTCAGTGCAAAAATACATAATTGAATGCCAAAGTCAGGATTGCCCATGGCACTGTATTCCCAGTGAATGGTGAAAAACAGTGGGCGAAAACTGATAGGAGGAGAATCAACTCATTTGAAATGTGGTGCTGGAAGAGAGTTCTGTGGATACTGTGCATACCCAAAAAGATAAATAATTGAGTCCTAAATCAAGCCTGAACTCTCTCTAGAAGCAGAGATGACTAAACTGAGACTTTGGACACATCATGAGAAGGCATGACTCATTAAAAAAAAACAATAATGCTTAGTAAGACAGAATGTAGTAGGGAAAGAAGGCTGCATTAAAGTGGACAAATGCCATCAAGGAAGCTATAGCCCTAAATTTGCAAGACCCAAGCAGGTCTGTTGATAACAACTTGGAAGCAACTTGGAAGTTTCATTAATGGAGTCGCTCTACATTGAAATGAGCAATTTCACCTCCTCTTTTGTAGCACTCACAGGAGTTTTGTTGTCTTTAGTGACACTGTCCACAGCAGCTCTTGAATTTCATTCATTAGCAGGAGGGTAATTTCCCAGACTGCTCCTTTTAAAATCAAGATTCAGTTATATTTTTGAAATGAGAGCCAGCGTGGTGTAGTAGTTTGAACACTACAATATTAAGAGTGCTTTAGTCCACTTTCAGCATCCTGTGGAATCCTGGGGTTTGTAGTTTAGCGAGGGACATGTAGAATTCTCAGCCAGAGAGTTCTTTGGCGTCAGTAAACTACAAGCCCCAGAATTCCACAGGATGTTGAAAGTGGACTAAAGCACTCTTAACATTGTAGCGTGGAAATGGCTCTAAACCAGGGCTTGATTCCCCACTCTGCCATGGAAACCCACTGGGTGACCCTGAGCACATCACATACTCTCAGCCCCAGAAAAACCCCCACAATAGGTTCACCTCAGGGTTGGGAAAGACTTGAAGGGACACAACAGTTTTTGAAACACAATTTCAAAATGTCCGAGTTGTTTCCAAATTGCCACTCTGTTACAAATATAAAGCCTTTATAAAAGAACTGAAATCAACGAAGCATTTTATCCAAGAGTATTCATTTAATCCTTCACCATAGACTTTCAATCTGAAAGACACAATGTGAAAGATAAAAGAGAAGGAAGGAAGAATTAAAACTCGGGCACTGCCAGTGCTTACAGTTGTTTAGTTTCATTAATAAGGGGTATGTGTATGTGTGTGTGTAGGGAATCAAACAGCATTGAAAGAATGAGGGGTGTGCTGATTAATACCACTGAAACCCTTATTGGCTCTGAACGAGGGGTGAGGAGGCTTAAGTGTTTTACACATCGGTAGTGGTGAGCGAGCCAGACCATACTGTCCCATGCCTCTTCCCCATGTATTCATTCTAATAACTATGCTTGAATGGAAACAGGTAGAAATGCTTGTGAAGATGCTTTTTAGCGGTTACCAAGCTTTTGTACTAGTTAATGTTGTAAAGCATTCGGTAAATTTTATGCTATTGATGTCAGTATGTCTTGATGCAGTGGATTTAAACCCTATTTGAACAAGTTATTTAGTTATTACTAACTAAAGCCCAATAGATCCATGGGACTTCATTGTAGCTAATTTTAGATATATGTGTTCTTCAACACTAGGGTAAAACTAGGCAGCAGACTGATTTCATTCTCTGTCAGCATTACAGTGCTTTTATTTGGTGGTAGGTTTATCTTCTGCTTTATTTGCTCTGTGCAATAAAATCCATTACAATCACCTGAAGACCACTGAAAAATAAAACAGCAGTCACATGGATCTACTACCAGCTCAACCCTATTTTTAGAATTTTTGCTGTAAGGAATACTTGCAATTTAGAAACATACATTTAAGAAATCTTGGCATTTCTGTGGCTTCACATACTATTTTTACCACAGTTCTAAGTTTGTTGTGGTTTTATGCCATGGTTTTTTGGGAAGAAATTTCCTAGCTGGCTCAACTGTGGATAAAACACTCATTTTTCCAGGGCTTTTGTCCAAATTAAGGTGCTGTAAGCAAGAACTGTATGTACCATTCACAAAAGAACTCCCTATTAGCAGCCATCTGCCCGGCTCTGTTAGGGAGAACAGGGAAGAATTCCAAGAAAATGGAAACAGATTAAAAAAAAAAAGAATTAGCCAGTATGTCAGAAAGAAAATTCAAAATAAGATTGAAAATAGGTTTGAACTAGCATGTTTGTAACCTGCCTCATTCTAAAAGTCTCAGAATGGTTACAGTACTGCATTCATAAATGGTTTCATGTCCTGAAAGTTCATGTTCTAGTCTCAGCATGAAAGAATGAGCCAAAGAACAAGGAATTACTAAGAAGTACCATAAGTCCAAAATAAATCATAAATTTGTTGATGCTGCCTTCGCTCTAGCACAGTCCTACTCCACCCAGCTGCATTACAGAGACATTTGGGACATGCCCTGGAAAAGCTACATCCCCTAGTGGCCTTTCTGTCAGCCTGGCTTGGATCAACTGTCTTTTTGATCTTCACACTGCACAACTGTTTTTTACAATGATCGTCTATCTGGTTCTTTAACTACCTTGATAGCTATATTTTTCTTATACCCCCTTCTTCCATTTTGAATCCTCTCTGTCTGATTGCAAATCATTCTTTTAAACTGAATGATACTGTTAGAAAAGGGAGCCTATAAAATGTAGTGAATAAATATTAACAAAAAATTCCTCTTCAGTTCCCAATATAACCATGCACTGAGATTTCCCCCAATCCATCCTTGTCCAATCTCTCCAACACATTTAAAATAAATAGGTCCCACACTTCCCATTCCAAGAGATCACTCCACACTATCTCAACCTCCACACAAACTCTTCTCTCTTATATACACATTTCGCTCAGTGACCCAGAACCTATTACAGGACAAGCAGAAAGCAAAGTGGAATTAATTCTTGGTTTGCAAAGAACAACAGAGAAATCATGATTGTGCTTGCCTATTGTTTAATAGAAACTAAATTTCCTTATACACTTCAGATTATAGAGCAACTGTGTGTTTTGAGGTGAGAATCTCCAAAGCAAATAGGTTACTAACACTCCAAAATATGAAAAACAGCTTTTTTCATAATAAAAGTAATAATTGCACAGTACTGTGCAAAGAAACAAACATACTGGCTTTAGCCATTTGCGTAGAAGGAGCAATGAATACAGCCAGTTTGATCAGTGTGAACAAATTATCATTCCAGTTTATCCACAAAGGCTTGTTTAAGTATCACAACACTACTAGCTTAGTAGTCAATCTGTAACAACTGTGCTCTTGTTTATTCCACTAGCGGAATTAAAAAATCCACCGACATTGCTATTTCTTGCTGGTAGCCAGGAAAATTTGAATAAAACCCAGACAACAAAGACAAGTGAACTCACACAAACTCATGATTAGTCTCAATAATAATATTCATTCCCTATACAATACGTAATATATTTTGTATGAAGACCAAGCCTTGGGAGGTAGACAATTAAACTTGAGTAAACTCCTCCAAAGGTAGCTGTAATACTGAATCCTGGAGCATCAGCATTAACTGAGTACCACCAGCATTCAGTTACTATTTCTGCAAGGAATGCATGAAGAGAAATTCTAGAATTCTAAAAAGTAAGTTGTGCCTCTAGACTAAGTTCCCTTTTCTCCTGTTCCAGGAGCATAAATTTATATTAATTGTAACAATCTGGAAGCTATTACAGTTTCAATTGTATATCAATCTATCAAGTGTAACAACAATTGCACATCAGATTGTAACAATCAATATTGGGAACAGGAGAAATCCAATGGATTATCAATTCCATCACCCATTTTCTATCCTACAACAGGATAGTTTAAGTCACGTTTAACTTTGACTCCTTAATACCCACAGTAGCATCTGTAACTCCTCACAGGTTAACTCAAACTACCTGATTATAAATTTTGTTGTAACAGCAGCATAGAAGGCACGGTGCATTCTGCTCCCCTACCCCGCAACCTTGAGGATGTTCTCAGCAGGACTAGATTAAGTTGAATTCAGTATTGTTTACAGTGTCATTTTCCTGGTTAGGGGGGGCATGCTAGAAAAGATTAATTTTATAGGTCAGCTTTCTATAACCTGGCACTCATGTCAGATGTGCTAGACTATAACTCCCATCATTCACAAGCATTGATTATTATACAAGTTATCATCCAACAAACCTGGAAGACACCATGTTGTGGAATCATGACCTGTAGGTATATCTAGTCCTTGCTATATAGAAATTCAAACCTCCTTTATCTGCCTCAGATCTGAAGATCTCCCCACCTGTTTCATGGGCCTGTTCTCCAGAGTAGGCAAGCTTCCATTTTCAGCTTAAGAAATATATAACATATTGTTTAAAAACTCTTGGTTAGCAAGATATTAAGTGGGAAGTGCACCTCACAGCAAGACATCCTCCTGCTCTTTTCCCCATCTGCAGTAATTTGACATATTAGAATCTCAAGCCCAGAAAGTTTATCCTCTTGTCACTTTTTATGCTTCACTAGGACACTCATCAGTATTATCATATATTTGGATGATACTGCAATTCATGGATACTCAATTTCATTTCAGGGTTATAACTTTTAAGATTTAGGCTGACATCTAAGAATTTAGTCTAAATATATTCCAGCACCCACCTGACAGTGCATTCCTCACTACTGTGATTGCAACATAGAATTTGTTTGTTCAGGTATGATGGACAACCACTAGTCAAGTCCAGTGATTGCTGAACAGTGTCGCAATTGCTCTCTGCACAGCTATTTTGTTTGTTTCCCTTTGGGCTGTTGGGGAACTGTATACTTTTCTCAGCACAACTCCCATCTTAACTAATGAGATTTAAAAAAAAAAAGGGGGTCTGAGCATAAATTCTGATCAAGGTTCACCTGATGCATGACCTTTTCCACTATTGTGACTAGAAAATTGCATACAAGTGCATCTAGCAGTGTTTTACAATTGTGTGTAGTAATCAGTAACCACATAGAAAAAGCCAGGCAGAAAAAATGTGGTTGGCCCATGGCAACCGACAGAATGTCTGATTTACCACATCTAAATGAGTGACAACTCAGATCAGATCTTAGTAGAGAAATGACAGCTTCAGGAACCTCAAGAATGAGCTTCAGGAACAGAGAGCAGAAAACTCTCTATTAATGACAATAATCTCCCAGATCATTTTACATAACACGGCCTTCCCCAAGCTGCTGTCCTCCAGGTGTGTTGGACTCCCAGAAATATCTTGCCAGCTGCAAGTTGCAATCCAATACCTCTGGAGGGCACCCTGTTGGAAGAAGATGGCATAATGAGTGACTAAGTATTCTGTCTAATCTGGATTCAAGTAACTGAACTGACAGTCAATCCCTCAACCTTTTCTCGTGGAGAGAATAACCTGACCTAAAATATTTCTACAATGAGGTGTAGAATGACTGGGTCATCTCCCCTAAATTATCCTCACTACCTTTTCCACTGAATTTTACATGAGTGCAGACAGTGGCCCTTTAGTTCTGGGCATTCTGGATCAAGGGCTAGAGCCAGGGCTATTCTATTCTATTTGGTGTGTTAATTCCCAGTGCAGATGTGCAGTGCTTTTCGTGATACCAGTAGATTTAGACAGAAAGAGAAGTGCAGCAATTAAAACATGATGTGAAAGGAAAAGCAGCTTAAGGGCTCTGGACAGAGTGTAGCAGGCAGAAGCCCTAAAATGTGCTATCCCTGATTAAAACCCAGAAGAGAAAAAGTGATATCAGCAAATGCCCTTCATGTTTAAAGCTATCTATCAAATTATTCATGGTGGTGGTGACAGAGGTAAAAATGACAAGGCTTTCAGCCGTAAATTACTGAGGTGACATACTGCTCCAACAGAGACTTCATGTTAACCTTTCCTGAATTCTGTGTTCTGTCCTGTACATTAAGTGCACTAACGTCGTTTCAGTACAGAAACACAGTCTTTCTTTAAAGGTCCCAGCTGCATGTGTGCATCTACACTTTCAAGGAAGAAAGCTGGCTTGAGGTTGTGGGTAAAGAGTGTGGGAAACTGGTGGTTGATCTTATTCTGGAAGGGGTCAAAATGGCCCTTTTTGAAGCGAGCAACTTTGAATTGCTGCAGGCACGTCATCTTGGCATCCTTCACTCCGAAGAAAGTCAGCACCTTTTCAGAGTACTCCAAAAACACCCCGATGGTGTGGAAGAAAGGCTGTTGTATCACACAGTCAAAGCCCCCAAACCAGGCAACATAGTTCTGCCCATTCCACTGCAGGCAGCAGGATTTCTCATTCCTGCCCAGGCGGCCCCTGTCGTATGATTCCTGCGGGTTGAAATCTTCTGTGATGACTCCCATGCTCACCCAGCCATCAATGATCTCCACTTCCCAATAATAGTTGCCTCGGTTCATGATGTTCTCACCCAGCACCTGCTCACAGTTAATGAATCTGGTTGAGCTCTCAGGATAAGCAATGGGATTCAGAACACGCTTGGCCCCCTTGGTGCCAAAGAGCTGGATGAACTTGTCAGCTGTATCACTGTCCAAATCAATGATGAATGCAACTGTATTGAAGGGGGAAAATTTTTAAAAGAGGGGAATGATTAGCAAAGAAGGCCACAAGGTATTGATTTCATTTTCTTACAGAACAATAAAACTGAAACAATAAAAGCAACTGAGGATTCCTTAGCTTCAATGCTCAGCTATTACTGCTAAGGCTATTTTTGTCTAATTAGATTTATTTTTTGCATTTCAATTGTGTGTGTTCATGCACACACATATATGTGCACTGAGTAATGAGGAGAGACTTGTGCAGCTTTGCATGGGTCAGACGATGTGCTGGTCCAGCTTAACAGAGCATCACCAGGAGTAACAGTGATGGAAACTAATGTTACAGGAGTAGAAGTCCACAAAAGGTCTTTTCCCCTCTCCCCACCCAACAACCTTCTGGAGTAGATTTTGAGAATGCTCAGGAAGAATTGCCCCCTCCATGGAGGCTGGGGGAATTGATTCTGCCACTGAGAAAAAACCCCATTAGATTTCACCTAATGTTTTGTTTGTGGCCCTATGTACCTTAAGGTACTTTTACCTTAGGTCTGGAATGTAGAATGGCTGTGTTCAGTGGTGAGCAATGCCAGCACCACGAGATACAGAATTAGAGGCAACAGTGGGAAACCAAAAGTGTTTTGCACTGTCCATGGAATATACAATGCTGGATGGAAGAAGGCTGTGCTACTTATCCAGCAATTGCAGAAGTAAGAACCACAAGAACACCAGGTGGCAGCCCAGACTGGGGCAAAGGAAAGAAAACCTAGGAAGTTCCAGATCCTGGAAAAATTACTTATTTTAGACTGTTACATGCAGAATCCAGCAGCCAGCATGAAAGTGGCCAAGTTGACTGTAAAACTTTGGGAGCTGCTGTCCAATAAAGTAGCTGTTCCAATCTCTGCTTAAAACTAACACCAAACATAAAGACTTAAGAGGGCCTACCACAGGCAGGCACAGAAATCAGAAGAGGGATTTAAAAATAATAGTTCAAAGTAGTTTAGAGGCATACACTAACTAATAAGAGCCCTCCTGTTTCCTATTCATTTTAGCAAAAACTGCCCTTATGGTTTCAGGTTTCTGTCCTGTAACCTTGAGGGGTTGGTTCATATACATTATTAACAATGAGAACTCAGATTCCTGAGAGTCTACACACAAATATTTAAGTTCCTAGACCTCTAGCTAAATATAACTAGGCTGGTAAACAGTGAGGGACTGAACATATTTTTAAATTTTTTTAAAAATACTTTTGACTGAATGTTTTAACTGCTTAATAAGAAAGTAGTTTATAAATACTAGAAATATCACTGTTGTTGCTATATAACCTTACCCTACATCACATATTCTTAGAGCAGGGCTTTCCAGACAGTGTGCTGCAACATGTTAGTGTGTCAGCTAGAATCTTGGAAAGGTATACTATTATTTATAAATCTTATATTTTTAAAAATATATGAAAGGTTTTCATGGGATATGTTGTGTCCCCATACATTTTGTTATTACAATTTATGTATGTGTCTGTATCTCTTATAAGAGGTTAGTTTAACCTCCAGTTTGCTTGTAAAACTGAATTACTGTGTTGTGAAATTATGCATGTCTGAAAAGTGTGTCACCAAACAAAAAGTTTGGGAATCTCTGTCTTAGAGTATGGTAGAGATAAAATCAATGTAAAAACAATTTAGAGTAATTTAAATGTAAAACAACAAAGAATATTTTAAATAGTCTAAAACATATTAAACAATTTAGCAGTTAAAACAAATTAAAAAAATTAAAAACTTGGTAATACTTAGACAATTGTTAGATTCCAAAGGCTACAATAAAAGCCATGTTTTAACATGTGACTGGGAAGAACACAGCATCAGTACCCATTAGCCCGCCAAAAGGAGGGCATTTCACAAACTGGATGCTATGCCAGAGGAAGCTCTCTTGCACAGAATGGCCTCAGATCTTGGATAACTGCAATGTCAGAGAGGCATTGCTTCAAGTACAGTATTGGGATCCTAGGCTTCAAATACCTGTTGGCAGCCAGTGCGGTTTTGTTAAAACCAGTATTATACGGCTTCTATAAAATGTTCCTATCAGTGATCTAGCTGCTGAATTTTCCACTAGCTTCTGAATCAACTCCAATGGTAGACCCACATACAATGAAATGGTAGTAGTCTAACTGAGATGTTACCACTGCATGCACCCATGAGAGTTTATCATTTGCTTTACTTATTACAGTAGGCCCTCCACATTCACGAGGCATAGCGACATAGAACCCTCATAAATGTCAAATAACCATGAAAAGGGTGCCCTCCCTACACGCTTCTGCCAGAGCTGACGCACCCATCCAGGTGGGGTGCAGGGAGCACAAGGAATGGGTGATTGCCCTCCCTGCACCCTCGTGCTGCCCACCCAGGGTGCGCCCGCATCGGTGGTGGAAGGAGAGCAGAGAACAGGCAATTGCACTTCCTACCGCCCACCCAGGGAGCACCCACACCATTGGGGGTGGCGGAAGGAGCATGAGGAATGGGCGATCGCGCTTCCTGCACCCTCCTGCCAGCTGCTGCCAGCAAGGGGAGGGAGAGTGCAGAGGAGTGCAGATCTTTCCCCTCCCTGTGCCTGGGCAAAAGGCCAGGGAATGGGAGGGGGAGAAGGGGGGCAAGCAGGCACTTTGCAAATAATCGAATTCGTGAAAGTGAAACCTGCAAATGTGGAGAGAGAACTGTATTAGTTAAATTTATATCTTGCCTTTCTATGAACTTAAGGCAGTTTACATAGCTTTCTTCATCTCCTTCCCAGCCACATATAATCTTGCCAGGTGGGTCAGGCAGAAACCTCTCTAATTCAAGGCCATGCAGTGAATTTCATGGCTCAGCACAGACCTGAACCTGGAGGTTTCAAATTCCACTTAACAGTCTAGATGTAGTGCCTACATTGACCATGTTGGACGAGAAAGATAAATCAGCAGAACTGAGCATCTTTGTATGTAACTTATCTCCCATAGAGTGTAATAAGTAATCATTGTCATTGTTGTGTGTGCCTTCCAGTCATTTCCAACTTACGGCAATCCTAAGGAAATATCATGGGGTTTATTATGGGGAGGGGGAGACAAGATTTGTTTAGAGGGGATTTGCCATTGTTCTTTCTCTTGAGGCTGAAAGAATGTGAGTGCCTAAAGTCACCCATTGGGTTTCCATGGCCTAGAAGAGATTTGAACCCTGGTCTCCCAGAGTCCTAAGTCTAACACTCAAACCACTCTACCTCACTGGCTCTTAAAACTAATCATATACAGCCCAAATGAAGCACTTTTCAGTCCTGCTGATTTAAAAGGGGAAAAAAAGTCCATGTACTTAGCTTTCACATTTAAATCATGTAACTTAAAAGCATTTAATTTTGCCTTGACTATGTCCATAGATTTCATCTTTGATTGTTTGTTTTGGTGTCAGTTTCATGGAATTTACCATTATGTACTATCCTAAACATTACCCAAAGTTGCCCTGCTGACAAAAGAAAAAGAGAGAAAAGCCAAGGAGGACAACGCATAAAATGAAATGGTCTTACATTTGAGAAAATAATCTCGTGACTCCAGACAGGCAGGGTTGGTGGTTTTTTCAGAAATCTGGGGCCCCATAGTCACTGTAAAGAGAAGCATTTGTCATAAATTGCCACCAACACAGCAGGCAGCAAAACTGAAGCAAAGAACACACACACACACACACACACACACAGTATTTCAGACAACCACCTGGTGGCACATCTTCCCTTTCAACCTAAAATCCAACTATTTGCAGTAACAGCAGGACTGCTGTGCTTAAGACTTTTAAACACTGAAATCACAATAGGAGACAGCTCTTCCAGGATCCAAGAATCTAAGACCATGTGCTTGTTATGCAGCTCTAAAGCGTTAGCCAGCAAAGAAGGCCACTCTGAACTTTGCTGTGGTCCTCTAGTAATCCAAAAACAGAGAGATGGAAATAGAGAAACATCTGTTTTACGGAGTTGTTGTGGAAGGCAACCTTCTCCTTGGGTCTGCAAAGCCCTATTTACTTTCTGTTCATCTTCCTTCGTCTAAAGAGGAGATGTTCCCTTTTCATGGATGTCATCCTTTTTCTCAAGCTGGACCTTGCAAGAATAGCTGGGGTGGGAGGAAACTACAACCTGGAAACAGTTGGAGAGGTTATTCTCTGACCCACTGACACTTCAGATGATAGTGCTAATATTCTACTTTAACTGCTGTAGCAACATCCTATGGAATCCTGGGATGTGCATTTGAGGGGGAGCCATTAGAATTCTCAGCTAGGGAGCTCTGGTGCCTCTGAGCAAACTACAAATCCCAGGATTCCATAGGATGCAGCCATGGCAGTTAGTGGGATCATAGTGCTGTTATAGTATAGTGTGAATGGGTTCCTGCACTTGCTGACTATTCAGGAAGTATTTCCCTTTTCAGCAGTGTAGAGGTAAATGTTGAGGTGCAGCTGCTCTCTCTGACTGTTTTCACAGTCACAGCCCCAAGGAGAGGTTCACACAGTTGTATTAACCCATATCCATGTGAATATCTGTTCTATCCGCCTCTCCCTCGTGTACACGGAGGGGGAACTTGCAACACTATGCTGCGGGAAATATCCATCCCCTTTCGCACAGCTACTGTGAGAATTACAATATAGGTGAACTTAGAAGGAACATGGAACCCTAGAAGCAGGGAGAGAAGAAACACTGCTCTCCTTGCTAATGAAAAAGCCCAGGCACTTCAGACCTGTGAGTACTGTCTCTGTTACAACACTGCCTCCCTTTCTGTCCCCACAGGGGTTTGAAACATGGCCACAATGGCAATATGGAGCGACAACAAAGATCTAATGCAGGCCCTGAGAGGAAAGAAGCCACAGCTGCTTCAGTGAGAACCATCCATCATACTGTGATGGTTTCATTGGGTAGCATCTGAAGGTCATACTAGGGATGGGGAATGGCCCTAGTTACACAGGACAGCCAAACTGAATGAGGAAAAAAAAAGATTTAAGGTTTTGTATAGCTGTACAGGGAAAATCCAAGCAACCGTGAATTTTAAACAATGCAATTAGATGCTAGAGGAGAGCCAGCCACCTCCCCTTGCAACTGAGTCAGCAACATTAGTTCTAGTTTTGGCAGGACAGGAAGTCTTGAAACTAAAGCCTGCTGATTAAAGACATCTTTTCCTGTGTTCTGACAGACAAGGCTCTATTTCAAGGACCGCCACTTTGGACATGCTCCCCAAACCACCACTGGCCACACCCAGTGATGTCTGTTTGTTGCCTACTGATTTATTTGAGTCATTATGGAAACCTCATAAAACCTCAAGCGTAAGGCAAGAGGCCCAGAAGCCTGAGGCCAAATCAGAAACTTGTTATTAGGCAATTTTAGAGCAGCTGCACTCTTTGCAACACTTTTATATGCGGGCTATAGCCTGCAAAATCTTTTCCCTTTCCCTTTGAGGCTACTGGTACTTCACAGCCAGTTATGAGTCACAAAGGCCAACCTGAAGAATGCTTGTATGCTCCTTATAAAACACTGGAGGTGTAAAATATGACCTCCAATCACATAAATCAAGGGTGGGCAACCACAACTGTTTTGGTCCCCCCACTGAACTTTCATCAGCCTTTGCCAGCACGCCTAATGGTAAGGAATTATGAGATTTGCAGTCTAAAAACTAGGGGCCTGCAGTTGTCCAACTGGATGTGCTTACCCACTGGTTTTTAATGCCCTAACATCTACATTGCAAAACAAAATTACAGCAAAATTCTCAATCCAAAATTCTTAATGCAAGTGAACATCTATGCATGTGTGGTGAATGTAAATAAGGCTTACACTCCTCTTCTTCATTACTGATTTAGTTATATGGCACCATCCAATGTGCATGGCACTGTACAAAAATAAAAGCAGATGAACTATGGCAGTGGTATTCAAAAGTGCTGGTCCACTTACTGGTGTCAGTTCACAAGCAATCAGCTGCCAATCCCTTGAGATTTTGCAGCAATGAAAGAAACAATTGCAGCCAATGGGCACGATATGATACTGCTTCCTGGTGCACCAAAAAAAAATTTATGCCACTCCCAAAATCAGATAGCCTAAAAAGCACCAAGCGAGGAGAAGAACTAGGGATTTCTAAAAGATATCAGAAGAGAGAATTGTACAGAGTAATGCTAAAAAGAAGACCCTGAGAACTGGTTGAGAGGAGAAGAAGCCATGCCTGTTGTTATGTCTAACCCATTCAACAGGTGCAAGAGATTGCCACAGCTCCTAGAAATTTAGAGTTAAATAGACAGTGGATTCTATCCTTTCCTAGGCAGCAGTTCTTATAGGATCTCTATAGCTGATACTTTGTAGCCAAATACTTTCTATAGCAACTTCAAGACAATTATCAAAGCTAGAAAAAAAAACCCTGTAGGCCATGGTTGGGGATGCTCCTGGTCTTCAAAATGTTTTTGACTTCAACTCCCAGAAGCATCAGCCAGCATGGGCAGTGGTAAAGTTTTTGGGGAGCTACAGTTAAAAATGTCTGGAGGGCCAAGGGGTCCATCCTTGCTGGTGTCAGAACATGGCAGAGGACTCTGTGTAGAAAACTACCAACCTTCTGGCATCCCATAAGGAATGGTTCCATCGTCCCCTTTCCCTGAAAGCTGGTCCCACTGGTTCTTGCAAATGTTCACTAGCAATTCCTTGATGGTGAACACAGCCTGGCTCGATTTGATAAAGCTGAGTTCTTTAGGGAAGCTTGTACATGGGAAGTTTTTCTCCTCAGCAGCTATTTTCAGTGCTTGGAACTCCTGGACCAAAAAAAAGAACAGAGTTGATTGACTGACAGTACAACTTATTCCACAGAGCCGCCTATGGCTGTAGCAGCTCATGATATGGAAACAGACATACCAGAGTGAGGGGGGTGGGGGACACAGCTATCCTGGCTGTAGCTCCTGGCACAAAGAGTTCCTGGATCTACATTTGGAACAGAGCTGAGTCCAAGAGAGCCTCCTCCCTATAAAGTCCCTTTCCCCAGCTTCTACAAATGAAACAGATGGGAACACATTACCCAGGAGAGACCAAACAGGACTAAGCACTATGATTGCTATAAATACTATTAATGCAAGCTATACAAGCTATGGAGCCCAATGCCAGGAACAAAACCTGCTGTGTCCACTCCCTTTCCCTTTCCGTACATGAACATTCCCATGCAAAAACACACCTATCATCCCATGCTTATGATCAAGTGCACAAGTTCACTTGATTTGTCTGCTAAAGCTGGAAAGCACAATGTGGCACTTGGCTGTTCCCCATATGGCTCCCACAAAGCTGGAGCATCTCCTGCCCAACTTCCTCCAAGATCATCTAGGCGAGAAAAATGTGATTCCTTGATTTCTTAGATCAAAGTTTTCCCATCATCAGGAGGAAGAGGAGGAGGAAAATAGCACACTCAGGAGAGATCCCTGAGAGATGTGGAAAACTTTCACCACCACCACTGTCTCCCAGTGATCCAGAATCTCAGTGGTTCTTGTCCCTGTATCCAAGAAGTGGAGTGGTTGAGGCTGTGTGTGTGTGTGTGAGAGAGAGAGAGAGAGAGAGAGAGAGATGGAGAGAGAGAACATCATATAGGAATGATTATCAAACAGTTATGATTAGTTATAGCTTTTGTTGTGTCCATGCTTGGTGGCAAGGCCAGTGCTAATACTGAAAAATGCATGCAATACTCTCAGTGATTCACTTTAAGTAGAAGCTGAAAATGGGCATCATTCTGAAAAATTAAATTTTTAGACAACGACTTGTAAACAACCACCAGCCAGCATGGTCTTTGGCCATGAAAGTACTTTGAGATGCTCACGTGTGCCCTAAGCATAGCTATGGCATCTGGTCAAGCAAAACTGGCCTTCAACTTTTCAGGAAGAGAAGTGGCATCATGGAGGTTCCTGTTTCATTACTGTTGCCCAGCTGGGGAAAGGCAAGTCTATGCAAAGAGTGTCACACTGTTTTGGCTGCCCTGTATGGTGGACTTTCTGCTGGCAGGCCAGTCTTCCGCTGGCAAAATAACCCAGAGCACCCACCTGCAGGAAAGAGATGGTATCTGTGCTGGGGACCTTCTCCAGGTTCTGTCTACACTCATTCAACATGGCACGCCTCTCTTCCTTCTGCCTCAGCTCCTCTTCTGCCCCGCTCAGCATGGCTCTTTCACCATCATCAATGAACCCAAGGACTTCCTTCTGAAAGGCTGCAAGGACCCGGACTGTGTCAGCAGAGAGTTTGCTGACCTTCTCTTCTCCTTCTGAGCAGTGCCCTAAACACACAGAGGTAGATTTGTGCCAATAGATGCTGCAGCTAATACACCATTGTTCCCCAAAACATAGACAATCCAGGATCTTCTCTTGAAGGAGAATTGAGAGAACCAATCAAAAATCATTCCAGAGACCTGAATTTGAGAAGTAGTCACTATCCTAGACCAGACAGGATGCTAAATGTATCAACAGAAAACAGGCCAATATTTTAAGTAACAGCTGCAGAAGCAGCAATGCACAGCAGTGCTCATCTGGGCCTACATTGCAGAAAGAGGGAGATTTAATCCCTCCTTCCCAGTCCATGATTCTGACTGCACATGCTGCTATGAACTTATGAGGAAAAACTCCTATTAATGCCAAGGGAAGCTTTTTTCCCCAAAGCCAATTGACCCATGTGGGAGGGGAGAAAGATAAAGCAGGACCGCAGCTAGGGAAGCAAAGGTTATGGCTCCCCTCAGTGCATTACTGATGAAATTGCCACCCCATGTTGGAGTGCAGGTGCCATCGGCTCTAACCAACATAGCCAACTGGGAAAGATGAGAAGAGTCTGCAGTCCAACAACATCCAAAGGACATTGTTTGGCCTGTCCCTGCTTTATGCTGTCAACTACAGTTAGCACTGTGGCTGTACAAGCTTTGATACCAACCATGGTTAAACAGGAATCTGAAACCAGCTGACACTGAAACAGGGGAAAGATTTCTCATTAAACAAGCATGGTGATTATAGGAATACTTTTTCCCCTCTCTTTATTAGACTTCCAGAAATTAGGAATTCTTTTCCTATAAATTCAAAAGGAATGCATTATGAAGAAGGGTACTTTTGACCCTTACATCTTGACATGCTACTTTTCTATGGGAACGGAATTTGCCCCTTCCTCATGGAACATTCAAATATATGATCCTCCACCTACAGTCTGAAGTGGGATAATCCAAGAGAAACACAGTGTCATTCTTCTACAAGTGCAGACTAGCTCTTGGGATACTTGTGCATTTACCTAACAGAGTGTCTACAGGGAGCAGAACTTTCCTTCTTTGTTTTCATGCCATCTAAAAAGACACCTCACAACACTGGAGTTGATTGGGCACAGAAACTTCTCTTGCCCACACCCTTGAGTCCTGTTTGCCTCAGTGGTGGCCAGGGAATTCTCTGGAGAGTCAAACAAAACAATAAACAGGGCATGGAGAAAGATTCAACATTCAGCTTTAACTCTTGGGATGAAATCAAAATGATGTCATCTTACTTTGATAAGATCGACCGTTCTCTTCGTCTGAGCAATAAGGACTCCAAGTTCATCCAGCTGACTCTCAACATTGCTCAAGATTTTTGGTCTCTGGGCCTTCTCGTTAAAAAGAAAAATGGGAAGGGAGAGAGGGAGAAATCAGAATTAATTCATTTGTATTTACATAAAGGTCCATTATGGTTACAGATAAAATACAAGTAAACTGTTGTCTATTAAAATGTAATTATTTCTTTTCTATGAAGACACAAACTCCATGGGACACCTGGATTTGGAGTCCGGGGGGTAGGTGGTAGGACTTTATTTTGCATACATCCCATCTCCCTTGCTCCCACATAAACCCCTATATTCCCGGTCCACTCCTTCCACATTTATTTGTTAGGTAATACATTTAGTTACTGTACATACCCTGCTACCTTTCCTCCGAGGAGCTTAGGCACTGTACATGACCCTTCTTCTCATTTTTATTGCCACAGCAACCCTGTAAATTAGATTAGGCCCACAGAAGGTGACAGGCCCAAACTCATTCAGTAAATGGGGATTTGAAAACTCCTTTAATCACTGTAACATGATAGCTTTCTGTCTAGTTTCTATACAAATTATTGCCTTTATGGTCTCCTCTTCTTTCCCTTCATTTTATTGTCCCTGACATCACGATCCAAAATTAAAAGAAATACTTTTCTCCTGCTGGCTGCACCTGAAGAGTTGGATGAATCTGTATTTGGAAATATGGTGAAAATGTATTGCTGATCTGTCTGTTTTTGCAAAAACAAAAGGCCTTCTGTCTCTTTATGTGCCTTCAAGCAGCCTGTCATCTTATTGTGACCACATGGATTTTACAGGGTTTTCTCCGGCAAGGAATATTTAGAGATGATTTTGTCAGTTCCTTCCTCTGAAATACAGCTTACAGCACCTAGCATTTGTTAGCAGTCTTCCATCCAAGTACTAATCAGGGCTGATCCTGCTTAGCATCCAAGATCTGTCGGACCTGGTCCCTTTAGGGTCTTGTCTACAGTCCCTGTAATGGAAATTATGTTTCCTACTTCCTCATCATTCAACATTTTGAATTTTGCCTGGAAACTTGCTAGTAGGAGCAAAGTGCTACTGTTATGCAGCTCCAAATTCTATTTAGGCAATCTGTTGGGCTGAGATAAAGATCAGACAGAGAGAGCTACACTGAAAGGAACAATCATTGCACTATGAGAAAGAGAAACAGACACAGCCCAGACCATATCAACACCCTCGCCCACACCAGAAAGCAAGGAAATTAGAGTGCCTTGGAGAGAGCTTATCTGGAGAAGCCATAACAGCCCACTGATATTCTGAAAAACAGACCCAGGCTAGGGAAGAAGAGATTAAACAGTAAAGCAACCCAGAGTATTTAATAAAAATGCCAGATTTTGGTAACAGAAAAGAACCACTCCTTTTTCCCAGTGTGCGGAACGGTTGTTCTTTAATTGCATGTACTAACACCCACAGACTTAAATAAAATAAAATAGTTTCTTCTTAGCATTAAGCAGACCTAGAACAACCAACTGGGTAGTTAGGTCACCTTGAGTCCTACTTTTGGTGAAAAAGCATGGTGTGAATAAAGTTAATAAATTAACAGTAGCAGCAACAACAAAAAGAAAAGGAGGGGAGAACGGCCACATCTGTTTGAGACTAGCCAGAGAGGTGGCAGACTCAGAAGCATGTTTATTTATTAGTTGCATTTCTATCCAGCTTTTCCTCTGATGAGCTCAAGACAGTGTGTGTAGCTCTCCTTTTATGTGGTACCACAGAGCTACTGTATCCACATACTGTACTTACGCACTTTCTGCTAAGAGCCAGCATGGTGCAGTGGTCTGAGTGCTGGACACTGGGAGACCATGCTTCAAATTCCCATTTGGCCATGGACACTCAGTGGGCAACTTTGGGCAAATCACAATCTCTCAGCCTCAGAGGAAGACAAGGGCAACCCCCACTCTGAACAAACTCTGGCAGGTTTGCCTTAGGATTGCCATAAATCAGAAACAACTTGAAAGGAACACAACAACTTTCTGCTATTCCCAAGCACATGCACACATACTACGAAAGTTTTCTTCAGGGTTGCCATGAAAATAAGCCAAGAGTGGGAATTATGTAGCCATCCAGATGAAACTGGATGGCAGCTCCCAGAATTCCTCACCATTTGCTATACTGGTTAAGGCTGCTGAGAGCTGCAGTCCAACAACATCTGGAGGACTGCATGATTCCCCACCCTGAAATAAACAAACATATAAATAAAACTTCTTTAAGCCATTCCAAATGTAGTAATCCTTGATGCAAAGCCAGAAGCAATCTATTTTTGGCACATAGGAAGGCTGTTGGCCCCTCCCTTCCAACAGGGGTGATAACATGCTATTCCTAGGAAAAAGTAATTAATAGATGTGTTCCCTTCCATTCCTCAGCTACAGGGTGTTCTGCCTTCCTAACAGAACCGGGGAACAATTTATGGCTGCTTGGCAGAAGGGAGTCACAGTGCCCAGGGTACGAAGCATCATTTTACAAAGGGGTGGGCAGCATCTGCTCCTCTTCCAGCATGAATGCAACTCCTCTCAGCCCCAGGCAGCAGAGCCAATGGTGAGTGATGCTGGGGAGATGCAGGCCCACAGCATCTGGAGAGCCACACCTTTCCCATCGCTGCCTTGTATACCAATCACCCAGACATCTGGTCCATCCAGCGTTGAAGTGTCTGTTCTGATTGGCATTGTTTCTTCAGAGCCTCACACTAAGGTCTCCCATGCCCATCCAAGTACCTATAAACTGTGGTATTAGGATAGCAGGCCATGGGAGACCTTAGCATGAGGTTCTGGAGACACAATGCCAATCAGAATTGCATTGGGTATGGAACTAAAGATTATGCCACGAGTCTGCTACACCAGTATTTAGCTCTGGATATCTGGGGAAACCATAACAGTATTTCCATCAGCTCCCTTTCAGACATTCTTCAACTGTTGTCCAACTCCATCTTGTTTTAATCATTGTTCAGTCCCTCCTGTCTCAAAGTTGCTCTGCTGTCCCCTGACCATGAGTGACAGACTTCACCAACAGCCCCTGTGCCTGTACAACAGGGGTGGGGAAGCCCAGGCCATGGTGGGAAAACTCACTCCCCTACCCCCAGACTCCCCTAGAGGGCCATGATCCATTGGGGGACCTTTAAATCTGGTTGTTCAAGCACTGCTTACAAGCCTATCCCAGTTGCACAACTGGCCAAAGACAGAGCACAAACTCAATGCACTTTCTGTAGATGTAGGTTTCCCAAGTAACTCAGTAACTTTAGGAGAGCCAAACCGAAACTGACAGCTCAATTAAAAATGAGTGGGTGAAAATTCAGAAGGTGAGTCAGTGCCATCTGGGAAGGGGAGTGATGGAAAAAAGCCTGATCGTCACTGGAACACAAAAGACTAGCCAAGCAAGGAGCGGAACCTGGGAGAACAGCCAAAGGAAATAAAGGAGCCGGTCTGAGCCACTGTGGGAAAGGGCTGCAAGGGGAAGGAATGAGCCCCCGGTGGGGTACCACACTGAAGCCAAGGCTGTCGGATCAGGAACTGGCTGGGCCTTGTTAGTACCAGACGGAATTAATCACTCTTGCCCCACCCCACCCCACACTTTTGTTTTTGCCTGCTTCAAAATCCAAGTGCAGCAGATTGTTTGCATGTGTGTACTTTGGCAGCCAAGGCAGAATCCACCAAAGTTCAGCTAAATGTTTGTCTTTACACTGGAAACATCTTGTTGATGGTTCTGGAACATAATCCCACTTTTTCTCCCTTTCTTTTCCTGGATAGCACATGAGGAGTTGGATAAACATAGAACAGCATCCGAAGTATACACAGAAAACTAGAAATCAAGATGCAATTATAATTCTGCGCAACTATATGCAGAATTACACATGTAATATTCAGGAATCACAGAATGTCCCAATTCCAGTAGAAAGCATCTTTGGTGGGAAATTCTCCAGACCCGTTCACCTTGCTTCTAGTCCCCTGCTTGTTTCCCCAGGTCAAAGCATTCAACCCTGACACCAATCAGCTCTTTACATCCCTTCCAAGCACTTTCTGCCCTGGATCCATAACTCACACCATTCATCTGCTTTTCCTGTTTAAAAAAGCTCATCCTCCATCCACCTAAGCCAGAAAGACTAAGTGAGAAAGAAGACCCTCCTCAAAGCCATGCTTAAAGATAATGTACTTAGGCCTATACATCACTTGACATCTCAGTATTCAGACATTTTTGGATGAAGGTCCAAACTGCCTCCATTGAATATTATTGACTTTAAAAAAAAAAAAAGTGGGGGAGGGTATAAAAGCTGTTAACTCCAGGGGTCTTTGGGATTCCAAGACTGAAAACTGGAGAGTGCTCCTGCACCTTAATTGTTGTGTAGAAAAGGGAATTTCAGCAGGAACTGCTTTTTAATTGGTCATGTGATGAGCAATGCTTGCCAAAATTCCCTCTTCTACATCACCATTAGAGGTACAGGAGCCCTCTCAATTTTCCACTCTGGCAACCCCACTTGTCACTCTGCAGTGCAGATTTTCAGGTACTACCTGCTTTTTAAAATTCAGGCAGGATAATTGCCCTCCCAATGTATTTGCTTTTCTAACATTGTTTTTATATTGTCTTCTAAAACCTTCTGTCTTTTAAAAATTGTCTTTTTTAAAACTTTGCTTTCAAAACTTTGTTTTTAAATTTTTTAATGCTTTTATCATATTACGTATCTATCTTTAGCCCCATTCATAAAAGAAACAAAAAAAATGCCTCATATACTTTGATTCAAGCGTCTCCATTTTGTCACAGATGGATGGCTTTCATCAAGCGCTGAAGATCTAAGAATTTTTGTCTGTCTCTTAAGCCACTCCTGGACTCTAGAACTCCCTATTGAGGAAGCGTGTGTGTGTGTGTGGGGGGGTTCTTCTCTTGTTCTTCTGCTGGCAGACCTTTGGTGTGTAAGTTGGTGTGTTGTTCAACAGGGTTTCATAGCCTGATTACTGGCTCTGTCTGTTAACATTAAGTATTTGACTGATTGCATTTTATGCTGTGTTTCAATCAAGATCTTATTTTCAACTCTATTTTAATATCATTAGCTACCTTAAGTTTTGTGTTTGGCAGGCAGAAAGGCCAGGTATGAAATTAAATAATTTTATAAAACCAGCTTACCCAAAGTATTGCTGTACTGACTGATCCAGAGCTTGACTGATCCAGAGAAAATTCCCCACTCATGAAGGACTAGCAGTTTAGAGAGGACTAGTGTGATACAGTGGTTTGAGCACTGAACTATGACCCTGAAGACCAGTGTTCAATTCCCTGCTCAGCCATGAAAACCCACTGAGTGGCCAAACTCTCAGCTTCGGAAAACCCTGTGATAGGTTTGCCTTAGGGTCGCCATAAGTTGGAAATGACTTGAAGGCAAACACCATCAATATTTACTGAATTACCAATTCTGTACCAGAACCAGGAAAAAAAAATCATTCTGCAAAAATAGCAGTACACAATGTCTCCTGCCCTAGGCCATGGAGGACGGGGGCAGCAACCGCAACAGATTTGTTGTTGTTGTCATCAAGTCAATTTCAACTCATGGCAATACAATGAATGAAAGATCTCCAACAGCCCCAGTGCTAAGGGCCTGCAAGCTCAGGGCCATGACTTCCTTGATTGAATCAATCCACTATAGCGTGGTCTCCCTGTTTTCCTACTGCCTTGCACTTTAGTGAGGATTACTGTCTTTTCCAATGAGTAACATCATTGCATGATATATCCAAAATATGATGACCACAGTTCAGTCACTTTAGCCAGCAGTGAAAGTTCAGGCCTGATTTGCTCTGAATGAAGGTATAGAAATTCTTTAACTAACTGGGCGTCTTGATTTCCCACTTTAAATGAATTATGTAAATCATTAGTGGTCATTGTTTTTGTCTTCTTCATATTCAATTGTAACCCTACCTTTGCATTTTCTTCATTAACTTCTCTCAATAGTTGCTCTACGCCTCTGTTATTTTGTGCAAGTAACATGGTATATCTGCATATTTTAAATAGTTCATGTTCCTTCTCCCAATTTTCACAGCCCCATCCTCTAAATCTAATTTTCCTTTCTGTGTGATATACTCTGCATATAAATTAAACAGACAGGGTGATAAAATGCAGCCTTGTCTGACCACCTTGCCAATGGAAAACCATTCTATACCTCTGCAATCCATCCTGACAGTGGCTTCTTTTCCTGTATATAGATTACACATCAGACAAACAGATGTTACAGCAGTCTTATTTCTTTTGGAATGATTATGATCTATGCAATCAAAGGCTTTCTTGCAATCTATAAAACCCAGGTTAATTTTTTTTATGAGTTTTTGTGCTGCATTCCCTTATCCAACACATATTTGTAACAGACACAGGGGCCAATTTTTACACAATCTCTATATCAGTTACAAGCTGTATTGACCTGAAATCGACTGATTTTTACAATCTGAAGTTACTTCCAATTGCAACTTCTGGATTTGTTGTGGTAATTTTGGATGTTATTTAGGGGTGGAGTGTTTTGAGAAAATAATGGAGGCTTCCAGGAGTTGTAATTGAGCTTTTCAGATATTTTTTTTCGCATCATTTTCACTCAAAATTCTTTGGGAGGGGCAGAGGGGGCTGGTGGGTGTTGGGGACATAAAATGGGGACTGGGGCCCACACCTTCCCCACTCTTGCTCTAGACCAGTGGTTCTCAACCTTCCTAATGCCGCGACCCCTTAATATAGTTCCTCATATTGTGGTGACCCCCAACCATAAAATTATTTTCTTTCTTTCTTTCTTTCTTTCTTTCTTTCTTTCTTTCTTTCTTTCTTTCTTTCTTTCTTAGTTAGTTAGTTAGTTAGTTAGTTAGTTAGTTAGTTATTTCCAACATCGAATAGACTGGAAACACTGCCCTAAATCACTGCTCTGGATAGACTTCTAATGCCTAAAAACTGGTAACCCTCCCACTTTTTTTTAAGCACAGAAAGTGTCCATCAATGCCAGAATTAAAGCAGTAGTTCTAGTTCTGAATGTTAGGTTTCCACAGTTCAAAAAGCCAGTCACTCCCAAAGGCAACGCCGAAACAGCCCACATTTTACACAAGGCGCAGGGAGGAAAAGACAGGGAGAGAGGAAAGATGGCAGCAGCATAAGCAGATGTGTTTTGTTTCACTCCCACCCTTCCTCCCTCCCTTAAAGGGAGCGCGGCTGCTCAGACGCTCTCACTCCCACGTCGCACGGGTGCTCCTTCCTCCTTTCGTCCCTCTGAGCGCTCGGGAGTGGGGTGTGATACCCGCTGTAGGCCCTTGACCACGCTACACCTGCGAGCCCCGCTCAGGTCTCCCCACCTCTGTTCCCCCCGCCCGGCAGGGAAAGACAGGGAAACATCCCCACACGTGCCCGGCATGCCTCCTTTCCCCTCCTGCCAGCGCGGGGTCTCCTCTTGCCACCTCTGTCCCCCCACCCAGCAGGGAAAGATGGGGAAACACCCCACACGTGCCTGGCACGCCTCCTTTCCCCTCCTGCCAGCGCGGGGTCTCCTCTTGCCACCTCTGTCCCCCCGCCTGGCAGGGAAAGACGACGAAATGTCCCCACATGTGCCCAGCAGGCCTCCTCTCCCCTCCTCCCAGCGCGGGGTCTCAGAAACAGCGCTCCCACTGGCTGTGAGGCCACCTTCTTTCAAAACGGGGCGGGGCGGGATAGAGGAGCGGCGACCCCTGTGAAATGGTCATTCGACCCCCAAAGGGGCCGCGACCCACAGGTTGAGAACCGCTGCTCTAGACAGATGCTATTCTGTATTTCTATAACCCTAGAGTCTGACCTTAGTAAAGAATTTAAGAAAGATCCCATAAGTTTTCAAGAATCTATTCTGGGATGGGAAATCTAGTTCACCCTCCCACCCCCAAAGATGCTGTTGCAAAGCAACTTCCAGAAATTCCATTCAGCATGCTCTGTGGGCAGGGATAATGGAAGCTGTAGTCCAACAACAACCAGAGGGTCACTGGTGTGGCCTGTGCAGTTCTTTTCAGTGCCCTCTGATCACAGAGTAGGAATCTACTCAAGCCAGTGATCATCCGCCTTCATGCACTGACTACAACTGGGAGATTTCCAGCTGTTATGGGACAGCTGGATAGTGGCTCCTTCCAGCCCTCCATGAATCAGCTGTTGAGGTTCTGCTGTTCTTCTAGGGCAGCAGTTCTTAACCTGTGGTCCACGGACCCCTGGGGCCACAAAGTCCTCGCAGGGGAGTTCACAAAGACTTGAAGAAATGTATGAGCTTTTACAGTTAAGAACGGAAGGACAGAAGGAAGGAAGGAAGGAAGGAAGGAAGGAAGGAAGGAAGGAAGGAAGGAGAAAAGAAAGAACATCATCCACTGATCTCAAAGAGCAGGTCTTTTGCCGAGGAAGATATCATTTGTGCAAAGTTTCATTACAATACCTCAAACCGTTCAAAAGTTCTGAAAATAACTGCTTGATAGCAGGAAATATACTCAGCACTTGCTACTTTTGCACACTCTGAGAATATACAAGTGAATGATGCTGAGTTGCTGAGAAAATGCATGTGACTTTTCTTGCTATCGCATTTTAAATCTTCAGTTAAGTCTTGATGGTCTGTAGCAGCAAAAGACATTTAAAAGGGGTCCATGGTAAAGAAAAGGTTGAGAATCACTGTTCGAGGGCATCCTTCTCCAAAGTGGCACCCCCCAAGATAAGCTGAACTCACAGTTCTACAGGGTCATACATCCTGCCCGAAGAGGATATCTCATGTGTAATGAAAGTGGAACAGCCGCCTACCCTACCCTGGGTGGGGGCACTGCTCACAGTACATATAACCCAATTACCCACATGCTGTTCATGCTCGTAGCCCAGCCTTACAAATTCCTTGGCAGAGCCATTCCTAGGATTCCCCAGATATGGCCATGCCAGCAGCCCATTACACCTCTGCCCAAGACTCCTCCTTCTCTTCAAGGATTGTTCCATGCCACATGAGCTACATTTTGTGCCAAAGCAACTTTTCTGGTCCATCCTAACCTGATTTTCCACTTCTGATCTATATTCCCAACCACGTCTCTGCAAAAGTGCTTGTTCTCGTCTTGTTCTTCAGCCCCTGTCATAGCACCCCTACTTATCCAGGAAGCTGCTAAGACATCGGGTCACACTCCATCTCACCCAGCGCTGCCTCTTACGACTGTCACCAGCAATTTAGGATCACATGGACTTCAGGGACCTTCCCCTACAAGGCCATTTTTATTAGAGATTTGTTCTTCTGGGCTTTCAATTGATTCTGAGTTAGAGTAACCCTTATTCTAAGTTTTTTTTCAAGATTTGTTCAGAGAGGGGCTGCCATTACCATCCTCTGAGGTGAAGAGAATGTCACCCAGTGAGTTTCCACTGAACCCTGGTCTGCCAGAGCCCTAGTCCAACACTCAGACCATTACAACACGTTGGCTCCTCTTTACCGGGGGTAAACCTGGTACTTTCTATGAAAACCCTGAGAAAGTTAATTTTTTTAGACTGCAACTCCCAGAATCCTCCAACCGGCATGGCCAGTGGCTTGTTCAAGCCACAAAGCTATACTTTGTTGTTGTGTCCCTTCAGCAAATTTCCAATTCATGGTAACCCTAAGGTGAATCTATCATGGAGTTGTCTGGGGCAGAGAGCGTGCAGCACACCCAAAATCACCCACTAGGTTTCCACGGCTGAGCAGGCAATCAAACCCTGGTCTCCAGGGTTGTAGTCTAATGCTGTACCACAGCAGAATATGGTGGAAGAGTGTAGTGTATTCCCTCTCCATTTTTATCCCCCCCGCCTACATATTGTCCCCTGAAAGTTGCTGTTGGCTTTTGTTGGAAAACAACAAAGGGGAAGGAGCAACTCCATCCTCTTCCCCAGCAGTGCCTGCAATCCCGTGCACACTCATCTGGGAGCTGATTTCAGTGGAACTTGCCTCTGAGCAGTCAGGAATAGGATTGCACTGGCTGTTGCTATAATCACATTTGCAGCCGCCTACACCTGTCTGAAAGTCAGAGCTCTAAACCATGGGTTTTATAAATGACTCGGCCCATAGCTTTGTCAAAAGCTCTTATTCATCCTCAGGTTTCCACTTCAGACATGTAATTCTTCCAGAGCTTGGAAAAGCTACTTTTTGGACTATAACACCCAGAATCCAA
Source organism: Iguana delicatissima (assembly GCA_948472985.1). Taxonomy (NCBI): domain Eukaryota; kingdom Metazoa; phylum Chordata; class Lepidosauria; order Squamata; family Iguanidae; genus Iguana; species Iguana delicatissima. The sequence continues at coordinate 645,593 of CAOKZL010000063.1, forward strand.
ACCAGGTAGCATTCCCAAGTTCTTCATAGTGAGAAGAAGGTGGTGGGGAGGGCTCTAGTGTCACCTTTGAGACTAACTTATTTTTTGGCATGAGCTTTCATGCATATCCATCCACTTCTTCAGATGCGCTGATGGAAGTACTATTTAAGCCACTAGTATTTAAACAGTTACACAGTTGTGGGAATAGGCTAGAAGGTAAAAGGATATAAACAGAAAGACTGTGACCCTGGATATAAATTTGAAAAGTTCTGAATTCAGTCTCAAAACCGGGGATGCCCTCCTACCCGACAATTTTCTGACGTTTCTGCCAAAGGTAAATAAATGCGTTTTCCCTTGTCTCGAAGCTGCAGTTCCCACTGATAATCTCACTCTGCCAGTCTCCTTATCCTCCTGCTGCCAAGCCTGTTTCCAGCTCCAGTGGTTACCCACAGAGGCAACATCCTTCCACCCCTAGGATAGGTTCTAGAGGAGGTTGCACCTTAATGCTTCTTTTTTTAAGTTCTAGAAATATGTCTCTGAGCATGTTCAGAATGCTCTTCTCTCCTGGCCAGCTCATTGCGCCTCTAGAATAGGAAACAGGGCGTTCGGGAAAAGGTTTTGAAGCACCCCTTCACCACCTCGTCTACTGTCCCTTCCGGCCGGGGATTCCCGCATCCAGGCCGCCCCTCCCCGTTTCCCTCGCTTTCAGCCAGCAGTTATTCTGGGGGCTGGAACTGGTGGTGACCGAAGCGGGCAGGAATGAATCCCAGGGAAGCGTCGCTGAAGGGGAAAAGCGCGCGCGCCCGCCGGCCGGCCGGCCGGAGGGAGGAGGCACAAGGGTCCCCTTTGTGCCTCGATGGCCGCCGCCGCCGCCGCCGCCGCCCTCCCCTCGCTCACCTCCACGTGTTCCCGCTCCACTTCTACCGCCACCACCTCGTGGCTCCGGTGCTCCTGGGCCCGGCACAGCTGGCAGATGCAAGAGCGGTCAGTGCGGCAAAAGCTCTCCAAGGGCCGGAGGTGCAGCTTGCAGAGGCTCTCCTCGATGTGCCGTAAGGGCGGCACAAGCCGGTGGCCTTGGAAAGCGGGGCTTTTGAGGTGGGGCTGCAGGTGGGGGGCGCAGAAGGAGGCCAGGCACACCAGGCACGACTGCACGGCCTCGGCCCGCTCGCCCTCAATGCAGAAGTCGCACAAGACCTCCTCCTCTGGCTTGGCGGCGGCGGCCCCCGCAGCCGGGCAGGGGTTTCCAAGGGCGCACGGCTCCCCCAGCGCCTCCGCCGCCGCTTCTTCCTCAGGGGACATCCTCGCAAAGCCCGGGCTGCGCGGGGCGGGCTGCCGGAGCTGCAAGAGCTCGGCCAGGGTGTGGTTCTTACGGAGCTGGAGGTCGGCCGGGAAGGGTTCCTGGCAGAGCGGGCACCGGGAGGTCCCCTGCCCGCCGGCTCCCGCCGTCACGCCCCCCGGGTGGTGCCTGTGCGCGCCGAGGCAGCCGAGGCAGAAGTTGTGGCCGCAAGGGATGGTGACCGGGTCCTTTAGGGCGTCGAGGCAGATGGGGCAGCTGAAGGGGCCTTCCTGGAGGCTGGAAGCGGGGCTGAGGGGGCCGGAGCCCGTGTCCATGCTGGTAGGGCTGCGGCGGCCGGAGTGGGCGAGGAGGGCGCGCGGGGCCGGGCCGGGCCGCTCCCTCTCTCCTCCTGGCTGGGCCGGGCCGGGCCGGGCCGGGCCGGGCCGGGCGACGGGGCGCCAACTCCGCCTCTCAGGGGCTCCCAGGGCCGCGGCGGGAGAGGCTTTGGCCGGCCCCCGGACAGGCGTCCACCAAAGGGGGCGGCCTTTTTCCTAAGGGCGGCGCCCCGTCGTCAGCCCCCAGATGTAGGACGGGGGGAGATCGTCACTTCCACGTGTCTGTCTGTCTCACTCAAATGGCCCACCGAAATTCCGGAGGGAGGTGGCATTGGGTGCGCCTCCCCGTCATCGTTTCCCTTACCCGGGGATCCACCTTGAGACTTTTGCTAACTAAACCGGCGGGCAGAAAAAAGACCCGAACGAGCCGGGCGGGTGGCCAGGGGGGTGCTGCCCCCTCACGTCGCGTGGAATTTTTTCCCCCGCGAACCTGTCTCTTGTTTGGGATAATGCCCTTATTGTAATATCGTTGTTCTCTGGTATCTTGCAAGGGGTTGGTCGGTTTTCGCTGGAGTAAATTCGCAATCATTTAACGGCGCTTACTCTCTCGGATAAAGACTCGGCGTGGTGTAGTGGGTTGTGTGTTGGACTAGGGAAAGCAGGATTCGAATCTCTGCTCGGCCATGGGCAAGTCACATTCTCTCAACCTCAGCGCGCGCGCACCCCCCCCACATGTGCGGAATTCGGGAGAAATCACGAACTCCGCAGGCCTGACCGAACCGGCGCCCTCTCGTGATCGTCTCCAAAAGCACAGGTGGGGGAAGACGTTATTTCTCGGCAATTCAGCTCGTTTGAATCTCGGAATCACCTGTGCCTTTTGAGACTCAGGATTTTTTTTTTAAATGAAGGTGATTCTGTGTGCAAAAGCCTAGTGAAGTTTCTCCTGAAGGGATCCCCTTGTTCGAGTGCCTGGGATAGTATGCTGGCCTCAAGGTTGTGTGGAAAGTCACTGGGTCACAGTGGTTGGGGTGAAAAAAAGGCAAAAGCACTTCTGAGCATTCCTTGCCTGTGAAAACCCTGCTTGAAGGCGCGCACACAGAAGCTGGGCTACTGCAGGAGGGGCTGAGAAAGGGACTGAGTGATCCAAGGAGAAGGATAAACCTCTAGAAGACTGGGGTGCCCGGATTATGAAGTGTGGAGGTTAAAATGTGGCATCATGGTCTGAGCATTGGATTACGATTCTGGAGACTAGGGTGTGAATCGCTGCTCAGCCGTGGAAACCCACTGGATGATCTTGGGCAAGTCACACTCTCTCAGCCTCAGAGAAAGGCAAAGGCACCCCCCCGACAAATCTTGCCAACAAACCCCCCATAAGGGGTTCACGTTGGAAATGATTTGAAGGCACAGAACAAGAAGTAATCATATTTGTAATATTGTGCACAACTCTGGTTGCTTCTCTCAAAAATAACCCAGAAGTGAAAAAGATACAAAAATGGGCAAGGGTACCTATAAGTTGGAGTTGACTTGAAGGCACACAACAACCACAACAAAATAGAGGATGGACACACCTTCCCTTGCTTCCTATTAAGTAGTCAATTCCAAGTTATGGTGACCCCTGTTCTTGAGTTTTCTTGGCAAAATTTGTTCAGGGGGGGTTTGTCGCTGTCTTTTTCATGGGCTGAGAAAGTGTGGGTTGCCCAAGGGCACCCAGTGAGTTTCCGTGGCTGAGTGGGAACCTCTGACCTGTCAAATGCTAGTTCAATACTCAAACCACCACACCATGCTGGTTCTCCTTTTCTTGCTTAGGGGAAGAAGAAACCACTAAGAAAGGACATGGTGGTGATTATGTGCGTGTACATAACCTGAGCAGGGCAACTGATGACAGGGTGACACTGAGGTTTTTCATCCATAAGTCAATGTCGACTTGAGGGCAGTTGATAACAACAAATGCACATGGGTGGAGGGACAACCTTTTCTCTCTTGTTATCATCTTAGAACTTGGGACTGACCAATGACAGTGGTTGGCTGTACATTTAAAACAAATGAAAGGAAATACTGTTTCATACAGTGATAGCAGGAAGTTTACAACAATTTTCTAGAATGAATTTGATTTTCAGAACAAACTCAGCATTCTGTTTCCTCTGTCAAGTCGCCTTCCATGGCTTAAACTTTTTTGGTTCATTTGACTTCTTCTTAGGTGTACCCCTTGGGATATTAAGGTAACCCTCCTGAGAATAAGGCTTTTTTTCTGGGAGGGATCCCCCTCTCCCAATGAACATGTTGCCTAAGTTACAAGTAAAGTAGGGAAGTATAATAAAAGTATAATAAAAGAAAGAACTTTGATTAGAAACCAAACTTTAAAAATAACATAGGAAAACAAATAGCAATAAGCAAGTTTTTTCACATTCTCTGATAAGGAAGAAAAACCCATAAAACATAATCTGTAATGCAACCTGTAGATGTGCCATAGTGGCACAGAAAAGTCAAAGTTATACTTGGTTTTTGGAAGTTTAACACACAGACATGGCAACATGGTATCCTGAAATCTGCAACCCAACAAGAGTGTTACTGTCCAGTTCTCAGAACTTACTCAACAAGTTCAGTTTGGAGATAAAGCTACCCTGAGAATTTGAACTCATCTTAAATTGTCCTGATGTCAGTTCTCAGCCACCACTGTGCCAAGTGCTTTCTGTCAATTTGGTTCTCTCTGGGTATTTCAGATCCCCGCTATGAAAGCTCTTTCACTGCTTCCCTGATATACTTTCATTTCCTGCTTAGTTTGTTAATATGAAATGACAATTTCAGAATGCAACATTTTGCCCCAAGATGTTACACCAAGAAGGAGGTGTACAGGTAAAGTTCTTTGTTAGGTACCTAGAGAGCATCCTCAGAGTATTAATCACCTTGCATACTAGCTGCAACTGTAGTTGTGTGGGACAGGGATAGGTAGATTTGTACCTCTCTGGGGATGATTTAAAAAGGACGAAAACACACAGCCCACTACAAGCTTGAACATCTTGAAGACTCAAGAGACCCATCCTAACTGTTTGGAGCAATCTGCGTATCTTCTTGTTTGTCCACAATGGTGGTGGTGGCAGCAGCATCAGCTGTTTGCAGGTCAACAGGCATCCGGTTGGTAGCCCCTTGGCCATCTGTCTTTTGGCAAAGGGTGACAGCTGTGCCTTCACAAAGCCAAAAAACTGGGACCAGAGGCTCTGTAAAGATGGTGTCAAATGAGTGAAGGGGCTTCATATCGTCATCTATGCCATAAAAGGACAAGATCCCACGGTCATAGTTTAAGAACACTCCAATAAATTTGCACAAGCGCTCTTTGATCTTAGTAAACTTACCATTGTGCCCAGCCACGTAGCAGTCTTCTTGGATGTGCAGGCCCCAGGAGACCTGATCCAGTCCAATGGTGAAATTGTGTCCAGCCCGTTTCTTCCTCATGATTTTTTCATAAGCTACACCAACAATGGCAGAATGGCCAGATAACTTGACTTCCCAGTAGTTACTGCCCTGGCTGAATTTCTGGATGCACATGACCTGCCAGGGCTCAAACCTCTGTGGCTCATCTATCCTTGTTCTGTAAGAACCTGGAGGATGGGCCGCCTTCCGGTTGAGATCAGACAACTGTAGGTATTTGTTTGCTGTGCTTGGATCAAAGGTCAGGTTCTGCTGATCTGTGGGAATGACAGCAATGTCAAAACAAAGGGAAGAATAACCACCATCATCCTTACTGATCCATCCCTCTTCCTGAGATATGCTTCATGCAGCAAGTCTACCAAACAGGAATGTGTTATGTGACAGGGTAGAATTGTGATACACAGGGCCTGAAGTTACAGTGTTATTGTGTCACCTCAGCTTCTTGGTTTCTCATTTTTCAAACTGAAAAATGGAGGCCTCTTTACTTTGATTTTTTTTAAAAAGTGTTTTCTAAAAAAATATCCATCACAAGGAAGGCTGTGACTGAAACATCTGCTTGCATGATAGGACTTTCTTCCCCGTCTCCATGCAATTCGTTTGTGGCCCAGACACCTGTCTCAGGGAATTTCCCAGCCCTTCGGTTTTCGGAATGTAGAGGGAGGCTGAAGGATGTCAGACTCCTGGATTCTTTTACAGAAGCTGCTATATCCACAGAACAACTTGTTCAATCAGGTTTCCTGCACAAGAAGTACTGTTTTATGTGCAGGGAATATATATCCTGCACTGGAAATGCTGTTTTCTACGCAAAATCCCACATACGCATTTTTTAGTGCAAAATTAAGTCCCAAGCTGGGAAGATTCTTGCCCGTCTAGGATTCTTGTGAGAATTTGCAGATACTCAAGAAACTTTTTTTAAACCATTTTTTGGAATATTTTGAAATGTGCTTTCCATGTGTAGTATGCACAGGTGGGGAGAAGGGGCAGGGGGAAAAGAACTAGGCCTTGCCAGCAAATAATATGTTCTCTCTGGGAAGCCCTATCTAGAGGGAACATGAAATAGGGACATTTTAAGGCTGCCACCAAAGTATGACGGACAAGGTTTCACTACAAGTATAAAAACGACTGGAAGTTGTTTTAATAGACTTCCAATAAAAGCCAAGGAAAATGAATGCTTTACTATTTCTTTGGCACAAATTACATCTTCCTTATATCATTTTTAGTTGTGCAGCTCACAATTGCCTATGTGAAAACGCTGTTGTGTTTCATGGTGACTATAAAGTGTGCGTGCTTGTTGCCAGCAACTCAACACTCCTTTGATCAGTTATCTGCCTAAATAAGGTTAATGATATAATTGTTTTCTTCAGGGACACAAACCAGAAGTCTAAGCAGGGAAAGCATACAGACATATATCTAAGTCTATACTTGTCCACTGGCTGTTTTCCATAGTTGCTGGAAACCATTAGTACTGTTGGCTGTAGTTACCAGTATGTTTCCCTTTGATCATGTTCCACACTTGACACAGAGCAGGAGCTGCTTCATTTACTTTAATGGTAAAACTATGACCCTTGTTAATCAAGGAAGAGCCTAGTTAATAGCTTCCTGATTTCATACTTATCTAAACCCAAGAACTATTGTTTGCAAAATCAAGAATCTTTTAAAAATATTCTTTTATTAGAGCTTTTTTTGCCTTTTACAGAATGGCAAGGATTATATTAATTTAAAAAAACCTAATTGGGACCTGTTTATTGGCCCCAGAAGAATAGATGTGGAAGCTACTTGGCCTGCATGATACCATAGTTGCCTTTATCCACCATGGAGGGTGGGAGAGAGGCCAGTATAGGGTTAGTCTCTTAACATATGTGGGATTGAGGCATTCAGGCACTGTGAATTGGTGCAAATGCTGCCCAGTAAAGAAACTTGGGCAGAGATAACTTTAAAGTCTGTTTTCCACCTGGAAATCAAGCAAGGTGCTGAAGTTTTACACAGGTCTATCATGAATGCAAAACTACACACAGAAGTAAGTCTGCCAGTTCCCTTCTGTCCCTCTAAACTGGCATCTGGCAAACAGTTTGGATACTTTATTGAGAGACTAACCTACAGGAGTTCAAAAAAAATTCTGAAATGCATGTAACAATACCTCCAAGCCAAGAATGTCCCCATAAGCACAAACACATCTTGCATGGGTACATTTGCCATCTACTTGAAAAGGACAGGAACCAGCCTGACTAAAGGAGGAAGCATTCATGAAGCTACCTTCCACAAAGAGAACAAAGATATCTTGGACATCAAAGGTTCTCATACATGAAAGCAAAAACAAGATCATACAACTGCCTTTCAAAGGGGTGAAGTCTAAATATGATTGGATTGATCATTCTTGTGCTTTGGAAGTGGGGCCTGGAGCTTAAAATAACATTAAATGAGGGGAAGGACTTCCTACTTATGCCAGAGATTTTTGCTTATTTTTCCCCCTGTTCCAATCTTTAGCCTCCATTCACCTCAAAATTGGTATCAGAGGACCAAAATCCACTCTTTAATGGCTTTTTTCAAAAGCGAAAGGGCAAGGGACCCAGCACTCCATTCAAACCGGTTTCTTTACATACAACTGGATATTTTAATCAGGGCTTTGGACTTCTATAGGTTGTCTTGCCTGTGTCCCCTACCACTGCAGCTCTTTCTGTGTCTCTCCCTGATGCAAGGCTTTCTGGGTGATTCATACCCACTGCTCCTTTCTGAAATATCCTTTCATCAGGGGGAAAAACCCCCCGTAACAACCCTGAATTCTGAGTATTCTAAAACAAAGCATTAAAATATATATACAATATATATTCTATGGATTATGCCAGTTTAAACTTGCTGACTTAATCACTTTATGGTAGAATTTACAAACACACAGTGAAACTGGGTTTTCTCAAAGCATAACTTGGCTATCTATTGCCCTTTGTTTCCTATGATTACATTCCACTTGATTACCAGAAGGAAGCATGGAAGGAAGGGAAGTAGAATGTGTGTGTCTTTTGGATTAAGGAAAAGTGTGTCAGAAATTCAGGAACACAATAGCCAGCTGAAATGCACCTCATCCAGCCGTAAGGAATTAATTTCTAACAGATGTTTCTTTTGTACTTGCTAGTCTGCAATCCCAGTGCCAGCTTATACAGAAGCTGCACTCAATTCAGTGGTGCTTTTACACACACATCCTTAGCAAATAACTTCATGTGAAAGTGATAATTAGAGAAATGTCAATAATAGACAAATAATGTAGGAGATTAAAATGTATGAATATTTACTTATCGATGGGCTTTTCAGTCAGCATGGACTGCTAAATTGATTAACCATTAAAACCTAAAGAAAGATACAGCGGAATTAGATGAAAGAATAGGAAACCAGGATGACACCCACACTGGGACTGGCGTCCTGCTTATTTTTTTCTTTGAAATATAGAACTGCCAGTTTAAGGTCTGTTCTTTAAAAAGCATAATTCATTTAATGGGTAATTTAGCTCTCGACCTCACCCATACCTTCAGTGAACCTTCTCTTTCAAGCTGAGATGGACGAGCAACCTGGCCACTGCCTCTCCAATGATGACAGGTAGGTGGCATAGAGTTAACAAAACTCTCCTCTCCTTGCTAAACCTGTGCCTCCATATCACCTTCCATTCAGCTCAGTTTGCAAACATTTTTGCACTACTGATGATGAGCCAACTTGTGATTTAAAACAAAAGGGCTAGCCACATGGGTAGCCTACTTGTGTAAGCAGGATAATGCTGCTCGAGAACCAAAGCTATATAGCACTGTGCCCCTCTCCTCCTTTGAAGAGAAAAAATGAGTTGTCTTAAGTTACCTGAAAAAGGAGCTGCATCTCGTGTGACTTTGTAGCTTCTGTGGTTCACTGTTCATGTGAACAGGCCACCAGTGGAAGCATCCCCCCCCCACTGCTTCAATTCAGCTACCAGAGACTTAGAATCCACATCCATAGAGTGTTAGGACCAGCAGGAAACACTTCTGCAAACATGGATGCACTGGCAGCTTTGTGCAGTCCAGCAAGTTTCTTACCTTTCAAAAGATGCCTTCTTAACTCATTGTCTGGAAGACATGGTCGAACTCTCTTTCCAGTTTGCTTTGGCTCTTGTGTCACTGCAGGTTGAGAAACAAGAAAAAAAAATCAATTTCCAAGGAGTAGACAGGTGAAGTAAATATCTCAAGAGCAGTGGACAAGTCAAGACTCAGGAGTGGATTCTGAAAGCCATACGTAGGGACCAAAGCATTACTTTACATTTTAGTTGAAGTGGGAGGAGTTTCTGAGAGAAGCAACATGATCCACGGAAAAATTGAAAGACCTCCTGTTTAATTTAGTAAGAGATCATTTTTAAAAGTAGAGTAGTTAAGGTGATTCTACATAGGTGCATTTTTTAATGTCATAATAACCGGGCACACAAATAATACCAAGGAATAATTACTTCCAGTATGAAACAAGATAGATTACAACTACCTGCTCTTTCTAAACAATACCTCTGGTGTAAAGTCATTTAGTTACAGTTTCTATATATCTTTTTAACTTTATGGTTCTCATCCTATACATTGATAATATTATCAGGTTGCCACATTTTAATAGTGCTACATGTGATTTAAGGGAATTACACAGCTCAAAGGGCTACAACCTTGTTTGTTTGTAGATCAGGAGCTGAAATGAACAAATAGAATCCATGATGGTCACAGTTTGTCCCTGTGCGGGCTTTGTGGCAAAACACAGTTTGCCTTTATATCCACTTGTGTCAAACTGTGATCTCTGCAGGTCCATGCATTCTCATGTCAGGATGCAACCCAGGAGTCAAATTATGGTTTCAGAGCAAATAAAAGTTCTCCCATTGCAGACTAGAAGGGAAGCTTCTCTCCTTACACATGAAGGAGGCTGGAAGAAGAGGAGGGAAGATACAAGGATGATGTTAGCCACCACTTGTCCTTGCAATAACCAGCCAGGACTTGTTGTTACCTTTGAAATGAATTCTATTTTTCTAGCAGGATACTTGGGAACAAATAACTTTTTTAAAAAAAAAGAAAGGAAAAAAGATGACCGCATGAAGAAGTCCAGGCTTTGTGGATCAAGTAGGGATGCAGAATGAGATTGTAAATCAGATATTTTTCCTGACATAATACATGCTGCTATTACTCTATTACCCTTTCAATTTGCAATGATCTATCTATCTATCTATCTATCTATCTATCTATCTATCTATCTATCTATCTCAGTTAACAAAATGCCTCTGACTATGAAGCTCCTTTTTACAAAGTCTTTTATGTCCTCCTGGCATCCCTTTTCTTCCTTGTCCTTTGTCTATCTGGGTGTTTTTTTTAGCTGGACCTGACACAGGGAGGATAGCATAAAAAGACTGAAGAAACACAAGAGTTTTAGTGTCACTTTGCACCAGTGTGTCTGCAGTAAACAATGCAATAATAAGGCCTGACCTGGAAAAGAAATGGATTCTACTCTTGCCAATCATGCTGTAGCCATATATGCCTGCTTACAACAGGCAAAGGAAACTGCAGTTGCCTTTAGAATCCTTTATTAAGCATGCATGAAGAACAAAAGGGACAGAAAAGGGGAGAGCAGATAAGATTGCTCACCAGCTACCTCCAGCGTATTAAAAAAAAAATCATAGATGTATAAGTTAGTTCATCAAAATGGCAATCCTAAGAGAAGTGGAGACTACTGAGAATGAAAGTCACTCACAGATGCATTTTTTGGAAAAAGCTTCAAGTGATCCCCAGAAGCTTCAAAATGTTTTTGTTTATTGCTGCAAGGCTTACCTGATCTGGTGGTTTCATTTTGTATGTGTGCATTGTTACTTTTGAATGAAAAGACTTCTGAATATGTTGAACATCTTTTTTGTGTTCTAAGAACCTATCCCTCTTCTTTCCACGTTATTCTGCCTCTGGTACCAAATTTTCTCTTAAATAATGTACAGGAATGCATCTACTTCATTAACTGAGAGATACCTGTAGTTTTTGTGTCAGCTGCTGGTAGGCTACAGGAATCTGACAGAGCCTCTTGCAGAAGCCTGGAAACTTCATTGAGGAACTGAGTGATGGTCACCACACTGTTGGCCAAATCAAATTCAAGATGTGGAGGGATTTCTGAGTTGCCAGGAGCGTGAAGAAGAGGTAGGTCCTACAAGGAAGACAAAACATGGGAATCACAAAGTTTAATCACCATGTGAGAGTAGACCCTGGAAATACAGCAGATCCTGCAAATTTTCTGCTGCTTGGCCTAGTGGGTTTTTCTGCGTCCCCTTTCTTGCCCTTCTCCTGTTCTCTAACCATCAACTGACAGTCTCTTTTCCTCAGAAGCTGTATTCCCATGACGGTCAGGGAGACAGGGAATGTATGTAGCCCTCATTCTGGTAAATTGCCTCAGAGCTGTTCAGCTGTTGTGGCTGCATCCCTCTTTCTCAGTGTGCTTTCAGATGAGGCTTTCATCGTACGATAAACCTGGACCCTTTCACACTACACAATTTTAGCACTCTAATTCCACTTTAACTACTGTGATGTATCCTATGGAATCCTCCTGGGGTTTGTAGTTTGGTCGGAGGCACCAGAGGAACTATCTGGCTGAGAATCCTAAGCGTCCCTTCCTAAGCTGCAAATCCCAAAAATCCACTGGATGTTGTGATAGTGATTGAAGAGGAATCATAGTGTTGTAATTGTGTAGTGTGAAGATATCCCCCTGTTTCACTAACAAAATTTTACAAGTTGGCCATGACCAGACAATGGTGTCTTCCACTGATAACCCTGCCAAGATCTTCTACTGACTCCTTGTCTTATTTTATTCCAAAAACCAACCAACTAACCAAATTTTTTAAGGAAGAAAATATGTGATGTCTTTTGACTGGTAACAGTAGGAACCCTCTGTCTGGCAGAACATTCTCACCTTTAAACATTTATATGCACATTCTTTCTCTCATGCAAGCATGCATGATCACACATTTATTTTAAGAGCCCAGTTTTCTTAGTAGGGACTTGGCTTTTTTGTTTCTGCTATTCCTAACAACAACAATAATCTTTTTATGTTTACCTGATGTGAACATCAGTATTTGCTTCTACTCTGCTCTATATAGGAAGCCACCTTTGTCTCTGTATAGACAGAGGACCCCACACAATAAGAAAAAAATCATTAGGATGTTGATAGTATTTGGAGCACTGAATTGTTGACAGAGGGCTGCAGCTGATGCATCTATAGGTGGTAATATAAAGTGATTCTGCTTGAATGGTGGTGCCAGGGCTGGTGGAGGGTATATGAGTTGTTAGCTCTTGGAGAACTTACAGGAAAGAAAGAAACAACTGTAAGTAGTGGGCACAAATATGGCACCAGTCCATGGAACACGGGGGCGGGGGAATCTGCCCTCACGTCAGATAGCATAAGTACTGCTACTTTAAAGCATTAGCTATGGTTGGTACACCAGGTGAGGCCTTTCCTAAAAAAAAAAAAAGATAACTATTCCAACAATACTCTTTTATGTTGCTACAACATACAGGTTAGACTAATGCAATTAATTTTATATGAAGTTGCCTATAATGACTATTCAGAAACTTCAGCTAGCTCAGAGTTCAGCTAGTAATTAGAACAAGCAGAAGTATACCTTGCTAGAATTTTCAATAACTTCAGTGACAACAAGCTTTTTTCCAAACTGGATCTGACCTGCAAAGCTAGAAGTAGTCCATCAAGATCTGAAAGACTATGAACTCCCATGCCCATCTGCTCACTAGTCACAATTGGTGCCAGAGGTCCTGCTTTGGGGTTCCCAGTTTCTCAGGTGAGAACAGTAGTTACCAGGGAGAGAACTTTCTCAGTGCTGGCACCTCAAAGTGTGGATCTTCTCCATCTACCTGCAGTTGGTACTTACTTCAGTGATTTGTAGGTAGTAGGTGAAGGCACAGTTTGCCTGTGCATTAGTGGCTCAAAGTGGCTGCTCAATCACATTAATTGTACTGCTGTTTTTTGATTTACTGTTGTCTATTGCTATAATAATTACTGAGCAGAATCCCATATGATGTTTCACTAAAATTAAATTTGCATGCACTTAACTAAGTAGCAGAGGTGTTAAGAAACCAGCTTAAGGAATTGCAAAGATGCGTAACAGGGCACCAGCAAGAGTACCCAATGCACATTGGGGTACCTGATGTGTATTGTGTTCCCCGGTGTGCATCAGGAATCATTAGCGCACCAGTCCCAATTCACTTCACTGCACATCAATCTCTTTGCCAGCTCTACTACATAGTTATATAACAGCCTTCTACTGGATATGGATGTTGCACATCTTTGCAATTCTGTTCCCCACAGATGCAAGTCCACTTACAAGCATGTAACTCGCCAACAGGATTTTGGCTACTGTTTTCATTCAGTACTTTTATTGTTTGACTTATATTGCAAGCCATCTTGAGAGCTATATTAGGAAGAAGTATATCAATATTTTTAATAAAAGTAAACAAAACAAGCTGATTTGATATGTACAACCTTCTTGGATAAAAGTGTAGGCGTGTGTGTGAGAGGGAGGGTCAATGTAACCTGACTGTGCCCACCAGGTTTTTATTCATCTGAGCAATCTATGGGTAAAGATCCAATTCAGATGTATGTTAAAGAAAGAAAGCAAAGCACTGTGTTCATAATTATCTTGACAGCAAGAATGTGTTAGTCTTATATTAGTATATAATGATCTGTTTGATTTGTAAACAATTTTAAAAGATAATGGTTAAAAAAAAGTCTTACGGAGAAAGCCATGCTGCAGTTCTACACCACAAAGTACTACTATGGGTAACCCATGAGTACGCCAGAATAAGAATATTCTTCCACTGAAAGATTTCCCCTTCTGTTTGACAAGGGAAAGACTACTCAGTGGAATTCCCCTTTCAGATAGTTCTGCTTCAGTCTTCCCTTTCAGCATGATGAGTGACTCACATTAAACTCTGTGGCTGACCATTGTTCCCAGCTAATCCTGCTTTTCTTTCTAGCTGACAAGGCTAGAGAAGAGCTTACCCAAAGGGCCCCACAGAAAGGTTAAAGAGTCAACATGAATGAAAGCTTATTTCCAGTCTCAGCTGCCTGTTGTAGACATTATGAAAGATATACCACTGTTCTAGCCATGACATAGTTGAATCCTGAAAAATTTTAGTTTTTCACTTCAAGTAATAAAAATCCTTAAGTATGCAGTTGGTCCTTCCCATTGGCGGGTTTGGCTTTCTTAGATTTGATTATCTGCAAGTTTCTTCAAACCCCTCCCCTGGCGCTTCTTTCTGGGGGAACCTTTCCTCTCAGCAGTTCTGATCAGGCTGCACAGTCCTTTAAAAACCCATCCCTGGTTCTCCTTCTCCTCCACCAGCCATTACCTGGCCTGCTAGGGACTTTTCACAGCCTGATGTCTCAGCACCACAAACCCTCTCTCACTGCCCCAAACCACCCAAGGGAGGAGATGGGTGTGAGAGAGGAAGTATAGGGCTACCCATACCAACCCCCCTTCCCTCTCCTTTCCCTGACCTGCTTTGGACCCTGGCTGTCTGTTCTCCCCACCATGCCTCAGAGCCCTTCCTACAGATGTGCACACACATTTTTATATTTGTAATTTTTCCACATTTGCAAGGATCCTGCACCCCAACCCTACTGAATGTGGAGAACTGACTCTATTAAAGGAGAGGTGGGTTACCTGCAACCCTCAGCCTAACCCCCAAACCTCTTTAAGCAATGAGCTTAGGATTCAGGCTGGGACATGTGGCTGGGTGGGATATAAAAGGGGTGGCTCTGCCCATTTTTGCCTCAAAACATAGCAAACAACTTTGACCCTGATCACCACCAATATGAGGCCTTTGATAGATTACCGTAGGGGAAATGTGACCCTTAGCATATCCCACCACCACTACCACCTTGTACTAAAGCAGGGGTGCACAACTAGCAGGGGCAAGCATTCCCCAAAACACTTGGATGGGATTAAATATTTGTAACATAAATAAAAGAATATTAAAGCTTCTCAAACTTAGTCGAAGAGTCAGATATCACTTCTTCTCAGCAGAAGCTTCTGGTAGTCTGGGATTGTTCTGCTAAACATTCCAGTTCCACTGCTATTCCTTAAATCACCACACAACTCGTGTGCTAGTAGCTGCCAGTGCTCAGAGCACTAGCTATGTGTGATACAAAAGGTAAGGAGAAACTAGTAAATGTGAGGAAGTGGGGAACAGAAGGGGAAGCCAGCAACTCCAAGTGCTGTGCCTTAAGAGAGGAAAGTAGTGGTCCATCTGAAAAACAGAGGCCAAAATGCATGCTCTTATAAATAGTTGTCCATCATCAAGCCCTGAAGCATAGCTTCTCTGAACAGAACATCATGAGAAATGCCTGGCTGCATCAAGCCTCTAGGGGTAGCCAGATAGATGCCTCTAGAAACTCACAAGTAATATGAATGTAAGTTGCTTGCTAGCCCTTGCTACAGAATTCTGCAGACAAGACAAGAAAGGATTAATTAATTAGCTCTCTTCTTTCCTCCTCAAGTAGAAGAATTTGAGTTTTGCACTTCTTTAGGGAGAGGGTATATTGATCCAAGCATTATGCTTACACAGGTCCTTTCCAGGTGACTGGGATGAAGCAAGCATAATTAGAAAATGAGACAAAAAAGGCTGGACCTATGACAAGGCACCTGATTTTGGCTGTCATGAAAGGATAGCAAGTTAGAAGCTATTGAAATGCATTAAAATTAAATTTTTACTGTTGAGGGGTGGAACTGGCATTTGTGGGATATTCTGTCCC
The DNA here is from genome assembly GCA_948472985.1 of Iguana delicatissima. Taxonomy (NCBI): domain Eukaryota; kingdom Metazoa; phylum Chordata; class Lepidosauria; order Squamata; family Iguanidae; genus Iguana; species Iguana delicatissima. Next base: position 661,388 of record CAOKZL010000063.1, read on the forward strand.
AGATGCCAAAATAACACGACTAGCCTCGGAGGAAAAGAGTCTCGTCTACTGTTGAGACCAGACCTGGAGATTGGATGGTCTGTGATCCAGCCTCATGGAGAAATTGCTTTTTACTTTCACACTAATAAGCATATGGAGAAAGATGATTTGATAGACACTGTTAACACTGAAAAGCTTTCCACAAAACTAATCAATAAATCATGGGAAAAGAGTCAGAGTTCTCTTATGGACAAAAAAGCTGATTTTAAAAGGGGAAGGAGGAATAACTCACTATAGGAACTCACTATAGAAACATGGAAACAGCTTGGATTCTCCTCACCAGGATTTGCACTGAGACTGGTGCTTTTTAAGACTCATAAAAGATCTTGAATAAAAATAAGGGGTGAGTTGTCCAAATTCACTGACAATACAAATTTATTTAGGATAGTTAAACTGAGAAAGCAAAGATTTCTAGAAGGATCTCTCCAAATGGCAAATGCTGAACATGCAACCAAGAGTAAAGTGACACACAGTGGGATTTCATGTTTACGTGTGTGCGTGCGTGTGCGCGCGCACAAGAGAGAGAGACAGAGAGAGAGAGAGAGAGATGGGGCCTAAAATGATGTTGACTACAGTATTCCCAGTCAGGAAAGGAAGCCAGGAGGTGTGTTGGATAGTTCAGTGACAACAGAGCAGTGCGGTGAAAAAGGAAAATTCCAGGTTGGGAATCATTAGGAAAGGACCTGATGATACACGGATACTAAAACCCCCTCTATTGTACTACTTTTATACAACTTTGTGGTAGAACCACATTTGGAATACTATGTACAGTGCTGGTCTTCCCACCTCAGAAAGGATATTGTTGAGCTAGAAGGGCACCCAAAAATATCAAAGGGCTAGAGCAACTCCCTCACATGGAAAGGTTACTACATTATGGGGAATCTTTAGTGTCCAAAAAGAAAGGTGAGCAAGGTGAAACTGTGTATAAAAAGTATATAACGTTTGGCACGGTATGAAGAAAATTGAGAGGAAAAAGTTTCTATTGGAGCCTGGGGTTATTGACTGAAGCTGGATGATGAGAGATTCAGGAGAAAGAATTCCTGCTTCGCAAAACATATGCCACTTAGAGAAATTGCCCTCACAAGATGTAACAAAGGCCTCCAACTTGAATGGCTTTAAATGGAGTTTAGACAAATTGTTGAAGATAATAATTGGTGCCCACTAGTCATGGTGGATGTGATATTGATATAGGTATGAATTAGAAATAATAAAGCAGAAATAAAGTAGAAGCTGGGGGCTTAGGTCAGAGGAACGGAGAAAGATTTAAGAAGGGTAAAAAGGTCACGAAAGCCAATGTATCACGTAGCTAGGATGTAGATCACGTAGCCAGGGTGTTGTTTGTTTATCGGCTGCGGTAATTGCACTTTCCGGGGTCTGAGTGCGGGGGTAATTAGCTAGTAACAGCATGTGGTATTTGTGACCCCGGAGGGACGGACCGAGACATGCTTGTGATCTTTGCCTGTGATCTTTGTGTATGCTGTGAACTTTGTCTATAAAAGAGCTGTGAAACTTGAATTCAGGGCTTTTGGTCTTTTGGAGGCACCCAGCCAAAAGCCCGCACGTAATAAATTACTCTTTTTCTTGCTCTGTGGTCTCTGTGTTCTCTGGGCTCCTGCAACATAAATGGTGCCGTGACTTGGATCGCTGTAGGCGCTGAGACACAGAGGTGGCATTTTGCCTGCTCTTGAATCGCCTTGCCGGGTGGGGGGGCTTGGCGTACGAGCCCCATGTTGGGCCCACCGGCTACCTCCTTTTGCCGGAACGGAGGAGCCTGCGCTAGGGGCGCCCAAACGGCAAGCGCTGAACAGAGGGAACCTTCCTCCTGGAAGCAGAGTATAGAAACTGAGCCCTGCCTCCACTGAAAATTTCCTCTGTGTTCGATTTGGCAATCATCATCTTCAGAGAAGTGGTTCGTGGTCCGCTGCGCCGTCAAAAGACCTAGGCAAGTAGAATCTGGTTAGAAGCCAGACGCCCCACTTGCTTCAGGGTGGAAGGGGAGCCTGATCACCTCCCAAGTGGACACTAGTACTTACCGTAAAAGCGCTAAGGAAACTGTTCCGCTTTGTGGTACGGGACGGTGGGAGGCAGGGACTGTGTGTGCGAGTGTGTGACTGTTGTGCAGTGATTGGTTGCTGCGGTTCTGGCTATTGACCGTGATCGTCCGGCGATACCAGCCAGTGACACGTGCGTGTGCTGTTTTATTCCTCGTGTGTCGGTTGGTGAGACCCCTTTACTCACCGACCATTCCCTTCCCCTATTGTGTCTGTCTCATCTTAGGCGGGAGGACATGGGAGGTGGCGGAAGCAAGGGTTGCACCCCTCTGCAGTGTATGCTGAAAAACTTTAAGAAAGGGTTTAGTGGAGATTATGGAGACCCCCCCATGAGCCCTCAACGGTTGCGGTTTCTGTGTGAAGTAGAATGGCCATCATTCAATGTAGGATGGCCCCGAGAGGGGTCTTTAGAAAGTGATAAGATCAGCAAAGTGTATTCTGTGATAGTGGGAAATACGGGGCGCCCAGACCAGTTCCCTTATATAGATTCATGGGACACTGTAGTGCGTTCTTCCCCACCGTGGTTATGGAGATGCCAGGAGTCACAGGCAAAAGTTTTGGTATTGAGGAAGGAGAAATTGGATAAAAAGTTAAAACCAGTGTTAGAAGTTCCTGAAGAGGAACCCACAGAGCCATCGGCCCCCCTCGTCCCATTCTTAGGCTTTACACCGCTGCCACTATATACACCGCCTCAGGCGGGGCCAGATCAGCAGTTAGGGACTGGAGCAGCGGTGCCAGCGGCGGCCAGGATTGAGGTGGAGCACGCCCCTCACGCCGCAGGAGCAACAGCGTCTCCCAGCAGCACCGTCACATCTCAGGGGACTAACATAGACTACTCTCACACGGCAACTACCAGTCCGGCCAATCCCCTTAAAGGTTCTGATTGGGAGGACACGGCGCACTCCTATTGTGACACGCTCAAAAATTCCATTGGAACCCTAGAGGCTCTGTGTTCGTCCCTCACCGGCAACACGCCTAAGGCAGATTCCCCAGCAGAACTAACACCAATAGTTAACCGAACACAAGCCAAATCAACCACCAGTTTGTATCCACTCTGACAGCTCACTCAGATGGTCCCAAACCCACTACAGGGTGAACAGGAGCCCCGCTTTGTACCAGTACAAGCCTATGTTTACAGACCCTTCACCATGTCTGATTTGGTAAATTGGAAAACCCATTATGCTTCGTACGCAGAGAAGCCCCACGAGATTGTGGAATTGTGCTCTAGCATAATGGGAACGCATATGCCCAGCTGGCAACATTGCCAGCAATTGCTGATAACTTTGTTTACCACTGAAGAGAGGCGCTGCATCATCCAACAGATGGAGCGGCTAACCCAGGAAAGAACCCTGCAAGGACACCCCAACCCCCAGGTCTGGTTGAGGGAGAGGGTACCCTTAGAAGATCCTTGTTGGGATGCAACAATATTACTCCAGCAGGAGAAGCAGTGTGCCTCTGCATATCAGTGGCTGGGGAGCATGAGCAAGAAGGTGCTGCGATGACCTGTGGCAGGACAGACAATTAGGATTCAGATCAACACTGACAATATAACTCAACTAGGCATCATCACACTGTAACCGCAGTCCTCTGGAAACAAACCAACTACCCTCCCACCACCCCTCAGGTTTTTTGTTTTTTTTGTTTTAGTGTTGTATAATTTTTAATCACTGTTTTAAAATTAATGTTGTATGTGGATTTAATTAAGAGCCCATGGTGTAGTGGTTTGAATATTGGACTAGGTCTTTGGGAGACCACAGCAAGGCCTTGGAGGGAGAAATGGCAAACCTCCTCTGAATAAATCTTGCCAAGAAAACCCTAGGACAGGGTCACCATAAGTCAGAGCTGACTTGAAGGCATGCAACAAGAATAACAAATGGTTTTAATTCTATAGGCAATTTGATATTATTTTAATCATAAAGTTTTGTATGTTTCTAAGCCATATGTGGTTTTACTTATATTTTGTTTTATTCTATAAACTGCCTTGAGTTTCATTCTTGGGAAAAAGGTAAAATATAAATAAAGTAATTGGTTTATTAATTGATTGCTATTCCCTCATTCATGCTGGTAGGTTTCTCATAGACCTACCTGGTTGGAGCCGTTGTGGAAGAACTTAGAACTAAACCTGTCTTTCATCTGACTCCCCCAAAGCTCTTCTTATGTTTTGTTCTTAACTGACAAGACCAGCTGTCACTACCCATGTACCAAGTATATATCACATACCTCTAGAAACTTGATATTATCAGAACAGGTGAGCAGCTTTTCAGCCTCCTTATTGTATTGGGTAAGAACCTCCAGCTGGTGCTGCAGCTGATTCCAATTCTCTTCCATCTGGCCGAGCACAAGAGCCTGCTGGTTTTCAATTCTCTCCACTGCCTTCCTTTGGCATCCTTTCAGGTCTTCCATGATATGGCCAAATTTTTGCAATACCCCTGATTTGAATTTCTGTGAAGAATCCTGCATGAACAGGAAGAGGGGAAAAGTGAAAAGCAGTGAAAGGTTCTTACCACAGATGCAGCAGCTGTTTTCCTCATTTACTTTGTAGTCTTTAGGGCATTTCTCAGTATTGGGGCAGGTGATAACATTAAGGGAAAAAAATAGATATGTGTTGCACGTAGGAGGAGGGGGTGATCTTCATCTTGTAGGAATAAACTATCAAAGATGACGGAGGAAATGGAGAAAGCCCATTTTCTCATTCAGCAGCTGGAGTTTTTGTGATGGCCTCTGTCAGTTCAGACAGTGAGCAGTATCTGTTGGAGGCAATTGCATCACGGTAGTGCTGTCTGCATACTCTACCTTAGCGATGGCTGTCTGCTTCTCCAGTTTCTGGATTTCTTCTGCAATCCTTTTTGCCTTCGCTTGGGTTTTCTCCAGTGTTTCTTTTACAGATTCCTGCCAAAGAATCCAAAAGCATTTAACTATACAAAGATAATACTGGCCTTGGTACACCTCAGACTCTCAGTCTCCCATTCATGTGAGGTGGGTAAATTTTCTCAGATGTTTTATGTGTGGATTCCTTTGGAAGGCTCCTCTGCTTCTACTATGTCACTCTGTGGTATTAGGTGACAATACATAAAATCATTGTCAGTAGTCATGTTAAATATGAGGTGGCCAAGATCCAGGAAGTGATAGTAAATTCAGGTAGCCACATAGGGTCACCAGAGATATCATAAGGTTGACCTGAACAACTTGAGTTTATCTTGCAATATGGTGAACTGTCTCACCAGACAAGCTATAGACTGTTAATTTGGGTCAAACTGATGTCTGCAAACTTGGATTGATGCTCAGATCAAGGATTTTTCAAAGACACTCACAGTAAACCATGACCAAATCTTTGAAATGGTACCCAGTTCATGCTTGTTATATTTATGCTACAAGCTTGTGTCTCTCCTACAATTATTCATGGCTCTTCCTTACATCATCCCCATAAGTAATGTTTGGCATGTCGCTAAGAATTTTGCTAGAATGCCCTGGCACACTCCTCACAGAAGTACAATTCATGGGGTTTTCTGGCAAGGCAGGAGGACTGTTAATTCTAAGGTGCCGTACAGCTGGGCCCTCCGCAGTTTCTGGGAGGTATTTGCCGTATTACATTTTTAGCAGGTGAAATTTCTCCATGGAAACATCCCTATGAGAGGGGAGCCACATGTCCCAGGTGGTTTCTAGGCCACGTCATAGGAAGTGTACTATGAGTGTGTATGTCTTAAGGCAATCTGAAGTGTGTGGAGTGTAGACACATCCCTGTTCTGGGCCTCATTGTCCCAAGCAACTGGAATAATGAAGTCTCTTATAGCAGAAAAGGAGGAAGAGAGGGAGGGAAAAAAATATGGCAGCACATTTTAGGCTGAGTGGTCAGTACAGTATCTGAAGAAATGGGTTTATACCCACAAAAGCTTGTGCTAAAATAAAAAGCAGTTAGTCTTAAAAGTGCTGCCACATTTTTTTTTCCTCCCACTCCCTTCCTCCTTTTTTATGAAATAATGAAGAGCATGTAAAGCAGATTTTAAAATGGGTGTCATGAAGAGAAATTGGCAAGCATGGTCTGAGTAAGGGGAATGAAAACAAGAGCCTAAAACCATTTAGAGTTAAGTGTCCCTAACCTATAGAGCAGAGCTTTCCTAACTGTGTGTCATGGCACGTTAGTGTGTTGACTGCAGTCTACAGGTATGTCGCGTGAACCTAATGGGTACAGAGGCTGCCTCTCTCGCCGCCACAGTGGGCCAGGCCTGGGTGAAGGGGCTGCCTCTGCTGCCGCCCTGGGCCAAGGAAGACCCCGATGAGGGCAGCAGCAGGCCAGGCCTAGGTGGAGGGGCTGCCTCCACATACTGAATTCTTTCCGAAATGATGATTTTAAAAGGTTTCACCAACATGAAAATTTTAGAAAGCTCTGCTCAAGAGAAATCTAGATTTTTAATTATATAATAAGAGTAAGTGCCATAGCTAAAAAAAAAAAGGCTATTTTCACCGAGAATAAACATGCATGCAAAGCAACCAAGTCTGTGCCCAGCCTCTCTGCTCTGGGAAAGGACGCTGGGGGAAAATTTGGGGGTCCTGCCTCACCTCCCCCAGATGACCTCTGGGTGTGGGGGAAAAGCAGTTGGAAAAGCATTTAAATTTTTCCCTGCAATTGAATATCTGTGTTTGAAAGAAGAAGAATAGGACACTGTGAAATGAATTTTAGGGAGGATGAAATGTGCCTTGCTATGGCCTTGCTATGCTTTGCAACATTGTAAGGTTACGCAAAAATGTGGACTTTTTTTTCAATTTCCTTTCTTACACGGATAATTTGCACTGGAGATGTTAAATTGTTTTAATGTAAAGGGCGGGGCTCAGTTTTTTAGAAATCTCACTGAGACATTGTGCACAATAAATTTTTTTTAAAACTGTGGAGGTTTTCCCAGTTCCACTACATTTTTGGGGGGGGTGCCCGGGGATAGATGGGTTTTTTTTTTTTGCCCTTTTGAAGCGGCAGCTGTTTCCTCTGGCATTTGTGCCCCATTGATGGGGACCTTGGGACCCCTGATTCTTTTATCGGATGGCCCTTTTTGTGGGAGTATGAAGCCGGGGAAGGGTTTTAAGCTGAAGCCCCAGGAACTTTTGGAAAACTGCAGAACACAGCCACAAGCAAGCCATAAGTAAGTGTGTCAAGGGCCTTCCCCTAAAGTGTGGGACAGGGGGGAAGAAAAATTTATCCCCCCCTGGAATCCTGCCCGAGTATGCAACTCAACGGGTGGAGCTGTGAAACCGAAAATTCCCTTTACACACACACCCCGGGAAAGGTGGGAGGCTGTGTTCGTAGAAAAGTGTGTGGGGAATGGCATGAGTTCCCAGTTATCCCTGATTGGGGCCTGGGGATTTACATTATGTTAACCCTTAATGTCTCGAGCTGTTGGGCCCCCCTCACCCTCAGCTCCCCCCCTTCTCCTATTTGTTTGTCTTTTTGGGAAATTTGGATGGAGGGGGGCAGTTGACAGACTTGTTCAATGTTGTTGGGGAAAAAAACCCAAGAAAGCTTTTTTTTTCAGGTTACTCAGATAATGTTTTAATGTGTGTAAGGAAAAATTCCAGGAAAAATGTGGTTTCCCCCTCTCTGTTCACAATTTTTTTTCGGTGCCTGAAGCCATCCCCCCACAACCCCTCCTTCCTTTCCAGACCAAACCCTATAGCTGCTGTTTTGGGGCTAGACATTTATTTAGCCACAGAGGTTTGGGAATAGAGTAGAGTTAGCGAGTTAATGAGGAAATAACCCTTTTAGGTGTTGGATAGGAAATAGTGAAAAAGGAAAAGGGAGGCCTGACCTGGGCTCAGCAAATTTGCCCCCAATTTTAAAATAGCTAAAATCTGAAGACTTCTCCAGTACTTTTGCAACATTTCTAAGCAAGATAACAATTCAGTTTACAGAGTTCAGCTTAAAGATCCTATTGTTTAAAAGCCATCAAAAGAAAAAAAAAAAAAGAGAACTCTGCACTCCCCGGGGTTTTCCCCTCGCCCCTCCCTGTTAAAAGAGGAAAGAAAAACAAACCTGACAGCCTTAGCCCTTCTTGGAGCTTTAAATAAGTCACTGAAAGGGGGGCAGGGAGCTTCCCCCCTTTTAAAAAACAAGTCTGGTTTCCTAGTAAGTTCTCTCATGTCTCAGAAAAGGGAGAAAGGAAACTTCAGTGAAGATTTAAAGGCTGCAATTTCAAATTCCCATATTCACCATCACTTAAGGCTGTGCTGCAGGGTGGTGGGAACCCTACATTTGGACAAATTTCCCTTATAGATTTTTGGGACACTATGGATGAATCCCCTCCTTGGCTTGAGAGGTGCAAGGAGCAGTGTACCAGGGTTAGTCATGAAGGACAAGACTTAAAAAAATTTGGAAAAGGGTCCCAAATTTTTTTAAATTCCCCTAGGAACCAAAGAACCAGTACACCCCCACCATATGTTCCAGCAATTTACAACCAGGAGGCACAGGCAGAAGAGGTTCTTACAGTGCCAGCAGCAGAATCCAAGTGGCCCCTTGGGGGCAAAGCCACTGGACCTCCGCCTATGCAAAGAACAGAGGCACTGGTGCTGCTACCAGTGAACCAGCCAACACTAATGCCCCCAGGGGTGAAGGTATTGGGAAGCTCAACAAATCCCTTCATCAATCAACAGTCTGGGGAAAACCCAAAAGGGCCCCCCCCCCGGTTCCCTCCCCTTCCTGTGACAGATACGCAGGTTCCCCAAGAACCAGGAACTCTGAAAAGCCTATATCCCATTTACCAGCGGGGCCCCCACTGAAAAATAGCCAACTGGTAGTTGATGCTCAGCAGTGGGGCTCCAGTGAGTTCAGAGTTATCAATATGCACCCTTCACCACGTCAGACCTACAAATTGGAAGATGCACTACCAAATTTAAATAAAACCCTTTAAGAAATAATAGAACTTTGCTCCATATCATGGCCTAAATTCCCTAATTGGCAGGATTGTCAATAGTTTTTTTGACCTTGTTCACCACTGAGGAGTGGAGGAGAATAAATTCAACATGCGGAAGGCTCCAGAAACAGGGCACCTCCTGGAAGGGAACCCAAGCAATGGATGGAGGCAGAGTTCCCTATCAGTGGCCCCTGTGGGCCCCGTTGTATTCCAGCTCCCAAACCCCAGCCCTATGCTCAATGCTCGGGGCTTCTGGGGCTGAAGTCTAAAAACATCTGGGGACCCCAATTTAGCCACTCCCCCTGCTATCCGGGGTGGGCCCAAATAATCCTGACCAGATGAATATGCTCACTGATTATCAAGCCCCTTTAGTGGAAGCCATGAGAAGGGATGAAAGGCTTTAATTTTCCCAAAGTATAGAGGTCCCAAGGATCCAGTTCCAGGAATATTTAGAGGCTACTTGATCTTCAGGCAATACCCCCCTGTGAACCCAATACCCAGGAATAACAGACAGTTTTTTGGCCCTTTTTTCCCAGATTTACCCTGACATCAAGGCTACAGAAACAAGAAAGATTTGCAGGCATGAACTTGAGCCAGCTGTTGGAGATTGCCCAGAAGGTATAGGGAATGGGGATCAAGGGAGAAAGGGGAAAAAGGGAAACAATCATAAGAAGGTGGAATTGTTGGCCGCTGCATTGACTACTTGGAAGGGAGACTCCAAGCGGGGAGGAGGAAGAGGCAAGTGGAGAGGAGAGAGACAGAGGCCTAGATTGGGAAGAAATAGTGTGCAATTTGCAAGCAGGAAAAGGCCAGTCCTTTCTAATTCAACAAATAGAAAGGAGGGGGAAAAAGGGGGAAGTTTAGGAATGACTGACTTCGACTTTTGGCTTTCCCCTTGACAGGGAAATTTAAAAAAAAAAAGCTGCAAAATTTATCTGACAATATTTTTTTGAAAGAGCTGACATAGGAATTTGGACACTGGGCATTGTGTCCCTGAATAAATTCCCCCTAAGGGTTACAAACGCAAAGAGCAGACAAGTGAAGTGTTAGATAACCCCCAAAAGGGGTTTCTAAAGCTCAGCAGTATTTTTAAAAACAGCCAGCCACCCTACCTCCAAAGGAACCTGTAAGTGAGAACCCCTGCCTGTGTTTGCATGAAAGAGAGGAGAGTGAGACGGGGAGAAGTGATGGCTCAGCAGCACACACCCCCAGCTGAGGCGCCGGCCAAGAGGCCAGGAAAGCGATGAGGGGGAGGGGAGGGGAGTTCGCCGAGGCTGGGTGAGATGGAAAGGGGAATGGACAGCAGAAAAAGCAGCCAGGGGGGAAGCCCCCACCCCTCTCTTTCCCAATTTGTCAGACCTGGGGGGGGAATCCCCCCCCTCTTTCTTATTCATTTGATGTTTGGTTTAAATTGGACAGAAGAAAAAAAAGGGCCAAAAGACTATGCTAAAAGTCCAGCAGCAGCTGCAGCAGAAATCTTAAGTGGCCAAGACAAGGGCTGGCTCTGTTGAAGCAAACAACTGATGGGAAAAAGAGAGGCGGCGGGAATGCTAGGCATGGAAAACGGAAACATGGAGATGGAAGAATTTGCTTGAAACGGCCCCCAAGCAAAGAGCTGGAGTCTGAAACACAACTTCCGTCTGCTGCAATGGAGGCATGAAAGGAGAAAAGCAGAGGCTGTAAAGGTGTCTGTGGCCAGCTGACAAGGGCAACTGAGGAAAAAATTTTGTCCCTCATCCCCCAGACAGAGAAGAGCAAGGGCTTGACATCCTGGAAGGAGAAGTTGGGAGCAAAAGGGATGAAGAACACAGGAAAAAGGGGGAATCCCAGATGCAAGGCAGTCCAAATTGCAAAGAACCCCCCCCCCAGTTCCCGATAAGGGCATTGGAAGGCTCCCCGGCCCACACCCAGCAGGCTGAAGTACAAGCAAGCTGGGAGAAGAGGTGATGGCGCACCTCTGAGCTGGGAGGGAGGGAATGGGGCACTTCTGAGAGGCAAAAAGGGCCCCCCAGGCTGAAAATGGAATGGCTGCAGGACTCTGACTGAAAGGGCGGAGGCAGAGAAAGGGACAGCTGAAGGCTGTGAGATAGCCAGGAGACCAACGTCAGCCCCAAAGAGGCCCATACCTTATTAAACAACAGGTCTGCATTTGTCCACAAATCATAAAGATTAAACCACTGTTTAGGAATCACCCGGAGGAGTCACATTGTACCCGAGACCTCAGAATTCAAGGAAACTGGAGAAGACAAACAAAAACCTGAAGCCAGCAGTTGAACGTGTATGGCCCAGATAACAGCCCTGGCTATTTTGGGAAATGGGTCCAACACAGGGCAAGTTATGATCCCCTTCCTACCCTTTTTACAGAGACTTTTCACTCTTATTCCATGTGCAGCCCCAACAGAAAACCAGGAGTGTTTTTGTTCTTCCCAGACCCCATTATGATAAGGCATAGGATGAGGTGCACACCTAGGAATCATAAGGTTGTCCCCCCTTTTTAGCCAAAGTTAAGCCATTTTGGGGGGATTAAAGGGAGGCACGGAATTTAAAAAACATAACTCTACAGGAAGGAGTTTGGATAGGGAAAGCTCTGAGTCAACAAGGGAGGAAAAATTGAAAAGGGGTTCCCCCCCTACAGGGCCCCCCCTTCAAACCAGGAGATATGGGTGAAGGAATGGGGGCAAATTGGTCATGGGTGGAAGAGACCCATGACCAATCCCACTGTGACAACTCCCACTGTGGTAAAAGGGGCCAGGATGAAGCCTTGGGTGTATTACACTAGGGTAAAAGGCTCACTTTGATGGACTGTTCCCCAAACCATAGGGCAACCCTGAAGCTAAAAACACCAGAATGCAGTAAGAAACCTGAGACTAGACCCTGTTTGTGTCTCACAGGAGCCAGACACCCTGTAAAGCAAACTCCCCCTGGGAGGGAAAAACAATTGGGGGGATTTCCTGCTGCGGTTGGGGGATGAGCACCCCTCCACAATCAGATCCTGAATGTGGGGGAAAAATAACATGGGTTGTGGCAGGCATGGAGGGGCAGGAAACCTGGTTTTTTATATATAGATGGATGTTTTGTGGGATTGGAAGATATGTGTATATAGCAACTGTTGGTGATGATGAGGTTGATGCAGAACAAAGGAGGCTGGGAGGTGAAAAATTACCAACTGGCCAATAGATATGAAACCTTGAATGTCAGTAATGGCTGGGTATGTACTCATGGGCTAAGCTAGGGGAACCCCCCCACTGAAACGTAAAGTTTGAAATCTCTGAATCTCTACAGGCATGCCCAGGAAAACATCCCAGGTTAATTTTTTAATAGCAATGGTTTCATTGATTATATGAGAATAAGGGGGGGTGGTCCCCCTTAGTCAGTTCAAAAAAACCAGCTTTTACAATGGTAAATGGGTATATAATCTTTTGGGATGAATTGGTTTGGCCACTGAGGGTTACCTTCACCCAGTAAAAAACCAATATAGTTTGACTGGGCAAGAATGAAAAGAGTTTTTAATGAAAGCAGTGGGTATGATTCTGACAACACATATCTGAGAGGTTTGGGGGTACCTGTCCCCCTGGGGGAAGTTGCTTTTTATGTAAGGCAGATGCGTTGTTGGCTGTCAGCCCAGCATGAAATATTTAGTTTCTTTCAGTCTGAAGGGGGTTGTGATTTGGATAAATACTTGCATTTGAATTTTCAATTTAGAAAATCATTTTTTATCTACAGGGATGTGGACATGATTTTCTGGTTCCCCAAGAAAGGGTAAAGGCATTGCTTGTAAAATTCTTTTTCCTTTTGCTTGACAATACTCTGCATGTTAAATTTTCCAATCTGTAATAATTAAGTAATGGGGGAACTTGTTTTGTTTTTATGGCACAGACAAAGTAGTTATGCTTGAATTGCTAATAATTCGCATAAAGGGGGAATGTGGGGAGACAGTTTTGGGTAGCCCCGATGGACCCTGGGTTGAGGGGGAAAAACGTTAGAAAAACATTAATTTTCCCCGAAATTTAATGACTTTTTTTGAAAGAAGAACAATAGGACACTGTGAAATAGAATGTTAGGGAGTGAAAACCCCCCGCTATGGCCTTGCATGCTTTGCAAATTAGAAGGTTTCCAAAATTTTAGAACTGTTGTTTGTGTCAATTTTCCCTTTTTACGTATGAATTTGCACTGGAGATGTTAAATTTTTTGAATGTAAAAGGGACTGACTTTTTAGAAATCTCACTGAACATTGTGCACAATAAATTTTTTTTTGTTGCATTCTAAAAACCTGGGGCTTATTCAGTTCCACTACACTCCACCTGTTTCATGGCTACAATCCTGGCAAGCCAAAACCTGCATTAGGTTTCAGTGCACCATATCAAATTTCTGTGTACAAATCCCTTTAGGGGTACAGGCCCTCCCTTCCCCCCCACCACCACCACCACCACCACCACCACCACCACCCTGTCCCCTCCAGCTTATTCTTTTTTTCCCCTCCTCTTAAAGAACCCCTGTGATTTTGGGCCTCCTTCACAGTGCACTCACACAATGCCCCGCTTCTCAGTCTCCCCGGGCTCCCAAAGGGGGCCTGCCTTGGGCATTCCCCTTTTTTGAACAGGGATGATCCGCTCTGCCCTGGGTGCCTGCACTTTCCTAATTGAGCAGCTCTACCAGGCAGTCCATTAATGTTTTCTTTGTTCTGGCCTCTCTGGGAAGCTTTTCCGGCACTCGGGGCAAGAGTAGGCTTTTGTCCTGTCCCTTTTCTTATTGTTCCCAAAGGCTATTATCACTTTCACAGAAACTGTGCCCACAGGGTGTAGTCACAGGGGTGGTAAACATTTTAAACAAATGCAGCATAATAGCTTCTCCTCCAGCTTCTGTGAGCCTCCGGGTGCCTTTTTCCCAAAACAAGAGCAACAACAGGGAAGAGAAAATGAAACCGTCAAAAGCCTTGCACTGTATTGATGTTCTAAAAAGGGGGGGCTGGGCCTAAATTTGACTCACTGCCAACCGGCTTCTTAAACAACAGGCAGAGCAGACAGCTTTAGCAAATCCTTTCCCTAAAAAGATATGGGAGGAAGGAGATGGCTTTGGTTTCTTGCAAGTTTCTCCCCAACCTAGTTTGAAAGGCAGTTTTTTAAACTTAAACATAAGCAGTTTTTGGTAAAGGACACAGGCCTGATGATTGGTTTTCAGATGACTTTAAGGCTCACTGTGCAATCTGCTTTGTCCTTTCTGCACCAAATATTTGGGATAGCATCTAGGACTTGTCTCTTCTCATAAAGGGGCCTGAACTGTCTCCCAAAGGTTTTTGGCAGTGGCCCCGTCCCTTTGAAACTGTTTATTCCAGTAAGAATTACCTAATAAATCTTTGATGCTATGTATCTTTTTACTTTTCCCAAAAAGAGTTTTGTGATGCCCTTTTTAAAAAATTTGTGGACTTAATTCTTGAATTTTATTTTAAATTTTTCTTGAGAATTGCCTGGGATTTGTTTCAAACTGCATATAGTAAAATAATTAAATAAAATATACTGAAATAAAACAACCAAGAAACATCACTTAACATCCTTTTTGTTTTTGCTCAAGGCAGGGAGTCTTTTATACATTTTTAAAAAGATGGTAACTATTTTTCCTGGTTACTGAAAGCTTTGCTCTTTTGTGCTTTCTTCTGGGTAAACCTGCTATTCCATCTCATTCTAACCATAACATGGGTTGTATTTCAATAATATTGTCTTTGTAATATTTCAGTAATATTGTCACAGACTGGCTGTGAAACAGCTTAGCCCAAATTTCCAAAAAGTTACTTGCCTTGTGAGACAAGACTTGTTCAGGAGAGGCCAATCAGCCAGATGCTTCTGAAGAACTCACAAGGAAGACAGGATTCCAACAGCTATTTGCTGGTAATCAGAAATACTTATATGCATACAGAAAAACCTGTGAATTTGGATAGCTGATTTTTTTTTATTTTGCTATTAAAACACAAGTTGCAGATCTATCAATCATGAATGCATCTAACCTTTGTTAAAGGCTGTCTGGATTAGTACTCATCTCTCCATCTTGTGACAATGAGTTCCATAATTATGCATTACACTGATGTGCTCACTTTGAACCTAGTACTTTCATATTTCACTGGATGGTCCTGTATTTCAGTATTATAGCAAACATTCTTTGTTTGTATTCATTTTTCCAGCACTGTTCAAGATTTTTTGACAAATTTTTACCATGCTTTCCCATAGTAATTTTCTCAAACAGCCACTACTGTCTCAAATTATGGAGAAAGTGCTCCATTTCCAGAAGAACCCTTTCTGAGTTCTCTGCTTGGGATATTGTTATCATCTGCAAACCACTGTGCAGTGAACATGCAGCTGGAAGTGGTTAGAGTGCAAGTACTAGGGTGTGGGACATCTAGGGTCAGGTCTCCTCTGTACCATGGAACTTACCAAGTCCTTTGTGAGCAGTCACTGAACTGCCTCCTAGGGCTCTTGTAATGAGAGAATGGGGGGAGAACCATGTACACCACCTTAAGCTTACTGGAGGAAAGGCAGGATATAAATGTAACAAATAAAAGAAACTTTTACACACTTGGACACAATTATATGAATATTAAACACACCAAGGCCAGTATAAATCCAAGGGTCTCTCTTCAGTTTCCTTTGGCACAATATTTCTGTAGTATGCTATATCTTACAGGTTTCAAAATCCTACAAGCAGACAATATTACATTTTTCTACTTCATTCTTAATATTCATAGCCTATAAATGAACACCATGCTAGTAAGTATTTTTAAAAGGTACAGGGCCCTAGAGCTGGCCATTCTAAATAGGAACTATCAAACCTCATAAGGACACATATTATGTGATATGCTAAGAAAAAGCTTCGCAGTAACAACATAGACACAAATTCAAGTTTTTGCTGCCGTACTGTTGCATACACAAAAGCAGATGGTTGTATCATTCTTTTATTTTCCTTCTACATTCAGCATGAACTGTTTTGTTCCCTCAGATGATCCTATGCTCCCCAATGGTTTAAAAACAATTTCCTAACCACTGACACTGCATTGTGCAGCATAGGCTTTTGGCATTAAGTTATTCAAATGAACAATGAGAGTTCAAGTTAATGCCAAAAGAAGACATACATCCAGATTTTAAAAGTTTCATTTGGTTTCATCCTCAAACCACGTAAACATATACTACCACTCATGCCTGCTTAATTTCTGAAGTTGTAAGGCCAAGATTACCCCTAGGTTCACATCTAACATTGCTCTCCTGTTGTCAAATGCAGATCTGCTTCCTATTGTAACAAAGTTAATGTTTATTCCCTCTTTTAAAATAAAAGACACACAGCCAGCATTTTGTCAGTGACCAAACAAGTTTGTAATATTTCATGTATCATCTGATCCAATTCTGATGACAGCACTTTGCTGATATGGTTCAACAGGTCACTAACAAACCCATCCATATGTGTTGCTTGGAAAAATTCGGCTCTTGAGAGCGGGTCAGAATGTCAATTTCTTAACTGCCAAAGACCTGTTGGCACAGTTAGATTGTTTCTTCACTGTAAAGATGGCTATAGTCATCACATCTCTGACAAGTCTTCTGACACACAAGTTAGAAGTTAGTTGCATCTTTCTTTTGAATGCTGAATAAGAAAGACTGATGATTTGAACTCAGTCAAACTGTGGCCCTGGCACTTCCACTGGCTGATCAGATGCATCGCAGCAAGGACTTCTTGTTACACCATCTGTCCAGGGATCTCTTGTAAAGTAGAATGGCAAACATGTCAGTAAATTCCATAGGTAGGCTCATCACTGCCTCTGTACCTGTCCAAATACCTCAGAGGCTGACGGTGTGGAAACTTCTTCTGTGTGGGGTGATACTTGGGAGGCCGTACAAAGTCAAACACTGGTTCCTTCATATCTACAAGAGGCAGACAAAATGTTATTTCAAAATTTGAAAATCTGGAAACACCAACCTTAAGCATTCTCCAACTCAGACACCACTTATTTCTAATGGAAAATGTAACTAATAGTCCTTTAACAGGACATTTGCGTATCAACAATTTGTACTTATCTCTTGCTTTTCCTTTGCAGACACTTGTACAGAATGTAATTACCATTCTTATTTAGTTACAAAGAATTCCATCAGTACTTCCGGCTGCCTACAAGCTGATGTTAGTCTACAACTACATTTTGCCAGTTTCCATCTGTTTCGGGTTAGTAAGCCAGAGAACCCTAGAAAAATCTGACCAAATGGCTCTGATAGCCTATCTATTAATGGCTGCAACATACAACCAGATGACCTCTAACCTGCAACAGTCACAGAACCCGGCCTGAATGCAGTCTTGGCTTGTGGTCAGCATGATAGTTCAAAGACAAAACAAAACAACCAAAACAAAACAAAACAAAACAGCCAAAGCTCTGAAATGACAAGAGCTGAATACCTGAAATGCACAAACAAGTCCAAATTGTGTAAAATCTCTCATCTTAAATTTAGGATGCACATTAAAAGGATATATAATTAATAAAATTTAATCTATTCAATCTATTCAGGCATTTCCATTTCTAACCATCGTGGTTTATTGATAGATTTTACATAGAGGACCTCCTTGTGGCCCAATACTTACTGAGTACATGATGGAAGACCTGTCTAACAGAATCATCCCAGTGACACTGGAAAAATGCCAATCCTGCCGGCGTCATGTCACTTTGATGCTTCTTGTAGAAGTCAAATGTCTTGAAGGTTCTCATCTTGAGGCTGTGGCTGCAAAAATGAGAGGCAAAACGGAGGCAACAGATCCCTACTCTTATCACTTTTGGCTATGTGACACCCTGTTCAAACCAGGCTCAAATTTATTCAATAAATAAAACAGATCTGCAAAATTACACTTCTCCATTGCCAATGAAAACATGTCTCATCTGTTAAGTAGCAAACAATTTCCAAATTAATAGTAAAATTGTAACTCAGGCAGGTGAGGAGGAGGACTAGCACCTTAATTCAGCTAAGAATTAGTAACCATTTCTTGCTCTGTTTTTGCTTGTCATGGGGAAGTAGTTTGAAATAGCTCTGAAGTAATATAACTGCAGTAGAAATTCCAAGGAACAAGGGTGTTGTATTAATTTTACTTAATATCTGCCTTTCCCCAAATGGGATACAAGATGGTCGTATGGGCCTTGCCTTTGAAGTCAGCTCTTCATACTATACTAGGGAAAGATTAGCTACTCCAGACAATAGAAGAAGCAAGGAACACAAGCAGCTGATGCTTCCTCCTTTCAAATGAGAAGCTGCTCAGCCCAGAGAGAGTATGACAGAGTCAGAAGCACAGTGCTGCCGAAGCAAAAGTCAGAAAACAAAATGAAGAGAAAGCAAAAAAAATCAATCCTTCTAGACCAGTGGTTCTCAACCTGTGGGTCCCCAGGTATTTGTGAACTTCAGCTGCCAGAAGTCCCAGCCACTATGGTCAATGCTCAGGGCTTCTGGGAGTTGAAGTTCACAAACATCTGGGGACCCACAGGTTGAGAACCACTGTTCTAGACATTTCTACCTCTAATGACTTTCACAGAACTCTTCTGAGCAGAGCTAGTTGCCACATGAGTAACACACCATGTTGTCCGCCTCTGAGTAAGCACAGAAGGAGTAGTTAGAGAAATACTGAATGGTGTGTAATTCTACATAAATTAATCTATTGCCTGTTGTAGTAATTATATTACTTCTCAACCTGCTATTCAGCATTAAGATTCAAAGCAGAGATAGGTATGAGAAGTGAGGGAAGCAAATGGCCCCTTTAACTGAGACAAAACAGCAATACAAGACTTCTTTTCATGAAGTTATTTTGATGGTAGGTAAGAAAAAGTCTGAAAGGCAGCATATCAAATCAAACTGATTAATACAACATCCATCTGTGTCTAATTTCTGAATGAACAAGCTCAAGGTCAAACATTCACAACAGACGAGATTCCAGAAAGTAATGCCCAACCCACAAGGTTTCTGTACTAAAAACTGATTGTGGGACCACTTTTTTTTTGGCTTTTTGTTGGGTTGTACGTTCCAAAAATCTTCCTGTACCATTATTTAATGTCTAAAATTCAGCAAATGCTAACTGTTCACAACCCCTCCTTAACAGACCAGCCACTGGCTGCTTTACTCAATGGAGATGGAAGCAGAAAGTGATTCCACTTTAACTGTACCAAGTGAAGAATTACCATGGTTTTGGCCGTACATCTTCAGTGAAATCAACTGCCCGGAGCTGCTTGAACAGGAGGAAGACATATCGATGGTATCCAGTTCCTTTGGCAGGGAATGCAGGGAAGTAATGGCAGATCTCCTCACCTGCCTCTATGTTGTTACCAGGAATGTTTGTCCTGTAGGCATAAAATAAGACTAAAAGAACTTTGCCTGCAATTACATATCTGAATAGACACAAAATAAGTCACATTCTTTTTTTAAAAAAATCTAGGACCCATTTATTTGTCTTTTGAGCAGTACAGATTATCTGTAGAACTCTCCACCAGCATCACATTTCATTTTTACAGAATAAAATATACACAGAATAATTACTGAATAACACATATAACAAAAAAGCAAGTACAAAGAAACACTAAACACAAAACATACCACATTCCACCACACTCCTCCTGTCTATTAGCAAAACATAAAACAAAAACTAGAACAAAATAAAGAAAATAAAAGAGATGATTTCCAACTACCTTTTCTGTAGATATATTTTAACCCTTAAAATCTACCTCTCTGCATCTTATCCATAGGTGACACTTCCTCTATATATATAACTTAATTAAGAAAACATCAATCAAATCACATTCATTCTCTCCCTCCAAACAATAAGGGACTTCCAATCTTACAAAAATCAAAATCTTAATCTTAAAAGAAACAGTTTGTTAATTTCCCGCCCCCCACCAAAAAAATCAATCAGGAAATTGCAATCATTCAAGGACGTGATCTCTCCAAATTCTTTTTCACATTCAAACGTATAATTTTCTTGTTATGTTCATTTCCAATTTTCTATTACCACGACCACCATATATTAGCCCTCTTTCCCTGTTAAGCTTGCTATTCACCTTCCAAATACTATATCTAATGTATCAGACTTTGCTCTCTCCCCATTTAATCAAAAACCATTTTCATAAGAAAATTTCCTTTTGTCGTGTTTAATATCTAATAACCAATAATAACCAATTGCCCATCTTCTCAAAAACCAAACAGAACCATCGTTTGAAATTATTCCCCAAATGTCATCCATTGTAAAGGCTAAACATGATGTGACCAGACCATAAGGAAACAATATTTCTCTCAGCTTTAGGTATTCTACTGCATTCTACACCATCCTCCTGAGTGAAACCATCCTCATTCAACACCTTTTGCCCCTTTCACAATTCTTCTGAAATCTCTTCTCTTACATAGAAGCCTTCAGTTCTATTCAGTTTATCTGTGGGGGCACTCATTGCTTTAATGCTGGTTGCTTTCATCTCAAAGAATTCCTCTAAGTTCCTTTCTGGCTTCCAGTTCTCTTCTTCTACTCCTCTGTCCAAGAGCTCATAGCTCTCCCACACATTCTTTTTCTCCAAAGCTATTGTTTCAGATCAAACTTTTGTCTTTTCCAAATTCTCCTCCTTTTGGCTGGTATAATCTTCAAAATTCACTTCAGTGCCTCTCAACTCCACATCCACTTTTTCCATCTCTGGTTTATAACTTATCTCAACAATTTCATTTCTTTAAACATCTCCTGCCAAGTTATTTGAACAACAGGGTCTTCTTCCAAAACCACATCCATGTCCTTAGACATGAGTATCTTCACTTTTTGAAGAAAAAAAATCCTGCAATTTTCCCGATGTCCACTAGATGGTAGCAATTTGCAACACAGTTTGGTTTAACCATTCCAAGTTTCCATAGCAATCCAGTCACATCTGCTGGCCTTTCCTATTATCTCTCATTTCAAAACGACTCCCTCCATTATCTCATAGTAAGAAAAACAAGTCTTTATTCTCAATAGTTATATACTTTCTCTTTCCTTTCCTCTTTAAATATAATTGCTATCCCTTGTACCAATTTGGTAGAAGTTCTTATAGAAATTATACAGATTTTCTTAATTTAAAATACATTTATTTCCTCTTTCCCCTTCTCTGACATACTCAGTCTTGTTAAATAGATTCAGAAAGCTTCCTGAGGTTCTCAATCATTACTGCAGAAATGGCAACTTCTTTAGTTAACTGAAAGCTTTAAAACAAAAATTTCTAAGAAACAGGATGGGTGCACTTACAGTCTATTTAAATATGGCTCAGCATCCAGCAGTCGGGCAAGCTGTTCTGTCAACCTCACTGCTCTAACTGTATTGACTGTCACTGCTGACTGTCTCCTCATGAAGAGCAAACTTCTGGGGCTGTTATGGCTGATCTCCTTGTTTTTTCCTTGTCCAGGGAGAAATTTTGGCTGTAAGGGTTTCTTCCTTGGCTAGCAATTGCTGCTGGAGCTGTCTCCTAGAGGAGAATTCTCTTAGAACTCCTGTGCTCTATCATCACCTAAAGTTGAACTAATGGGCCTATAAGTGAAATTCCCCACACTCAAACAGAAGTGGCTTGCTAAATAAACACATGACATTAAATAAGTCACTTTCAAACTATTTCATGGAAGCCTGGGGTCCCTCAATGAGAAGAGCAATTGATCCATGATGGATAAATTTCCCTTAAAGAAAGGAGTGGCTGTTATCACTTCACCTCCTTCATTTTGCAAGGACACAGCTAGTCAGAAGCAGCAGCGGCAAAACAACATCCAGCATTACTGCTCCTTTTAGGAGGCTTGGATTACAAGTGGTCATAAGACTGAATTTGTTGCCTAGAGACCATGGCAGGTTGCTCGATAGTAGGGTGGTAGCTGAATAGTGAAATTCAGTTTTGAAATTTATCCAGAGTTTGAACCTGTTGGTAATGGAAAGACTGACTAACAAGCAATACTCACACCAACCAGTGCACGTATTCCATATCGGTATCACGCAGGTGCCCATCTGTGGATAACAAACAATATATACAGAGAACCACTTAAGAGGCTGTATTTCTGTATAGCATAATTATGTAGCTCTTCCTTCTTGTATACCTTCTGGGACACAAGTGGAACTTTCCTTGTCTGCAGTTTGCTCTAAAACAGTGATGAGGAAAATGTGGCTCCTGGCCACTGTTCATGTCCTCAGAATCCCCCCGCCAGTAATGTTAAGCCCACTGAAACCTGCAACATTTTAAAAACACTTGATGCAATTTTCAGACTAAAACAACCTACAAATGAGCAACCACTTTCAAAATACTTATTTTCCTCCTATTTCCTCTCCAAAATGGCAACAGGAAGTAAAGCAACATATTTCCATCACCATTTGGGTAGGAAATGGAGAGAAATATTGATATTTTGGTACACTTGGGCAAGGATATGGCTTGTGGGGAAAGAGTTGCCCACCTTTACTTTGAAAGCTCTAGGTTTACCAATGCTCCCCCCTTTCTTTCTTTTTTTGGTCATACCACTACAGCATAATTTCACTGCGGCTTTAAAGGAATCCCTTTGCGATAACAATCCTTCTAGTGACAATTTATCTGTGGAACCACCCCCCAAGTTATAGAGTGAAAGAAGAATCCACAAGGGAACTCATCCTCATTCTGATTCAACATGCAACATTTGCATCTCCCACAACATACATGTCAACAGAACCATTGCTGGCACATCAGAGATTTTAAGATCACAGGATACTATAGTAATAACAACATGACAGACAACTGGAACTATACGCTTGTTTGCTTTTAAGCTGGGATAGACACACATGGGGGGTTTGAGAGCCATCTTTGGCTCTTTGCAACCCCATGCAGGCTGCAGTGGTACCATTTTCAGAAACTAGGAGAAGCAGTCCAGCCACTTCCAGTCAGTTCTGGGGCCTATATTGGAGTGCCCCTGGAACAGCATTTGCTGGAAGCATTTTCCAGCTGAATATAGCTTTGGGAGGGATTTTAAAAGGGAAGTCTGTGGAGGTGCAGGGGCTGAATAATTCTCTCCCCTGCTTCAAGCAATAGCAGCTGATTTCAGAATCTTTCTTCAAAAGTTTGTACTTCTGCATCACAAAAGCAGAAATGATTAATGCCAAGTTAACCAAGACCTACCAACTATGCAGCTTCCCACAAAGACTGACCTAACATTAACTGCTTTAGAGAACTGAAACTTAGTTATATTTGCCAAGAAAAAAATCCAGCTTCCCTATAGGCTTTCACAACGTTTCTGAAGTGTCTAAGGAGCTTATGTTTAAAACTGTATGTTATCTCAGGAAAAAAACAGAATTTTTTTTTTATTTCGATGACCTGGTCTAGGGCAAAGCAACATACTAAGAAAACATCTTCAGAAGATGATGCGCTTACCTAGATTAGTAAGCAATAGGGTCCACAGAGATCCTTCTTCAGCTTCAAATGAGACCTTGGGACAATTAAGAGCCTAAGCAGAAAAATAAAGCAGTGACAGCAAGGAAGATTTTAGTCTACAGATCTCAACTTTACTAGTTGACATTTCTTCTGGTTACTTTTCTGCCAACCTACTTCCACTTCAAAAGTGCAAAGGACAATTCACATTACTCCTCCCAGAAGCTGGTATGCCTTAATATTAATCTATCATCTTAGAGCGTGGTGAAGGAAGTGCTTTAATTTCTCAGTGTTTTTTAAAAAGATTGGGAGAAGTGGGCTTCAGGATTGCAAAGCTGCTTTCCATCATGGTGGGGATGAGTAGTTGTACAGGCAGAGCATGACAATGCAGGATTCTAGCTACAGAGTGTACATCTAGTTAAAATTGTGTAGTATTCTTTGGCACTACTGAACTTAGAAGAAATCAGTCAGTTTGTGAAATGCTTGAGACTCATTTTCCTCCCTCAAAACAATTATTAGAGTGGCCACAGCTTTCACATTTCGTAACATACCTCTGTGGGTGTAACTATATTCCCATGATAAACTGGCATAACATATTCCTCATTTTGGTCGTACTCTACTCTTAGAAGAACTTGGGGAACAAATCTGGCATCATCAAACAAATCCCGATACAGTCCATAGTGTTCTGCTATTCGCTGTCTGTGATATGGGCCACTGGTTCTCTCCCATTCAGCTTTGACGTCATCAAGTGGAATCAACACTGCAAGCAGAAACACAAGACTGAGGAAAACTAGGCAAATAAGCTCTAGTGAATACAGGGAGAAAAAAAACAACGTGGCTGGAGGTGTCCAACATACGTTTCCTAAGGCGAGAAGCTCTTTCCAGTTCTGCATTGTTAAGGTTTTGTGCCCTTATTACTTTTCTCTCTTTAAGCTTTTTTCTCCATGATGGCAGGCAATAAGGTAGACCAATATTTATCTTTGCCTCGTCATCTAGGGTTGAAAAACAGAACACTAGTTGATAGGCGGTATAGAAATAAATGAGATAGATAGATAGATAGATAGATAGATAGATAGATAGATAGATAGATAGATAGATAGATAGATAAAAAAGAGAGAGGGGGGAAAATACACAAAATAAATCTCACAATGTGTCTTCTACCCACAGTTGGGCTATAGAACAAATGAAAAATGCTTCAGAAGCTGAATATGCCAATACCTTGCCTTACACTAGTGGTAAGGAACACAAACCACTCAGTGTAGTAAATTCAGCCCTAATCCAGATCCTTTGATCTGTAAGGAATCCAAGGGCATGCATGTGTACACCTACATGCGCCTGCTTTAAAATTAATCACAAATACATCACAGAGGCCTAACACAAGGCTGTCAGCTTCTAGTCACTTAGTGTTTTGGGTTTTTTTGACAAACAAGGGCTGTTCTGTTTCTCTTTTTCAAGTTTCACACATGCACCCTTTTTCCTACATGCAGCCCTTCATCTGAGTAAAAGTTATTAATGAAAATCAGTCTTATGGTCTATTCCTGTACGTATTTATAAGAGATAGGTTCCACTTCATTTTGCAAGCCTTATTCTTGAATAAGTAAACACAGAAATACATTTTCCTCATAAAAAGACCCTACTGGCATACAGGAATGGCAAAAATAGAACAGGACCAGATATTTGAGTCTGGGTCTTGGCTCAGTACCTTCTTGTGGAGTGATGTGTTTCTTGTAAGTTGACCACCAATGGGGCTTCTTACTTTCTTTTTCTGCCACCTTGAAATAACGAGTGAAGATGCGGTACTTTTCTAGTGCTTCCAAATTACTCACATCAATATCTTCATTAGGCATTGGTCCCAGTGGCACCCCTACTTTGTGGAGAACAACTGAAGACAAAAATTGTTTTCTAAATATGTATGTCTTACTGTCAGCACAGTTGAACCTCTTCCAGTCAAACGAAGTTATCCCAGGAGTAGCAGCAGAAAAAGGAGATACTGACAATACATAGCTGATGCCAAAATGGTAGTGATATTAAGTTTAAGACATGTTTTAGTTTTAGACACTTATATCAGTACAAGCCATGACAGATTTCTATTTTGTACTGCATAACAAGAAAAATGGTGACTGTGTACAATCAGTTCTTTCTGGTATAGTGTACAAAAGCTTTTTCCAAGACCAGTTTGCTTCTTTGTCTTAAGTCTGCAAATGATCTCTGTCTCTGAAATCAAATTTTTAAAGCTATGCGTCCTCTGAGCCTGTGAAGTCAAGAATTTGCTACAGCCTGGTGTAAGGAAAGCTGAGCCCAAAGTAGCTGAGCTTCAAACCAGTATTAACAGAGAATAATTCTAATTTTGTTACTGAGATCTTCCAAGAAACAGCGCAGTTTCAGAAGTAGAATGATGAAATCATAACATACTGAAAACCAACAGCAATTTGTTTTTTTAAAAAATGCAGGGCATCCAATTGTTGCCTCTACAACCAAAGTAGGTAAGCATCATTACTCCTTTTATGAACTGGTTCGAAGGACAGAAGTGATGAAGCTAATTAGTTAAGATTATGGTTATAACCTTTATAAGTAACATTTCCTTGGCATCTCAAAAGACTTCTCACAGATGAAAGCGACAGCCCAGCGAAAACAGCATATCGGAATGAGAAGCAAGAAGCGCTTATCCCAAATAGAAACAAGGGAGGAAAGCTAGAAACACTTATCCTTGGGTTCCTAAGACACCGAGATGAGAGGGAATTTTAAACATATCAGGATCCCCAGCAGCAGCAGGCAGGCTGCCGAGGAAAACAAAAGTCCGGTTTTCCGCAACCCTCTGCTGTAGGAAGAAAGAACCCACCGCTCACCCGTAGTGCTAAAGCTTCGCCCCATTCGCAGTCTTTCCAGGACCGCTCGCAGCACGGGCGCCGCCATTTTCCCCGCTCCTGAGCCCCGCCGCCTGGAAGGCCCCCTGGTCAAGGCCGGACGCGCCGACTTGGCGCAATGTGGGTGACGTCACGCAGCCGAGGTTGTTCTCGCGGATGCCTGTCCAACAGTAAAAAAAAAAAAAAAAGCCTGTTAATAGCTCCAGGTTTTAG
This sequence comes from Iguana delicatissima, assembly GCA_948472985.1. Taxonomy (NCBI): domain Eukaryota; kingdom Metazoa; phylum Chordata; class Lepidosauria; order Squamata; family Iguanidae; genus Iguana; species Iguana delicatissima. The sequence continues at coordinate 687,825 of CAOKZL010000063.1, forward strand.
AAACCCTAAGGGCTTCTGTAGCATATAATCAGCAATATATATAATATAATATATATATGTGTGTGTGTACGTATATATGTACCGTCTGTGTCTATGAATTAAGAAAATGGCAAAAGCTTTCGTGGAGTACAATTTATGAAACGATCAGAACTCTATGTGATACTCCAAGTTTATGTCGTAATAAATGCTAGTCGTCCAACCCTTTCGTTCAGAGGAAACTTTTCCATACTACACTGTTGCAGGGCTATTATTCCACTTTCAACCTCCTGTGGAATTCTGGGGTTTGTAGTTTCCTGAGGCCCAAGAACTCTCTGGCTGAAAATTCTAAAGGCCTCTCCCTAAACTGCAAACCCCAGGATTCCATAGGACGTTGAAAGTGGACTAAGAGCATTAGAACAGTATAGTGTGGAAATGATCTCCACATTGGCAGTGATGTATTTATTTATTTCAAAGCATAGGGATGGCAAATAAATAAATTGGGGGAAATGGCGTTAGTACACGCCTGCAAGCTTGTGATTATCGGCTGAGTCTTGAAAGCAGAAATTTGTAAAAAAAGGTTTTTAAAAAGTCTATTAGGGGCATCCCGTTATTGCCGTGGATAAACCCTGCCCTGCCCTGAGGTTTCCACTTGTGAGGATCAGAGGGCAGTCCTATGTGTGCTTAATACTGTTCATTGGCGCTTATACTTGCTGTGGTTAGTATATTTGTTTTCCAGTAAGAAGTAATAAAACAATAACACCACCAATATTAAGAGACCAGTAAGCATAGGTATGAGGAGGATGCCCATCATCTTGTGTATTTCTATAAGGATTGCAATACGGTATATCAAACACGGTTCCATGTCGTCTATTCAGAATTATTACACGCAAAACCACCTCTGAGTATTTCTTGCCCAAGAAGCCCTATGAAATTCTTAGAGTCTCCATAAGTCGTCAGGCAACTTGGAAAGCACACCTGTGCAGGTATATTCAAGGGCAGCTGTGTGTTGGCTGCGCAGCAAAATACAAGAAAATTCAAAATCCATAAAACACTGGTACTTTTATTGAGCTAACTAAAAAGCACTAAATACATCATGCAAGCTTTTGAAGCTTCACTGGCTTCTTCATCAGGCAAAAATGTTAAAAATCATACAACAGAAGAAAAACAATGTTAGAGTCCCAGACCTGTATTTCACCTCAGATATTACATCTGTTGTAAGTTAAGGTGGTTGACAGGGATATATATGCAGGCAGAGTCCATCTCCCTTCTTGGTTATGTGAAGACCAGGACAAAGGGCAGTAAAAGATAAGCCATGACATTTCAGATCCATTAGTAGCAGCAAAGTAACATGGGTGCGTACTGCAACCTAAATAAGAAGAAAAGGAGGCAATTCAATTTGGAAGAGCCAATGGCAGAAACAAGAAAATTCTGTACTGACAGGTCCTTTTATCTGCTGAACAATCTTTCAGATTATTTTTGAGCCTTTGCTTGTGTCTCTTTGTTTGAGTGCAAACAATTTATTTTATTTTATTTTTAAATTCCTGCACATGCTTCCAACTGTAGAAGGAGGTGAAGAGGATTTGTTTGGTTAAAATAAAGCCCTTCAGCAGAGGTTCCAGGACAGTTTTCAAAAAATAAGTTAAAATATAATAAATAATGACTTTTTTTTAATCTTTCAAATATATTTTAAACTCTGAAAGCATAAAAGCATCTTTCCTTACTACCAGAAGGATAACTTCTAGGTAGGCCTCTTTGAGTTGGAAATTCCATAATACTGAGTCAGTTTTCTGTCTGGTTGCCTCACTTTACCTCAAATGACAGGAATGCTTGGAGAACCTCCAGAAACTATCTTGATACCAATTCAGCTGTATGGAAACAGGACCTTCTTAAGGTATTCCAATTCTAAACCATTGAAGGCTTTGCAGAGAAGCATCAGTGCTTGTGAACTGTGCTCAAAAAAAGCCTGTGAACCAGTGAAGTTTTTTCCATATTGGCAAGATGGGTTCCAAGCAACCAGTCCCGGTATGCAGGTGATTATAACAACAGTTTCTGAAGTTTGCAGAGGGAGCCCAAAATAGTCAATCCAGAATGTTACAAACCATTAATTTCTGAGGTTAATCTGTTGCCATGAAGGAAAGGCCACAGTTGGTACACCAAGCTAAACTGTCAAAAGGCTTGCCATCCCAAAAAGACTATTTGTTGCTTGAGTGACCAAGCTGGATCTAGGGATATCTTTGCACTGCAAACTATCCAGTTTTATCATTCCCATTTTGCAGAAGTGTGTGGAGAAGAACACTGAGAAATACAGCAGTAGTAGAGGAAAGAGTTGAGGCAGAAAACTGATTACAATACCCTATGATACATGCCGGTGTTGTTGTTATCTTCACACTATATACTGAGAGGGTGCAAGTGAGAGTGGTTTACAACTCTGTATTGTAGTCTAGTGGTACCTCTGTTTTGCAGGTGGCAGGAAGGGGATGACACCAAGGGATATTGGCTTATGACAATCTGCAGTGTAGTCTTCTGTTACCATCTCCATATGACAGGGGAGAGCCTGAGGAGGCCATCAGTGATTTAATCTTCTAATGCAGCCTGGTGTTATTATTTCAATATCACAGGACTGGGCAGTGTGGAAGCTGAGAGAACGGCTAAGATGGTAGCTTCCCTACATTAATGTTACTTGTAATAGGAATTACTAAATTCTAATCAGCTCAGTTAATGATGTTGTGAAAAGCATTTTGTGTATGCTTCCATGACACTGGAAACAAAGTTGCAGATGATTTTGCTCCAAATGCAGGAAGCTTCTGCCTTTGGATGCACCGTTATCTGATGACTCACTTTTTTACGCTTCCAAATGAAGGACAAGTTCCATTAATTGAACAGGGATTCTGCTCTTGCATCAGTTTTTCTTGCCTATGGAGGCTTGCTTGGGACCATTCATGCACGTGCACTGCTTGCCAAGTGGTCTGAAAGGAGAAAAAGGCACTAAGCCAGCTGAGAGACTTTGCAAGCAGCCTGCACATAGTTGGTCCTGTGTGAGCCTCCATAAGTCTTTCATGCTCCCTACAGTATAGTACATTGGTTCTGCTTTTCAACCAATTCTGTTTTCTGACAGTGTTCGGGTCCTTAACCTGTCAGATAACTAGGGAAGCCTGGACATGTAACTTAATGTTGTGACTGCAGTTCACCACCAAAGGGCAATATTGCAGCAAGAATGGATTCAGAATGATGTGAAGCTGGAAAAAAAACATTATAAAGCAGGCTGCTCTATTGGGTGGTTTGACACAGAAAGTTATAACCCATGTTTCTCAGGTTAAAAATGGAACAAATATAAGTGAAGCTGGTGTCATTTGACTGAGACTCAGATCTCAACCATTAATTCACATAGTAGTCTTAGTGAGGCTGCAGAACTTCACAACCATGGGGCAGCCATAAATACCAGAAGACAACAATTAGTTGTTGTTTTTAGTTTTCAAACCATTTTCTGTATAATATTCTCAGGAATTCTGAATTAAAGATGACATGCTGAAGGCTAAATAAGACACGTCTTTTTCTTTGGTACCATACTGTCCAGCATTTCACAAATGAAAAATGGGACATAGAATCATAGTATCATAGAGTTGGAAGAGACCCCAGGGGCCATCAAGTCCAACCCCCTGCTATGCAGGAACACTCATCAAAGCACTCCCAACAGGTGGCCATCCAGCCTCTGCTTAAAAATCTCCAAAGAAAGAGATTCCACCACACTCCGAGGCAGCATATTCCACTACTGGACAGCTCTGACCGTCAGGAAGTTCTTCCTGAGGTTCAAGTGGAATCTCCTTTCCTGCAGCTTGAATCCATTGCTCCTTGTCCTACTCTCTGGAGTGGTAGAGAACAAGCCTGCTCCCTCCGCTACATGACATCCCTTCAAATATTTAAACATGGCTATCATGTCCCCTCTTAACCTTCTCTTCTGCAGACTAAACATCCCCAGCTCCCTAAGGCGTTCTTCATAGGGCATAGGGTTCTTCATACGACATGTATAGCCAAGCAGCAAAAGTGTGGCCAAGATGGCAAAAGATATTAGTGAGAAAGAACACACAAGCCAGGAGAGGCTGTAGCAGTTTGCTTTTGTCTGAGTTTACTAGGAAGGGATAGATTTTTGCCCCCTTTCCTCCCCTCACAACTTAATTGAGTACAAACTACTTTTGGACTTTGAACTCAGTTTGAACTCTATGGAAGTAACCCAAGGACAAAGAGGGAAAGTGTAAAGAGGAGAAAGTGGGATGACAGAGGATTAATTGGGACTGTCCCTGCCAATCCATATTTAAGTGGAGGGTTAAATATGGATTGTGATCATCATTCTTGAGGATGATCTTGGGGATTGTACCTGTCTTTCCCCTCATTTATTAATGGCAGCTGAAGGAGTGTGAAGGATAATTTAGATAGAGGAACAGAAAATCTCTTTCAGCAATGAGGCAACAATTCAAGTTCTTTTAAACCCCTCCCTCAAAAAAAAAAGGGGGGCAAGAGATCAGATCAGTAGATCAGCATCTGCTCTGGCCCTCAGCTTGACAATAAGGCCTGTAGTGTTGCTATAAAGATTACTCAGATAATGTGTACTGAATACTCTATATACTATTACTACTTCTTAATGGATTGTCACTAAGTGTGAGTTAGTGTGTCTTCAAGCACAGCTGCATAATCTCAAGCAACAAGTGGGTTCTTGCAACAAGATATTGTACAGAGTACTAGCAGTTCAGTATTCTGTCCCCTCCATTTCACTCCGACCTCCAAGTCATAATTTCATAACCACTTAACATACTGAAATCTCATTAGGTTATTTGGGAGCATTTCCTTCTCAAAAGTTTTTGTTCACATGTCTGCTAACCCCATGGAATCTCTTTTTACTATGTGAACGGTGTCATTTTGGCCACATAAAGACCATCAACTTTAGAACTGAGGTTGCTTCTAGTACATACAAGTGAGGTCTCACAACAAAATGTGTATTTGGAAAGCAACCTTCAAAGTTATCCCTTTCCAGAGAGTAGCTGCCCAGAATAAATGAATGAGCAGGCACCAGGTGGTGAAAGAATGAGTGAATAGGAGAGTTGCTTTGTATCTGTCTCTTAAAGAAATAGCAGTGTTCATCTGTTTCAGCATAAAAAGCAAGGGGGAGAGAAGGAATCTAGCAGCACCTTTGAGGTGATTTCAGCATGAGCTTGATTTCATGTTTTATGAAATTCTCTGCTTCCATTGTATTTATGTGAGTCTTTATCCTTTTCAAGTTTTTCTATCCCTTTCCACTCCCCCACCCACTCATGCAACCAGCAGTGAGTTTGTATTTTGCGAACACTGAATTCAGTCCTCATTAGGTTGCTTAGAAGATCTGTTTAAGAGGTTTCTTCCCTTTCTGATATCTGCTTCTTTTGTTCTGTACATCATGAAATCAGAATAAGAATATGGATAATGAAAATGCAAAATTCTTCTGCTTGGTATTTTGTTTAATAAATCAAATATAGTTTAAGATAAAGATTTGATTGTAAGACTCAAGAGGGTTGCTTATGCCTTGTTTCATAAGAGATAATTTGCTTCTAAAGCACAGTTGTGTGAGATTAAAACCCCCAAGGTTTCATTGTTCTTTTCATAGACAGTCCAATAAAGACATTATCTCTCTAACTAGTGCCCATATACTATCATTATTGATTCCTTGCTCTCTGCCATTGCAATGATCTTTCAACTAATTGATGCTTCATAATAGCCACAATTACATGGGCTTCTGCTGTGTTGAAGTGACTCCTTTTTTATATGACAACCCTTCAATGTCTTTTACACGTGTGTGACAAACGTTACCTGGTCTTCTAAAAAGAAAACTCCATTTTAAAGTTGTGTATATACTACATGAGCAGAAGAGCATCAAAATGCACAAAACTGGAGCAAATTAATAATGAGGTTGCCAGCCGGCTGGAAAAACACAGGCCTGGCCTGCAATTGTCTTATATATCTTCCATTGGCTTGGCAAATAATAAAGCAGATTAAATGTTGGAAATCAGTGCAGTTATATAAGCTCTGCTACTTGGCCACTACCCATTTTAGAGCTTAGTGTATTGCTTGAGAATAATTTAAAGATGACCATATCCTACAATGATGTGGCAGGGATTCTCCCAGTTAATCCTCTATTGTCCTACTTGTTCAACTGCTTCTGAAATGTTCCAATTTCTCTCCTCTTCCCACTCTCCCCCTCCATCCCCAGTTTACTTCTATTGCAAAAGTTTGCACTCAGTTAACTCAGCAGGGGGAAAGGGAGAGAAGAGGGTGGAATCTTGCTTTTCCAAGCAGGCTCAGGCAAAAGAAAACTGATGCTGCTGCCACCTCTCTTAGCTTGTGTCTTCTTCTTCACTAATAACATTCCCATCTTCACCATGCTCTGATGTTGTTTGGCCACATGTGTCTTTGTTTTTCATCTATGGCCATTTCCTCAGTAGCTCGTTATAGTGCTATTCCACTTTCAACATCCCATGGAATCCTGGGGTTTACAGTTTAGGGAGGGGCCTCAAAGTCTCTTCCCTAAATTGTAAATCCCAGGATTCCATAGGATGTTGAAAGTGGAATAATAGCACTATGACGAGCTACTGTGGAAATGGCCTATGAAATATTGGAGGATATGGATGATTTCCTCACATCCTACCCCTGTAAAATGGAAGAATTCTCCTGCTATTTTAATCAGTTGGTTATACATGTAGCAAAGCTCTTCCTGTGACTGTCTCTGCTGTATGTTAAAAATCAGTGTCAGCCCTGCTTTTTATTAGTTTCTGGCCATGCAGGCAGCAGTCTAAACAAGCAGTATTTGTCTCTGTGATGGAAACTAATGAAAAAAGGGCTAAGTGTGACACGTGGAGATTAAATGTCCAGCGCTTTCTACTAAATTATATTATCCAGGGCAGATGAAGAAGACAGGGAGAGAAAAGTCACTGTGCCATTCCTCTAAGCAGGTTGTTTTTCTCAGGCTGTAGACTTTATTAAGGTTTCAGGCCTTATTGCGATGTGCGAGGCTTTTAGTGGAAACAGCAAATCACAGGCAGGATGAAAGCACAGACCAATGTATTTGCTAAGAATAATATAATCTCCTACAGAGAAGTAATGAAAATAGAAGAAGTGGGAAAAGTTACTGGGGCAAAATATTAAAGTGCTTTCTGTGAGTCCTTTGTATTCATAAGAGCTTTCTATTGGTCAGTCAATCAACCTGTTTCCTAGCCTAACAGGGCAGTGGTTCATTTAATGTGTAATAGCATGGCTGCCTATTTAATTACCTTTTCCAACTGCAGTAGTTGCTGCCCCTAATAAAGGGCAACTAGAAGTTCAGAAGCTACAGTGCTCTACCTTTCCCCTGGTAATCCCTCTGAATACTTTTGGCAGAGCAGAAAGATAGAACATGTAGCCGGTAGGGTCATGCTGGAGACAAAATACTGATTCAAAGATATAGCTGTAGGGATCTCAGCTTGAGTCATCACTATCATCATCTGTGATAACCCTTCTTTAGATTATCTAAACCACCATCTGTGAACATTTGTTTTAACATTTCATAGAATCATAGAAATGTAGAGTTGGAAGAGACCACACGGGCCATCCAGTCCAACCCGCTGCCATGCAGGAACACCCTCAAAGCACTCCTGACAGATGGCCATCCAGCCTCTGCTTAAAAACCTTCAAAGAAGGAGATTCTACCACACTCCGAGGCAGCATATTCGACTGCCGGACAGCCCTGACCGTCAGGAAGTTCTTCCTGAGGTTCAGGTGGAATCTCCTTTCCTGCAGCTTGAATCCATTGCTCCTTGTCCTGGTCTCTGGAGCAGTAGGATTTGCTGATGTCCCTTGTAACAAGCACAGTTTTGTGACTCTTTTTGTGTGGATTCCTTTCCAAATGTCCCCTCTAGTCATGATAGATAGCAACCACAATGGTACATCCACTGCGCCATAGACACCACTGTGCCTGATCTTATAAATAACTTGATCTCGGTGCAGAGCACCCCGAAAGCATGCGTGTATAAACGAAGTTATTTAACTGAAAAAGATAATGTACATTTACTGTACTTGTTACTCAAATGCATGTGGTTACAATTGTGTTTTAGCCTACTTATACACCTATATACTTTAATTAACTTTCTTGAGATGCTCCTCAGATTCTGCTTCCCGCTCCAGTCAGCCGACTCCTGACTGTTCTGACCATGGTGTCTGCACTGACTCTTCTCTAATCAACTCTGACCAAGTGACCCTAAGAAATTTATTAACTCTAACTCATAATCAGACACACCCATCCCATTCAAACCCATGACCATTCACCTCCAACATTTCTTTCTTTCTTTCACATTCTCCCAGCAGACCATTTACTTCATTTCATAAAATTGTTGCTGTTGTTGTTATGCACCTTAAGTTATTTCAGATGTATGGCGACCCTAAAGAAAACCTTTCATGGGATTTTCTTGGCAAATTTATTCAGAGGGAGGTTGCCTTCATCCTCCTCTGAAGCCGAGGACACCCTGTAAGTTTCCACAGGACACCCTGTAAGTTTCCACATGTGAGCAGGCATTCAAACCCTGGTTTCCAGAGTTGTAGTCCAATTCTCTAACCACTACACCTCGCTGGCTCTTATTTCATAAGATATTACGATACACAGAAATACATGACTTTATTGTCTATAATATAAACACAATCACATTTTCACCCAAGTTGAGAACATCGCAATAGCTAATTAGAAAATTTGACTAAGATCTGCAAAGATACTTCCTTTATTCATTTACTTTATTAAAACATTTCTATCTCACCCACTATAATGAGATCTAAGAGTAGTGTATAAGTAAAATCAATGCAGGTATATTAAAACAAGTTGAAGTAATAAAAATAAATAGATTGAAAAACGTTAAAGCACATTAGCAAGGTAAAAAGTTTTAAACTGTGTGCATAAGCATTTTGGAGTAAATCGAATCCAAGGCTTTACTTAATAGCCATGTTTTTTTCCTGGTGCTTAAATTAAGTCATTGCTGGCACCAATCAAGCTTTCAAGAGGACAGCGTCCCAAAAATGGAGCACTACAGTTAAGAAGATCCTTCCCCATGCCCTCACACAGCATGTAGAATTCAGTACTGAGACACAGAGGAAAGCCCAACCAGCAGTCAATTTGCAGTCATAGACAGGAAGAGATGCTCCCTACAGTATCAAGGTCCCATGCTATTCAGGGCTTTATATGTCATCACCAGCATATTAAATGTAGACTGGAAACATACTGGCAGCCACTGCAACTCTTTTAAGACTGGTATTACATGGTGTCGGTATGGTATTCCAGTGAATAATTGAGCTGTTGTGTTTGCACTAGCCACAGCTTCAGAATCATCTTCGAAGGCAGCCACATAGAGAGTGCATTACGGGAAATTACTGATGTATGAACTATGGTGGCCAGGTTGCCTCTGTCCAGGAAAAGCTGTAGCTGGTGTACCTGTTGATGCTCACACCGAGCACGCTGACCCATGGAGTCCATTTGGGTGTCCAGTCACAAAAATGGATCAAGGAGTGCTCTCAAACTGCATACTTGTTCCTTTAGGGGAATGCAACCCTACTGAGGACAGGCTGTTCTTCAGATCTGAGAATCATAAATTCATAGAGCCTTCATCTTATCAGGATTCAGTTTCATTTCACTGGCTCTCAACCAGCCCATTACAGCATCCAGGCACTGTTAAGCATCTGCACGCCTTCAAGCAGATAGTAATGGGCTGTACCAGTGCCATTCTCTGGATCCAGCTCCATGGATAGCAAGAGGACCACCACAACATAATGCCTCCTACTCACATCCCATAGAGCCGATTCAGTGAGATACCATGATCGCTGACAGTGTGAAGTGTTTTCCACCTCTGCAATCACCTGATTAACTCTACTATACTTGATTGTAATAAACAAGATGGGCAGAGGCCAAGCTTAAATAGCATACATGTGCTTGGATAGACTGATAAAAGCATCTTGCCCACACTATCAGACCACAACTGAAACTGATCCCAGAAAATCAGCCCATTACACATTTCCATAGACCAGTGGTTCTCAACCTGTGGGTCCCCAGATGTTTGTGGATTTCAGCTCCCAGAAGCCCTGAGCATTGACCATAGTGGCTGGGGCTTCTGGGAGCTGAAGTCCACGAACATCTGGGGACCCACAGGTTGAGAACCACTGCATAGACTAAATGTGGTGTCAAGTTCTGAGCAAGTACGAGAAACTTTCTCCTCAAAGTGCCTGGCAAATTTTTCAAAGCCCATAGCTAGAGGTTGAGAGCCAATGTGGTATAGTGGTTTGAGCCCCTACGACCCTGGAGACCAGGATTTGGTTCCCTGCTCAGTCATGGAAACCCACTGGGTGACCTTGGGTCTGTTGTATACTCTCAACCCCAGAAACCCCCAAGATAGATTTGCCCTAGGGTTCCCGTAAGTTGGAACAACTTGAAGGCACATAACAAGCTAAAGGTTCCATTCTCATCTCTCCATGCCAGAAAGCTTCTCACTGCTTGGAATATTCTTTGAGAATGCAGTTCTAGAAGAACAATGGGAGTTTTTGGTCAGCCTTATTGTCACAGAAAAAGCGTAACAGAATCCTTCCTGATCTTTGGTTGCATTCTCTCTATGACTTATGCCACCTGTGCTCTAACCTGCTTTGCTGCCCACAAGTCTTCTGTGAACCAATGGGATTTATGGGCTTGACAACACTGAAGTGAGTGCTTCACAAGGAAATCATTCTGACTATGAATTCTCTTCAGAACCGGATCTTCCTCCATTCACACTACGGGGGGGGGGGCAGATTCAGGGTATTTCCTGCCTCATGTACTGAATTAACAGTGTACTGAGACAGCCACATAGTCATCATGGTAGCCTTAAATTCCTAATCTGGCCTCCTCTACAGCTTCAGTATGGATAATTATAATCCTGAGGTTCTTCAGTGCCACCTCTGAGACTACCTTGGCCAGATCAGGAAGAGAGACTGCTAGGAAGCAGGATGGGTGGTATACTAGCAGCATTTGTGTTGCATCTCTGGTTCAAAGCAGAAACTTCCAAAATTGGTGCCAGGGTATATGAGGCAGATGGAATCCTTTTGATGGATGGCAGCTCCTTCCCACCAGCCCTCCAATCTCAGATAGTATTGTACCAAATACCCTGACAGACAAAGCTGGGAAAGATCCAGTTTACCAAGTTCATCCACTCAGATTTCTGGGATGTACACAAGAGCAATATAAATATTAAATCCGGTATTAAATTAGAGCTAATGAATACACTGTGCAGACTGGGAACAATATTGGAAGCTGTCTCATACTAAATCAGACCAATGGGTCCATCTAGTCCAGTACTGTCAACTCTGCTGGGCAGTAGCTTCTAGTCCTGCTTGATGATCCTTGGTACTCCTTGTTGGAATCCCATCCAAGGTCTGATCCTGCTTACACTCCCAAATCTGACAAGGCTGGGTATGTTCAGGATGGTATAGTTGTGGAGTTCTGCTCTACTGTCACTTTGTGATACAGAATAAGGGAGCACTAGAAGGAAACCAAGGCAAGTTTTTACATTACAGAAGGAACATGATGGTTCCTGCTTTGTGATTCCACACCATACTGCTCTAGTAAGACACTATATGAAATGTGTAGGATACCACGCAAGAAGCAACACGGTGAGTCAGAACTTAGTATGCTTAGGATTTTAAACTTGGGCCACAATTCTACACTCACATACAAGGGAGTAAGTCCCTCTGAATTCAGTGGAGCTTACTTCTAAGATAACGTTTACAAGATTGCTATGTACATCAGTGACCAGTTTTGATTCATCAGCAGTGTGAAAAATCAATTTCAAAAGGGATGCAAGCAGGTTATGGGGTGAAGTGGGATGATGATGTGGTACCAGTGAGATACATTACTGCTCCAAAAGACCAATCTCCATAGCTTGGTAAAAGTAAAGAGCTTTAGTGAAAGGAAAGTAAAAACCCTGGTAGTCTGTCAAAAACAAGAGTTTACCAGAAATGTATCAAAACATTTATTTTACAAAATGTAATTTCTACCACAACAGGTTTGACAATTTACATGTTTAATTCACTACTCCCTTCCCAATTATTTGACAATTCAGAATAATAATCCATCTTTCTTTGAAGAAAGCTTCAATCCAGGCAGGTCTGTCTCCAGTATTCATCTGCTCTCATACTGACTGAGATGAAGTCTTGTAGGAAGTTTTCTTCAAGGTTTCTAAGAAGAACTGCTCTTCCTCCAAAAAATCATGATCCTATTTTGTTTTTTAAAGGAATAGAAAAGCAGTGAGGGAGAATCTTAGCACACCACGAGTTCCTTGGTGGAAGAAGGAAGTCCTTACCCCTGGGTATCTGATGTCATAGTACTACTTTTTAACTGTTGAACTTATACTCACGAGCCAGTACTATACAGGGTCAGACTTTGGACTGTGATGTGGGAGATGTAGGCTTAAAATCCCCTCTTGGCCATGAGATTGACTGGGTGGCTTTCAGTTACTTACTCTCTCTCCATCTGAGCAACCTCACAGAGTTCTAGTAGGGAGAAAGAGCTGTCTGTGTGCAGCCTTGAGTTAACTGGAGACCAGGCAGGACATAAATGTAAATAATGAATGGGTAGGTCTGTGAGCTCACGCAAACTCTTGAAGCTAAGCAGAGCTCTCCCTCAGAGAAGCATGTGTCAGAACTAAAACTGAGTTAAATACAAGTAAGCAAGATGAAGGCTGACTGAAGCTGTGAGGACATAAAGAGAAGACCACTACTGATACAGTGTTCAAATCCATAGTAGGTCAAAAGCTGGATAGGGAACTTCCTTGCACTGTCAGACCTCTGCCATGGTTTCAGGCATGATTCTTTCCTAACCAGAATGGGTGATACTTGATATTCCTTGACAGTCTCCCACCTAACCAGGCCTGAACCTTCTTAGCTTCCTAAAATCACTTAGCGTTGGCTGTGTTCGGGATGGGATGGAGTCTTACCCTTTCAGCTGTAAGCTTATGCAGCACCAGCTTGGCATAGAGATCTGCTGGTCCTGATTTTGGGAAGAGCTGAGAGACTCTGGAGTTGCCAGGGTTGACTTTAGGAAGATCATCCACAGGAACAGACAAATCTAGGAACAAAATAAGCTTTGGTGTAGTAACAAGGCATGTGTTACTTATATAGATACTACATACAGAGTAGCAAAATATAGGCAGAACTTTTAGTTATCTGGCAAAAGAGCTTTAGTTATCTTACAGAGGGCATCTTGACATCAGTTCTGTGAATTGGATCCAATTAATTTGGCCTTGCAAAATTTTATACTTTATGCTTCTGTGAGTGGATATTTCTGGATCAAAGGGACCATACAAGCAATAAATTACACAATCAGGCATCCAGTTGTAAGCCCTGGATCAGTTTTTTCATTTGCCATATGGCTACTTAGGAAGAATGTTTGTGGCCTTTGTTAAGTTCAAAAAGGGAGAAAAACTGACAACAGTAAATAATGCTATATTTATTTTTAAATATAGGTACAGAAGCACTCTTTAGCAAAGCACGTTTTTCCCTATTTATTACCTCTTTCTTAAAATTGTCTTTAAAGCCAGTGTTGTGTAGTGCCTTGAATGCTTTATGTGTATGGCAGGGAGGGGGGGGGATTTTGCACCATTACTTTTACTCCTTTTCTCAAGTTCTCCTCAGGGGATTATTAGTGGCTGTGGAGCTACTTACAGTGCATGTTGGAGATGATGTTGGCCTGAGCTCCTGGCATCTGGGGCAAGGTCTGGAACACTAGTGGATTATTGCCTGGGAGTCCCACCCGCAGCTGTTCAAGCTGCCTCCTCTGATGTGTCAAACTGAGGCGCTCCTGAACCAGTTCAATGGGAGAAAGAGAAACATTCTTGGAGATTCTGTGCCACTTTTCCCTTGCAACTGCTTGATCCTGATCACATATGCTGTACCTAGTAGACTCAGTTTTAAATTTGCCACGTGCTCCCAGATTACCAAATTATCAGATTACCACTGTATCTCTGCTACTGAGCAAATACCAGCTGTGACCAGGGGCATTTTTTAATTGGATGCTTCTGATACCCTGGCTGTGTCCCTCCTTGGAAAATCACAGTTTGGCCACTATTAACCATGGCTTTCTAATCTCAAGGCCTGGCTATTTGGACATACTCTGCTGTGATGTTCTCTTCAGTGCATTCTTGAAAACAGTTCAGAAACTGCAGCTACTATTATGGGTCATGTCTTAGAGGTTGTAAGTAGGCAGAAGCTTATCTACATGGTTCTTATACCATGCGGGCAATGTGCCTTCGGTTTCCAGTTTTAATTTGAGGCACTGGTGTTGACAGGGCTGGCCAAAGACATTTTGCTACTTGAGGCAAAGGGCAAGACGGCACCTTCCAGTTCGATGGGCAAAAGACAATTGAATTCTACCTCAGCACAGGTGCTCCTCCTCCACACCTGAAAGCAGCAGGCTAGGTTGGAGGATGCACAACAGGTCATGTGGCACTCATGCTTTTCAATACTCCTTTTTTGTTAGAATTCGAAGACATAGCCATGTTAGCCTAGATTAGTATGCAAAGGGATCTTGTAGAACGTTTGAGAAAGAGAAAGAAGTTGATAGCACAAGCTTTTGTAGATTTAAATCTACTTCATCAGAAGCAAGATGAAGCAGACTGAAGTCTATGAAAGTTTAAGCTACCAACATCTTTCTACCAGCGTCAAAGGTGCTACAAGTTCTTTTTTTTGCTGTTTGCTTTGGGCCTTCAAGCTGTCTCTGACTTAGGCAGCCCTATGGCAATTCTATTAAGGTAGTGGTTCTCAACCTGTGTGTCCCCAGATGTTTGTGGACTTCAGCTCCCAGAAGCCCCAGCCACTATGGTCAATGCTCAGGGCTTCTGGGAGCTGAAGTCCAAAAACATCTGGGGACCCACAGGTTGAGAACCACTGTATTAAGGGGTTTTCTTGGCAACATTTGTTCAGATTAGTTGTTTGCCTTCCTTTGAGGCTTAGAGAGGGTGAATTGCCAAAGATCACCCAGTGGGTTTCCATGGCTGAGTAGAGATTCAAACCTTGGTGTCTAGAGTCATAGTCCAATGCTCAAACCATTACACCATGCTGGTTCTCTCAGTATTCCTTAGTAGTCTGTTATAATTTTTTCTCTATGTCAGCTGGCTCATCTACGGACATTTCCACACTACACTACTATTCTGCTATCATTCCACTTTAAACATCCTGTGGAATTCTGGGGTTTGTAGTTTGCTGAGGCCAAAGAGCTCTCTGGTTGAGAATTCTAAATGCCCTTCCCTAAATTCCAAACCCCAGGATTCCATAGGATGTTGATAGTGTGGAATAATAGCACTAGAACAGTGTAGTGTGGAACGGCTTAAGTATTTGGAGGTGCAATTAGAAAGATGGTGGAATCTGAGATTTCAGGTATAGATTTAAGAAGATGAAAAATAAAAAATGGAATCAAATTAGACTTGCTGTATGTCCCCCAAATTAGGAGACAATTAGCTTGTAGAGATAAGAATTTTTTTCAAAAAACCCCCAGCATATCTATATGTGTACTTTATGATATTTTATGATTATTACTGCTACTGCTCACTTTGAGTCAATGGGATACCTCTGGCTATATTTTCATAACACGTCCATCCAGATTCTGAGGCTGAAAAAGACAGTGGCACAAAAGCAATAAACCCATTTCAAAGCTTCAGACAGATCACCTGGTGCAAATGTTCCTCCTGTTGCTTGAGTCGTTCCATCTGTTGCTGTACAGCATGCAGTCTTGTCTGATGCTCTGATTCTACCTTCCTTGCCTCCAGGAGGGCTCTCTCCCCCTCTTCGTACCTCTGAGAGGATAGCTATGGAGTACAGAGGACAGAATCTGGACTTAGCCTTACCTAGAGCCCACTGGGGGTTTGCCCTTGATTCTGTTTTCCATGCCAGAGTTCAACCAGATACAATAAGTGAAGAGCAAGTGCTGTTAAACACGTCTAAAGCACATTTCCATCACTGCAGAGTGTGGTAAAATTATTTCACCACAGATTTTGGGAAGCGGGAATCAAATGGTAATTTTTTTTTAAACTTCAGGGCTGTGTAATTTGCCTGATTTAGATGTTATGATCTTGGTCTCCAAAAACCATCATTCTTCAGCCTGGGACAAGCTTCATGCCCACACATACAGTTCCTTTTCCTTCCTGGTATTCTGGTGTCTTCCAGCCTGGTGTCTTAAACCACACTTTCCCATAATTTCTAGATCAGGAAATGTTATGGGATCTCGCCAAACCAGCTTATGAAGACAGAGTGTTGGTGATTTTTTTTAAAAAAAACCCCATGGGTATATGTTAAGTGTTATGTGAAACCATCAGTTAAATTCTACCTACAGCTGAGACTGGAAAAGCAAACTCTGAACAACACTAAAGGGTCCTAGTGAGGAAATAACTAGAGACAACCACTTTCAATAAGAATGACCAATGATCTTCTTCTCTGAAATTAGAGGATATATCACAACCATCTGATGTTTGCCTTGAAACCAAAAAGTCAATGGTTATCCTCCTTAATTTCACTGATGCTTTTTTTTACTTCCTTGTTTGCCCAAGACACATGTCTCTTATCTATTTTGTTTCCTGCTTGTTTCTCCCCTCCAGCACTTTATCCTCTTGTCTCTGTTAACTCTTAGCATGCACAAAGTTCACACCACTCATTCTCTCTCTTTTAAAAGAACATTTTAAGGATCCTTTTTATTTGGGTCTTTATTTGCAACCTCTTTCCCACCAACTCCAACCTCACAACAACAAAAAAGTGTATTTAAAGTCTGTAAGATTTTCAGTTAAGTAGATTCAACAGATCTGTTCCTTGCACCAATAAAATTAAACCAGAACAACAAAAAAAGCTATCTAAATTCTGCATTCCAAGGAGTACATGGCAGCGCAAATAATTCCAACTTTTCCCCTTGCAAAAATAAGTAAAAGAGGCCAGAACATTCCCTGATTTAGAGCTGGAGTGGGGAACCTGTGCCCCTCAGGCTGTTGCTGGACTGCAACTCCCATTAGTCCTAGCCAACAGTGAGCTGCAGTCTAGCAAGTTTGGGAAGGCTACATATTCCCCATCCCTGGTTTAAAGAGAGATTCATAAAATCTGCTAGTATATCTAGGAATAGAAACCAGACCTTCAGAACCCAAATCCATTATCTGATGGGCATGATTTACTCTATTTCTTTTTCTAAGCATGTATAGAGCAGAGGTGTAAAGAGAGAAAGGAAGTTTTCTTACCTTGCTCATACTGTCAATTTCAGCTGTCCTCTGCTTGATGTGCAGAGCTGCTGCGTTAACTCTTTCCTTTTCTAGCCTTAGCTCCTGCTTTTCTTGCTCCAAAATCTCTCTGTCTCTAGCCAACTGCTCCTCTTTGGCTCTCAACTCACTGGCTTTGATTTTCAGGTCTGCTTGTTCCTAATAAAAGGAAGCTCAGAGATCTTGTATCACATATTTCTGTGAACAGGATGTAAGGCAGCAACAAAGCAATTTTTATTGAACTGGAGACATGCTGTAAGTAATACATCTAAAATTCCTCCTTAAAAGTAACCTTAAAAATTAAATAAAAACAATATTTATCCCCTACACTTTTTCTGCCATTTCTTTTCTTATTAGGTATTTTTCAGTATAACCCTCAGTTAACAGCAAGAAATAACTAAGTTCTGTTAACAATGTTATCATAGTTTGTTATTGTACTTCATTGTTTTCAGGCTCTGTCCAGCTCAGACAGACAATGGCTTTTCAGAAAAACATAATTTAGTTGTATTTTGGTTACCATTATCATTGTTTTTATATTTTAATGTCTATATTGCATTTCCCCCTTTATACTACAAGCTTCTCAGGGCACACTAGTACAAGAAGAAAGTAGAAGGAAGGAATTACAATGATAAGCGTGATTAGTTGTACCTGCAATCCATTCACGCACTTTTATTTTTATTAACTTCTAAATGAATAGAGGGCTGCTGCTTGGTTATTCAAATAGCCTCATACATTCTCCCCTGCCTCTTATTTTTTACTTCATAAATCAAATACTCGTAAAGGACTAAGCTGTGGCACTGAAAGATAATAGTTCCAGAACTCAGTATCTTCTGATTAAGTGCCTTTTTACCTTTACAAGACTCATGATGGCCCCTTCTCTCTGAGAGTCAATCTGCAGAGCCCGGTCAACCTCCCTCTCTGTGCGCTCTTTGATGAGTCTCTGTTGAGTGTGGAGCTCTGACCACTCTGCAGCGAGCTTACGGCGCTCCTCAGCACATTTCTGCATGACTGATTTCTGCTCCTCAAGCAAAGAATTCTAAAAGAAGTAGGGTGAAACAGAGAACAATCTATTCCTTGCATTTCAATTGTTGTCATTATTAGGTGCTTACAAATTGACTCTGACAAATGGCAACCTTATCATAGGACTTTGTCAGTAAAATGTATTCAGAGAAAGATTGCCACTGCCTTCCTCTGAGGCTGAGAGAGTGTAACTTACCCAAAGTCACCCAGTGGGTTTCCATGGCTGAGTGGGGATTCAACCCTGCTCTCCTAGAATCCTACTTCAACACATAAAGCACTGTACCATGCTGGATAGTGCCCAATACCTGATGCTCTCTGAGCAGTTCACCAAAAGAAGTTTCAAACCATATAATACAAGGACATAATGACACATAATTGTGAAAGCCTTGACACTTTACAACAGCAACAGCAGAAAAACAAAATGAAGTAAAGCCAGCATCAGAGAGATACATGAGATTCTTGAAAGGACTGATGTGAAGTTAAATTAGATAGCAAACCATTTAGGCAAAACAGTACTTTGTCCTCCATGATTGTATATTTTTTATTTTCTCTTGGTCATTTCTGTTGAAAAATGATTTTTAAAAAATCCTGTGGGAATGGAATGTTTGCTTTAAATCTTTTTTTTTTGTTGTTGCTATGGAAAAATCTCTCTGTCTCTTCTTTAAAAAGAGCAGCAACAATAAAGGCAACAATCAATGTCATATTAAGCAGACCTCTGTTTACACAATGGGACATTCCCACTTTTGTCCCCATGCTGTAGAGTAGGTTTGGAAAGTGCAATGGGGGCTGCAGAAGGAGGAAGAATTGCCCCCTCCTCATTCCATAAATAGGAGGCATTAAATGTATATAACCTTATAAAATTTACAGGATACATTTACAGATGGAAAATTCAAAGGAGAAATGTTCTTTTTAATAGCTGGGAAATGGTAACCATTGCTGTAACTGAAGTTCAAGAATATACAAAAGAGACACACATATTTCCCTCTGGTCCCAACTTGCAGCTCTGTATAGGATGTTAACAATTACAGAATGCTGAGAACACTGCTTCACTTAAGCGATAGGGTCACTTCTAACCTTTGCCCTTTCTAGTTCTTCCCTCTCCATTGCCAGTTGCTGGATCATGACCCTCCTCTGCTCCTCTAGAGAGTGCTGCAAAGATTCCACTTTCGATTGTTCTGTGGTTACCCTCCAGCGTTCCTTGAGGTACAAAGCCACACATTAGTTGAGAGAAAGTCTTACCCCTCAGTGAGGCAAGAAAACAAATGTAGTTGAGTGAGACATACAGGAATGGCAAAGACATTATTGACCAGCTGAAAACTACCCCACTCACAGCTGCAATACAAACTTGATGCAAGTCCATAATATGTAGGTAAAAACCATTAGGAAAAGTCATCTATGTAAACACAGCCAGAAGACTTTTTGTACCCCTGATCAGTATCTATTTACTTTTTCCTATTTTCTTCTATGACTTACTCATTATTCAAGAAACAGTGCAGACACTCTATCCCAGAGAAGAGCAGTGAAGAGCAAACATAGTTTGGAATCAGACTCAATGGTTTCAAGGTACTTTGTGTAAGAAAACAGTTACAAATAAACATTTCAGTATCCTTTTGGTAACAATCATAGTGAGTTAAATCATTTTCTTAATTTTTTCAGCAGGGTATAGCAAGATGTTCTCCCAGTTCTGTGTTAATATAAATAACTTGATTTTAAATTAGTTCACAGGGAACATTTTGACAAACCATTAATATAAGCTAGAACTATTACACTGATCTTTAAACACCATTCTGAATGAAGAAAAATGTTCTTGCTTTACCACTTCATATGTGGTTACATGTTTAAGTGAACTGTGCTGTGAATCTATGAATAATCTCCACTAAGAATTCTGTTTGTCAAATTAAAAAAACCAAAAAAACAAAACAAAACCCCAAACCCTGTTCCATGCAATTACTGAAATGCTGGTAGGTGTATGGATTCCACAGTACTCAGCAGCAAACTAGTTCCCTGTATATCACCCCCCTTTCCTGACACGATCTCCTCTAAAATATTCAGAATCCCTTTTCAAGAGAAATCCACTCCATATCACTTTTTGTTTTTTCACTCAGTTCCATACACTGAAGCCCAAGTGAAGCTGTGAGGCAGCACTGATCGGCCACTGAGTTCTCATCTCTATAACATTAGTAAATAAATACAGCCAAGATGCTGAAAATGGCAGAAATCACTTGCTTTTCCTCTGTTAACAACTTATGCCATCCCAAACTCAGCATTGGCTTTCAGTGTTATTGCAGGCAGGTGAGAATAAGCCATCTATTTTTAAGTATTGAATTCCAGTTCTCATGCTTCTGTTAATATAGCTACCTGCTGTGAAGCACTTCTATTCCACCATCAGCTCACCTGCTCCAGAAGGCGAGTCTGCTCGTTTAACCTGGCCTCCATTTTAGAGATGACCTCTTGCAGCCGACCTCGCTCATCTTCCATATCTCTTTGCTGCCGGGCTAGACGGTCTTGTAGAACTTTGAGATGAGAGAGAGAGGAAAATAATTACGACCCTTTTTGGAATCTGAATCAGCAGCCCCAACAGAGTGGTAGGATCCATTGATTTCCAAGTGATCTGTTTCTACAACTGAACTAGAAAAGGTGGCACCCCTAAACAGCAACTTGCATTCTTGATTTACCCTTGTAAGACATAAAGAGGACGCATAGAAGATCTGGGAACCCTCACATGGTGCTCTTGTAGGGGGCGTGGAGGGCATTTTTGTTGTGTTTTGGGCCCCTGGGCCATTTTAGGCCCAAGAACGGCGTTTTTTAAAACCCAATGTTTTGAAAATGGTCTCTCTTGGATCTAAAATGTCTCAGGGAGACATGGCAAAAATGCCTCCCACAACTCCCAGAGGGTATTGTGTGACTTTTGGGGGGAAATTCTTTTTTGTGTGGGGTGTGTGTGTTTGTGTGGTGGAGTACAGCCCTTCAAGATTGTCTGGGGCTAATATGGCCCCCTAATCTCCCACAGGTGACTACCTCTGATATACGGAAACAAATATGGGGCCATGTAGAAGCGAACTGTAGACCACAGCAAGTCATTTTAGTACAACAGACAAACTAGTTTAAAAGTGCCTAAAAACATGAGAAAGACCGGGACACCTGAGTGTGTCATGTACCTCTTAGCTGTTCATCCCGTTGGCGGGCTCCAATCTCAAGTCCTTGGTGTGTGGTGTGGTGAGTGGCTTCTACTTTGTTGGCAAGATCATTCAGGTTGCTTGAGAACTTTTCCATCTGGTCAATTATGCCATTCAAAGACCTGCAGAGAGCAAGAAGAGCACCATGCGGGCTCATAAATTGTACCCATTTGTCCCTCAAAGGTTTGCTTACCATCCAGATCCCCAAAGACTATGAAACAGAAGGCAAATTAGTAAAGATTAAATATTGGTTTGTATGGATGCAAGCTGGACTCCTTCTAGTTACAAACTCACTTGGAATTTTATACAAGGCTCCATTTTAACACTAAAAGTGTTCACTTTACATTGGCCTAAGTGTGAATGTGCCATTTCTAGTCAATTTTACCATTGTCAGTTTGAAGAACTTGTACCAAAGCCTCAAAATTCACCGATTAGCAAGTATACTACGTGAAGGATATGGAATTCAACCTTATTTTCCACCTCCTTCTTGTGTCTCAGAGCAGCACAGAATGAAATGCCTTGGAGAAGCATGACTCCCAAGTGACATGTCCTTTCCTCAGGTAACTGCATATCCCAAAGTACCCTACATCCCTCTTATTTGAAAGGGTGGAGAATTCCTCCCTATTGCTCTTTTCAGAAGCCCCTCGGACTTTTTCACTTCATTTTCTTAGTGGCACTGCCAAGGGAAAGCAGGCTGTAGTTCACCTAGACTGCAGCAACTCCCAGTATTTCTCACCACTGACTATGCTGTCTATGGCTAGTAGGGGATGTAGTTCAACAACATTTGGAGGGATGTATAATTTATAGACAAACAGAGTTGCTCTTCTGTTGATGCTCTTATAATGCTTCCTGACACAGGAAACCACTCTTGAACAGGTCAATAGCAGCAGCAAGCTGAAGAAGTCCACTCACTCTTCAGCCACGTATCACATTTTCCTATTAACTCTGAATACTTACATTTCTATATCAGATTGCAGAAGGTGCCATTTCTTCTATAAAGAGGTACTCAATTTATTTATTATTTATGATTTATTGAATTGAATGAATTTATTAATTGAATCTCTTCTCCTGGGATGGGATCTAATATGTATCCAGAAACCCTCATATGCCTGACAACTCTCTGACTAGTGGCATTTAACTGAGGAATGAAGACTGGCCTTACCAGGGGTTGCTCTTACTAGGAGGCACTTCTCAAAAGTCTGTACCATTCCTGCCTATAGTGGTGAGAAGGAGGAGCAACCCAGCTCAAGATGTTCAGCCATTCATTGCTGGGAAATTAGACAAAATCAGTCATTTTCTCTATATGCATTCTCTATTTTTACTAGTGCTAATTCTTCTTCCTTTTGCTTCCTTGGAATCACACATGAGCAGCAAATGTTACCTTGTGCAGGAGGTAGCACTGGTCACTGCATCAATCTCCTGAGACTTCAGCCGTTTCAGCCGTTGTAGTTGTTCTTCATGGTCTTTGCGCATTTCCAGAATGGACATCCTAAGAACCAAAAGGGGAAAAAAATAAATGCACATCCATACTGCTGAACTGGAATAAAAAAGAGTAAACTGCTTGATGATACATATGTACAGCACACACCCTGTGGTCATACAGAAAGCTTAGCCACATTCTGGAGGATTAAAATACAAGCATTTGGCAAAAGCAACAGACTAGCATGTCTGATTTGTACTCCCAAAAAGTACCATCAGTCTAAAGTCCAGTTGCTGCCACACACTCCTCCATGTCTGCTGCTTACCGCTGAAGCTCCTGCAGCCGATCAATCTCCTTGGCCTTCTCCTGCTCCAGCTCTGTGAGTCGGCGTTGGTGCTGAGCTAGCAGCTCTGATTTGGCCTGCTCTGCATTCTGGCAGTGAGACAAGTATTGCTGTGCCAACTCTTGGTTCTCTTGCTGCAGCCGCTCTTCACGCTGGCGGTATGAGTCCTCAATCACCTTCACACGGTTCCTATCCTCAGCAAAAGTCCAAACAGATCCTCAAGTTTTGGTTGAAAAAATGATGCAAAACATTCTTTGTTCAGCTCTCATGCAATTAGAACTATATGCTTTTTGGACAAATATAAG
Organism: Iguana delicatissima; assembly: GCA_948472985.1. Lineage (NCBI taxonomy): Eukaryota > Metazoa > Chordata > Lepidosauria > Squamata > Iguanidae > Iguana > Iguana delicatissima. The sequence continues at coordinate 711,356 of CAOKZL010000063.1, forward strand.
TCTAACTGATGGCTCAGACTTTACAAACAGAGCTCCTCAAGTCTCTCCAGAAACTTCCTGCTTTTGATGACTACAAAGAAACTTACAGTACCTCTTTTAAAGGCTGTATTTTATCTGCTGCTGTTTGTCTCTTACCCTGTATGTTTTTAATCTTTTATGAAAGCAGTTCTTAATTTCTGGTCATCCAAATATTTTGGACTTCAGTTCCCAGAATACCTGCCCATTGGGTGTATTAGCTGGGAGCTGAAGTATAAAATATCTAGAGGACCAAAGGCTGATGATCACACTGTTTTTATGACAGTAGAAGTCCTGTGTCCTTGTTCTTTCTCAATCACTGTGTAGGCTTGAATGAACTGCTCCTGATCATTCTCAGTTGTATAAAGACTGGTTTGCAAGCCTGTGTTGTTAGGGCTGGAAAAACTGCTAATGTAACCTTGGCCAGGAGCTGGAATAAACTACAAATGAGAGCATCTTGTTGAGTATATGCCCTTACCAAACTTTCTACTTATTGTAACAGGAAACCAGTTGGAGAACATGGTCTTTTGTAATAGACAGTCCTGTGAGTCTTCATTTTCAGTTAAAACAATAAAGAAAAAATAGTCCTTGTGATAGCTCATAAAAACTACATAATGGAACTGTGGCTTGTGGGACTTATAGTGCTCTAGGGAAGGCATTTATGATCTACATTGCTTCTAAGTCTTCATGGGGCTTGCAGTTCAATCTATAGATGTAGACCTACAAATCTCTTTTATCATGGCCTCTCCAGAGTCATCTTTTCATGGTCCCTATGGTTCCATGTGAAAAGCCAGAATGGCTTTTGTAGTGGTTTGACTGTTGGACTATGACCCAGGAGACCAGGGTTTGATTCCTCACTCAGTCATGGAAACCCCGGATTACCTTTGGTGTGTCACACACACACACACACACACACACACACAGCCCCGTGAAATCCTGTGATAAGTTCGATTTAGGGTCCCCACGAATCAGACATGTCTTGAAGGCACACAGCCACAACAAGGGTCCATAGAACCATATAGATATATGGACTATATATCTCATTTGCTTTTTCCAGTTATGTTTGTATAAATTAAAAAGCTTCCCATTTCAGTAAACCACACATACGTTCATCTCAAAGCTTGGAACAAATACAAATGCTAAAAACATGGAAGTTTGTAGCATTTGTAAAATTCTTCATAAATGAACATGAATTTGTCTGATGACAGAACTGCAATTTTAGCAAAATCATACCTCTATGTCAGTGGTTCTCAACCTTCCTAATACCGCGACCCTTTAATACAGTTCCTCATGCTGTGGTGACCTCCAACCATAAAATTATTTTTGTTATTTATTTAGTATTTATTTATTATTTAGTTAGTTAGTTATTTCCAATATCGAATAGATTGGAAACACTGCCCTAAATCACTGCTCTGGATAGACTTCTAATGCCTAAAAACTGGTAACCCTCCCCCTTTCTTTTAAGCACAGAAAGCGTCCATCAATGCCAGAATTAAGGCAGTAGTTCTAGTTCTGAATGTTAGGTTTCCACAGTTCAAAAAGCCAGTCACTCCCAAAGGCAATGTCGAAACAGACCACATTTTACATGAGGCGCAGGGAGGAAAGGACAGGGAGAGAGGAAAGATGGCGGCGGCATAAGCAGACGCGTTTTGTTTCACTCCCTCCCTCCCACCCTCCGTTAAAGGGAGCATGGCTGCTCGGACACTCTCACTCCCACGTCGCATGGGCGCCCCTTCCTTCTTCCTTTCATCCCTCTGAGGGCTCAGGAGTGGGGTGCGATACCTGCTGTAGCCCCTCGACCATGCTACACCCGCAAGCGCTCTTGGTCTCCCCACCTCTGTCCCCCCACCCGGCAGGGAAAGATGGGGAAATGCCCAGCATGCCTCCTCTCCCCTCCTCCCAGCGCTGGGTCTCAGAAACAGCGCTCCCATTGGCTGTGAGGCTGCCTTCATTCAAATTGGGGCGGGGCAGAATAGAGGAGCGGTGACCCTTGTGAAATGGTCATTCGACCCCCAAAGGGGTCGCGACCCACAGGTTGAGAACCGCTGCTCTGTGTCTTATTTACAAAGGCAGTGATTGGAAAGGAAGTTAAACGCAACCATACAGCATGTGTGCCCAGATCTAGCAGCATGCTCCAGCAAGGGTCTAATGACCTGGAGATAGGCAACAGGATAGGCTGCTGGTATCTGAAGGATTAGTATCCATAGAAGTCCTTGTGGGTAGTAATGCCAGGGGCTAAGCTTCCCATACTACTTGTTGCATATAGGTCTTTGTAAAGGTATTAAGTAAAGAGTTCATTCCTTCATAGCCACTATTACCTGTGAGCTTTCTCAATGAGTTCCAAGTCCTCTTGATGACGCTGTTGCAGACTCTCCAGTAACAGTTTTTGCTGATTTTTCTCCAGCTCCAGTCGCCTTACCTGAAGATATTTTTTAAAACTTTCTATTTGTGAAATGTTTCTTTTTAGAAAATGTCAAAGATCAATTGCAAGGGAGTGGCAGGGGGAGCTCACATGAGCCTTCCTTTTAACCTTTTGAACTCCCTGCTCCCATTCCCTTGCCTCTGGTCCCAGTGCTGAGAACTCACGCCGAGGCAATGGGCAAGGGAATGGGGAGGGAGAGAGCCCCAGAAGGGAATGGGAGGGAGATCATGAGGGGCATTATTTGCATTTTTACCACTTTCGTGAGGGTTCTGCTCCTTGAATCCTTGTGAAAGTAGGGGGCCACTGTACTGTATATACTCTAGAAATTTTAGTCAAAAAAATCAACCCAAAAAACCTGGGTCATCTTGTCCATAGGTCAATGAAACTACCATACCTTATTAAAAAAGGAACCATCTCCTTCTCTGAATAGAGTGGTGACACGCAAGAGCTTAGTTCATCCCAGGAGAACCTAAAAGAAGCATCGACCCCTCCTGCTCTCTCCACCAAAGTGTGCTTCTGACCTTTTTTGAATGCCTGGGTGGGAAAATGGCAGCAGCTATGGGCGCTGGCCCCCTGAGGCAGCACTGGCGCTTTCCCCTCTCTGTGGACTGACCCTTGACTTATCCACAGGTCATATCAAAATCCGTCATTTTGGCCCCGAAACCTGCCCTCGACTTATACACGAGTATATATAATGCTACTGTCAGATGACACTAGGGAAACTGCAATGGCTCTTTCTTCAGACCATCTGCTACCTGGCTTTGATACAGGAAAGCTCAGAGGTTAGACGCAAAACCCAAGGATTTGATAATCACTTCTGAAAAATGTGCTTCTGCAGTTACACAACTGGGGAGTAGCTAGTTACAAACAATTATTTATTTATTTTTGCAATAATTAAGGCATACAAAAGAAACAGGAAGCTGCCTTATAATAAATCTGACCGCTGGTTCACCTCGCGCTGTAGTGTTACCCTGGGCTGGCAGGAATGGCTTTCCAAGATACTCCACTCAATTCCATCTCCTCTCTGAGCACCCTCACACCTCACAAAGCTTTCTCCCCTCTCGGGTGGGGAAACCCCCTAAAGATTTTTTTCCTACAATTATTACAAATATTGGGCTTTCCTAAAGCTTGCTAATACTTCTTTTTGGTGTGTAGATAGTATACTTTATGATATACGAGGATATGTGCTCAGGGAATACGGTTCACATTCAGATTATAGGAAAGTCAGACAGAGTAGTTTAACCTTTTCAACCTCAGGCCCATGCATGATTAACTTACCTGGCCTTCCAGCTCAGTGAGGTGAGTCTGGGCACTCAGCAGCTCTGCCCGATAGCCTGCCAGGCTCTCTCGCAGCTGCAGCTGCACGCCTGTTAGTCTTTTTTCATACTCATTGGTACTTGGTGAGCTCAGTAAATGTGACTCTGGGTGCGGCAGCTGAGAAAGGGCAGGGAGAGGAAGAGATATAAATGAAGTACATTTTCAGCTTGGAGAGCATGGACTGAGAAAGATCAAAGTTGGTTTCCCAGGTGAATAGTGAATAATTTCCCCACACATACCTGAGAGTGCATAGGAATCCTAAACACCTCTTGATGTTGTTGCAAAAATGTTGCAGGTGCTGGAAATGCAAGACACGTAGTTATCAGAGGTAGTCATTAGTTTATGAGTTTACAGAGACGTATGAGTAGTGGATCTCCTTTTTTAATTTAGACAATTCATAATTAGCATCCATGGTGACAAGGAGACCTAAGAGTTATTTAGAGCATTTTACCCTAAGCTGCTCATTACAAATACAGGGAGAGGTAAGGGGCACCATCTTTGCCTAAGGCAAGAAAATGTCTTGGATCATCCTTGACTAAACAAAAATAAGTACTGGATTTCCAGATATAGCGGATTCTGCTTTCAATTCAAGGAGTATACCAGAACCCTCAAGGAAAATGGGCTAGAAAGTAATACAACCAGGAAGTGAAAGAAGTGGTTTGGCTCTTTGCAATGGCATCCAACATTCTTCTCAAACACCTGAGGAAGTGTCTTTTGGTGCATTCCATCTGGCAGTCCAAGCTTCAAATGTTTCTACTGTTATTTTAGTGATAGCAATTATGCAACTTTCTTTGCAAGCAACTTTGTATGACCCGCTGGTTTAGACAAATAAGTAAACATTGGTTACCAAAGCTACTGAAGTAATAAGTGATACGTTGGGAATGATCTTGAATCTTACCTGATGTATTAGAGTCTCCAGAGGCAGCTCCTTTCCTGAGATCAGATGGAAAGCCAGGAGTAGTTTGTTCCTGAGATTTTAACCTAGGTGTGAGATTCCTTCAAAAGAGAGATATTCATAGTTAGATAAACATCCAGTTGAGATATTTATACTCTGGTATACATGTGAACCTACAACTTGGTTAAGAGAGCCATTTCAAGGCATATCATTAAAATCTTTCAGGCAACAATATTAGGGCACCAGGGGTATGCTCCATCTTGTGGCACCCTGGGATCACAGGATGGAGCACATCTCCCTTTCTGACCAGAGAGAAGAAGGCTTGTGGGCTGAAAGATCCACCCTCACAAGCCCTTTGACTGTAGGCACAGAAACCTCCTACTGGCCCTTGCTGTTCTGCTGTCAGTGCTCTAGCACTGGTAGCAATAAAAATGCATTTCGGATTTTCCTATTCCCCCAGCATGTCCTCTGAATGGAGGGGGATGGTCCCCAAACTAGCTGGTGTATAGCTTCTTCCCCTCACATCCTGCCCTTTTAGAATACGCTAAATAGGGATTGGCCTTTGGTCTTTCTGTTGGTACAGCTTCTTTCTCCACACCTTGAACCTTTGCTGTGACCATTCAGACTGGCTACTCCATTTTTTAAAAAAGCTTGTACACTGATGGCTGACCCTTCCTCTTGATTTTAAGCAATGTGACTTAGTTCACATTTCAATGTCAATTCATATATTTCACTCTAGAATAAGTGTTCTGGTCTCATATGGTGCAATCCCAAACATTCTTCAAAAATACACTCTAGTGTGTTCTATGGGGTTTACTCCTCAGTAAGTGTTTAAAATTGCTGCCTCAATTACGTGTAAAGCAGAGTGGCCCTGGAGTCCTGCCCTTCAAATGCCATTGGAAAATGTGGAAACAGCACCCTGCCTAACCTTTTGCTTTCATCTATCGCCATACTTCTGTAACATAGCGAGATGAGGAGAATGCCAATTACTAGGAAGATCAATGCTGGATGAAGACACTTTGTTGCCTCAGACAATGGAGAAGATGGCAGCTCCACCCATTTCCAGGCACAGAAGCTAACTAAAGTGCAAGATGCCTGGTACTGACAGCTGAAACCTACTGAAAAGGGGATGGCATCTTCCAGTGCACAGGTAGGCTACCTGGCCACAGCCCTGACCTTCAACACCTTGTTGCCGCCCTCAGCATCTGCTTCACTTAGCCTAATGAGAGGACAAGCCCTGAGGGAAAATTATAAGAACCCTGCTACATCAAACCAAAGACCTACTGAATTTAGCATCCTGTTTTTTTTACCATGGTTAACTGGATGCCATTGGAAAACAAGAAACAAGTTCTTACCCAGGCTCTTCTAGTCTGGCAGGTCTATCCATGGGAACAATAGACTGCTGATGTCCCTGCACGGAGGCAGTACTATGACTGAGTGAAAAAAACAACAACAGAAAATGTAATCATTTTATTTATAAAATTTATATATTTAGAAGTCATATAAATTGCCTTTAAGGCAAATCTTCATACTGTGTGTACAAGTAGATATTATTACACCTATGGTTTAAAATCTAAGTAAAACTATTGCCTGGAAGTGCAGAATATTCTACTCAATATCAGCCTACAAGATTTCTCTCAAGGTACAGCAAGGTGTACATTTCTAAAGGGATGCTTTTCAAATGTCTTACAATTTGGGAGCTTGCAAACCATCTACATATCAATATATATTGCGGGTGTGATTGACATTCACAAATGTTAAGTGCTGAAACAGAGTTCTTTGGGTCTTACGTGGTAAGAGCTGTGGGATCCGCTTCCTGTCCCTGTGTTTGGGATTCGGAAGGTCTCGGTTTCTTCTCCTTCACTTTTTCCTGCAGGCGAGATTTCTTCTGAGACAAGACATTGCTCAGCCAGCTGTCACTGTCATCCTCCATAGGCTCAGCCTTCAGTGCTGCTGCTTCCAGAGCTGGCTTGGTTCTAGAAGGGAGCTGGCTGATAGGAGCTGGATGCTCAACAGGAGAAGACCCAGGTGGCATATCCAGTTTGGCTCCTTTTATGGTGCTCTTGCTCGATTCCTTTAGTGGAGATGGAGGAGTCAAGTCAAAATCTTCATCTTTCAGCCCCAACCAATCAGCTCCATGCTTGCTGCGTACAGGGCTGGCAGATGCTGGGGTGGAAGGTTTGGACTTCTGGTCTGTTTTCAGCTCACTGAGGTTCTCCGAGGAAAACCTACAACAGGGAAAAGGAGAGTTACGAAGATTTTACAGACAGCTTTGTGGGTGGGAAAAAATGTCATGTTTTGCAGCTAGCATACCTATATTACCTGACAGAGTGCTGCTTTGACTGCTGTCCCTCTGGAGCAGATGTTACAGTAGGTTGGTAGGTTCCAAAGGCGAACTCATCTCCCAAAATGTCTTCCTTATCTGTATATGAGCAACACCCTTGAGTTGTCAGGCTGAAGAAATGCATAATCATACCCACTGTTGCTTTAGAACACAAATGGGGAGTTTATGACCCTCCAAATGTCAGTGGACTACAGCTCCTATAATTTTTTATGACTAGCCATGTTGGCTTGACCTCATGGGAATGGGAATCCCACATAATCTCTAAGCCAATGATTCCCCATTCTTGCTTTAAAGACTCTAAAGTAAACTCAGAAGATGTGAGCAGATGTAAAATATATAGTAGTAGATATAGTAGATGCAAATGATAAGCTCTCCTCTGACTTTTCTTAAAGTGTTTAAAAACAAAATTATGGAAGAAATGAAGATGACAAGGACTGAGCCTGGTATCTCTGCATGGAAAACTTGTGCACTTCTACTGAGGTACACTTTCTGCTTCCTGTCCCTCATTTCTTTAGGAAATGAAGGTGAAGCTGAAGGTGTTGCCCAGCGAAACAGCACGTGGCTTTTCACACAAAGCATCCTAGGTTCAATTTCTGGCATTTCTAGGTAGGACTGGGAAAGATTCCTGATGGAAACCCTGGAAAGCAAGTGCCAGTCACTACAAGTAGTAATGAGCTGGATGGGCTAATGGTTTGTCTCAGTGTATTAAAGTTTCATATGCACTTTCTTTTTTAAAAAAAACTTACTGCGGTGGATAAATACCCACACTATACAATTATAGGAATTCGATAATACTTTAACAGCTCTGGCTCTACCCTATGGAATCCTGGGATTTCCAGTCTGGATGGGTAGTTAGAATTCTCTGCCAGAAAGCTTTAGTAGTGCAATAGTTCAGAAGAGTACAATGGAACTCTCTGAAAGTGAATTGTGTATCTCACCAAACTCCATTTCCCGAGATGCCTTATTATGGAGCCAAGGCAGTTAAAGTGGTTTCACGCTGCCATGCAATGCAGATACACCCAAAGACTCAGAAAGCTGAAGGGGAATAAAATCTACAACACATTAAACTACAGTGATGACAAAGGACCAGGAACAGTTTGGATGAAACAGGGAACCTGACTGATTATTGCCTTTCCTCCTCCACCTCTTTTAAAAAGATGCCCGGTGTGAATGTTTCTCACCTTGAGTGGTGCAGCAGAGAAGCATTCAGTCTTTCATTAAGTTAAACAAACTTTTGAGAAATAGTCACAAAATGGTACACTACTGGCTTTTTTTTTTGTTTACTTTCACAGTGTCAGGGCCACTGGGCAGTACACACTTATGAAACTCAATCAGCTAGATTCCACGCAGCAACTGCAAGAGCTAGCTGAGGAACTGCACTTCCTGAGTGACAAAAATACCAAACACCAAGAAAATATGATTGCTCTCTAATAGCTCTGCTAGATACAGATAACAATTACATGCTTCACATATTTATTTCACACTACAGAGAAGAGACAAGTCCTTAACAATACTATGAGATGGTGTGAAATGGGGACAGGTGAGAATAACACCAGAATTGCATGACAATGTGGTCTTGGGAAAACTCCTCAACATCTGTGCCAAAGTACTGCTTGGATATAGCCACTAGCCACTAGAAAGACACCAACCAAATATAGGTTCCTATCTTCCTTTCAGAGACTCCTAAATCTGTTAGGATATCTCTGAGAGTTTAAAGTAAGGGAAAAAGACTTCCAGGATATTGTGTGTATAACAGAAGCAAGGAGGGATCAATCATCCCTCTGTAGCACTTGCCTGCTTGTTTCTGATGTTTCTTATCCAGTTTGACCTCCTTCTGCTCTCCTGTGCTGGGTCTTTCCAGGAGTTTCTTTGCTGTTCCTCTTCCCAACAGTTCATCTAGCATGGATCGAGCAGGGCGAGGCTCCTCTCTGCCAAAGAGAAATGCCATCTACATCATGATCTTACCCCACTGGTTCACTGCTTGGTAGATCAGTCATTCACTGCTTAGATCCATTGCTCTATACTGCACTAAGACACATCAACTGGAACAAATAAAGTTGTGGCCAATTTTACGCCAGCAATGTGTACATGTGTTATTATTCCTGTCAAAGTTGTGCCCCCCCCCAACCTTTAGTGCCAGGCTACAATGTTATACACTTTTAGCATATTTCTTCTTACTTTTCTTCCTAAGCTAAACACAGAGGAATCACTCCAACCCCTTCATTGTTTCGGTTTCCTCTTTCTGATCTTTCTCCCCATCTTCTCCATATCCTTTTTGTGAAATGATGACTGGAACTGTACACATTACTGTGTGTGTGGTTGCACCATATATTTGTATAAGGGCAGTGTGATACTGGCAGTTTTCAGTTTCTTTTGTATGTCCACATTCAATTTGAATTATGCCTTTTTCACAACAGCTGTAAACTGGATTAACATAGGCCCTTTCCACACGGGCATATTGCCCACGCTAGGGTGACCTCCCCAGGAGGTCTTCTTCACCATGGGGTGTGCTAGTGCGGTTGGACGAGGTGAGGCTCTACACCTCAAACTGCTCTAGCACAGCTGCGGGGGTGGCGCTGCGAGTTTTATAAAAACCACCTTCCCAAGGGGTTTTTATGAAACTCGCCCGCGCTGCTCTGTGGCAGCCCCCAGTGAAGAACTGCAGAGACGCGGTAGCGCATCCCTGCAGATCTGCCCGGGGGCGGGCTTCCGGCTGGCGCACTGCCCCGATTTGGCGGAGCGCCGCCGGAAGCTGCCGGCCGCCATTTTGGGCGCTGCTGAACGCCGCCGAAATTCGGCGGTGTATAGAGCAGCGAACCCGCGCTTCCCGCAGGGACGGAGCAACCCGCTACCAAGTAAGCTCCGCCCCTGCGTGCGCTGCCCCATTTCGGCCCTCCCCGTGAGGAAAGGGCCACTGTCACTGAGCTACTGACCACAACTCCTTGGGAACTTTTGCCCTGACATGCATCACATCCCACTTGATTAGACTGTACTGCCTTTGCAATTTTAATGCCCATTCTTCCAGTTGGAGAAAACCTTTTTGGAGTTTGAACTTGTTGCTCTTCAGATATAATCAACTAGAGCTCCCATCACCCCCAGCTAATATGACCATCTGATAAACACTCAGAAACCAGAATTTCCAATTACTATTTCCTAAGATTCACAGAACCATGTCTTAAAGAACAATTTGAGAACAGGAGCAGGGCAGACACAATCTTCAGGCAATCTGGTTTCATGTGGCCCCTTAAAAGAACATTGCCTCTCTGGCTCTAGAGTGCCTCACCAGGCTTGATATTCATAAAAAATTGAATATCAATTTCAGCTAAGGTGGAAGTACACAAAACAGCACCTCTAGCCCATTCTTTAAAGACTTTCTGTCAAAATAAAAAGGTTTCAGCCTGCTGATGGAAGGACAACAAGGAGCAAGCCATTCTGGCCTCCCTGGGAAGGGAGTTCTAAAGTCCAGGGGCAGCCACCAAGAAGGCCCTCTCTTGCATCCCCACCAATCATGCTTGTGAAGGTGGGAGGACTGAGAAAAGGGCCTCTGTTGATGATCTCAGGGTCCAGACAAGATGATACAGTCTGCCAAATAGCCTGGACCTGAGCCATATAGGGCCTTATAGGTCATAACCACCACTTTTTGACTGCAAACAAATTGGGAGAAATTCAAGTATGATTTCCTTCCTCTTAGTTTATCTCAAATGTGAAAGAATTCTACTTCCAGTAATGCCATCATTCCCCTTCTGCTGGAGGACTCAACATTACTCACTGCCTTTTAGCGAAAAGAGTTTGCTTACTCTCCACCTTTTCTGTTCGATTTCAGTTCTGCCTTCGGGCTGTCACCAAATCCCAGAGCATCCATGAGATCATCCCCATCATCCTCAAATGTTAATTCATCCCTTTTCCGGCCAGAGGCAACAGTGTGGGCAGGAACTGCAGACAATCCTGATAAATGAAGTGGAAAGGTCTATGAAAGTGCATTCTAATTTTACGGTATTTATGAACTTCTATCTTCATTCAGAAAATGCTTAGAATAGGTTTATTATACTAGTGTGACTAATGGAATCTCTGTTAATTTTCACACTAAACATTTTGTGGCATGGTTTACTCTTTTCTCACTTCTGATTTGTTCTTTTCTGTAGAACTGCTGTCTTTTACTCTTTCAGTTTTTAATGACAACACTGTAGAACAATTACATCTGAGTGTTTTTTTCAGATCCAGTTTGTAGGATTTTTTTAAAAACTACAGTAAATGCAATTGTTGCATCATGTTGTCCAATACATAGATTAACACTCTATTGAGGCTTTTCTGGACTATTGTGCCTTTACTCTAAAGCTTCCTGTCTGAGGCCTGGATCCTATAAATTAGTCCAAGTAGAGCAGACCAATGAAATCAATGGAATTTACCTATGTGCTAATTCACCAATCAACAATTGATTCTGTGAGTCTATTCTAATTAGGACTAAGCAAAAGGATTCAGTCCTGAAAGTCCTGCCTCTTTTATTAATGCCCGCTCAGCACACATGGGGAGGGGTAGGTTTGTGAGTGATTAATTGTTACCTCATTCGTCAGTTTCGGTTTCACAAGGATTTGAGTTAGTAATTGCTTTTAAATTCCCTTTGGCAAAATCACACTAAATGTTGCAGGGGATCTTTGCTGAAAAGGATCTGCTTATTACAAAAGGATGTTTGGAAAGGGCAGTGTACTGCAGGATTAAATGCTGTATAATTTTACCTCTGCTTCCAGCTAATTGAAGGAGAACCCTGCTTCAGCAGTTCTAAAATGCTCAAAGTATGGAAGTATCTTCAAAAGATTCTAGCTTGCTTTCACATATAAGGTTTTCCCAGTGTACTCAGTAACTTAATAGTCTAATTGAACAACCTATCAGCCAGTCAAAACTCATTCAGTAATGGAATGTTCACAATGTAAACAATGATGCTGCAGTTATGACTATCATCTAATCAGGAAAGTAATAATATTAGTATGATTTTCAATTAGACTTAAAGCCAGTGGTTGGTTGTCGAGATCCCCTGTGCTACCCCAATAAACATTCCTCTGAAAATCAGCTTTTAAACCACATGACTACACACACACACACGCGCGTGTACACACACACACACTCTATATTTCAAGCTATGAAACCTGCAGCATGGTACCTTACAACAAATAACAGCAAAATTTAAAAATAGCTTAAGAACACAGCAGGAGACAAACATTCTTAATCATCCACAGAATCTGTATGCTCATGGCTATGCAAACTGCCTAAATCCTTGCACTATGTTAGGCGGACTGCCAGTTAGAAAAATAAAAGCTTGAAAGAGTTGGACAAGACCCAAAGTTTCTAATCCTGTCTTCCTCTGAGTGTTCTTACTAATACAAATCTCTCTTTGGCTTCATTAATACAACTTCATGCCTAATGAAATCTCTGCTACACATAAAGCTGCATGAATTGAATCCCATACATGAATGTATTGACTTATCTCAACCTACATAAATTAACATTAATCATTGCTAGAGCATTTTTGCTGGCCAGCAAAATGTTTAAAAATGTTTCTCTATAAATCCTCACAATAAATCATGAAGTAGGTACGTGAGCTCCCTGGAGAAGGGTGCACTGCTTTGTGGCTCTGTAGAGTTCAGCATGAGTCTTGCATCTAGTGACAATCAGTCATTTCTCTCCTAGGAGCATTTAAAAGATGACATACTGTAATCAAAGTTAGGTCTTTGAGAACACACCTGATTTCCTAAGCTGAGCAGCAGGGAAGAGCTGGGTAAGCAAAAAGAACTGGAGATGGGGAAGCAGCATTCTCCAATGCAATGCCCTTTGGATTTCTAGGATATAATTCTCATCACTGCAGCCAGCACAGACTATGATTGTGCTGGTTTGGATGATGGGAGTCATAATCCACCACATCTGGATGACACAGATTGGGAAAGACTGACATATAATTCCAGATCCCAGGGTCATTCAATAAGGACTGGTGGGAGACTCAGAACAAACAAAAGGAAGTACTTCTTCACAGAGAACATATTTCATTCTTGGATTCAGCTGTGAAATGCTACAATGTTTTGATTAAATGGATAAAGCTATCAATGGTTACAGCTATATACTCCAGGATCAGGGCAGTATGCCTCTAAATACCAGCTCCTCACTATTCTTACCAAAACTTGTACAACAGGGATTCATAGTTTGCATGAATAAAAACAGTATATTTCAGTTACTCCAAACAACACATCCCAAGGAAGCCAAACTAGCCTGAAGGGATATAATTTCAGTACCTTTTTCTTTAGCAATTCCAGTATCTATTTCTGGAGCATTTTTGGCAGCAGAGGAATGTGTTTTCTTCACTGTACCCTCTTCTTCATCAAACAAAAGTCCAGCCAAATGGTCATTCATATCTAAGGGGGAAAAAAGACAGAAACATCTAGGAATGAATGGTCACTAAGAATGTGAACAATTATTTCCAAATAAAGAACTAATGCCATTATAAATATGTAGATCTTTAAGATGCTACAGGACTGAAAGCTGAAAACCAAAATATTTGTTAATATGACAATGAACACATAATTATTCTTACTCAGTTACTGAAAGGAGTTCAAGCAAAAATTAACACAGTTAAACTAAACTTTGATTTTAAAAACACAAGTTAAAAATTGCATGAAAAAGACATGTAAAATATAACAAAACACTATACCCCCATTAAAAGCTTTATCCGCTGTATGCACTAAAAATGAAAAGCTTCCTTAAATAAAAAGGTCTTCACCTGCCAGCAGGGAAGAGGCCAACCAGACTTCCTAGTAAAGGGAGTTCTATAACTTGGGAGCAGCCACCAAGAAGGTGCTCTCTCTTGTTCTCACCAGGCATGCCTGGGATGGTGGTAGGGACTGAGAGAAATCCGTCCCCTGCAGATCTTAGAGGACAGGCAGCCTCATACAGGTAAATGCAGTTTTTCAAGTAGCCTGGACCCAAACTGTGTAGGGCTTTGAATTTGCACTATGAATCCTGCTTGGAAATAGATTGGCAGTCAATGGAGTTGTTTCAGCAAGGGGGTTATATGTTCCCCATAACCAGCCCCAGCCAGCAACCTGGCTACATCATTTTGGACCCAATGAAGTTTCTGAAGTTTCCAAAGGCAGCCACATATAGAATGTATTACAGCAATATAAGCAGGATTAATCAAACCATGTGTCACCATGGCAAGATCTGACATCTCAAGAAATGGGCACAGCTGGCATGCTAGTTTTAGTTTTGCAGACACACTCCTGGCCACTGTTGAAACCTGGGCATCCAGGTTCAGATCTGAGTCTAGGAATATGGTCAAGCTGCAGACCTGAAATATCAGTGTAACCCAACCCAACAAATACTGAATCCTTATTCTCTGATCTGCCTTTCAACAGTTCAGGACGACATCTGTCTTGTCTGGATTAAGTTAAACTTGTTTGCCTTCATCCAATCCATTACCAACAGCAGACACTGGTTTGGTATAAAGACAGCTTATTTAGAATAAGATGGAAAGGAGAGACAAAGTTCAGTATCATCAGCGTACTGGTGACATCCAATTCCAAAACTCCAAATAACTTCTTCCAGTGGTTTCATACAGACTTTAAATAGCACAGGAGACAAAACTGACCCCTGAAGGACCCTGCAGATGAATGGCCACAGGGTCAAACAGGAATCCCCCAGCAGCCCCCCCTAAGCTCACCCCTCTGAGGAGGACTGGAACTGCTGTAGAATACCCCAAGTCCTATTCTCAGAAAGGCAACTTAGAAGGATACCATGGCTGATGGTATTGAAAGCCAATGAAAAGTCCAGCAGAACCAACAGAGACACATTCCCCTGTCTAGTTCCCTGTGCAAGTCATCCACCAAGGCAACCAAAGTTGTCTCTGTCCCACAGCCAGGTCTGAAGCCAGATTGAAATGGATCTAAATAATTCATTTCATCCAAGAAATCATGGGGCTGGGAGGCCGCCACACAATCCAGAACCCTGCCCAGAATTGAAATATTGGTTAGTAGTTATCCAGTGTAGTCTGGTGCAGGGAGGGTTTTGGTGGTAAGGGGGTTTGTAGTAAGGGGTTCACCACAGCTTCTTTTAGACAAAATGGAACCCTGTCTTGTTGCAGTGTGGCATTCCCATTCCAATACTCCTGTTACCCACTCAGCCAGTCCCCCTCTGGCTGCTTTCATAAGCCAGAATGGGAACTCTTCTTGGCCTTGCTGTAATCCCTGTGCCACACTGACTCTGTCATGTACAGCTATCAATTCAGCAACTGCATGGGAAAGTGTAATTGCACTACTGGGCTGGACTGGAGCTCACATTACAGATATAATCTTTAGAGAATGAATGAATGTAAAGTAGTCCTGCATCCAATGAAGGTTTTTGCTCAACATCCATCACCTGTGGTTTCTGTACTGGGTGACAGATGTAGCAAGAATATTTCTGTACCACTCCAGCAGGGGGGTAAATTAGCCCGAGGTTGGTTGATTACAGTTGGCCCTCTACATTTGCAGGTTTAACTTTCATGGATTTGATTATTTGCAAGTTTCTCCAACACGTGCCTCCCTGGCACTCTTTTTCTGGGGAATCTTCCCTCTTGGCAGCTCTGATCAGGCCATACAGTCCTTTAAAAACCTGCTTCTGGTCTTCCTCCTCCTCCACCAGCCACTGCCTGGCCAGCCCAATTTCTCAGCACCCTCTCCCAATGCCTCCAAACACACCCAAGGAAGAATATGGGTGAGACAGAGGAAGTATAGGGCCATGATGCTGATGCAGCCCTTTCCCCTCTCCTTTCCCTGACCTAGTTTGGACCCTGGGTGCCTGCTCTCTTCATCATGCCTTGACCCCTTTCCACACACACACTTTGATATTTGCAGTTTTTCCACTTTTGCGGAGTTCTTGCACCCCTAACCCCAGCGAATGTGGAGGGCTGACTGCATATATTATATATACATGGTCTATCCTAGCCCTTCCCATCCAGATTTACTTTGTGTTTAAACCTAGAACTAAATGTATTTTGCATACGCCCACACATACAGACACACACAGCATTTCCCATGACAGCAATGAGACTATACCTTCAAAGGATAACTTTGGTTTAAGCTGGTGGGAAGCAGTCGGGACAGAGCTTGGATTCTTATTTATTCCACTTACAGAGTTTCCTGTATAGATAGATAATTTCTGTTAAAGTCATGGTAGATATCAGCATTCATGTCCAGTTCTGAGGAAACAAAGAACTTCTGTCCAAGTCAATGGTAAAGCAGAATGTTCCTGGTTGAAAGAGAGGACTCAAGGAAAGAAGGTGAAAGAGACCTTGGCTTGGAGAGGCTCCTCCAGATGTAACCCCTCTCCTAACAGCAACCCAATGGCACAGTCTGGCTCTTTTCTGAAGGCCAGAGAGCATACTGCCAGACTTGAGCATCATCTTCCAAGGCTGGAGTGGGCAACTGCAGCAGGGACCAATTTCTATCCCTGTGCACAGACAGCAGGCCACACCACCATATCTTTAGCTAAAAAGAGAAACTAGAAGACATTTCTGGTTGCCACTTCCAGCTCTGCTAGGGCATAGAGATGGTGGATTTTATGGCTATGTTAACTAAATCCTTGGTGATTATGTGGAAGTGTTTTGCCTGAAAACTTTTTTGCTGTAAAAATTGTTTGTGGGGATTTTCATAAGAGGTCAGATGGCTGTGGGGGTCCTGCATGGGAAAAAAAGAGTTGGGGGTCACCTGGGCCCAGTTTCCCAACCTCTACTTCAAGGGGCTTCATATGTCATCCAGATACATATATTTCACATGACTACATTTATACACATGGTAAGTAATTCACACTTTACACCTTCAACTTTGGTACACACAAAAACTATTTTTACAAATATTTCCCAAAAGGCAACTAAAAATTACTAAATTTCATCTTTTATATAACACATTTTTTTTCATAAAATCATGGAGCTTTTTAAATGTGACACAGTGGAAAGCCTCAGACCATGTCTTAATTTGACCCTGACAACATCATTCTGTGCTCCAATGCAGCTCCTGGCCTTTTTCATATAACAGAAAACTCATTATGAAGAAGACAGAAAAGCTATGTAGTGCCTTCTAATTTTATCCATTCACTTTGGCCTCAACCAGATAAGGGCCACATGTATATACTCTTGAATTAAAAATGGATTTCGAAATGTCTTAGCATGCAATTTCATCCTAAGACAGGTTTCTCATACAAAAAGGAAAGCAGCCTTGCCTTTTTCACTGATGGTTGTTTTTTGAGCAGATTTTGCTGACTCAGTTGAAGCCTGAGGCTTTGTCACATTCTTTGCAGGCTTTTGAATAAAGTCAGAATTTGTTTTCTTTATGCTCAGAAGATCAGCTTCCATGTCATCCATATCCTAGTGTGGGAAAAAGATACTTTTTGAGCAGAGTGAATTTCTCCACAAATAGCAAACCACTTATTCTCTCATTGCTAGAAATATTCTCCATTTACCTTCAAGGTCTCCAGTAGAGCTTCTGGGTCTACGTCAGAGACATCAGGATCCTTAAAAGTATATAAATATATATGCAGAGAAATGTTCAATTATACTTTTGTATACCATTTGGCAGTCAGTCAATCAATCAATCAATCAAAGATAGTCCCAGTGCTACCAACACGCACATCTCTGATCTAGACACACAAATATTGAGCCTCGGTGGACAAGCATCGGGGAAGCTGCTCGATATGATTACCTTGCTGCACCGAGCAGAATTCATGTTCTGCTTGTTCTTTTCAGCTGAACTCTCTCCCATCCATATTTTCAGAGATAAGTGTAAACTTTAAGAAGCACAGATTTCTTTTATTCCATAATATCAATGGCAGCCACTTTCATTTACTATGCAACATGGCAACTCTTATGTGTTCTCACCTCCGCATCAGCCTCGCCCTCAAAAGTCATTTTGCTGAAGAAGTCATCATCCAGAAGCCCCCTGAAAAAGAACAAACAAAAAACTTAGGGTGTCCAACCCTCCCAGCCAACGCACTTCTCCCCCTACCTGCAATATTTCACTGATGTTACTAAAATTCCCTCTAAATTATTTAAAGATTTTGAGTACAGAAAAAAAAATCTCAATCCATTTCTGTTTAGAACAACTGTTCATAGAATCATAGAAATGTGGAGTTGGAAGAGACCACACAGGCCATCCAGTCCAACCCCCTGCTATGCAGGAACACTCTCAAAGCATTCCCGACAGATGGCCATCTAGCCTCTGCTTAAAAACCTCTAAGGAAGGAGACTCCACTACACTCTGAGGCAGCATATTCCACTGCTGGACAGCCCTGACTGTCAGGAAGTTCTTCCTGAGGTTCAGGTGGAATCTCCTTTCCTGCAGCTTGAATCCATTGCTCCTTGTCCTGGTCTCTGGAGAAGCAGAAAACAAGCCCTCTCCTTCCTCTACATGGCATCCCTTCAAATATTTAAACATAGCTATCATGTCCCCTCTTAACCTTCTCTTCTGCAGACTAAACATACCCAGCTCTCTAAGTCTATCCTCATAGGGCATGTCTTCCAGGCCTCTCACCATTTTGGTCACCCTTCTCTGGACTTGCTCCAGCTTGACCATGTCCTTCTGTTAGTAGTAACTAACAGAAGTAACTGTTAGTAGTAACTCTGCTTATAAAGTATCCTTGAACCAGGAAATCCAAATATGGTAGACAGGGGGGAATGACAATTGGGTGAATGCTCAAACGGCTCCCAAACAGCTCATTTTGGGCACTGAATGTGCTATAGAAAGAAGCGGCAATGTCGTAACTCACTTTTTACTGGTCTGTGAGGTGATTCCTATGGCACGCCCTCCACTGTTCCCAAATGAAGCAGGCTTACTAGATTTGAAGGGGATGTCATCTGGGAATCAGAGATTTTATGTTAGAAGGTCAAAGTGTAGGCTCCATTATTTGGTGTTACAATTGTATTGCAATGCTTAAAACCTTAACAGTCTCCTTGTGAGAACAGTCACCCCCCCAAAAAAGAAGGGACTCTGACAGGGGTTTACTTCTTTTTCTCCCAGATTGATATGGCAGTTCCCCGATCTGGCAAGGCACTCAGTCTTTTCCACACAGCTCTGCCTTCCCCCTTATAAACACCACCTCTGTGTAAAAGGATGAGGCCTTTCAATGATTATTTAGAACCCCTTAATAGTTCTATGGTAGCATGGGTTTTCTGTGTTAAATACTGTATACCACTCAGCCTAGTCAGTATTTATAAAAAATAAACGGTAGTATTTTTAAGATAACATACAGAACAAAGTATTGGAGTTCATATGCAGGTCAAAATTAATACTTTTAAGTTCCCTTCAATCTTTAAACTCTCATATAAGCACAAATATCATAAATAGCCCATTGGCTACACTTTCACCAAAGACTCAACTAGCAATCTAGATCACACTTTCTGCCCAGATTCTATATTGTTTAATTACTCTTCTACCTCTCACTAGGCTTCCACCGAAAAATTAAACCCTTCCCACACAGTCAACCTCCCTGGCTGACTGAGGGACTTTACTCCCCTCTCTCTCTGGCAAGAACTCTCACTGAAGGCTCAATGACAGCATTTGCCTTTTCCTCTCAGCCACCAGTCCCTTCCATACACTACTGGGCTGGGTTTTTCTCTTGAGGAGCTATACTTGTTGACTATCCACTTCTTCCTAGGCTGCTCTGGCACTCCTGATAGTCACACCCCCAGAACTCTGTCACAAGAAATGAGCACACTATGTATAAATGTAACAATTTTGAGTTGCTGACAGGTCAGAGGAGAAGAACGTGAGCAAGATTGTATGGTGAAGGTATCCATTGCCTGTTCATCTCTAACATCAATATTCCCTCCATTGCTTGTCAGCTGTAAAGGACATGAAAATAAAAAACGATTTATTTTGGAAAATGTTTAACTGATATTACTCTTAAAATAACCTTGAAGGTAGTTTACAAGATTAAAGCCAATGCTATTTATTAACTCCTCAAACCAATGCAACAATGACAGTGGGGGGGGAAGCATACAGTACGAGTATTCACACGTAACTCTAAATCATTGTTCAGCATAGCACATGAACAGACTGGAACACACAGAAAACTTTGGATCTGCACATTTCTTCCTTCCTTCTATGAAAAACTAGTAAGTGAAATAAAACAGAATTCAGTTTAGCAGATTCCTGGATTGTTACACGCTGATAATGGATTGTGATTTTAAAAGAAACTAGTCAGTTGCTTAAAAGGCCAAGAATAAACTCTGGGTTATTATGTTAGCTTGCTTAACAAACTAGAGTTTATTTTAAGCCACAATTCCTAATTTCCATGTAAGGATAAGCCAGGAATCTGCAAAAATGAAATTGATTTCTGGTTAATTCCTTGATCTAGTTATACACAGAAGGAGAAGCATGTGAACTCAATGCCTTCCACAGACTACTTTCTGCTCATGCATGTTCATGTAAGTTATGCTTTAGCACCAAGTGTTACAAGCATGGGTGAGTAGCATTATTTTACCTGGCACCTAAAAGAATACTATATGTGCACCATGCCATTTTGTTAGAGGGAATTTCCCCAATTGGAGATCAAGGCCCATTTCTCTAGTATCCATCCACCAAACCTCTGAAAGCTGGGGGCACACAGAGCAAGAGCTGGGCCCTACTTGAAGACAGTACTTGAAAAACAGGTTCCAACAGGATTAATTTATTATTTACCATCATCTCCAAGGAGATCACCAAGAACATCATCGATGGAACCTACAATAAGACAGAACGAGTGAGTTTACAACTGTTAAAAGACTATCCAACATGAACTTAACATAGAGGGTTGCAGAAGTGAGAGCGAATTATGGCTATCATAGCAAAGAGAGCTTCAGGGCCTGGAAGGACTGAACTGGACTGTTCTATCCATCAGATCAATCTATGAAGCACTATTCAAAGGTCATAAGAATGTGGAAACAGAAAAACACGTACTTTTTAGTCCTTTCTTCGGTTTCACTGCCTAAAGGAAATAAAGACCAGATAGCTTATTAAAGAAGATGAAAGCAAAGACATAAGCCTGCCTAACCTGCATCTCTGAAATCAGAAGCGGCAGCCAGAAAGTTCTCATTAGACAACTTGTGTCTATTGCTTGTTAATTTCAAGGCCATCTTAATACATTAAGAAATCACTGAAATGTCAGAATAGCTTAAAGGTGTTGCATGAAACCTAATATACGTACATTATATGTATATCACTGAACCACAATTAGTAGATGTGTATGATTATACGTACATAGTTCAGAGATCAGAAACTGGTGAGTTAGGATCCCTTTGACCTCAAAAACATATTACAATTCTGTTCTCATTCCTTTTCAGGGTCATCAATCACTTCGTGAGATTTAGTAAAACGTAAGTCAACTGGATTCAAATGTAAAGTATTAGTTCCTGAATTTAATTTAAATTAAATTCAGGAACTAATACTCTATATTCGAATCCAGTTGACTGGATTCAGTGGGTGACCCTGAACCAGTCACACTTTCAGCCTTACTTAGCTCACTCTTCTGTCGGAGAAGAGATCTATATACACAGCCTCAGGCTCTTTAGCAGAAAGGTGGGGTGTAAATGTATGTTGTAGTCCAAAAAAGTAACTTTTCCAAATTCTTCTGCAATAGCTACACCACACTGGCTCTGCAAATCTGTCCCGCTTTCTCCAAATTGTTCACAGATTTACAACATGTTTAATTCCTAGGAGCAAGAAATGTCCTTGAACAATAAAGTGTAAAGGGAGCAGCATATCTGCTATATCATTCATTAAAATTGGTGGTATAGACAATTTCACTAAGGAAGTCATGGCCCTGAGTTGCCAGCAACTAGGATTTCATGAAAGAAGAGGGAGAAGCAGGAATTACAGCTCTCAGCTTGGACTCACCATTTCTTAAAGGGCTATGCTTGGAGTCCCTATTTTCTGGGTTGGCTAGATTGGCTGGAACATGGGAGAGGGCCTTCCCAATTGCGACCACAATAGAATAAATGGAGTAATTGGTCTGTCCTTACCATAGCATGGCTTGCAGCTGGAAGCTCTGTATCTTTATTTTGTGCTCTCTTCAGACATTTTTCATTTTTACACCTAAATGTATGATTCCAGCTGAGTAAAAAAACATTGACTCCAATCTCTCTTTCCTAAAGCAGTGAGCTGTAAAGCAAAATTCTTAATTTAATTTCATTAAGACAATTTTTCCACATACTGAGTTGTTAAAGCAGCAAACCCATTTTGTTGGTATACATAAACCTCAGAGCAGCATCTTAGTCTTATAACAACCCTATGAAGTAGGTTTTAAGCTAAGAAGTTGTGAGCTGCCAAGCGCCACTCAACTTCACACAGCGGGAACAAGGCTGGTCTCTAGGACTCCCATATTTGCTTATTTAAAGCAGTGCCTCTCAAGTTATCTGATATGAAGGATATGCCCCCTTTTTTTTTTGGTCTGGTGTGCAAGGGCCCGGTGCCATACTTGTACCCATTCACTACAACTCTTTTTTTCTTGGAAACTTGCCAGGAACTCATGAATCATCGCTGATCCAGGAAGCATCACTTTCAGTACCATTGCTTTAAATTATTTTTATTCCTGCCTTTTAACCTACCAAAGCTCCCAGACAACTTAAAAACGGTTCTTCTTTTAGGCTCACAAATTAAACAAGACAAGGGAGGAAGAGAGAGGAAGGAAAAATCCATCACTCTTGCTACTAAGAGCACATGAATTCTCTGTAATGAGAATGACTTGCATCAAACCAACACTCTTAAGGCCTTTGCTAGTTTACCACACCCTGATCCTTCCCACTTACGCACCAAACTGGTTCAGCCAAAATGAAAGGACTAGGACCTTCCTAACTCTGCGTAGGAACGGCTATCTCCACCCCACCCCCTCGTTACTATGCATTTTGAGGCGTGCGCTAATTGCAAAGGATACTATTGTTGCAGGGGCCCAGAGAACACAGAGACCACAGAGCAAGAGAAAGAGTGATTTATTACGCGTTGCCAAATCGAGCACAGAGGAAATTTTCAGTGGAGGCAGGGCCCAGTTTCTATACTCCGCTTCCAGGAGGAAGGTTCCCTCGGTCCGGCGCTTGCCGTTTCGGCGCCCCTAGCGCAGGCTCCCCCAAAGGAGGTAGCCGGCGGGCCCAACGTGGGGCTCGTGCGCCAAGCCCCCCCGCCCGGCAGGGCGACTCAAGAGCCGGCAAAACGCCACCTCGGTCTCTCAGCGCCTGCAGCGATCCCAGTCACGGCACCGTTTATGTTGCAGGGGCCCAGAGAACACAGAGACCACAGAGCAAGAAAAAGAGTGATTTATTACGCGCGGGCTTTTGGTCTTTTGGAGGCATCCAGCCAAAAGCCCGCGCGTAACAAATTACTCTTTTTCTTGCTCTGTGGTCTCTGTGTTCTCTGGGCTCCTGCAACACTATCTCCTTCTCACGTAATAAAATTTAAAATCAACCCTGTAACCAACGCCACTGCCGCACTACACTGTTACAGCGCTATTAATCCGCTTTCATGATCCTGTGGAATTCTGGGGTTTGTAGTTCACGGAGGCCAAAGAGCTCCCTGGCTGAGAATTCTAAGAGCCCCTCCCTAAACTGCAAACCCCAGGATCCCATAGGATGTTAGAAGTGGAATAGTAGCAGTATAACAGTCCCGTGTGCAAGTGGCCCTATTTAACTGTGTGGAGCATGCAACCTAACCATTCCAGGCAAAGTTTTTTTTCCCCCTCGCTTCCCTTCCGACTCAAAACGATGCGGAAACCCCGTCCGACCCGCGCCTGCGCGGAAGCACGCTTTCTGATGCCGGGGAAGGCACCAGACGTGGGTTTCATCAGCCAGCACTAGGCGGGGAAGCCCCACCCCAGTTGCCATAGCAGCCAAGCGTCCACTCCTAGCATTCCCCCGCAGGTACATACAGAGCAACCCCTATGCCTCTAGTCAGAAGCATCTTACGGGACTTTGTATTCTCACGCTCCTTTTATAACAACAACAACAACAACGGTAGCGACTCTCACCCAAACCGGTACTGTAAGCGCCAAAGATAAGGTTCTGCGGGAACCGGTCGGCCGCAAAGCATCTTGGGGAATGAAGTTCTGGTGCCCGCCCACGTGACGCCGCCGCAGAACTACATTCCGCAACGTTAATCGGAAGTAGCGTTTGCCCCT
This sequence comes from Iguana delicatissima, assembly GCA_948472985.1. Lineage (NCBI taxonomy): Eukaryota > Metazoa > Chordata > Lepidosauria > Squamata > Iguanidae > Iguana > Iguana delicatissima. The sequence goes on from CAOKZL010000063.1 coordinate 735,503, forward strand.
CCCCCGGAAGGGTGTCGTCTTCTGCTGCGTGGAAGTTTATTGGAGGATTTTGTTCATCAGTTATATCCAGCGGAATTGCCGTTTTGCAGTTTGAAAGGCAGTTATGTTTTATAGAAGAGAAGCCTGCAGAATATGCAGACGTTTCTTAGCGTGACACACGGCAGGACGCACATTTCTTACCGTGTGGGCGCACTCTTCCCAGCTGTATATGTGAATACGTATATAAAATATTTTCGCTGCTAGCTTGGGAAATGTAAGGAAGTATTGTCCATGATTGGAAACCGTGAGTGCCACTACGTTAAACGCATTGTGTATTTGCCCATCACCGGAAAAGTGGGAAAGCGGTAGAGGAAGAAAAGACCATACTCTTTTTCCCCAGAGAAGGTGCAAAGTATATTGTACAAGACTGAAAATTGTATCCACAGCTGAAATGCAGCATTTCATTTTCTGTAGTATTTTTCTTGCTTCTTTGGAACCTCACCCCGCCCCCCAGTCTGCTCAGTAGACTCTTAAGTAGGTGGTTGGTTTGTATGGAAATGTCGTCATAGTGGTATGCAGATAATTCATTCCCTCATTTTCTCTCATTCTCTAGCTCCAGCACCAAAGGTCAGTTTCTATAAACAGAGGAACAATGAGACAAGCACTGGAAAAGAAAGTTTAAAAAGTTGCCTGCTTACATTTTAGCAGTGAGGTATTTAAGTCTTTTACTCCAAGTCTCAAGTCTCAACCTTCAAGTCTTAAGCGAGTGTAAGTCCTTGCAAGATACTTTCAAGTCAGGTCTTCCAGAATTTCTGGACAGAGTCAAATAAAGTCAGTTTTAACAATTTAAGTGGAGTCTGCCCTACACTTTTGTGATTTTGCCATATGCAGCTTCAGAAACGGGAAATAGCATCCTTCTTACTTGTCCTTTGCAAAGCTTGCCTTCTGCTCCTTGGAAAAGTTTTAGAAAGTTCCTCCTGACCTATATGAAGCAGGGACAGGCTGCTGAGAGGACCTCAACTCCACCTCAAGTCCATTTGCTGTTCCCTCTGGGAAACGTGTCCACACTTTGGGCTTGAGACAGGTCATCATGTGACCAGTAAGATGTAAGGTTTCTGAATGAATGCGTTATGTTACTGAACCAAGGGCAACAAGTCATTAAAAATATGCAAGTCTCAAGTCGACTCAAGTCAGTGTAATTTTTACGGAGTCTGAGTCACTGAAGTGACTTAAGTCTGACTTGCGCCTGAGTCAATTGACTTGAGTCTACATCACTGCATTTTAGTTAACTAACTTTTAAACAAATGTCATTGCAACCTTTATTACAAACTATTTCAATTTCCATTTAAAAAATTAATGCAGTTGCAGCAAAGGCCACTTAGGTGGTGACAGGGGAGGGGCATTCAACATTAGTCCTGCGGCTTCATGCCACCATTGCTTTGTGCAGGCGGAAGAATATCTCAGTGGATTTAAGTCAGGAATTTAAGGAACCAGCCTGCTCTTCCCTTGTTCAGTCCTGGAAGCTGCAGTGTAGGCTTCCCCAACCGTCCTCTGGAGCTCAGTGTGGCAGTCATGTTAAGGCCCACCAGGTTGGATAGGCCAGCCTAGAGACATTTGCAAGACGCAGCACAGTGTGGTGTGTTGGATTAGGACAGTGGGAGGACGGTCTGAATCCCCCCTCATCCTTGGAAACCCCATTGGCTGAGCTTAGGCAAATCGCACTCTCTAAGCTTCAGAGGAAGGCAAAGGCAATCCACTCTGGATAATTCTTCTCAATAAAGCCCCACAATAGGGTTGCCAGAAATCAGAATGGAAGGTGTACAGCAAGAGAAATTTGGCCTGTGAGTGTATGGTTCACCATCTCTGATTTAAAGTGTTAAAGTTTAAATCAGTTACTCTGCAGTAACTGATTCAAAATGCATCCCATGTATTCCACAATAGGTTTGAAAGCAGAAGCACCAGAACAGCAGAAAGAATAATCTTTAATCAACATATTAACATTGCCCGTGATCATTTACGGAATTAACTCACAAAAAAAAGGACAAAAATGTTTTTCCACTGTTTGAAAGTGAATTTATTAAGTATACACGTGCCTGCAAAATGATTTCAACTGTCTTCTACTGTATGGTGTCCGTCTCCAGTCAACATCGTACACAGAAAGCCAGTATGCACATACATTAACACCACAGTAGTAATCAGATACATCAGAAGGAATGCTTCAGCAGCTAGGAAATTAAAATGACTTTACAACCAGTTTTTGCTTTGATTTAAATACACAGTGCTTCTCTTGCTTGAAGGCTGCAGAGTAAGGAAATCCTAGCAGCATGTTTAGGTCTTGGAAGAGGGATATCAGAGTGGTCCACAAATTAAGTCTTGAGATTTCAGATCAGACTCTTTGTTTACACAGTTTCACATAATTGAAGATAACTCAAAAGTTCTTCAGTTGGGGATCTATACAGCCAGATTTGTTGGAGAAATTTAATGAAGCGGAATCCAACCATTTTGCTGGAACTGTTACTCTTGCTGATTTCACAAAATGAAGTTCTGTACAATGCTAAAATGTTAGCCTGCTAACAGTAATCTGGAGCTTTTTAGTCTAAGGGCACCAATTCTTTGTGGCACCCCTGAGATCCAGATTGTATAAGGTGATGGGTTTTTGCCCATCATTCCAGTTTGGAACTTCCTCCCAGCCAGTCTTTGATTCTGCAAAATGCACGGTGTAAACCATTCTACTTCTAAAATAATTTAAGTGCTTCAAGGAAGAGTTGTAGGAAATATCAAGACTGGTATAATTGGAGATTTTGTGATCTCAAATACTGTCCAGCTTTCAGGTCAAACAGGAAGAAGTTTCCTCACCCTGCTGCAGCTGTGTTAAAAGCTTTACAGATTGTAGTGATTACCACTTATATCATCCTCAAGATTCTCTAGACTCTGGAACTTTTGATATTTTCCTATTCCCTTGGGACTTGAGTCTAGAGGAGGACAGCTGACAGAGACAAAACGCACTTTGTGATACAGCCAGTTTTACAGGAGATATGATCATTAGTTACAGCTTTAGAAGAAAAGAGAAAGGTGAACTAGGGGCCATCTGGCAGAAGAAACAGGATAACTCCTGTCAAGAGGACAGGCTGTACCAGGAGTTAATTTATGGGCCTCTAAAATTTTAATGTTGTGGATGGACAGACAAACATACATACACTGTTCCTGCCAAGGTCCTTGAAGCCCAGTTCCTGACAGGGCTGTGACCACCTCATTACAGGAAAGTAAGTGTTCAGGAGTCTTCTGAGAAAGTGCACACAGCTATCGTGAATTTTAACAGCATTTTCAGAACAGAAACTGTTACTCCTCAACTACTTCCAGAACTACTTAGTAGTGAAAAAAATCCTGCTAGACAAAACAGGCTTCTGCAGCAGTCTGAATCGCTTCACAGATTGACAGTTTTAACATCAGTCTGTAAAGCTTTTCTGAATGATTAAAACAGTTAGTTTCTGAGCATAATTACAATGGCACTTTTATCGTCTTGTGTTCCTTTTTGCTAATTCAGTCAAAATGTATTAAAAATTGTAAGGAGTAAAATTACCAACTACCCTATGGCTATCTGGATTCCCCAAATGATTCAGGTGTTCACTGGGCAAATGAAGTGATCAGTTTCCGGGTACAGGAGCATAGTACATTAAAACAGTAGTAAAAGTGATCACAGTTTAGCTTGCATTGGCTTCAGGTGTTTGTGGAAAGATGGATGGACCTGTGGGAGATAGTAAAATAAGCCATTAATTAAAACACAACTATACCTTTTCATCACACTAGAATTGGGGCGAGGAGAATCGATGAGCAGGGTGAAGGCCAATTTTCACACACATATCCTGCAGGTCACACTGTTGTTTTTGAGATGTGCTGGCAATGATGTTGGGAGGAGGCACATGGACCATGCTTTCCTCACCCCTGAACTTGAACCATTTAGTGCCCATGTAAGTATGCCTTAAAGTGCTTCAACTATTTAATGTGGCATAAAGCTTCAAATCAGCTGATTGTCTCAACTACAGTATGATCAGTAGGAAGTGGATAGTTCACCACTTAGATAACATCCATTGATTTAGTGGATCGACTCTAGTGAGGGACTAACAACTGGATTTAAAGTATCCTATTGTGGAGAGTTCTACTGGTTGATTCCAGTTTCTTTGGCCTCTTGACTTTCAACAGTTCCAACCAAAATAATAACAGGAGTTACAGTCAACAGCTAGAAGCCCAGAGGTTCTCCACATTTACCCTGATGTCTTTGGAGATGAGGTAAGGAGACAATTCCCTCTATGAATGGTTAAGGATTTGTTGTAAATGCCCCCATGACTAGGAGGAATTGTGTAACAGTATGAGAACTGCACAATTACTATTTTAATCCACAGTAACAGGATTTAATGGACCTGTTAGTTTTTATTAGTTTTGTTTCGATAACTGGGTATACAAAGCTGTGGAGGACACTCCTCCCTGTTGCACGTCATCTTTGGCATGAAAATGCATGCTTCTAATGATCTTGAGTTATCTTTATGTCTAAATCAGGGAACTCTGGCATACCACTGCTTAACAAACATAGAAAGATAACAACTCAAGATAACAATGGAACAGGGGAGACAAAATCTCATAGCCAGCACACACACTCACAGCTTCATAAGCACAGATGATGAATCTGCAGGTGATTATTGAGAACTTTTAAAATACGAATTTGACTTATTATTTAACGTGCAGTTTTGACTATTAACAAGCATTGGCATCTCCTACTTGAGAAGGATTTTTAGCCTCCAACTGGAGTTTCCAGTCTGTTTGCATGGCTCAATGAACCCTTTGTCTTTAGATTTTATACCCCTCTGTTCTCAAGAGTTGCTGGATTTCGGTATGGAATTTTCATTGTTCTGTTTCCACTTCTGCTTTCACTAGGATTACTACATGGTCAGTAAGCTTGATCAGTTTTGCAAAGAGATTTCTATTCACTTGCCTCTGTCCTTCCTTTTCTAGTGACAGTACAAAAAGAAGCACAATTAAGAGGGTTCATATTTTCTTTGCACCTATAAACCTGATTTAAGGGAAGTTTTGTGGTTTAATCAATATTCAAATCTTGCTGACTTGTGATATCATGAGCTAAGTGTGCCCAGTTCATATAACTGAAGGCCAATTTTATATTTTTCAGAATCCCAAGAGAGCTACATCATTCCACCATAACTATAGGATTCAGTTACAGCTTTACCTCATCCTCTTTCTGATGCATTTCTGAGGACCTTCCTTGCTGTGCTAATTAGCTGAAAAATGGAATGGCCATAAGTATGTCTTACCTGTGTTTTATTTAGTGGAGACTTCTTTGCCCACTCAAACATATTTTCATAGACGTTACCATCATATCGGCCAAGCACAGATCCAAGAACAGAATCGTGGAAGTCAAAGGAATCCACCAGAGCTACTGCATTGGGACGGATTAATGCCAAGAGTTCCTTCACACGCTGGTTCACTTGAACAATCTGCGCATCTGTTAAAATGCCTCCCTGAGAAGGCAAGAATACAGAGTTGTTCTGTTTATCTGAAGACCAGCACAGCCACCTAACAAACCTGATGAGGACCTATGAGCCAGGTGGAGTGTTAAGATGCATTTGGAAGTGGATAAGGATACTTACAGCCATATACTAATACTACGTGAAGCTGCTTGGTACAGAGTAACCATGGGTTCATCTAGGCAAGGACAGGCAGATTCAGCCTTGTAGAACCTACTTTGAAGCGTTTATGAGAACCAACATTACCCTATTGCAGAAGACATCAACTTAAAGGATTCTGAACCAGGAATTTGTTTTGAATATCATAACCATCCAGAGAATGCTGTCCAGAGAATGGTCCTTACAGTCCTTTCACAGAAAAATCCAGTCTTGTTTACTCCGATTTTATTTTATATATATATTTTATAAGCAAGGATGAGTCATTTGGCTATTGCTAAACAACTGGAAGTGAGAAACCTTTTCCCACCATACTGCAAATCACCCAGAGATCTATCAGTGGATCCAGATTTGCCTTCAGCCCACCCATGATCTAGCCCCAAACTGCCTCTTCTGATGGCAGCTCTTCATACCAGCATCTCTTTCCAGTCTCACTGTCATCATTATGCTATCCCGGTGACCACCTCTACCTTAGAAACAAACCAAAAGAACCTTACTGTATCCACAACCAGCCAACATTACCTGTAGGTCACTTGTCAGAATTGTTTCACTAAAAGGGTCTTTTATTTTGCCAGTAGTTTAATCCTAGTTGTGCCCACTAAATTCTCTTTGTAGCTAAAAAGCAGTGCATTGTCATTCAAAATATCAAGGTAGAATTTAGTCACCTACTTGCAAGAAGTCTCCAGTGTTTCTACTAATTCCATGGAGTGCATACAGTAGACACAAGTTGTTCAGGACAGCCCGGACAGCTGGGTCACCAATTTCTGAAAGCTTTGCTGTGAACAGCTTGACCACCACATAGTGACAGTGTGCCTAAAAAAGAAATATTTAATGGACATGTTTTGAATTTCTCAAGTCTTCAGGGTCAATGGAATACAAAAGCTAATCTATCTGAAGGCAGTACAGACCTCAGATGCTCGTACTAGATCAATGGAAGTCCGATTCCAAGCATCCTCCTTGCTCCTCCTACGGTTCAGTTCAGCTTGCAAGTTCTTTGCTGCAAATTCAACCAGCCTATAATATGGAACAACACAAGTACATCTTATTCAAAGTGGCATCAAACACAGTAGTCAGCAAATGAACCCTCAGGTCTACTGAAATGATAATAGAACCTGGGAACTGGTACAAACAGTGACAAATGGTAGTAGACACAAGGCTCTGAAGGTATATTATTTGGCTACTTGCCTTAATCCATTCAGAACAGCTCTGCTTTGAGCTCAGCCTCATAAACTGATAGTTACTGTTTTTCCCCTCTCTCACAGGATTCTTGGGTAGATTTAATCCAAGTGTTTGAATATAAGTAAATGAAAGGTGGATGGGGCTCATTCTTGTAACTGTAATACTTACTCTCTAACATTTTGATCAACGCAAAATGAAACTAAGCCCTCTCCAGTGATAGTGATGTGCTTAATTGGTTTATTTTAATCTTTATTTAGCATCCAAGTATATTTCTTTCTCCATACTGAAATTTTTCTTCTCTTGTGTATCTTATTTTAACATTTTGCACTTGTATTCTTCTCAATCACAAGCTCACAATTATGTGTGTTATACTGTGAACCAATGTAATACATTTTACAAGTTGGCTGAATATAATGGCTTTATCTTTGGAGCGCCAGTTCCTTGTGCCAAGTAATTAGGGGCCAGCCTCAGTGGCCATAAAAAAGTTCTCTTCTGACTGAAATACTCTAATACTTGCTAGGACAGGAAAGCCTTATAGGGCAAGGCAGGTAACTTCCTGATGGTAGACCACTCTAGAAAGCCATCACCCTCTAAAGACCATGCTGTGGAAGCCATCAAAATGTATAACAATTATAGCAGCTCTCTATGGTTCCAGGGGGTGCTAGAGCATCTCCTATAACACCAAACCCTCCAGATTGGAAGAGCAGAGTGTTTCCTTCCATTCCGGAAAGAATGGTAAAAATGTTGAATTCTTCTGCCATTGCTGAATTTTAGCAGCATGGTTCTGCTGGTGCCGTCAATCAGATTAATTTTAGTCTGGAAATGGCAGAGATGGACTAGGATAGTGCACATGGTCCACCCATAGTACAGTACAATAAGCACAACCATACCTATTTTGGCCTGCCAGAAAAGAAAGATGCTGTTAACTTTGTGGTACCACTAACATGTGCTCTTTGGAATGATTATGAAAAGAAAATCTGGTTTTCAGCTTCTATTCTATCCAGCATGAGTAGAGGTGTTTTGAAAGTACTTTCCAGGCTTAGTATTAGAGGAAAATGTTGATATTCCCCATATTGTCCTCTTCTTGTCAACCTTTTCCTAGGGATCCAGAAGCTCCTCCTCTTTCAATACTTCATTCACTGTACCTTCTATCCTTTATCCACTTTAATTTGCTATTGCACAGCCTGATTTTTTATCAATATTTACACAAGCTATTCATTTCCAGATGGTTTCCTCCACCTCATTCCTACATATTTTCTGGACGACCTCCTCGCCAGTACTTCTGTCACACTGAACACCTCCCCTCTGTAGTACTCTGCATTTCACACAGTATTTCCAGCTGTTAGCATATTGTTTCTTAACTCCATTGGGTACAGTCAGGCCCAGACCACTGGTCAGCCTGACACTGGAACTTTCATACTGGGCCAAAAACAAAGACAAACAAGAGCGACCCATTTCACATAAACCAAGTATGAAATGGTCAAGATAACTGTTCTGAGCTGAACTGTTTTGAATTGTGACAACACATGCTATGTACTTGACAAAAGAACTTACCTAGAAGCTCTCAATTTATATGCTTCCACTAAGCTGGATGGATTGTTGATATGCACTGTGGTGGGCCGAGCAGCCACATGCTGGGGCTGAATGTGTTGCCCTGGGAGGTCGTTCAGGTAGGACACTCATGCCACTAAGCAACTGCCCTGAGCTAACTTGTGTATAGCTTTTGACAAGGAATCTGGATGGAAGACAAAAAAATTAATCATATTGCAGAACTACCGGTGAACAAGTTAGCTCATAACTGTGATCAGCAGTCATATACTGGAACTGAACACAGCACTTATGGAGTAAAACTAAGAAGGAAGAAAAGATGCTAATAATCATTGCAGTTTCTCTCTGATGTGATTTGTCAAACTGGGACAGCATGGAAGTTTCGGCTTTCAAGAAAATTGCTCTTGGATTGAAATGAGTCTTACATTTTTTATATCTTCCTTTTAAATTAGAGCTTTCTGGGCTAACATTTGGGTTTATTTATTAGTATTAGCATGGAAGGGCTATCTTTCTGTCCAAGAAAGGGCTCTCTAAGCAGAACACCACACAAGTGACAATACCAAAAAAATCAATAAAAAGGGAAAACAAGTTAACACAAGCATGAAAAGCAGCAAGAGTAAAATAAGTAACATAACAATGAAGCAAGCGATCTCAGTCTTATCAACAACAAACATACTTTGGGAGGAGGCAACTTAATTTATATTGAAAGCATGTGAAAAACAGCCACCTGTAACAGTGCTCATTAACTGTCAAAAGATTACTAGGAAGCAGAAGTGGGAATCGTATGGGCTTCCAGACATTGTTGGACTGCAATTTCCACAGCCCTAGTTTACATAGCCAGTGGTAAGGAATGCAGGGAGTTGCAGTCTGTGATCTTCTGGCTCTTCGAGGGAAAATGTTGTTTTGTTTATTTTGATAATATAGGTATGTACATACTATGTTTTAAAGATTATAAGATAAAGATCCGTCAGAAAGGAGTGGGAGAATGGAACACTGGAAATGAGTGGTGACTGGTGGAATGTCTGAAAGGATTTTGAAAAGACTGGTGTATGACAATTGGTCAGGAATGAGAGAGTAATCTCTCAAGATTAAGAGGTGGCTGGTGGGGTTGAGGAGTTTGAGTGATTAGGACAGCTAGTCAGGGTCAGAGGTAGAGAACAGTTAGAGTCAAGGTCAGAGTTAGCTAGGAGATGAGCATGAGAAGAGTGAGAGATGTGATCTATTAAACAATCTGTGAAGTCATGTTCAAATTCTGTTTAATAAAAGAACAGGTTGCTTACCTGTAGTAACTGGTTCTTCAAGTGGTCATCTGTGCTCTCATACATTAGGAGCTTTCGCGCCTGTGCGGTAGCGTTCAGAAGATTCTAGAGCTTAGTAGCTTGGCGGGAACCCCTCCCCCATGCCGGTACTGCGCATGCTCAGCCCGCCAAGCAACAGTCACTCCTCAGTTCTTGGTCTGCCGAGAAGAAAGGGACCTGAAAAAGAGGGAACGGATGGGCGGGCATGTATGAGGGCACAGATGACCACTCGAAAAACCACAGTTCCAGGTAAGCAACCTGTGCTTCTTCTTCGTGGTCTCTGTGCCTCATACATTAGGAGACTGTGTAGCTTACCAGTAGGATGGTGGGTCAGGTCCTACAGAACAGAAGCCAGCACAGCACGTCTAAACCGAGCATCTTGACGGGACCTGCAGTCCAGCCTGTAGTGGCACACGAAGGTCGATGGTTGGGACCAGGTCGCCACACAGCAGAGTTCCTGCAGGTCAACTCCTCACAAGAGGGCTGCAGATGTAGCCACGGCTCTAGTGGAGTGAGCCCGAAAGAACGCTGGCGGAGGCCTCTTGGCAAGCTCATAAGCCAGCTGTATAGTCTGGGCTACCCATTTGGAAAAGCGCTGGGTGAACACCTTGTGGCCTCTTTGACGCTTGCCATAGCACACAAAAAGGTGCGGGGTCTGTCTGAAAGAGGCAGTCCTGTCCTTGTAGAAGGCCAAGGCCCGACGAACATCCAAGGAGTGAAGGGATTGCTCCAAAAGTGTAGTCGGGTTCGAGTAAAAGGTGAGCAAGATGATGTCTTGACTCAGGTGGAAGTTAGATACCACCTTAGGCAGGAATGAAATGTCAGGCCGAAGGACCACCTTGTCCCTATGGAAGATGAGGTATGGCTCTTCAGACCGCAGGGCTGTCAGCTCTCCCGCCCTCCTAGCAGAGGTGACAGCCACCAAGAAGGCAGTTTTCATGGCGAGCAGCCTGTCATCAGCAGTCGCCATGGGTTCGAAGGGCGATCTTGTCAGCTGGGATAGTACCAGAGATAGTGACCACGGTGGTAGCGGCGGCAATACCAGTGGGTAGAGGTGCTGCAGGCCCTTCAAAAACTGCTTCATGGTACCGTGACGGAAGAGAGCTGTGGATGGGGATCATGGTGGTTGGTATGCCACGATAGAGGCGAGGTAAACTTTCAGCGATGGGAAGGCCAAGCCCTGCTGCCGGAGGTGTAGAAGGAAGTGGAGCACGGTAGGCAGGTTGACAGGCGATACTGGCTCTCGTCGTTCTTCAGCAAAAGCAACGAAGCACCGCCACTTGTAGTAGTAATTGCGGTGTGTCGATTTCTTCCTGGCCGCGGTCAGGACATTGCCGATGATAGGGTCATCTAAGGCAATATCCTCCAGGCATGGAGGGCCAGGAGCAGCAGGTCCGGGTGAAGCACGAGACCGCTGGAGTGGGAGAGGTGGTCTGGTACCGTTGGAAATCAGAGGATCCATCCGCGGGCGGCCTCGAGCAGGGGGCCGAAGCAGTGCTGCCTCGGCCAGTACAGTGCCACGAGAACGATGTCTGCTCGATCCGCGAGGATCTTCAATATCATCCGGCCCAGGAGGGGGAACGGAGGGAACGCGTAGAGGAATCCCTCGTTCCACCGAAACTGGAAGGTGTTGCTGATTGAGTGGTGATCGCGACCGCCCTCGAGCAATACTGACGACACTTCGCGTTCTGGCTGGTAGCGAAGAGGTCGATCGTTGGTGCGCCCCATTGATCCCGAACCATCTGGAAGGCTTCGCTGGCGAGGGACCACTCGTGGTGGCATGAAGTGTCCCTGCTGAGGGCCTCTGCTGTGGTGTGCTCCTGCCCGGCCAGGTGAACCGCCACCGGATGGATCCGCAGCAAGACGCACCAGTCCCAGAGGTCGAGGGCGATGTTGAGGAGGGTAGTGGAATGGGTCCCTCCTTGCCTGTTGACATAGCAGACTGCCATCGTGTTGTCTGTTAGGGGATGATAGGAGTTTCAACCTCACAGAAATGCAGCGGAAAAAGCCAGAGCACAGCTAGCCAACAGCAGCAACCTTGTTCCCCAATAAGGATACTCACACACGGAGGAGTTTTCTTCCAAAACAGGAGGCACTTTATCTTGCAGCAAAGTTCCGGTATATACAAAACATAGGACAGACGGACAAGAGCTTGCGCCAGGCACTGGGTTTGGTCAACAGACAATACAGACAGGGGATTGCTTTCTTATATACACATTTACAACCAACCAGGTAAGGGTTTGCACACCACCCTCTACCTTCTGCACATGACCCCAGTCTCTTATGCAACCTTGCAATTACCCACAGCTGGGGCATGATGCAACATCTTTGCAGTGGGCTGATCATTTTCCCAGGGTTCCCTGCCTGGAATCCCTGACATTGTCCGTCAGGATCAACACTGTATGGCCTGTGACGAGGTGTCGAAATGCCCATAGAGCCTTTGAGATTGCAAGCAGTTCGAGGGCGCTGATGTGGAGGGTGGTCTTGTGGTTGATCCACCGGCCACGGACTCTGAGGTCGCCACAGTGTGCTCCCCACCTGTAGAGGGAAGCATCCGTCGTTACCGTGACTTCTGGATTCTGCTCCTGGAACAGCATGCCCGACAGGAGGTGGCTGTAAGACTGCCACCACAGCAGGGATTGGCGCACCTGTTGAGGTATGTGGTAGCGGCGTGTCTGGTCGTCCAAGAGTGGGTCGAAGACTCGCACAAACCAGTGCTGAAGCGGTCATGCACAAAGCCTGGAGAGGTAGGTCATGGCGGTTGTCAAGGCCATGTACCCGAGGAGCTGTTGGATTCTCCTTGCTGTTACTGTTGGGGCATGGAAGACAGTAGATGCTGCCTGACAAAGCATCTGCGCCCGGTCCATCGGTAGGTACACCCTTGCCGATACCGCGTCCAGGGTCACCCTGATAAAGTCAAGAACACTTGTGGGCTGGAGATGGGACTTCTTCGGGCTGACCTGGAGTCCGAGACGGGTGAGAAGAGTAAGTGTTCGATGTATGTCTCTGTAGAGTTTTTGTTTGCAGGACACCACCAAAAGCCAATCGTCGAGGTGGGGTAAATCGAGACGCCCTTTGTCCACAGGAACGACACCACGGGGGCCATGCACTTGGTAAAGACCCGTGGTGCGGTCGAGAGGCTGAACGGCAGCACCCGGTACTGGTAGCAGGTACCATCGATCGCGAATTGTAGGTATCGTCTGTGCTGTGGGTGAATGGGGATGTAGAAGTAAGCATCCCGAAGATCGATGGAGGCAAACCAGTCCCCTCGTCGAAGGAAAGGCAGGATCGTGGGTAGCCTCTTTAACCTCCTGGGGTGGATGTGGTCGTTCACCCCTCTGAGGTCTAGGATAGGCCGCAGGGTTCCGTCCGTCTTTGGTGTGGTAAAGTACCTTGAGAAGAAGCTGGTGGTCTTGGCCGAGGATGGAAGTGCCTCGATTGCTCCCTTTTGTAGAAGGGACTGGATCTCTTCCAGCAGTACCAAGCTGGCTGAGGTGGAATAGTAGACCCCTCGCGGTGGAATATCTTGAAACTCTGTGGCGTAGCCAAGACGATGGTAAGTACTCAAGAGTCTGTAGTGTTTTTCTACCACTCGGCGAGGTGTCTGGCCAAGCTCGGCTGATCTTGTAGGGTTGCCGGGAGGGTGAAGGCTGGTATCGGTGGCGACCTGCACAACACATCAAAAACGGGACTTCATCCCAGACAAAGACTTCTTGGAAGAAGAAGATGGGCGTCTTCGAAGAGGTCTCTATGTGGCTGATGAAGTGGACGGCCTGGATGCAGTCGATCGCGGAGACCGCGGTTAGTATGTGGAGGAGGAGGAGGACCTACACCACGATGGCTGGGAGCCGAAGCTACGGCGAGACTGGGGCGGTTGGTTGATGCTCATCTTCTTGGCCATTAGTTGGGCCTTGACAAGGTGGTCCATGGCCTCATCAGTCGAGGTATGGAACAGTCCCTGGCCATCAAATGGGAGGTCCTTGATCCTCTTGCGGCTGTCCTCCTGGAGCCCCGACGAATGCAACCATGCATGTTGCCAAAGGGCAACCACGCCCACCAGCACCCTCGAGGCAGCCTCCACAGCATGCCTCGCTGCAGAGCTGTGTGGCGGTTGTGCGGGAGTCCTCCGGCAGATTCGCGAGGAGCGGGGTGAGCCGGTCCAGGAGTTTGCGATGGTATGCCGCAAGACAGGCCATCGTATTTAGAGTTCTGGCCAGCAGGGAGGAGGCAGAGTAAAATCGCCTGCCAAAGGTGTCGAGCTTGTGGCCTTCACGGTCCGGCGGGGTCGCGTGCGCTCTGTTATCACCCTTGGTCTGAGCCGATTCTACCACTATGGAGTTCGGGACCAGGTGACTGAAGAAGAACTCTGCGTCCTCCCTCTGGGTCTTGTAGAGGTGCTCAAGCCGGTGTGGAATTGGCTGAGCTGAGGCTGGCTTTGCCCAAGGTTGTTTCAAGGCATCCAGTAATGTTGGCAGAAAAGGCAGTGGCGCAGTGGATGATGGGTGTGTCTCCAGGTATTGGAAGATGGGGTTGTGTGCCGCCACAGCCGGTTCCACAACCTTCAGGCCGAGGGCCGTGGCCATGTGCAGGAGGATCGCGGAGAACTGCTGAACGTCCTCCGGTGCCGACTCTGGTCCCGGTTCCCCGAAAGCCAATGGAAGCGACTCGTGGGAAGATGGAGTCGAGTCCTCAGAGGCAGATGCAGACTCCTACGACTCTGAAGAAGGAGTCGGAGATCTCTCCACTGACTTTTCCGCAGATGACTTGCGGGGGGGGGGATGAGCCAAGGTCACCGTTGGAGCAGTAGGCTGCACCGGTACCGTGGACGATGTCGTGGTCGGGATTGGTGTGACTTCGGCGGGCACCACTGAGGGCCTAGGGCGGTGAACAGCCTGTGTCGTCAACGTCGACGCCCGGGCTGCTTGCGCCAAGGTGACTTGAGGCACAGCACGCGTCGCAGTCGATGTTGTCCTCGGGGGAAGTGACACTGCCCTGTAATGGGGTGAGGGCTCCCTAGACCTCCGATGGCACGGCAGGATCGATCGGCGAGAGGACAATTGGCTTGGCAACCTCTCATAGTGGGAATTGTGGGCTTCCTTGGAGGGCGAGCAGAATCAATGCCATGGTGACCAGTACTGTATGTCGGGGTGGTACCGATCCCTGTATGACCGGGAGTACAAATAGTAGGATCCGGGGTGCTCGCGCCAGAGGTACTATTGGCCGTACCTTCTGAGGTAGGAGGCAGAGGTATACACTGAGTCCCCAGAGTGGGGTCTCTCAAGGCACATCTCCCGATGTTGCGGGGATGGAGGCCTGGCTCTCTGCTCAGGAGAGCGGGACTCGCTCCTTCTAGAGGCTGGCCGGTGACTAGGCAAAGGCTGATGTCGGGCCACATCCTCCTCCCAGCGATCGACCGATACACGGTGACTTG
This sequence comes from Iguana delicatissima, assembly GCA_948472985.1. NCBI lineage: Eukaryota > Metazoa > Chordata > Lepidosauria > Squamata > Iguanidae > Iguana > Iguana delicatissima. The sequence goes on from CAOKZL010000063.1 coordinate 750,628, forward strand.
GCGGGGTAACCGCAGCCATCAACTCGGGCAGTTCCGAGGGCAGGACCTCCACGGCCTGCTTCTCGTCGGACACCTCGAGGACCTCCTGATGGTTCGAATGCTCTTCTGGGTCCCCAGTGAGCTGGGTAGGTGGAGGTGTCGGGAGGCGAGGCTCCTTCGAAGGGGAGTGCCTCTTTTCCTTCCTCCTCTTTTTCTTCTCCTTCTCCTTTGCGGTGTCCTGGGTAGGACGACGCTTCTTTTGGGCCGGTATCAAGCGCTTGGAGAAGGTCGAGGCCTGCGAGCCCACAGGGTCCTCTCGAGTCAGAGGAGCCGATAGCTTCGGAATCCTTGGAAGCTTCGACGTTGGTACCGAGCGCAGTACCGACGAGATGGACGGTGTGGCAGCTGCCAACACCATCGATGGAATGGTCGCTGGACGAGCCGATTTCTCAGCCATCACGACGCGGGCCTCGGTCTGTTCCTGTGATCGCAGGGACTCCTCCCAAGAGTGCGATTTGAGTCTTGCCAAACGGTTGCAGAGGGTCTGATGGGTGAACTGCCGACACACAGGACAGGCCTGGACGTTATGGCCTTCGCCCAAACAGAAGAAGCACTCACGGTGTTTGTCCAATAAAGCGACCTTCTGTCCGCAGGAGACGCAACTCTTAAAAAGCGCCGACACAGACCGAAGAATCCACTAGTCAAATAGAGAAGAGGGGGAAACAATGATTTCGAAGTTCCAAAACCAGTCCGTAATCCAAAGCCGTTTGTCAGAAGACCGAAAAACCGGGTCAAAACAAGAAGCCAAATACCAAATCCAATTCACAATCCAAACCGTTAATCAAAAGCCGAAATCTGAGTGAAAAATGTGAGAAAAGGCAGAAAAAGCACAAGCCACTAAGAGCCTTCTGTTCGCTATGGCGGACAAGAATGAACTGAGGAGTGACCGTTGCTCGGCAGGCTGAGCATGCGTAGTACCGGCATGGGGGGGGGGTTCCTGCCAAGCTACTAAGCTCTAGAATCTTCCGAACGCTACCGCGAACACGCGAAAGCTCCTAATGTATGAGGCACAGAGACCACGAAGAAGAACATTATTTTTGTATTATATGCTTTTGCCTCTCGGAATGCTACATATTGGAAAGCTTGAGTTCAAACATGGTGTTGGTAGTAGCAGCGGTTAATAAAAGAGTGATGGAGTCAGATAGGGATAGAAGATGATTAAAACCTGACACAGGAGCCAATCAGGAATGGGTTCCAGAATGAGATCTGGCTAGTCTATCTTTAATATACTGCCTACATCAATTCAAAACATGACAAATTCTGTTCATCCAATATTCTGTTCATCCATGCAGTTAGGCGAGATATGTGAAGAGCTACAGAAATGCCTAAAAGACATGCAACAAGTCAAGCTCCATCACTCACCGTGCAGTCTGTAGCATCATTACAGTGTTTTCTCCTTCGTAAGTGCAGGAAGGGGTGAAATTGACATAGATATCAGGCAGGCCACTGCAACGGGAATAGCCATGCCCACCACATGCCATTCGGCATTCCTCAATGCCAGCATTGGCAACCCAGGAGCTGAAAGCCTTTAGCCCTGCAGACAATGCATGCAGCTGAGGGAGGGAATAAAAAGGTTAGGAAACCAGGTGTCACATGGTGTTTCTCCTAGGTTTGTCATGTGTCACTATATTTAACATTAAAATTTCCCCCCAGCCCTTATGTGGGGGAGAAGAGAAACAGGAAATCCCTAAAAACTGGTCTGAAGAAATCCTAATTGTTTCAGAGTCTCAGGAGTCCTGAGTTTTCCATTAACCATTCTTTTTGCTGAAGCAATGGATATTCATTTCTTATGTTCATCTGTGAAAGTCATAGTCCCAAACTCTGCTCCCTCGACTCTATTCCCTTCTAGAAATCAGCCTTACATTCTGAAGAAAAAGAATACACTTTGCCATATTCAGTTTGATTTCCCCATTTTAAGTAGAAGAGTCACACCTCTGGCAGCTCACTCAAGTCTCCATCGCTGATGTTCCCAGTGATGCGACGGTAGGTATCTTTCATATAAGCACCCACAAAGTGGAAGGCATATGCTGTTGCCAGAAGAGGAAACAGCTTGTACTGCTGAGTTTGATAGTCCAAGATCTGAGGCTCAGGCTCCCTGCAAAAGAAAGCAAATAAAAGAGCTGTTGCTGTGGCCTGATTTCTTAGAGAGCCAATACAAGTACCGAAAGTATGACAAAGGTGAATCCCAAAGCTGATGTGGAAACGTGCAGCAACAATACATTTAGTTATAGAAACAATCAGGAAATGGTCCAACATGTGGATAATGAGAAGTTTCTTTAAAAAAAACAACAATAAAATGATTAGTTTTTAGGAAACAAAAATTCAGATAATTCAGATGAAATGGATACACGAAGGGAAAATTTAGTACTGAATTTACTAAATTTAGAATTTTCTCCTCATTGCTATTGCCCACTTGCCTGCCCAGTCTATTTGGGCCCTACTTGTATTATCACCTGGGGAAGACAGCAAGGCAAGCAATGGGCTACTACCCCTTCTCTTTTCAAGAGAGCAGGTGGATAGGCAGCAACAGCAAGGAAAAGCAGCAGCAGGGCCTGGGATTCCAGAAAGCTGATAACGGGCCCTTTAAAGGCGTCAGGGGAGGGATCACAAAGGAAGGTGCCCTGTGGCCAAGATTGGGCAATGACCCTGATGTGGTATGATGACAATGATTCAGATGTAATGGGAGGAGGAGTTGTATATTCCTTCTCTGCAGGAGGAGAAGGCACTCATGCTTTTTTCTAATTTCCATTTATCATCATTCCTGCCTCCCACAGAAATCAAAGCAAATGTCACAAATGATTAGGAGAAATCAGCAGCGGCTTCTAATGTAAATCAATGCTATTCCACAGGGAAATTTTGCATTAAAGACTTAGTAGTGCTGTTGGTAAGACTGCACAAAACTGGTATTAGATATCAAGGCATTCTGTGCAAGGGCCAGACCTTGCTTACTACTACCAGCTTCTTACCCTGGCTTCAATTCAGACTGATGCCTCACTGCACTGTATCGGATGGCAATTGTACAAGCTCTAGCAAGAGAGCGAGCAGCGTCTCCTACAATCATTGAACGGATGAACACCATGGTCCCGTATGTCAGCTTGGCACTGAGAGGTTTCACATACGTGCCGTCTGGTTCAACCTAGCAAAGGAAAGTAATACAGATACAACAGGCCAGTTACCTCAATATTGGTTTCATAGTTTTACAAAGATGACACTCTGGGTTTTTTAGCACATTGAAAGCATATCTGAACAGATACTTCAAAGATCTTGGTGTCCTGCATTGAACTATTTATCATCCTTATTTCAGAAAAATTGCTGGATGCTATTTGTGTGAAGGGATGAGATACAAATCTAAACACATAAATAGATCCCCACAATCAACATGTCTGACTACCTCCTGCCTAGCTCGTCCTGTGAAACCAGCAGTACTTCTACTTGAGATTCAAAAGTTCATACTGTTTCAGTAATGAGATTTAAATTTGCAATTAAAAACAATTATAATAATTAGCAGGGTATTTTGCAGAAGAGAAGACTGCTGTAAACAAAAAAGGGAGGAGGACCAGATGCTAAATGTAATTAGCATTCATTCAATAGGAGGTGGCATTGGAGCAGGAAACAATTAGAGATGAACCACCATAGCTGGCTGCTGCCTTAAAAGATGAGACTGTCAATTATATAAGCAGCAGATTAGCAAATGTAGAAGATTGCTTGTGAGTGCAGTTTTTTCTTGCCTTACATAAGCTGTAAAACACTGAACTTTGGCACACTTCAGAATAAGTTTCCAAGCAGACTGACCTTAAAAACTGCAAACAAGGTATAATTGTACAACTCAGATATCTCTGACAAGAGACATAGCAGGATTTAATCTTCAACAGAGGCTTGACTGCATTTCCTGTAAGACCAACTTAAAGAGAGTTTGAGGTGATCAGCTCCTTCTAGCAAGTTTAAGGCACCACTTGGGAAGGTTTCTTTCAAGTGGTTTGAAGAGCTGAGAGTTGTACATCAAGAGCACAGAAAACCCCCCACAAAAATTTACCTTGGCATGTTTCATTAGCATGTTTTCACGGGGAATGCGGAAATTGTCCATTTTTAAATAGCCGTTGTCCATTTCATCATAACCGAATTTTGGCCCAATGTCACCAACAGTAATGCCTAGCAAATAGGGTAAAACAATGGAGGTGAGCGTAAGAAACTCTCTACATTCCTATAATGGAAAGCCAAAAAGTAGCATTTGTAAAGTATCTTTTCATTACACAGCTAATCAGTTAGATGTGCCAAACTATGGTGGCACAACGATTTACATCCTTAAATTGTTCTGATGACAATTCTATGGATTCCTTCCATAACATGAAGGTTGAAAGGTTATGGCATCATATTCCAAAGGAGCTTCCTCTTTCATTTCACATTACAGCATATAATGAAAATACACAGACCAATTTTTTTTTAAAGAGATTCTCAGCCTTACTGGAAACTATGGCAACTAAAGCCTGATTTATTGGTAGAGGAGTATAGGAAGAGACTCTCTGCCTATGAGAAATCTATGAGGATTATGGACATGATAAATCTATATTTTATCTCTTCTGTAGGTTAATTGGACTACAAGGTGCTCTCCTCACTTTGTTAATTTAAGCCAGTATTAAGCACTTCCTAGGGAGGGCAGTACCTTGAGCCCCTTGGAGTTATACCATCACTAGATTCCTGATAGTACCCAGCTGTCTATGTTAACAGCAGTACGCTAGAGCATCCTCTTTCAACAATGGTGGTAACTGGAATTTGTGAAGCCATAATAGAGTCATAACAGAAGCCATAATGCAGTCAAAAATTCCAGTCTCTTAAGCAGAGATTTGAAAAGAGATAATGGCTTTTTAGCAGGCTACACGTAGTAACATGCTGGCTTTTATTACCACTGTGTGTACAACATAGACTATTCTTCAAGAAAATCCTCTTCCTTCAAAAGAAACAACTTTCTTGTAAGTAGTTATGTACTGCTTTCATACCTCAGTGGCAAATAAAGTCCAGTAGTTTTGCAGAGCATGCACCAGCTTACATAAGCCACATTACTATGCTGAATCAGCCCTTTCAAAGTTTGACAATATTTTTCTGTATCTCACTACCACCACTGTTGCATATTTGAATTTTTTTTTATTTGCAATTTTTGCAGTTGAGTTCCAACCTATTGATTAACTCTTGCCTTTTCACTGGGCTTAGACGAATATTCCTCTCTACTATACACGTTTATCTGCACATCAAAACTTGGATGTAGTGATCATCCACTCGTGTCCTTTCAACATCAACCATTACCATGCCAGCACATTTTGCTCATCTATTATATTTCACATCGCTCTGTCCTCACTGAACTCTGTGTAAATGTGTGCCTACTGAAGCTGCACTCCATGTGTCTGAAGAATTGGGCTGTTGTTCATGAAAGCTTATCTTGAAGTAATGGCTTTGTGGATGTTTCTAGATTAAAGAACTCCATAGCTGGCCCTCTCTCAGTTGTCCATCTTTTAGCAAAGAGCTTTCTATTCAGGCAGGCCTTCACCAACTGACTCCTTTCTGTGGTCTAACATTTTAGGATAGATGTGCTGATATATTTTATCACTTATCTATTATTAGTGTGGCATTTTTAAACCATTTCAGTTTTGTTGTAAAAGTATAATGAATTTAATTTGTATTTTAACGTGGATAATGTGTTGTGTTTTCACCGAAACCTTTTGAAATGATTTTGGAAGCTGCCTTGACTCTCAGCTCTGGAAAAAAAATATGAATCGAATAAATAGCAGTGGGTTTCAATCTGCAAGTCTCAAAACATGCACCCCACTTCACTACCTGTAGACAAACCTCATTGTCTACGTAGACTTTCATTTTACTCCAACTGCTTCTTCATATGTTGCCATTTTTTGTTTCGTTTCTCTGTAAGACTTGAGAAAGTTCAGTCATTCTGCTTATTTCAATAATCTAAGACAGCCTCTCATGCCCCTGTGCCCTCTGGATGCATTGGACTACAACTGCCATTACCCTCAGCCAGTGGGCGTAGCACTCCAACACATCCAAAGGATACTGCTTTTGGGGGAGGCTGCTTTAAAGCCACACAAAACACATCATCATTATGATGTTCTCCTTACATTTATACCAGGGGTGAATGCAAACAACAGAACGACTGACACACATACACAACCTGGCACAGAGGCCAGGGTCATACCTGGCAACGGCTCATGGGTTCCCAACTGGCGTATTGGCACAATGAAAGCATGCAAGCCATGACACTTGCCCTGAGTATAAAGCTGTGCCAAAACAATGGCGTGGTTGGATGTCTTACCCACTGCAAGGAGACAGAGAAAACAGAAAATAAACAATGGGAAACAAAAACCACCCAATCTGCCCCAACACACAATTTATTTTAAAACTGCTAAGCACTAGCTTTGCTTGTCTTTAAGATATAAACATATCTGCAACCAAAACAGGGAACAGGCCTAGCTATTGCTTTCATTAACAACTTGGATAAGACTCTTGAAATGCAATTGTATTTTGCCCCAATGAGAAAAGACTAAAGAAGATCTGACTGAGCAGGAAGCATATCGTAGTGGCTTTCCCTAAAGCAGTCTTCCCTAACTTGGTACCCCGCAGATTCGTTGGACTACAGATTCCATAACTCCCAACCAACATGACCAATGGCCATGAAGGGAGTGGTAGTCCAACACATTTAGTGGGAACAGAGAAAAGAAAAAACACACATAAAAAACAGTCAAGGCTCCTTAATGTACAACCACTTTCTCCCACCACAGCCTTAGCCACAAGAGAACAGCATAAAAGAATGAGAAATATTTCCGAAACAAGACTATTTCTGACTGGTAGCATCCTTATGTAGCACAATAGACTAATAAGGACACTTACATTCTTTTAGTTCTAGAACCTAGCCTGAAAACAAGATGAAAACTGCTTTTTTTTCCAGCAGTGAAATAAGATTATATAACATGTGTTATATTTAAAAACAAAAATAATTACTTAGTTTAAATGTTGTTAGGTTAAGATCATTTTAAAGGAAGAGGCAATGCATGTAGCTTTGAAGTTTAAACAATCCACTTACATCCCCCAGGCCACCATTTAATTGAAGTCACAGTTGGGCTGTTTAGGATGAATTCCTGGGTTGCAGGATCATAAGTCGCTGTGGTTTCCAGTCCTCGGAGATGAGTTCCTATAGACAAGCAGTACATCTTGCTTCATAGGTTATATAGCAGACTTACTTGAGTGGTGAGATAGACACAGATAATGCAAAAGCCAGAAATACTGATTACAAATGTTAACCTACATCATGGAAAATGGAAAAAAAAACCCATCATAAATAAAAGCAAGTATATGTGTCCAATACTGGATACAGTATTTATCAAGGATCTCTGTCAGATCATTCCAGTTTTGGGCACCTCCATCCTGATAATGTACTGGTTTTCGTCACCAAGAGGCAGTTGCTGCTTGCAGCTTTATTTCCTTGCCTGATTGCCACTAAAAGGTACATGCAAAGTGAATGGCATAACTATCTGACAAGATCCCACAAAGAGAGACATAGACTCTTTATCCCTTTCTTGTGATGAAGTTATGTGTGCAAATCCAGCTACTGCTCTGTGTGGAAGTCTCCACAGACAGTGAAATGTTCAACAAATGCTTCCTTAAAGCATTTCACTCCTAAATCTTCATTTTGCTCCCCCACACTGCAAGGGCAGGTGCCACAGTCTTCTTTTTTCTTCCCTGTAGATAGTCTCACAAGATTTTCAGGTTGAGCAATGAAGCTTGGCAGGTGTTGAGGTTTTTCATCTTCTGCATCCCAAGAAAATTGAGAAATCCGGCTTCGTACAAGGGTTTTGTCATTGGCTATGATAAAAATGCTTGCATCAAGATTTTGATGCATGTTCAGTGGCCACCACGTTTTCAAAAGAACAGATTGCCTAGCACTATATTGCAGTAGACTGGTTTTGTAAGTTTGCGCAGAAAACCTCTCTAGAATGCAGCAGACATGGCTTTTGTTTTGAAAGAATCCAAACACATTTAATATATATTTTGCACTTTTTTTTTAGAACTTGACACAACTGTGAACAAGGCAGAGAGATCCATCCTTGACCAACTGCACTATGAATTACAAAGTTATTCTTCTTGGGCAAAGCTGTTCATCCATTCTCTCAGCTTTTAGTCTTTTAGAAGGAAAGTGTTCAGCTTTAGGGCAGTAGTGACAAACTTTAAATATTAATGCAGTCTTGAATGTGCAACTGTGGTCCTGTGATGCCCTCTAGTTAAGACCTTGATCCAGCTCAGCCTTATTTCTATCATTCTATACAACCTGGGGTGGGGAGCAATCTGCCTCATAAGTTTTAGTAAATTCATCTACTCTCAAGCCTGGGAAATAAGGAAGGCTGTAAATCAACTCCTAGAATACTTAATAGCTTTTAGACTTGAAAACAGATACTTGGTTGGATGCCTGAACTAAGAAAAGAACTGAACTGGTAGAAAAGCCTTTCTAAATTATTGAAAGAGTTGGTTTTTTTCCCTCTCCCTTTAGGCTCATCAGTGACCCACAGGTGATTAGCACACCTAATCATGGACATATGAACTATCTGGATGACAGTGCTTGTTCCAATCTTCATAATCTGTCTCAACAAAAATTCTACAAACAATGAGAAAGTACTACTGAAATTGCCAATTTTCCACGTCAGGAACTCAGAAGATGATTATTGAAACAAAGATTTCTACATCCCGACTTCTGGCACCTCCTCCAAGCAATGCCATCCTTTCCCACAATCAATATAATAGATATACAACATTCCCTTCCCTTGCAGCTGCAGCTGTGGCTTGAGGAGATGGAGTCACCTGGTGCTGAGTGGGGTTGTGGAGGTTGGTGGAAAAAAATCCCAGTCCTCCTGTTACAGGACGTATTACAGCTGTTACAGGATGTATCAACCATCCTTGCCAAAAGGGAGAGAGGGAAGGGATGCTTCTTTTCTCATGTGACAAAACAGACCTCAGGCCAAGAGTTAAAAAAAAAGCACTCCTCACAAGCTGAATATAGACTATAGCAAACTTGACTAAGATCATCAAGAGGGAAAGAAGTCGCAGTCAGTTTCTCTTCTATGACAAAGCGCAAGGGAAAAGAAATTCTTATCTAAAAGCCATTTACTGAAGCTCCAGAGACAGAACGCCTTGGGGAAAAGCCTGGATTACGGAAAGCAAAAGCCATCCTCCACATAATCATCTGTTGACAAGAGGTTCATTCCTATAAAACCAATCATTGTATTGTTGGTCAGTAGCAAATTCCAAAATTCTTGGTCAAAAGCAAGACTGCTATGCTAAGTGGCAGGACAACAGAAAAAGACATCCAATACTTATGAAGGTGATAGTTAAAATAAAGAGCCATGGAGCTAATATTGGTGGTTATGGTTGTTTTTACTATTGTATTTTATTAACTTTATTTTATTGCTTTACTGTTTTATTCTATAAGTTGCTTTGAGACAACTTCACCTTAAACAACAGTATAAAAATATTTCAGACCAGCATTCTGAAACTTCTTGGGGTGATTCTCATATAAGGTGATACTGTATTGTTTTTGTGCGACCTCAAATCAGCTTTACTCTACCGTTTTCAAGATGAATATACCAACTAGGGCAAAAGTCATCCAAAGAGTAGATGGGTTTGGAGGCTGACTGAACTGCCATGTGCTCAAGATCACCGCACCCTGGCTAATTGTAGGCTGTCATTATGGAAACAGGAGTGCCCTTCAGATACATCCAGATATCATGTTGCACCAGAATTTCATAATTAGAAACCTAAGTGATCCTTTGTAATCTACTAGATTTAACTCAAATATTTATTTTTAGGGGGTTCGTTTCCCCCCCCATGATATTATGGAAACTAGAAAGAAGCTTCTGTTTGGTGTAAGCAAATTAACTTCTGTAAATTTAAATCTTTCTGTAATACCTGTATATTATATTCAATATCATATGTGAACTCTTTGGACCTGGAAGCCTAGAATTTCTAATTAAGCACTAAAATATGGAGAAGCCAAGAATGCCTGTCAAACATATAAACACCCTAATCAAAGTTTCTTTACAACAAATAGATAAATCCACTGAAGACAGACCACTTTAGTTGGCTTTGCAAAAGCTCCCCTCCCCTCCTTCCATTTAGAGATGCTGAAGCTAGTGCTTCAGAAGCAGAGATATTTCCAAGGAACGACTTATTTTAAGTGTTCTTACTGAAAGGATTAATTAGGACTGTTAGGAAATATACTTCTTTCCCTCTCAGGTCATTTTCAAAGCATGCCTTAATTTAAAGGTGGTTTCATCAACACAGAATACTTATGTCTTGCTCAGGACTATATGCTAATCTTTGCTTTTTAGGAGCATGCATGTAATCTAAATATGTAACATGAAAACTGATGTATGCCAGCCAATGGAATAAGTCGTGCCAGAAACATGGGAAAAGGCATGCTGGCTTCTTACCAATGTCACCCTTGGCATAGGGCTGAGCAATGTCTCCACACCATCTGAAATTTCTATCTCTGTGTGCACCTCTTTTTTATAAAGAGGGGTTCCATGGCTGTAAACTGGTCAGCCTGAAGGACCCTGGACTTGAGGAAACATACTCCACACCTTTTCAAACATCTTCTACTCAAATGTACCACTCTTTCAAATAAGACTTGAAAGTACTGTACCATGGCCCATCTCTGTTTGAGCATATGTGCCAATGATCTCCAAGTTCCAAGCAGGCATGAAGAAGCGATCCTGCTGTTCTTGGGTTGCTTGGGTTAAGAGTGTGGGCAGGAACATGCCTAGGTGAAGGTCCAGAGGTTCAGGTCGCCCATGGTGAGCAGAGCTGTGGAGAAATGCCGAGGGAAGGGAATTGTGAAGGGATATTACAGGATTGAAGCATGTGAGATTAGAGGTGCAAATTGGAAGGCTGAGAGAGAAAACAATAATTTTGTACAAATAAGAATTTAGCAAGCACAATTTTATCAAAGCACCATTCTTTTCCTTCACCCAAAATGATTTATACAAGTAGAGGGTATTCCATTCCTATTACAAAAAGAGGACCAGAGTGACAGAGTAACACTCTGGTGTGGTAGTTTATAATTACAGCAGTATTCAACTGTATTCAGCAGTATTCAACTGCTTTCTCCCAACTTGCTGAAGTATATATTCTGTCTCAGCACTTAATTGGTTTTGGACCAAATTAGATAAGGAATGCTTCACAATGGAATTAAAGGAATCCAGCCATATCCAATTCAATTTCTGGGGGAAATGTTTAGACAAAACACAGTTTTGCTTAACAAAACAAATGGCAAGCCTTATTTCAACTGCCAGTTTTGGCTCCCAATATATTTGACACCATTAATTTTTATTGTTGCTTTAAAATGATTCTTTAGGGGCTCTCTGTGCAGGAAAAGAACAATGCTCTGAATCAGCAATCAAAACTAGTGAACAAATCCATAGCTTTGGGTCAAAACCCAACATTTATAAATAGGATAACCATCACCACGAAAGGTCACCCAAATCCAATAAAACATGCTTCCTTATGATAATCAAATAGCCACACATGATTTCTTGATCCAGATTAAGCAGTCATTGTCCCCTTGTACCAACATAGCTTTGTATGCAATGCTCATTTCATTTCCTCCAAGAGCTAAAGCTAAGAGCTCCTTGATCCAAATGTAACTGCTGTCATGAACATATTAGGTACACTTTAGTAAGCTATATACTTTCAGAGTTGGTACTCAACCTGCAAGATAGGGATAATGGGTTACAGTTAAAGAGCACTGAAAAAACAGAGATTTACATAGTCTTGATCTCTGTGTTATTTAAAGTAAAGTATATGCTTCCAAGTAATCTGTCACCTTACGGCAACTCCATGAATTTCACACGGTTTTCTTAGGCAGGGAATAATCTGAGGTGATTTGCTCTTGCCTCCTGAATATAACACATAGCATCTAGTATTCCCAGATGGCTACAGCATTTCCACCAGAAGACGCTTTTGTCACAGTGGGTGGAGTTGAATGGGGTGGTGAAATGAGAAAGAGGCTTCATGGGGATCTAGGCATGATGAGAGTACCCCTCCCTTTGATAGCCTCAGGGACAGCAGCTACTGAAGGGCACTGGATTTGGCAGCTTTAGCAATGACCACACCTCATGCTAGAAGAGGGGTGAAGGCTGCTAATAAATTATTCCTGTTTTTGGGAGATGGCCAGTATTCCTAGGCTAATGGTGAAACTTCTTTCTAGGGATGGGCCAACTGAATCCTCAAATCCTGTGTAAGGATTCGAATTCCCAATCCCAATCCCTGTGCCAAAATAGGCAAATCGAATCTTTCGAATCCACCAACCAAACAGACTGTGGGAGACCGGGACACCTGAAACCCTAGGAGACCAGATATATAAGGGAAGATAGTAAGTAGGTGAGTTTTTCCCTTGGAGTAATAATGGCCTTTGCTAACAATTTCACAAATTACATCTAGGTTTGTATTCTAAAATATTTAAATTGAACATTTCATATTTAAGTTCAGTACTTGACCAGAAGCTACAGGCTTGAGGTTTCAAGGACAGCTGAAACATTCCTTTGCACAGCTCCCTTGCAAACCTTTTTCAGACAGAATTCTGGGGTTTGGAGTTTTACAAGGTGTCACAGCCTTCTCTGCCAAAGTATCCTGGTACATCATCAAACTACAAACCCCAGGATGCCAGAAGGAGCTATGCAAAGAAAAGCCAGTTTTGACCTGGATTATCTCTGGACTGTAGTATGTGGCCCTGTTTACACAGGCAGGAAAATGGGGGATTAATCCACATTTTGCTGCCTATGTAGAAAGGGCCTTCATGTCATTTTCAATCTGGGGAGATCCTGAGGCAAAACTATGACAATTGTCTTGGCCTGATTTCTTCAGAGGGAGGTTTGCCTTTGCCTAGGCTTTTGCTAAGGCTGAGTCTTGCCTGAGATTATCCTTCTTTGCCTTGCTTTTTAAACTCTTTTTAAAAAAAAGGATTCGAAAGATTCAGATTCGTGAGATTTGTGGATTCCCAAAACCTTCCAGGGATTCAGATTCGGAAAATTCTGGATTCGTCCCATCCCTACTTCTTTCTCATTAAAGGCACAATAGTGATGGCTGCTCTAGTCATAGTAGTATGGTTGACACCAATAGGCGGTTGGGTAGAGGCTCTTCTTTAGAACAATGCAAGCATTATTTATTGCAAACACATTGAAGCTAGTTGGAGTACTCTCACTCCAGGAAAACTGAACCAAATTGAAAAACTTAATTAATCCCTACTGTGATAGGAATAGATCATATGGTACCAGAATTAAAACTTAAATAATGCAGCATTGCCAGCTCATCCATACTTTTACATAACAGTGAGGTGAGGCATATTACATCTTAGTATGAAAAAGGATGAGATCCTATATCAGAGACATAGTTATGAATACATAACTACAGATGACCTCCTTACCCTACTCCCCAAGTCTACCTTAACAGCCATCAGGGGCACTGAAAAATGGAGGTCTGTTCTGTTGATGCTCAGGATGCCATAGAACAATGTTTCCAGCCCTCTTCTACCAAAAATCTGTGGTGCTCTCCAATTGCCAACAGAACAGACTTCCATCGCTTGGTGCGGATGCTGGCTGTTAAGGAAGGTTGCGGGGTGTTTGTGATTGTGGTGACAATGCCAAAATCATAAATGCAAAGGTGAAACTATTACAAATGTGTAAGTCTAGCTTACGCATTTGTAACTGCTCAACAAAATGCCAGCCAGTACCTCTAATCTCTTTCTCAATCACAGAGATGTTATAAAAATGACATACTATATAACTAACCCACAATAAATTACATACATAAATCTTTGTAAATGAGAAGCAGAACAGTATCAAAAGGACATGGAAGCGGTACCTCCAGCTATTGGTGTCTGAAATCACTATACAGTAAAAATAAAGAAATTTTAAAGTTTTAAGTAATAATACTCAGTGTCTTGATTCACAGGTCAAACAAGAAGTGCTCTAAATTTTCAAGCACAATGCTGCCAAGGTCCCATTTTCTCTTCATTACTTATTGCTGCAAGCGGAGTCCTGACTCCTCATGCTTCAGAGATGAAAAACTGGGCAATAGTACCAAGATGACAGAAGATCTTTATATTTGATCTGCTGCCCAAACACAGGTCTGGAGTGAGCAATATCATCTATCCTGGGATCTTTGAACTCTTCTAATTATTTTAAAATTTGCTCATTTCCCATCTTAAAGGCAAGCATTTAAGATTTGAAATGCGCAAGTTTTAAACTAACTGGAAAAGTTACTCACATCCACCACTGAAGAATTTCCTCTCAGCCCAGAACTCCGTCAAGCCGGCCCTGGCCAAACTTATTAAAGCAGAGTTTCCATTCTACAACAATGGATTCCAAATCACCCACCATTCAATAGCAGGAATTCCCATTCATACATGCCATTGAGGAATCATCAGAATCAGAAAGTGTGAGTTGCATTACTGCACCATTACTCACAGGAATTGTGAAGGTCATCAGCATGATCCATTTATAATTAACACATTGGTTAGCTGACATTGCAGTGTTACAGACTGGTATACAGACAAATGAATATGCAAGTCACAGCATGCAAAACAAAAACAAAAGAAAAAGAAAAAGAAAAAGAAAAAAATCATTGCTACAGACGAAGTTGGAAGGGGAGGAAAGGGGAAGACAAACACAGTATTCCATTTCCTTAGTCCTAGGATGTTCCATTCAGCCATTACATTAAAACAGGGATGTGATATGTACCACAATAAGGTTGTGGGTTTGTCTTCACAAAAGCAAAATTTCTGACAGGTGAAAACAGAAACAATGAGTTCATCACATAGCCTAAGAAGGCATTTCATTCACCATTCTTCAGGCTGGATTCTAGACAAACCAGGAACCATGGGCTTTTCTTCTCATTTGGGGGCATTCTGGTCTTTTCTAAAATCCAGTACGGCAGTAAAAGATTCCAGACTAAGCCATTCATCTTAAACACCTTCTTAAGATTTACGCAGATGTCACCATGAGCGAGAGAGAGAAGTGCTCTGAACAATGGCACTGTCTTTCCAAATTTAAATGCAGTCACTAGATGGAAAAAGATGCCATTTAGATCCTTGAACGTGAGTATCAGTTTCTTTTCATCTTCTACTTGACACGTTCCTCCAAAACATGTACTTGAAAGGAGTCATTCATTCAAGCAAATACTGAGTGTGATTGAATGGTAGCCACATCTATTAGCTGTCTCGTACCACAGTAGACATACAAAGAGCCAACATTTTAAATCTTCCCAGATTGGCTGAGGGGAAAAATGGTTTGATTCTTCTCCCTGGCTCCAAAAGCTGAAAGGGAATAAACCTAAAGGAAAGACTGACTGTGTGAAATACTAGAAAAGGGTCTTTCAATATAGGGTTAGTGACTTGCAGAGGTTTGCACTAAACCAGTTAATTCTGCACAGAAAATCACACCTAGATCAAATATTAGAGATGCTCAGTGCTGGGTATGCCTCATATGCTGCTCTGCCTCACACAGAGATCACAGAGGGATGTACATGCAGCACTCTTCCAAAGAGGAGCCAAACAGAAAGTTATGTGCTTGGCCCTATCTCATTTCATGCACTTATGGTAGAGCATCCACCATACTTCAAGTCTAAAGTATGCAAATTTAAATCCATGTGGTTTGCAATACGTAATCCTAACTTTAGTTCTTCTGTACTTAAAGTGATGTTGAACTAGGATTTTGGAAATAGAATTCTGGGAGCAGTATTTCCTAAACTCAGAAGCCAAACTAAGTTAGCTAAACACATTGCTGATGTTGATGATCAGCAATCTTCAGAACAATTCTGAGCCTGGAAAATGTTACTTTTTGAACTAAGCTTCCAGAATTCACCAGGTACCATGGCAATACTGGTTAGCAGATTCTGGCAGTTGTAATCCATAAAAGTAACATGATCAAACTGTGCTATTTGGCCTGCTACATTCAAGATCTGACAGCAAGGAAATAAAACTAGCAGACAGCCAGGAGGAGCCTCTAAATGTGCAAATAGCA
The DNA here is from genome assembly GCA_948472985.1 of Iguana delicatissima. Classification (NCBI taxonomy): domain Eukaryota; kingdom Metazoa; phylum Chordata; class Lepidosauria; order Squamata; family Iguanidae; genus Iguana; species Iguana delicatissima. The sequence goes on from CAOKZL010000063.1 coordinate 766,734, forward strand.
CAATTATGTGTATACCATTACATGTAGCCAAAGCAGTCCAAAGCGTGGAGAAGCTGAAGTCTGGCTCTAGTATTTTTGTTTAGAAACATATTTGCATTTTCATCCTAAAGATCACTGCCAGGCAGGGATTACACCACGCAGGGTCACCCGTAAGTCTCTGAAAAGAACTAACCGTGCCCCAATTCTGTCTGAGCATAGGTGCCGATTATCTGGAACTGGGAGGCCAGAGGCAGCCATTTCTCTCGCTGGGTATCACTGCACTGGTTCTGTAAGGTGGCCATAAACATGCTGAAGTGTAGATCAACAGGCAAAACAGGTTTGGGCATGAATGTGCATACGCTATGGGAGAAAGAGAGATGATTGAACAGGTTTTAGCCAATACTATATTAGGCTCCAGCAGACTTTCATTCTTCAGGAGGCATACACAGAAATTTGTTACTTGAGTCTTTTCATGCATCTTACACTTTCAGACACAGCAGTAATCATGACAGGAAAGGTATCACTGAACTACTGTATAATGGTGCACAGGTTCCTTTTAAAAATAATATGGAAATATAGAGAAGTCATATTCAGAACTCTTAACACCAATACAGTGGCTCCTCCACTTTTGTGAAGGTTTGGGGTGCAGAACAAATAGAGTTACAAGAAGAAAGGCAAATGACACATCAAGACCTGGTGGAAAGGCAGGCAATAAGACAGTAGAAGCAAAAACCTGGTTGGAAAAGAAATGTCTTAACAGCTCACTCAAGAGAGACAAGCATGCGGGTCTATTAAGCAAATTTTGGAAGCTGTTCCAAGCTCAGGGATGGAATATGACCTGTCAGCTCAGGCCTATCGGAAGCCCACAAACTATAAGTGCTTTTTTCTTTTCTTTTTTAAACTTGGCCACAAAAATGGCCGGGCCCACTGAAGCTCATTTTCAGGAGGCACAAACAGAATTATGAAAAATATTGGCCAACAAGCTTTCCTTTCCTTCTTTGCCTGAGCCAATTCTGCTTCTTCTCCCAAAAGGAGAATTAGATGTATTCATTAGAGCTAAAGTTTAAAAACTGGCAGTGAGCGAGAGCACTGGGAGGAAATGCTTTCTCTCATTGCCATATATGGCAATAAATCACCTCTTCCTGCTGTAATGGCTCAAAAGGGATGCTCATGTGGATTTTGGATATTGCCCCCAGTGGGCCGCTAGCCAAGCAGGGCTCAAAGCAGGACTTTTCAGTTGTGTTGTACCAAGCTTGTAAGCAATGTACTAAAAGTAACAATAGTACACATAATGCATTACCTTTGTGGTAAGTACAGTCAACCCTTTGCAGTTGCAGGTTTAACATTCATGGATTTGAATATTTGCAAGTTTCTCCATCTTCTGCTCCCTACAAGTGTTTCCTTTCTGGGAGAACCTTCCCCCTTGGTAGCACTGATCAGGCCATGTGGCCCTTTAAAAACCCGCCTCTGGTCTTCCTCTTGCCCCACCAGTCACTGCCTGGTCAGCTAAGCTCACAGCCTAATTTCTCAGCACCAAAAACTCTCTCTCTCAATGCTCCCTCACACCCAAAGAAGAAGATGAGTGAGAGAGGGGGACTATAGAGCCATCAGCCACCCACCTGCCCTCTATTTTCCCTGACCTGTTTTTGATCCTGGGTACCCACTCCCCCTACCATGCTTTGGCCCCCTTCCCACAGACACACTCACATTTTGATATTTGCAATTTTGCCACTTTCATGGCAATCCTGCACCCCTAACCCTAGCAAATGTGAAGGGCTGACTGTAACAGTTTCTGGCAGAAGGAATTAATTTTTACTCATTACTGCCCAAACATTTTCTAGGGTCATGGAACATATTTGATCTTTTTCTATTTAAGAGATTAATTTAAAATGTAACTAAAATGAATCATCATTTAACACATTACCTCCTCTGTCCAAATTTGCACTAACATTAACATGTTACAAAACATTAACATGTAACAACAAACACTAACATGCTAGCAATTTTAAGGAATATTTTCAGCCTCTGGTGTGTGGGCCTAGGACTAAATTTATGCCGTTTCTCTGTTTCTTTTACAGGTATTCTGTGTGATATGTTGCTGTTATACTGAGAAAAGCTTTAGTGTATTTTAGGATCAGACTAAAACTCTCCATTGTTACAATTATGATTTATGCCAAGTGACTTTTCTGTTTGCAAGTTGCCTTTGTTTACCTTAAGACTTTGGTTTATTTCTATTTTAAATATAGAAGAAATTGCTGCAATGTGGAAAATTTGCTTCTTTTCAGTGTTTCACTAGACTCTCTCTCTGTGGGTATCAGTCACTGGAACAGTCTTTTGTAGGTGACTGGGAAAGATGACACAAAACATCTCACTAATCTGTCTTTCATCTCCAATTCATTTTATAAGAGCAATTTTGAAGAAAGAAACCTACATACACCTAGGAACATTCTTCCCCACCAAAACATCAGATCCCACCTCCCTCTTTTCTTGTTTATTATGGTTAAATGTAGTCATCTTAGTTCTCTAGCCTATTAGAAGTTTTAATGTTCAAGACAGAGAAAGCTAACAAGTAGGTGAGAAGAAAAAAACCTTTAAAAAATTCAATACTTTCATAGCTACCCATGTAATAAGGTGGTGCAGAATAATACCAGAGCAATGTGTTAGGTGATGTGGGAACCAGGAGAATAGATTAAAAATGTTGTGATGCAAGAGGCAAAGTCTACTTTCTTGCATAATCTGGCTGCTGTTTTTTAAAAAAAGGCCCAACATTTAAATCCAACAATTTCTGTTGTAAACTGAGAATGAGAAGCCACAAATACTCTTACTGAAAAACTCTTCAGCAACTTCCTGGATCAGCTTATGCCTTGAAACAGTGGGGACCAAGCAGGTCAGCTAGCTACACGCTGCGTCTACAGTGAACTAACTCTGCTATAATAGTAGCTCATATAGGATGGCTGAATGTAAGAGTCATCTACATGACTTCTGGGCATGAAGCTTGCTGCACCAGTTGCTCGTGCTGTTTACATATGAATATATGCAAGTCCTTTTTTGAACACAACAAAATCCTGTATTCTTACTGTTAACAGAAAGCTTTTAAAAATACATCAACAAGTAGATGCAGCAGTTCGATGGGTCACATCATCTAATCCAACATTCTGTTCCTAACAGTCCTAATCAGGGCACTCCATGAAACCACTTTGCCTCATAAAGCTTTCATACTCTCTTTTGACATTTGATATCAGCTCTGGATATGGAAGCATCCCATCTCTGAACTCAGAGGCTCTCCTTAGCTATTATGGCTATCAATCCATAGGTGTACTGCCTAAATCTTTTCCCCGTGAATTTATTGAATGTCTGAACTTTTTTCCAGTCCTGTGTGTGCGTGCACGTGTGTGTGAGACATAGTTCAATGAACAGCCAGAGTGGATATATAATACAATTATTAAAAAAAAAATTAAAATGGACTTTAAAATAAAAGCAATAAAAAACTTTTTTGCTTTTAAAAATGCCACCTACGGTTACATTTCATCATAAGCACACTAAAATTAGAGCTCATAAAATAAAGTAATGGTTCATTAAGGGAACTAATGAATTAATACTAGCCTCCCAGCTCCATGGGTTTCTTGATGAGACTGATTATCTGGATGCATTTCGATTTGGCTTCAGGCCTGGTTATGGGATGAAAGCAACTTTGGTCATCTTGGTAGATGACCTACACCAGTAATTAGATGGGGGAGTGTGTCCCTGTTGGTTCTGCTAGACTTAGCAGCATTTGGTATCATCAACCGAGGTATCCTCCTAGGGCACCTCAGTGGGATGGGACTTAGAGGCACTGTTTTACAATGGGCTCTTTTCTCTCCTGGAGGGCCAAACCCAGAAGGTGGTGTTGGGGACTCTTGTTCAATTCCTTGATCACTAGGAGTAAATTGTCCACTATGCTGACGATACCCAACTCTGTTACTACTCTCCTAAGTAGTATTACTACTTTCCATCTAATTCCAAGGACTGTTTCTGCACTAAACTGGGGCTCGGCAGTTGCAATGGACCGGATGAGGGCAAACAAGTCAAAGCTTAATCCAGACAAGACAGAGGTGCTCCTGGTCAGTCATGAGGCAGATCAGAGACAAAAGTTTCAGCCTGTGTTGGATGCAGTTACACTCCTCCTGAAGGCACAGGCCCACTGTGGGTTATTCCTGGATTCCGCCTTGGCCCTGGATGCTCAGGTTTCTGCACTGGGCAGGAGTGTTTTTGTGCAGTTAAAGCTAATGCGCCAGCTATTTCCATTCTTTGGAACGTCTGACTTGGCTGCAGTGACACATGCCTTAGGTCCTGATTGTATTACTGCAATGCACTCTATGTGGGGCTATCCTTGAAGAGTGTTCGGAAACTTCAACTAGTCCAAAGAGCTGCAGCCAGATTGCTGTCAGGTGCTGGCTCCATGGAACATACAAATCTCTGTTGTAACAGCTTCACTCGCTCCCACTCTGTTTCCAGGCACCATTTGAAGTGGTGGTTTTGACCTATAAAGTCCTATATGGCTCAGGCCCAGGCTATTTGAAGGAACAAATCTTCCCCTATGAGCCTGCTCAAGTTCTAAGATCTACAGAAGGGGCACTTCTCTCTATCTCACCACCTTCACAGGAATGATTGATGGGAATATGGAAGAGTGGCTTCTCTGTGCCTGCTCTCATATTTTAGAACTCTCTACCTAGGGAAATTAGGATGTTTCCCTCTTTGTTTCCCTTTTGGTGACAGGTTAAAACCTTTCTTTTCTGGCAAGCTTTTGGAAAATGATTTGTTTTAAAAAATGGATTTTATGGTGCTGTACTGTTAACTGTTTAAAACTAGGATTTCAATTGGTTTTAATTCTGCTGTTATTTAATACTGTTTTAATCTTAAATTTGTATGTTTTAAACTGCTTTATTTCATTTTCTGTCTTTTTGTAAGCCACCTGGAGTCCCAGCCTGGGAGAAAGAGACAGGTGTGAATCTCACATACTCACTGGGTTTGCACATAATAATTAGTCAGGTTATTGTTGGTTGAATTCTGGCTCGCTGTATCTGAACTAATCTGTACCCTTCCCAAAAGGGATGTCAGCGAGGTACCAGAAACAAATCATGGTTTTTGTTGGCTCACAAACTCACACTCACTGTCATGTCTGCACTTGGAACTATAGTTTATCACTGGCTAAAATCTGGAAACTTCAAGATAAATAAAAACAAGGGGTCTAACTCCAGGTCAGGACATAAGTTCTAAAAAAGAGACTTTTTTGACTGCGTTGTTGAACTGTAGACCAAATCTGAGCTCATTATTCACTGTATGCATTTAGAAAGGCTGGCAGCACATAACTATGATTTTCAGATCTTCCCAGCTGTGTATGCAGATATTTAAGACAGATAAAAATAAAAATTAAATGTACACCATAACAAAATGTGATTAAGACAGCACTGCATCCTATGAACATCTTCACCCATTCAGGAAGCTTTGAGGGCAGCTCTGTAAAAACGAAAAAGCAACTGGGTGAGACAGCTCCTTTCACTATTCCACTGACTCTTTGGGATACCTTGCATAACTGACCTTGCTGAATCAGGCCAAGGTTCATTAGGCCAAATGTCCATATATCCAGCTATGGTTTGCCCAGGTTATCTCAGAAGTTCACAAAGAGGGCAGAACACTATTGATTTGCTTCCAGCATCTAGCATTCAGAGGTGCACCACCTCTGTACAGAGAACATTCACGTAGTATTATACTTCACAGTTACAGGCCCAATAACTCCGTCTACCTAAACAAGCAAACCAAACAAACAACCACCAGCTACCGCCACACGTTACGGATGTAAATTCCATGTTGATTACATTTGGTTTGCCTTCTCTGGGTTAACTTCATTAGGTGACCCGAGCTCTTGTACTACGCTATAGGAAAAGATTCAAGTTATTGCTAGTTTACTGTGTTGTAAACTTCCATCTCATACTTTAGTTAGAGCGCAATGCCATAATGTCTCCTCAGAAGGCAATGTACTCAAAGGAATCTGATCCTTATGCGTGCCTGGATGTGATGAGATGGACAAATTGTTTGGGGAGGGAGGAAAGGAAATGCAAAAGTGAACACACCACACTCCAGGTTAGTGAGCCTAGGTGATTTGTCCTCTGCAACCCTAGCAAACAATGGTTAAGCATACTGAAGTCTGAAAGAGAGGTTCCAATCATTTTTTAAATTTAGAAAGTGGTAAGAAATCCACTAGCTTCTGACTGTAGTCAAAAAGATTTTGTGGTAGGCACAGTCATGATTTGGATTTCTAAATTACTTTGTTTCATTTTGATGAGTGCTTAAAATGCAAGATGCAGTGACATCCTTCAATACCTTTTAGAATACAGGTGCTCAAAGAGAGAAAGCAGCATCAAGGTAATGGAACAGATCAAATAACCGGATCTCAGTTCAACTGTTTGCCTTCCTTTTTATCTCACACACAGGCCTAGCCAGTCACCAAACTGCTGGAAAGAAACTGGAGCTCCACCCACAGCACTTTTACCCCATTTATTGAGTGCTTATTGAACTTTAGCCCATCTATCACAGTTACAGAGAAGAGGGGAGGATACTTTTGCTCAGCATGAATGTTAGTAACCTCTCCACTGTGTAGTTTAAGGAAAAGACATTAGACACACAGGCCAGAAAGAAGAGTGTTACAAGTGATAAAAGATCCTGAGATACTGAGCAATAAAACTCAGGTTATAATGCTGTCTCAGTTTACAAGGCACTGTGTGGCATAGCATTACAAAATGCTGTTATTTAGGAACCCTTACTAAAGGATCTTTAGCTATATAATTGAGGAAGAACAGTAAGGCTGCCAATATCTGAATGTTATCCACCCCACCAAAGATGCTTCTTGCTCGATACACTGGATGGATTAGATCATACCCATGAGAGTATAATATGTCACAGGCACAAAAAAGATACCAACTCATGCCAAGCTGGAATTGCTTAACTCTAAAGTTTCGCAAGGCACTCTTAACGTCATCTGTGTGAAGTGCCAAAGAGAAAAGCAAGGGTCACCAGTCCAGTTTAACTAGGTAGAAATTCCTTCACAACTCCTAAACAGGTAAGGTCTGAACTGGGTCAGAAGCAAAGTCTGTACATGCAAATCAAAGCATCTGCCATGTAGGATCCTGACACTTTAACACTCTTTTTCCTGATCCACTTTAGTTGACTTTAACTCCTAAGGCAGGCAGGCAAACAGCTGGCCTATTGCACAAGAGTTTCTGGCACTTTTGCAGCAGTAAGAGAACCTACAAACTTCACTAGATGCAAGGCAGGCTGACATCTTTGCCTTCCTGCCCAGTGCTGCATTGTTGGCTTTGACCTGGCTCAGTAAACTGGGGACAGAATCAGTAAGAGGTGTAAGCTGTTCAGTCATGAAAACAATACAATTAACAGTCTGGACTTCTTGCAGCACCATCTTCTAGAATGATTGTGCAATATCAAAAAAGTTATTTTGTTTGATAACAATAACTAGTTTTAACAATAGTAATTAGTTTTAACAACGGTAACAAGTTTTAATTGCAACATGGTAACAAATCCACCCATTAGAGAGTCAGTCCTACAAAAAAAAGGTTGAACAAATGGTTTGCAGAACTTTTTTTAACAAGTCTGTTTTAACATGAGAACAATTAAAGCATCAGAAAGAAGATACTAAATGCTGTCACATCCAGCTTGACAGGAAATTGTTTTTCCCTGTTATGACTAAAAATAGCTAAAAAGTAAAAACCACTCGATATCTGTTTCTAAGAAAATGGTAGGCAACTGTGGCCCTCAAGATGCTGCTGGACTGCAATTCCCATCAACCATCACCATTTCTAATGCTGTCTACAGCTGATGGGAAGTGTCGTCCAACAGCATCTGGAAGGCCTCAGTTGCTTACCCTTGTATTATGGGCCAAATGGATTCTGGATTTTGTAGTAAATTGTTTTTTCAAACCTGTAAACACTGAAACATTAAATAAGCTTGCTGTGGGTCTTTACTGGCAGCAGAAGATGGGCCAGATACACTTCTATGCCACTTTGTAATGCCTGCTCTTTTAGAGATGTGAGTAGATCATTTGGAAAAGCTCAAAATTTATCATGGGATACATGTACTCCATTCCTTATTCATTTGGATATGGATTGATTATTACTGGCATTGGTTATTAGTTATTACTGGCATTGGGGCATCAGTGTCTTTGAAGGGCCCAAAGAACAGTGGCCTATCATGCCTAGAGTTGTCACTCCATCTGCTCTGTAAAAAGACTAGCCTGACAAGTGGTGATAAAAAAAATTCACATAGAGATGAATATTGCAACTTATATTATGTTCCTTCACATACTAGTTTGATTGTTGCCCCCAAAATAATTGCCTTTGCAATCACATTAAATTTTAAATATATTTTTCACTACATTCACTGAAGTACGTATTACATGGAAGGAATAACAGCCCAAAGCACATTGCACATCAAATGGACCAATGAATGGATTATATTTCACAGAAAAGGTTAGTCCTCTTGTATCAAGAACTATGCACTGAACAATGTTCAAGCAGTAAGGAAAAACATCTGGCAAACAAATGTTACACCACATCCATCTGACAGGTTCAAAAGTCACTTAACATTTACAAGTAAGTTTATGGTTGGCTGGCAGTCTTCCCACCGGCAAACATCATTTGAGCTTCATTAACACTATTGATCTAATGCAGAATTATGAAATACTTAACACCTTCCACTTACAATATTAGAACTATTTCAGATGGTTTTTCTGGAGGAAGGAAAGGAGAATTTAAAAAAGCAGCAGTGGAAGAAAAACCGAAAGCACCAGCTCTAATTTGAATATAAATTTAGCAAGTAGTCTAGATTCATATATCAGGTAAGTTGGGTTTTTTCCCTTCAACAGTTTGATATTCTTCATGGGCAAAATGTAACAGTTTCCAAGCTTTAGGAAACATAATAGCACCAAAGGATATTTATCGTGGTTACTTTACACTGCAAAGAAAACCCAAAGCTGCATCTCTTTTCCAAGAGTATTTATTCAGGGATGGCCTACAAATCAGCTGAAAACTTCGTTTTGTATAATCTTTTACACGTTAGGGTAAACTAGGAGCCCACAATAAACAATTAAACAGCAGTGGAGTTGACCATATAAGCTATTTCATCTATTCTGCACGGAATTTAAGTACCTTTTAAACCAGTAGATCTCATCGGGGTCTGCAATTCCATATTCTCTGAGTTTCATCACCATAAGAGCACTCTTTTTGATTGCTTCTTCATAGCGCTGGCTGCGGGAGAGGAAATTGAAATCTTCATGTTTGAAATCTGGATCACTTAGAACAAGTGCTTCTGTAGGGAGAAAATAACAGAGGTTGAACATCAGTGTTCGACTAAAAGCAAATTCTTCATTTAAAAAGGCAGGTCTACAATAACATCCTCACTACAGCCTGATAAACTGGTACTCCACCCTTAAAGAAAAGTGAGAGATTGTCTTCAGTGATACATAGGAAAAACAATCAGGATCCGACAGGGGCACCAGTTCCTAGCCTAGGAAACTGCTGTTTAAATATTGCACGCTCTTAAGAAGTCACACAGAGGTGGAAAATCACACAAGGAGGGAGTGCAGAGAAATGCCTGCTATGTAATGAGTGAACAAAAAGCTTTGGTGCCTGTTGCATGACTGATTATGAAACATTCATATATAGCATAATCCCACTACAGTACACTCATGCCACACTGAAGGTATATATGATCTTTGTCAGAAAGTGCTCCATTTTAAGCTTAAGGTGTTTATATTTGATCTGCTTAGTTGTGATGGACTGGCCATCTTTTGCCTTTGTTGCATGGAAAAGATCATAAATAATTTACAGGCCAGAGTAGATTCATCAGCTATTTTTGTATTCAGACTATTTAGGGAAAGGAAGGGAACTGGGCTAGTCCTCCAGATGTTGTTGGCTTGCAACTATCAGCAGTCTAAGCCATCATCCTCAATAGTAAGGAATGCTGGGAGGTGCTGCCCAACGGTATCTGAAAGGCCATGTGATTCCCTAATTTAAAGCTTAGCAGAAGCAAAAGAAGGGAAGAAAGGAAAGGAAGATCGTGAGACATTACTATCTTGATGGTGTGAGGTGCCAGTGAGGGGTGCAATATTCCCTATAAGTACAAGGAACAGATGGATGAAATGGGAGAATAGCCGATTGCTTGCATGAAGTTTGACAGATCACTCTTTCCTGGATGTAAAACCATATGCAAAAACAGCTAACATAACCTGAACTGCTCTCACAGCTAAAGCGACTGAGGAATGGCAAAACATAAGACATTTCCACATTATCTTTGCTCTGGGGGAATGAGGATTCTAAAATACATTGGAAGGACCAAAACAAGACGGCAATAATTACTGCAACTCAAGTAAAGTAGAACCGGTGCTAAGTTGTGGGGATATGGTGTGTGTGTGTGTGTGTGTGTGTGTGTGTGCGTGCGCACACACACACACACACATATAAAAACAAGAAAACAAATGGATGGTTGTCATAAGTACCTGTCAGTCCCAACAAGGTAGAAAAGACAACAACAACTCAGTAAAGTGCAACAGCTGTTTATTTCGCAGGTACCACTAGTGGCAAGTCGTTTCACAGCTAGTCTTGTCACCTCATAAAACGTTAATGCACAGTTTTAACCTGGCATGACTCTCCAATTCCCTATTCACAAATCCTGATTTAGTGAAAGGGTTAAGACAACAGTGGCAACTTGGAATCAAGATCTCCCCTCACTAGAAACTTATTTCAACAGTCCAAAACACAATTAAGAGTAAGAGTTGATAATCATTTAACTGATTCACTGAATAGATGAACTCTGTTATTCATTAAAGACTCTATTAACCATTCAACATACTTTTTAAAAAAAACAACCCACAATACCTACAGAAACAGTACGTGGCAAATATCAGCTCAGAAGAGGTATCCCTTCCTCTCTGTTATTCAGAAGGGAAAGCCTCTTATGCTACATTGAAAAGCAGAAAGGCAACTTCATGAGAGATGTTTTATATAATGGGTATTCTGTTTTAGTGTGGTACTATTTTTAATCCATACAGTCAGCCCTCCACCTTTGTGGTTTTCACTTTTGCGGATTTGATTATTCACGGATTATTTCCTGACACCTCTACTGCCTCCCTAGGCCATTTTTAATAGGGACTGCAAGCCTCATGAGACTGAGAAACTGCAAACGAGGCTTGTAAGTCCCTACTAAAAATAATGTGGGGCAGAAGTGGAGGTGGCAGTGAGCCCCACCAGCCACTCACTTCTGCCCTGTGAAGGAACTCTGATGCCTCAAAGGAATCCACAGTGGGTTGAATATGGCGATCGTATTTGGGTGTGTGTTAAATATGGTTTGGGAGGGCCTAGAGTTATTCATGGTTTTTCCACTTTCAAGGGGGGTCCCGTGCCCCTAACCCTAGCGAATGTGGAGGAATTACTGTACTTTCGAGTTGATGTATTGGTTTCAATTCTATAGACAGTTTTAATCTGAACTTTATGTTTTTGGCTATAGGTGATTTGATTCGCATTTCTTTCACTCCATAACCCACCTTGAGCCCCCTCTTTGAAGGAAAAGCCTGGATATCAAATAAGGTGATTGATAACTGAATGATCAATTGAGGGGAAAAAAAAACAGGAGTGAGGTTGCATTCTATGATGACGGCTACTCACATACACATTGTGCACTTTATTTAATAGATTTTTAAGAATTACGCGACCCAAATACTCAAAAGGACGTTTGCACTGGGGGGGCTGGAGGTAGGAAATGCCCCCATTCATCGTTCCCAGGGTTCAGCGCAAGAAGCGGAGAGGGAGAGAGGAGAGGCGGGACCCCCACCAAACCAGGGTCTACCTCCACCCCACCCTCCTTCCTTCTTTCCAGCCGACCCTCCCTCCTTTGCAACCGCCCTTCCTTCCTTCCAACCGTCCTCCCTGGGGGACAACAGCCATCCCGCCCTCCCCTCGCCGCCCCCCCCCAGCGGCGCTGACCGATCTCCTTGCGGCGCCGGGTCCGCTCGGCTCCCCCGTCCAGGACGTTGGTGAGCAGCTCGGTGTTGAAGGACGCGCCGTCCCGCTCCTTGCGCAGGTCTGGGTTCGTGCTGGCGGCCATGGCCGAGGAAGGAGGACCGGCTGCCGCGCGACGCGCTCCGCCCGCAGAAGCCAACAGACGAAACCGGCCCGGCGCGCGACGCGGGCAGAACACGGGACCGCGCAAAGAGCTTCCGGGCGGGCGGGCGGCAGGGAAGGAGGGAGGGAGGGAGAGAGAGAGCGAGCGCCGTCATGTGACACGGGTCCGGTTGCTCCGCCCCCTCACCCCGCAGCTGCCCAATCGGAGGGCAACGCCGCAGCCGCGTGACTACCCTCTCATCCCCCGCGTGGGAGTAGCCGGGAGCGGCGGGGCTGCGGGGAGTTCTGGAGGGGAGTCCCGGGGAGCGGTGGTTCCCGAAAGAGGCAACGGGGAGGCGGGTAGATCCCTGGATGCCGGTTCTCCAGGCTTGACCCAGGAAGGGTTACTGCGGTTGTCGTTTATCAGACCGAAAAAGCGTGCTGCTCGTCCATGGTTTTAGATCCGTCAGCCTTTTCTCCGCGTGCAGCGGCGAGAACGAACTGCTATTCACTGGTGAGGCCCGGTCCGCGCTCATAAAGCAAATGGTGAAGAGCAGCACCGAAGTAGACTGTGGAGGAGGGACCGTCTAGGTAGCCTTACGACTCTAAAAAAGTGTTAGAAGAAATCCTCCAAGAGTGTGTGTCAGGCAAGTCAGAGTATGCTCTTCCTGCAAGGTGCTGTGCTCTGCTAGTAAGATGACGGTGAAGGCTCAGCAGAGTTGCTGTCTCCATTACAAGGTTAGGGCATGGTGTGTATTGTTGCTTGTATGTTCGGTAAACCATTTTCTGGAATGTAAACAACTGAGAAGTAAAGGCTACAGCAAAACCTCTGAGAAGGAGGGGCAAGGAGAAATGTCTTTGTGTGTCAGAAATGCTATAAAATCATTCTGTTAACTGAGTTCAGGGCTCTTGGCATATTGGCCAGCCAAGCAGCCTGGCCGTAACTTGCAAATTAACTTTTAAATAAATTCTCATTTTCCTAATTTGTGGTCTCCTTGTCTCTGTCCTCCTGCAACAACACAGTTTGGGTATCTGGAGAATTCCAGCATTGGGTGGATTGTTCGTTCTGAAATATCTATGACCGCACTGGTCTGCAAAACTTTAGACATGCTCAGAAGGAGTTGGTTATCGTTCTTGCATGCCTTCAAGACGTGATCAACTTATGGCGACCCTGTCACGGGGTTTATTGGCAGTTTTTTTTCCCCAGAGGACGAATGCCATTTCCCTCGCCTAGGTGAAAGAGTGTGATTTGACCGAAGCCACCCAGTGAGATTCCGTTGCTGAGCAGGGATTTGAATCCTGGTCTCCCAGAGTACTAATCCTATAGTCAAACTTCAGCAGGAAAAATGGAATGCACAAATATAGGATGGGGGATGCGTGGCTGGATAGCAGTACATGTGAAAGGGATCTAGGAGTCTTGAACATGAGTCAGCAGTGGGATGCGACAGCCAAGAAAGCCAACGCGATTCTTGCATCAATCGGGGTATGGTGTCTAGATCAAAGGAAGTAATGGTACCACTCTCTTCTGCTTTGGTTAGACCTCATCTGGAATACCGTGTCCAATTCTGAGCACCTCAATTCAAGAAGGATGTCGACAAGCTGGAATGTGTCCAGAGAAGGGCGACCAAAATGGTGAAGGGTCTGGGAGCCATGCCCTATGAAGAACGCCTTAGGGAGCTAGGTATGTTTAGTCTGCAGAAGAGAAGGTTAAGAGGGGACATGATAGCCATGTTTAAATATTTGAAGGGATGTCATATCATGGAGGGAGCAGGCTTGTTTTCTGCTGCTCCAGAGACTAGGACAAGGAGCAATGGATTCAAGCTGCAGGAAAGGAGATTCCATCTGAACCTCAGGAAGAACTTCTGCCGGTCAGAGCTGTCCGGCAGTGGAATATGCTGCCTCAGAGTGTGGTGGTGTCTCCTTGTTTGGAGGTTTTTAAGCAGAGGCTGGATGTCCATCTGTCGGGAGTGCTTTGATGTGGATTCCTGCATAGCAGGGGGTTGGACTAGAGGGCCCCTGTGGTTTCTTCTAGCTCTATAATTCTATGAAACCACTACATTACACTGGCTCACTCAGGATGGTTTATGTTGTGTAAGCCATTTATATGGTGTAAGCCATGTTGCACTTTCAACCTCCTATGGAATCCTGGGGTTTGCAGTTTAGGGAGGAGCATTTAGAATTCTCAGCCAGGGAGCTCTTTGGCCTCCCTAAACTACAAGCCCCAGAATTCCACAGGATGTTGGAAGTGGAAGAATAGCACTATCCCAGGATAGGGTGGGAATGGCCAAAATCCATTGGTGGATACAACTACTGGAAGTACTGTGGTTATAAGTAAATTACAGCCAGGTATAACAATTATGATGCTCTGTATTGCAAAGGGAGTTTACTCCAAGTCATTTCTGCGTGCCTTTATTACTCATCAGGTCCCGTAAGAGGGCAGTGAAATTTTAGACAAGTCAGGCTATGTATTTAGTTGGTTAAAATATTTATACCCTGCTTTCTAGTGTTAATGCTGCCCCTTAAGGCTAGACTTCATCTCCTTCTGTTACTATACCTTTTGCCTATTTGTGTCTTTTCCCCATGGCAGCGCATAGATCAGTGTAATGGTAGGTTTCGTGCTTATAAGGTTCACAGTAAAATACAGTGATAGCTGAAAACTTCACTGTGGCCTAAGAAGAGCCAAGCATCGTAAAATAGGTAAGAAAAGGTAATGCAGGTGTCATTAGATCTGTAAAATAGTGTTGATCTAATAGAAGAGGTTTTGGTGTTTGCTAGTGTGTGATTCCAAAGTGAGGATCTTAGTTCTTCTAGCTCCACAGCCCATTTTTTGTGTAGCTCGTCCTTCCCAGGAATGCTGTTCACTTCAGACATAGTGACAGAGAAACCTGTGTGCCCATATAAATAAAATCCTCCAATTTGTGTAGAAATTCTGGTGTTTCAGGAGTCTTAGATGCTACCAAACCACATGGGCCAAGTGGGGCTTTGACGTGCAGTTATTTCCAAGATGCAGATCTTTGATGTCTACATTCCAACTCTAAGTCTTGTGATGAAATAAAACAATCGTTCCTGGCAACATCCTATGGTGACTGTTAATTCCTAGGTTTGTCCATGTTTATCAGGCTACCTACTAGAACACAATAGGTTCTGGAAATATTTTGAGTATGGTGGGACACTAACCTATACAGACTCGTAGTGTTAGAAGGAACTCCAAGTGTCTCCAGTCCAAACCCCTGCCGGTACAGAAATCCACTGCCAAAGTGTTCTTGGGAGGAGGCCATTTATCTTTTGTTTAAAAATCTCCAGTGAAGGGGAGAATTCACCACCTTCCGAGAAGTCTGTTCCACTTGCAAACAGCCTTTATTATCAGGAATAGCTTCCTGATGCTTAGTCAGAACCTCCTTTCTTGTAACTTGGGTCTTATCCTCTGCAGCAGCACAAAACAAGCCTCCTCCCTGTTCTACTTGACAGCCCTTCATACATTTAAAGATGGTTATTGTATCACTTTTCTTCTTCAGTTTACCAATACCCAGCTCCCACAACCATTCCTCCCAAGGCTTGGTTTGCCATCTTAGTCGCCATCCTGTAGACGTGTTCCAGCTTGTTATTATCCTTCTTCAACTGTGGTGCTCAGAGCTGTACGCAGTGTTCCAGGTTAGGTCTGGAACACCATAGAACAGAATGGGGCTATTGCCTCCCTTGATCTTCTCTGGTCCTGTCCAATTATTGCCTCTCATCCGGCAGGGAGTAATAAAATGCATCCACTTTATGTTAGAGCGGCCGTGGACTTTTCTTTGTGCCATTTTTTTCTGGGACACTTGCTAACCAAGTGAGGAGGGTGAGGAGAGGTATAGATGAACAAGGGCTGATTATTAATCTGTCCCTGTTGCATTACAAACTTATTGAAAACTTAACATATATTTTTTAAAAAATCTGTGAAATAGTAACAAAAGCTAATTACACTGATAGGCTCATTGTAGAACATCCTCCCCTTGGAAGACCAACTGGGGACAATGTTGACTTTGTCTCAGTGCAAGATAAACTTGTTCATGCAGGCTTTTGGGGTTCAGTAATACCACATGGTGTAGTGGTTTGAGCATTGGACTAAGACTCTGGAAACCAGGGTTCAAATCCCTGATCAGATGTGGAAACCCGCTGGGTGACCTTAGGCAAGTCACACTCTCTCGTCCTCAGACGAAGGTAGAGGTAAACCCTCTCTAAACAAATCTTATCAAGAAACCCCCACAATAGGGTCAACATAAGTCAGAAATGACTTAAAGGCGTCCAACAACGGCAAACTGTAACTGCTACTTGGTCTGTTGGTATGTGAGTTTCAATTTGATGTTGTTAAAATGTTTCAGTATGTTTAAACAGTTCTAACATTGTTGAGGCTGTTTTAATGACTGTATCCTACAATGTTACTGGGTAGAAATATAAACGAATAAATATGGCAAACCAGAAAAATCTTTTATAGAGTACTTAAAGTGAGGTAAATACTGGAAGCAAAGTAGAGAGTAGTGTGTTAGGACTGATTTGAAGATGGTGAATAAGATACTCTGAAAACAACACCCATCTTTGTATAGAGAACTGCAATGGGATCTTACCATGTGGGGTGCTGCCATTGGTATATTTTGAAACCTATGAAAATGAAAAGATACCCTTTTAAATGTTTGTCTCAACTTTTATAGAGTCTGCCCTTAAGACCAGTTGAATGCCATGCTTCCAGCAGCTGGAACATACCATTTTGCTTGGGAAATAAACTCTGCATCCATCCCAGAAGGAAAGGCATTAAGAACATTTGGCAGGTCAGTGCAGTTCCTATGTTTACAGTTCTTTTGCTTTTGGTCTACCTGTTGAATCTTTTTGATTATCCCATGGAACACTGTGGAATTTGCTTCCAGTGGTATTTTGTTTAGCCTGTTGAATACAGTTCTCCCTCCACGTTCATGGGGTTTGGTGCACAGAATACCCGCAAAAGTGGAATAATCGCAAATAGCTCCCCACGGGTGATGGTGTGTCTGAGATCACTGGTGTCCCTCTGCTGGCATGTCAAAGGTTGCTTGCATCCCTCTGGGGCAGCCATCGCCGACTGGAGTGACCTTGCCCTGCGATCGCTCATGGAGGGGCACACCAACAACCACTGGAAAGCGCGCAAGGCCAAAGTGACCTTGCCCATGCCATCACCCACCGAGAGGAAGGCTGGTGGCCCTCTCGATCACGTGGCCGGACCTGCTCTGGCCCTGTGTGCTTTCCTCAGATCTCTGGTGGCCCTCCTAGGGGGTGATCACAGGACAGATTAGCTCCATTCCCATGATCGCCACCTGGAAGGGATGCCCCTGATCTCAGCAAAGAGTGCAAGGCTGGAGCAACCTTGGTCGGGCAATCACCAGTGCTCCTTTATTCAGATCATGAGCGTCTCTTCTGGGTGGCAGTCACAGGAACAGAGTTAGCCCACTCCACAATTGCCCACCGAGGGGGATGCCCACAATCTGAGCAAAGCAGACAAAGCCAGAGTGGTTGGAGATTACTTGGCTGAGGTTGCTCCAGCCTCTCCCGCTTTGGTCAGATCGCAGGAGTCCCTTCTGGGCTGCAATCGTGAGGTTGATTAGGCACTTTCCCCTGATTGCTCAGATCGCCGGCCTCCCTTCCAGGTGGCAAAGTGCCTGAGGCCAGAGTGGCCTCACTCACTTTGCTCAGATCACAGGTGTCCCTGTTACCTCACTGGTAAACCCTGTCATGGGGTCTACAATTTTAATATTAAAATATGATTCAAAGTGCATGAGAGGTTGGATGAGCACATAGGCAGCAATGGTCGAATGATCAAAAACCAGGTCAGGCCAGTACAATCCCCCGTCACATAGCCCCAGGAGACCTCAAGCTGTACAAGCCCACAGTAAACAAAAAGTCCTTAGCCACTGAGGAGCCAACTTGAGGGGATTAGTGTGCTTTCCCCCAGGTTGAGCACCAATAGCAATAAAATCCTATCAGGCAAGGGCCATCTACATAAATTCACACCACAGCCCAAAGTAACTGAAGATCCTGAAACTTTGGCAACACCTTGTAATCCCAGCATGCAAAAAGGAGTTGCCATCGTGGTGCTTCTTTCTCATTGCAACACCCATTGTTCTCCCCGGGAAAGGATTAGCCTACCAGGTACTTTTTCGCCTACAAATAGGCCCAGTTTTTAAGCGTTTCTTTGGATCACTCCCAGTCATACCAGCAGACCATTTCTCTGTCCATCGAGTAATCCCCTCAGCCCTCTCTGTGCTGAGCTCCACTTCTTCGTTGTTTTTCCCAGACCAAGGATTTCAAGAAAAGGTGCAGTATTACCCCAACTACAATTCCTTCAGTATTTCCCCTGTCCAGTTTCCTCTCTTTTGCTTCTTAATAGATCTTGAGTGAGTGTGTGAGTGATTGCGTTGGTGCATGAGACTTTCAATAAAATCATTCATTAGACATCTTCATTTGGTTTTTGGCTTGGCCTGACCCTGTAAATACTGGGTAAAAAGACCCAGCTCGCGTTGCTATTGCTTGTGCTCTGGCTAGTTTCCAGTCCCTATTACGTCGAGCACATTAAGTCGTCCCCCAAGGGACCCCAGAAATCAGGGTACCATCCCTTCCAGGTGGTGATCGTGGGAATGGAGCTTGCCTGCTCCACAATCACCTACTGAAGGGGACGCTGGTGATCGCGGGAATGGAGCTAGTCTGTCCTGCAATTGCCACCTGGGAGGATCTCTGGCAATCTCAGGAAAGTGGATGGGGCTAGAGCAGGCAGTGATCAGCTGGCCCAGGTCGCTCCAGCCTCACGGGCTTTGCTGGCCTTCTTTCCAGGTGGCAATCTAGGGAAGGGTGCTCGTCCACCCTGCGATTGTCCACCAAGAGGGACACTGGGTATTTCAGCAAAGCGGGCAGGGCCAGAGCAGGTCCAGCTGGAGAAGGAGGCTTGCAGCCCTCTCAGTGGGCAGTTGCACCCGCGGGCTTTGCTGAGATTGCTGGTGTTCCTTCCCTGTGGCAATTGAGGGAAGGGAGCTAGTCTGTCTTGTGATCACCCATGAAGCGGGACATGGCAATCTTAGCAAAGTTTGGGGGGGCCAGAGCAGGTCCAGCCCACAATTACCACCTGGGGAGAGGCCAATGTCCCTCTCACTGGACTAATATGGGGCCCGCTTGCTCCAGCCAGGGAAGGGGAAGAGGAGAATTGGGAGAGAGAAGCATGCAGACTTACAAATAATCAAATTCATGAGTGTGAAACCTGTGAATGTGAAAGGAGAACTGTACTTTAGTTTAGGTGGAACTGGAATGCTTTTTTCAGTGCTGACTTGAATTGGGCCCATAAATAGCTTTCATGTCCAAAGCAGATTGTTCTCATATTGTTCAAATATAGTGTTTGTTTCTGACACACATACAGGTGCACACACAGTATGTATATTGTTAATTTTGAACTCTGACTTACTCCTCTGTTGTCACAAAGCAGTTAATAAGCATTTAACTCAAGCAGGGAAATCATGCTATCTTTCATGAGTTGTTGGACTGTTAATTCCCAGTAGCCTTAGCCAATGTAACCAGTGGTGAGATATGATGGGATTTGTGGGCCAAAACATCTGGAGGGCTGCACAATTCCCATCTCTGATTTAAATGAACAACAACATTCTTTAAGAATTAATACCCCTGATATTTCTCTGTCTGTTTGTTTGTTTGTTTGTTTTTTAAGTATCATGGAAGCTATTGCACTTCATCAGCAACATCATAAGGAGGCCAATTCTATTTTTTTCCATCAGGCTACACTCCTATGATATGATCAGCTCCCAAGCCACTCTGACAGCACAGCATGCTTCTGTTCAGCACTACATCCGGGTCTGTACTAAGTTTGTGGAACCATTCCAAGCCCACCTCGGGTCTCTCTATCTTGTCCTGGGGGAAACTGAATATGGAGAGAGTAAGTACTGCCGTGTTTTTTTATTCTATGCAACCAGGAATAATCATGACCAGTGGTTCTCGGATTTTGCTTCTCCGGGTTTTCTGCACTTCATCTCCCAGCCAGCTTGACCAGCGATCAGGGATTCTAGGAACTGAAGTTCAAAATATCTGGAAGACCAAAGGTTGAGAATCACTGGTGTGGGTGCTAAAAGGGATGCTTTGGGAACTGCACCTGATATTTTGGATGCAATCCTTTATTGGAAGAAAATATTTAACTTGGCTATTCTGTTCATAGTTATTTTCTTTCCTTTTGAGTCTGTCACTTAGGGATAAATAATCTTGTCTAGTCAAGTTAGCTTCACATCACAGTGTAATGTGTTGAGCACATTCTGAGTCCTGCTGACATTACTCCAACAAAGTCAAAACTGAATCTTGGGCCCCAGATTCCTTGAGTAAGAAAAACCAAACAAACATTTAAAATGATTGTATAACATAGAAATGACAGGCTGATGGCAGAAGCTTCGTTACTTTGCCTTAGAATTTGGAATGCAGGTGGACAGTATAGCGGTAGTAGTGAAAAGAAGGCTTGCCTGTGGATAATGCAGTGAGTAGAAGTTTTCTCTGTGGATCAGGAAGAATAGATGGACGTAGCCAACCCACATTCACAACTGTTGCAAATGCATCTTAATGGTATGTTAGAAGGGGGAGTCATTCAAATGTATTCATGTAGCACATACAGTTCCAATGGCTTTTATGTGCCAAAGGTTTCAAACCTCTTCTGATCTTCAGCAGTGGTGGGCATGGGAACAGTGCTGTCTTTCATGGTTGTTTTCCACTCTTAGCATGACGTCGTCTCAAGGAAATGGGTGCCTGCCTTTTACAGTGAGACTGCTGGATATCCACAACAGCAGCTGGTTTGGAGCCCTCTCACAACGGGTGTGCCTAAAAACTGTGGTTACCTTATGCATGAGAATCTCAGACTGGAGATGGCTGTTTTAGTTTGCTTGTTTTTCAGTTGACACCTGATCCTTCTTGGCAGAAACTTGAGATTGGGGTGGGGAATCTGTGACATCAGCTCCCAGTAGCCAGCTTAGTTAATCATTGGATTATGGGAGTAGTCCCAACAGCTTCTTCAGTGTTACAAGTTCCCAAAACTTGCTTAATGGGCCTAGATGTTTTCCAGGAAATTTTGTAAAAGAAACTGAGTTCTCCAGTACTTGTAGCAGGGATGGAGAACAGTTGCTTCCATTAGTTTTGTGCAGCATGGCCAGTGACAACAGATTATGAAAATTGCAGTCCAAAAAATTTGGAGGGCCCCTGGCGAGACATCTAATGTTCTTCTTCAAGAATCCTGTTGGTTTCTTTTGTAATCCTAGGGAGGAAAAAATAAAATAAGAGCAGCCTAATACAATATATTTTTTGGATAGTTTGTATGTGCTTCAGAACAAATTTATTTTGAAAGCAACAACCAATAATTCAATTTAAATGAAAAAAACTTTTAAAATGCTAATACAGTTACAGATTATAGTTCTAACATATCCATCATTGCTGGAAGATGGCTTTTGGTTTCCAGTTGTGATGTCTATCAATTTGTCATCAATCCCTCCATCTCTCACTTTAGTAGAAGTAGGAGAAGGGGCATATAGCTATCACACAGCAAAATGCTTTATTTATAAAATACTAGGAAATTTACTGTATGTTATCTGATGATTTTGCCTGTGATTTGAATGAAAGAAAAATTAGATTGGTGGCACTTTAAATCTTTAACATTTGTTTCACAGCATTCCACACAAAATGTCCCCAAACCAGTAATTTTTTGCGGGGGGGGGGGGAGTTGAGATTTATCTATCAGTTCAGAACTTGTATGAAAATGTTCGGGATGTCAGTTTAAGTCCAAATATCAGGTTTGATAAAAATCACTTCATAAATGTGAGCAAACAATACACAGATCTGAATTGTATATTTGAGAAATAGTAGAAATAGATAATGGATTGAGTCAAAAACCTTAAGTGTGTCTTTCACTTTGGTCCCATTGGATAATGCACCAAGTTTGGTGACTGTTGTGGTCAAGCACATGGATTTGTTTAGCAAAAGCAAACACTTTAAATTGGTGTTTCTCACTCTTTGTAGTATAAGGCTTGCTCTTTTCAGAAATATAAACATTTCATGGCCCTTCTTTCACACCTGCCTCTCTCAGCAATTTGATTAAGAATAGGCCAAATCAGTTGTTATTATTTTTTTTAAAAACTCTTCTTTTCCCATTAATTACAGTGTAACTCAGTGATAAAGGTAAATGAAATCTAATAGATGTGGTGCTGTATATCACAGAAAGATATAATAATCTGTTTATTAAGGAAGTTCATATACAGTTCTTTTTGTGGTTTCCAAATAATATTCAAATACACGCTTAATACTATACACACCTGTCCTGAAGTCCCTTGGTAGCATAACACTACTTAATTTCACTTGGGTGACAGGCTCCACTGGTTGCTAATCACTGCTTTAAATAATTGTTCAAACAACATATGAAATTGATTGGTCTGCAGCAGAACATCTGGGTACTTCTTGTTTCATCTTGCTTCCTAACTAAGGCAAGCCCGGCTAATTCATATTTCAAGGAAATGATCCATAATGCTGTTTCATTTTGTGGTTCCTAGTTTTCCTATTATTTGCCTACTAGATTGCCCTGATTAAACACTGACAATCTTTTTCACTTGTGGTTGCACAAATATGAAATAATGCTAGGATGTCTTTCCTGATATATGTTCTTTAGACATGAGTTGTATGATATCAAAGGTGCAAGTTCAGGTTGAGTAATATTGGTGTTTAAGGCTGAAACAGCACATTGCTGCCTCACTTGTCTATCTGAACACCTCAACAGCTGCTTCTCTTCCAGAGGGCAGCTGAGGGTCATGTTTAGAGAATATGGAATAGAATAGAAACTTTTCCCTCTATCTGGCTGCTTTCCCTCTTCAACTACTCCAAACTTTACCATTTCTCCCCTCCGCTTGGGAGTCCAGATCTAAGTTTTTGTCACAAATTTACTTCTGGAATTTTATCTAGTCATTGAAGTTCGTCTTGAACATAGGCCTTAGCTTGATGTTTTCTGACATCTGCTATGCCTTTCTAGTTGCTGTTGTATAGGTTCAGTGTTTTGTGGCAGTAATGCTCTGGAATTAAGTTTGCAGACTAGAGAAAAAAAATGGAGTGGATAAAAGTCACTGGTTGGAAAAGTACATGAAGGTGAATGTCAAATGAGAAGTCTAACCAGGACTAATTTCGAAGTGCAGATATGCTATAGAATAGAAGTACCTTCCTCCTCTATCGTCTCTTTCTACCTCACTACTTGTCTCTGGTTTCATTAAGCCCTTTGTTTTAGGCTTGGCTGAGGAATGTACTTCAGCCTCCTCTTCTCTACCCCCTTTATGTACATTCCTGGTCAAGGTTCTCATCTGAACTCTAGAATAAATGCATGAATACAAAAGGAATGGCATGTATTGCTTTGTATAGATTAGCAAATCCTTTGGAGGGGGGAAAAGAGAGGCCTTTTGGTGACCAGCACGCAGTCCACAGAACCAATTTTGTTTGCTATTGAACCTGAGGTATGGAGTTTACACAGTTCAAATTAGCCTCAAATTCCTTCCTTCAAAATTGCTTTCTGATATTGAGATAACTTTGTGAGACTGAGGGCGTCTTGTGCTCCTTGCTGTGAAATGTTTCACAATGATAATACCGTGTGTCGTTAGGGAAGCTGGCAGAGAACCAGGAAATTCTTCCAATTATTATGAACAGGAAGCATTCCATATATATTCTCCCTAGCAGTGTTATCATGTGCTTAGGTATTGACAAGTAGAAAGTGAGTTCTTCCACTGAAAGTGAGTTCTTCCACTGAATCAGTGTATTTAAGCCACAGCTCTGTAAGAAATATACAGTCCTCTTTCCACATTCGCGGGTATGACCTTCACAAATTTGATTATTTGCAATGTGCATACATGCCTCTCCACCCGTTTCCTCTTCCCATTCCCTTGCATTTTGCTGGGCATGGTGAAGGAAGGCAAGTGCCTAGACAAAAGACAAGGAAATGCCGGGGAGCAGGGAGGCATGTCCATGCCTTCCTTCTCCTCTTTAGAGCTCCCCCTCCCATTCTCTTACCTCTGGTCCTGATGCGCAGACCTCATGCCTAGGCAAAAGACAAGGGAATGACAGGGGGAAGGCTCACACGAGCCTTCCTTCTGCCCTCCAGACCCCCTCCCATTCCCTTGCCTTTGGCCCCAGCGCACAAAAGGCAGTGGAATGGGAGGGGAATCACGGGGTTGGGGGAGAGTTATTCACGGTTTTCCCACTTTTGCAAGGGTTGTGTGCCCTGAACCCTTGTGAAACTGGAGGGGCCATTGTACTACTGTTCCCAGATTTCTATTGTGTGACCTGAGGAAGTCATTTGAGATCTGGCACAACACAGGGATAATGACATGCCTATTTCTAATTTTGAGCAGGAACTATTGAGTATGGACCTCATACGCAAATCCTAGACTTTGCACCAGTCTGTCTTCAGGTGTTGCTTTGAAGATGCAATGGCATATGAGATTTGAAGCATTTGTCAGCATACTAAACATTTGGATTGGTCTGTTAACTTTGGTCAAGGCTATGCATCATTAAATGTGGTAGGACTTTAAAAAATCTTCTAAAAAATTATTACAATTCTGAATTCTTTCATTTACAGGTGAGGAAGTGGTTGTCAAAGCCCGAGTATTTACATGTGTGGAAGGAATAAACCTTCAGTTGTTGGAAAAGGCCATTGAGGAACAGAGAAGATATTTCCAGGAAAGAATGAAGAATCCAGAAGGAACCACTTCTTAATCCTATGTTTTAAAATGGACTTACTGTGAAATAGAGTTCTTTCTGTATTGGACATAAGCTGGCTTATTAACTGTTCTTGTTTCTCTGTTTCCTGTACCACTTTGTAATGCTTTTGTGAAGCTATAATTTTCATTTAGGCTTGGAACTAATTATTTTGAAAGGGCTCTTATTTTTTTACAATTGCTTTCAGAGAATGCATATTTCTTCCACTGTCATACAGCTGATGCCTGTATGTATTAGGATGCTTATAATCCACCGTCACGTTTAGAAAGCCATTCAAATAATACAAAATGCAAATTTCTGATGCAGATCTCTGCTGCAGAAGTTGATGCATATTGTGGAATCATTGACTCTATATGCACACAGTTGTTTGGAATTTGATAAGTTTGCTAACGTACCATATTTTGAAATCATGAAAATAGCCTTTAGCCTCCATGATCTGGTTATCAATTATTGTGTTTTTTTAAAAAAATAGTAATAAACTTTGGCATGGTTGAAATAACCTTTTCCCCTTTCTTTTCCATTGTGACAGCAGGGCTAATGAGAGCGGAGGGGTTATACAAATGACCAGGGCCTGGCAGTCTGAAAGGGGGCCTGACTATATTTATTGATTGATTTCAACATCCATTGTAAAATTAGTGAATTTCAAAGAATGATATAAAATTTTTAATCTCCTAGGTAAAGATATATATCCGCTCTGCCAGAAAGCCAGACTGCGCAGAGCTGCTCCCTATGGCTGCCAGGTGAAACAGCCTGACCGTGGCAGCAGAGACGAATATCCTTTAGCTGGCCAAGCTTCAGGCTGTCCTATGTGCTGAAGACCAGGGTTGTCAAACTGAAAACTGGAGGAACCTCCTGTACCTTTAATGGTTGCATCAAAGAGGGAATTTCTGCAGAATTTGCTTGTTACCTGGGCAAATAACATCTACTGAAATCCCATCCTCAGTGTAATCATTAAAGTTAAGGAAACCCTGTCCAGTTTCCAGTGTGGCAGTTCTGCTGAAGATTCTCCCCTGTTCCCCACACCCACCGCACCACTGAACTGGGCCCCCAAATCCATCAATAGTCAGTGCAGCTGGGCTCGAGTAAGTGTTACATATTCAGATCTCGTGGTCCCAGTAATCAGTTTGGATATTGCATTCTGAACTAATTGCCTTGTCTCATCCCCATTGGCAGCTCCACACACAGCAGGAATCTGAACTGGATGTGACCAGAATGTAGATTGCAGAAGTTAAGATTATCCCTATCCAACTAGGTGAGATACCTGGGCCCCTAGCTGAAGCTGGTAGATGATACCAGAAGGACTTTAGCATAGCACCCACACTGATATCACATATAAAGATCACAGGTGAAGGCCAGTATCTTGGATATTTTTAGAGTCGTAGGCTTTCTGTGGATGGTTGTGAAAGCTGGACGATAAAGAAAGCTGCCAGGAATTAAAATATGGGGCTGGAAAATTGTTTTATGGATACCATGGATTACTGAAAAGACAAAAGAATGGGGTTTAAAGCAAATTAATCCCAAACTCTCACTAAGATGATTAAACTGAGGCTGTTGTACTTTTGACGTACCATGAGATGATGCTACTCACTGGAAAAGATAATAATGCTTGGTAATGTGGAAGGCAGTCGGAAAAGAGGGACACCATACTTTGACTGGCAGCCTCTGACAGTGAAGTTCTTTTTTTTTTTAGTCTTTATGTTCACTCAGCAGTCGTGTTTCTTCCTTATCCTTCTGTCTTGCTGGGAAGTTTTCTTATAGCAGCATCACCATTAGAGAATAGTGAAGTTGGGCAGGAGGACTATGAACTTTCAGGCTCAGGTTGCAGCAGTGTGCCAGCAGCAAACAATAAAACAATAAAACAAAGCTTGAGCTGGGAAAGGTGTGATTCTCTGTAGGCTATCTTACCATTGCTGTGTATGCCTGCTCACAACAGCCAAAGCAAACAGCAGCTGCTTCCAGAATCCCTTACTGACCATCTGTGAACAGCACATGAAGAGCAGATAAGCCTCCTTCATCAGCTACCCTCAAGGGAATCTTACTTATGCAAAGCTTACCTGACCTGGTTGTTTCATATCTCATTGCAGTTATTAGTTTTGAGGGTCAGTGTGGTATAATGGATGCAATTCCCCGCTCAGCCAGAGAAATCCACTCGCGGACCTTGAGTGTGTCACACTCGCGGCCCCAGAAGAAGTCTGTGATAGGTTTGCCTTAGGGTCGCCGTAAGTTGGAAATGATTTGAAGGCACATAACAACAACAACAATTATTAGTTTTGATAAAAAAATTGCTAAACATGTTGAACTGCTTGTCATTTTTGTGATGTAGGGATCTATCCTTATTCTTTCCATCTTATTTCTGTCAGTGGTACCAGATTTTCTGTTAACGAAGTAACATGCAGGAATGCAACTACTACATTAACTGAAGTATACACGTATTTGCAGGACTGCATATTGGATCAACATTCTTACCTTCTCATAAATGTATTAAAGGGATATGAAAAATCGATATTTCTTCACTGCTTTACGTTTGATAGTTCAAAGTGGTGGTGTATTATTTGCCATGCTCAGGATGTTTGTTATAGTCTTAGAAGGCAGACCATAAATGCCTCCTCCTTAAAAATTAGAAAATATTTCTGGGATTTTGTGGCATATATCACCCACTTTTAGTTTTGAATAAGAGCTTAAACGCACCTTATTTTGCATACTGATGTTTATAGCTGCTAAACTATTTTGGGCACAGAAGGGGTGTGATTTCCAAAAATGTGTTACTCATCTTGGGTGCAACCCAACGTGTGCTTACCACAGGCATACCGTGATGGATAGCTCTTTTACCACAAAAATATATGTATTTCTTGTTTGCTTTTCTCTCCTTTCTAGGGTACATGGCTGAAGTGCTACTTAAGCCAGCAGAGCTGGTTTCACCAGAGACCATGAGTGATGATAACATGTGCTAGTTTGTTAGCTCCAACCATAGCATGAGCACCGCCAAACAGAAACTGGTAGAGATTCACTGTGTTTTTGATTACTCTTACAAGTAATTAGAGACACTACCAGAATCTTCCTTGCGGGATTTGCTTCCCACAATCCCCTGCTTCAGAGGAATGCAAACAATTAGGATATATGGAAGTCAAAGATAAAGAGTGACAATAAATGCGTTATATTATTTATAGAACTGTATGGTAGATGGTAGTAAGGTACATTTTCTTGTCTCCCTCTAGCGGCGGAAAAGCCTGCTAGTCTGAGGTGAATTTTGAGCCCCGTGGTAACTCTGTAGTTCAGCAGGAAAGAAGTCATGGAGACAAATGGGAAGTTAATTCAGCAGGTGGGAAGTCTTGTAAGGAGCAAGAGAGCTGTTTTTACCCCCAAATTTCTCTTAAACCTGTAACTCACTTGGGAAAGGGGTTAGTTTGGGGCTGGTGTCCTGCGTCTCAGTGGCTGGGCCTGAAGCCCTCTCAAATTAGCTAAGGAGTGCAGTTTGTCTCCTCTTTGCAAAAGCCGTCACAGCTTAGCATGGTTCAGAAGAAATGGCTGTCACCCAGAAGACTCCCATCTTTGTATCTCTGGTTACATTATTTATGAAATAAACACAGGGTTGTACACAAACCTTATTTTTGAAAGCTTTGAAGGAGGATCCCCACAATGGTGTAGCAAGGGCTGGACCTCAGGTCGAAGCCTATGCGCCATACCCATATGTTCTGTTCTATGGGTATGACTATGCCAGAATCCCACAGTGCTAGTGTTGCCCTGCCACAGCATCCTTAGTGGTTTAAAAATAGTATGTGTTACAGATAATCCTTGCCTAAATACCCTGAAGGCACAAGATCTTGTCTGCTTTTGGAAGCTTAGCAGGATCAGCTTTGGTTAGTACTGGGATGGGAGACTGCCAGTGAATACCAAGTGCTGTAGGCTATTTTTCAGAGGGAGTAACTGGCACAAACATGTCTGAGATTCCTTACCTAAGAAAATCCTCTGAAATTCATGGAATTGCCATAAGTCAATAGGCAACATGCACACACACATTACACATGCTCATTTGATTATTTTTTTTCTTTAAGATTATGATATCCTTTCCTTATTCCCAAGTAAATGCGATTGGAAACAGAGCTGCATAAGCAAGCACTGATTTATTCCTGTAGTTATGATGGTGCTATGAGGTTCTGGACTATTTCTTTTTTTAAAAAAAAATCAAGGATTGGGAAGCAATCCTTTTTTGTTTTTGTTTTCCCTTCAAACATATTATGAATGTGGAATGAGCTGTAAAACATGGAAAGGCAGGCGTGTTGATGTTAGTGTCAAGAAGATAAATGCTAGTTGTGTGCCTTCACAGATATATCATGAGGCTAACATGTTGCCTTTCTTGAAGGAAAGATGAAAGCAATTATGTGGGGATGAGAGGGATATTGTGTTCCTGGTGGTAGGCTGTGTTAGTAATAATGAAAGAATAAATTGTATAAGAATTGCGAACAACCATTTGTGTATAAAAGGTATTAACACTATAGAAGGGTATCTGCTTTGAAAGGAGAAAATTAAATAATATTTATGTAAACCAGGATAGAAGGACCATTATTTCCCAAGTGCATGAAGGTGGAAAGAATGTTGGTATGCAATGACAAGATATGCTTAAATGACAGAATAGGACTTTTGCTGATTTCGTGTTATAGGAGGAAGTAAGAAGACAAAGAATGGACAGTTTCCAAGATGTGTTCCAGAAGGTGGAGAAGATTGGGGAAGGCACATATGGAGTAGTATATAAGGCCAGAAACAAACAGACAGGCCAGTTAGTTGCTTTAAAAAAGATCCGTTTAGATTCGTAAGTATCTGGTCTCCATACTTCCTATTCACAAATTTTCCCCTGAATCTGCTACTCTGTTAAACAGCATTTCTGTACCGAATGAAATAAAACATGCAGGCAGCAGCATATTTTGGATAACCATAGGTAGTGTTTTTCGCATCAGATTGTGTTCCTAACAGAGTCTAGCTATTAATTTAAAATATTCTTAACAGCAAAATTGCAAGAAGTTAAGAAATGAAGACTAATGTAAGACCAAACTAGATGTGACAACCTAGGAGTAAATGCTTGTATCTTTCTCCCTTTAATGTTTCTTGTAAGTGGCATCTCTGTGTTTGTTTTCTCCTTATAGGGCAAATAGCACTTTAGGGGTTATCTTTGACAAGAAAGTACTACAATAGGAAAGGGCCAACCATTTAATATCTTGCTTCCTTGTATGAAATGCAGGCTGCTACACATATGGTTCTTAGCAGTCTGGCATCACATCCAGGTATCCCTAACCTTAGTGAGCATTATGTGCTCTGAATGCCCAAGGCCATTCCATTTGGGGATGAATGGTGAACATATTCACAGGAATTATTCTTTGTGGATCACTTCATATATACAAAAATAAGTAACTGATTAGCTTGCTTATCAATGACTAATTAGCTCTCTAAGAGAGTACAAACAGAATTTAATTGACCTCGAAAAGGATTTTCACTTTGCAGCATGGTTTCTACAACAGGGTAGGTATCTGAGGTAATTCAATGATTAGATTATTAAAAATCTGAACCTAAGTAATTTAAATTTAAAATAATATGTATATGTATGTTAAGATGTGTGTTCCAAGAAGTTATGTAGCAGTTTCCATGAAACTCCATCTGTTGCTACTGTCTTAATATCCTGTCCTCCAGCTGTGTAACAGCTCTCTGCATTCCCAGAGACTTCATCAGCTACATTTACTGCTTAATATTAATATAATATTACTGCAAAATTCTTGCATATTCTTGATTCTGAGAAGAAGCTGGATTGATTGGTAGAGGAACTTCATTCCTTCACATCATTCATTTAATAGTTTGCCTAATGGGGGCAGGAGGAGAGAAGATACAGATGGCATTGGTTGAATATTTACCTTGTATCTCTGGATTTTCTCTGTTTATGATTCTTTGATTGTAGTAAGTCCCAAAAAAATTCCACAGAAAATAAAATAAAAAAGAAAATGAAAGGAAATAGTTAATGACAGTGGAGTATAATTATGTACCATAAAGCATTCTTGAGGAAGCATTGGATTGCTTGATGTCAGATTTTTTCCCCCCATAGGGAGACAGAAGGAGTTCCCAGTACAGCAATCAGAGAAATCTCTCTCTTGAAAGAACTGAAACATCCAAACATAGTGAGGTAAAATGAGCATCTGAACTTAACTGCATTAAGCCTTACCTATTTATATATATAGCTTTAGCTTGTGTGTGTGAGGTGCTCTCCAGTAAAACCTATACTGTTTAGTTTCATGCAAACATCATAGGATGGCTATTTCTGGATTCAGGATGTGCTCCTGTGAGCACATTTTCTTGAGACATCGAGCAAAGCCCTCGAGGAGAGAGCAAATGGTTAATGTTGCTTCAGACATTCCTCCCAAGAAGACAGAGTTGCTCCTTGTCAGTTTAGTATCAGTTTAGTATCACTTCTTGTACCTGTTTTTTCAGACACAAATCTGTGCCGTTTGTGAGTAAACTTAGCGGTCATTAGTTCTGGATAACATAGTGTCATATATAACTTAAGGAAGATAATTTTGATTTCTTCCTCATTCTCACTTTTTGCATCTATGCTGTTATTTGTGAATGTGGCCTACAATGTAGAACAATGGCAAAACCACTTCTGAATAAACTCTGCCAGGAAAACCCGGTGATATAGGTTCACCTTAGGGTCAGAAATGATTTGAAGGCACACAGCAACAACAAACATATAGAGACATTGGCCAGAATCCTGTATCAGTTATTTAGTTAAGTATACTTAACTAAGTAGCTTCTCTGGGCTCAACCCCCTCCGAAACCTCATGGAAATGTAATTCAGCCATGTTCTGATCTCCAGTGGACTGGACTTCATTCTCCCCGTGCGGCTGATGTCAGGTAAAGTAAGTTGGAAGAGGTGTTATGATCACAGCAATACCGTGGGCCCTCGGTATGCACTAGGGTTTGCTTCCAGGACCATCCATGGATACCATAATTCATGGATGTTGAAGTCTGGTTATGTACAATTGTGTAATAAAATGGCATCCCTTATATAAAATGGCAAAATCAAAGTTTGCTTTTTGGATTTTTTTTGGAATATTTTCAAGCTGTGGTTAGTTGAATCTGTGGATTCAAAATCAGTGGATATGAAAAGCCAACTATAGTCCCAAAATCATGACTAAATAGTGATCATAAATACAAAACAGTTATAGATGAATAAATCCAGGGAACTCTTTCATGATTGCGATCGCTACTCAGTCATGATAGTGACGCTATTACCATGGTCATAAGTCGCCCCCAACCCTTTTTAACTGGGCATCAACTGCATGGGGAGAAGGAGATTCATTCTGCCTCCAGTTGGCATGCATGCAGGTAAATGATGGTCCCATCAGATTTGGGGGGATTGGGCCAGGAGAGTTTACTAAGTATACTTAACTAAATTGCTGAAATAGGATTCTGACTGTTATAATGTAT
This sequence comes from Iguana delicatissima, assembly GCA_948472985.1. Lineage (NCBI taxonomy): Eukaryota > Metazoa > Chordata > Lepidosauria > Squamata > Iguanidae > Iguana > Iguana delicatissima. The sequence continues at coordinate 799,100 of CAOKZL010000063.1, forward strand.
ATTTAAATAGCATTATTACAGCCAGTGTTAAGGCTGAGTCTCCTTAACTGCTAAAGTTTGATCAGTACCTGAACACCATGCAAATATTCAAGCAAACCCTTTTATACAATTGTATGTTCTGTTATTATCCCATTAGGCTTCCAAGGTGCTCAGAGTGGCCTGTAATATTCTTCCCCCTTTTTCCCCTCAGAACAGCATTCTGAGGTAATTTGGGCTGAGAGAGTGTGGCTGGCCAAGGAGTGTGCCCAGGATCCAGTTTCACGGATTAGTGGAATTTAAAGCTGGATTTCCTCATTCTAGCAAGCCAGCTAATAATTACTATACCAACTGTGCAAAAAGAAGAAGACATTCAGTAACTGGATTTAATTTTTATTGCAGGCTTCTTGATGTGATACATAGTCAGAAAAAGCTCTATTTAGTGTTCGAATACCTGAATCAGGACCTTAAAAAATACATGGATTCATCCCGTACAGGGGAGTTGCCTAGGAGTTTGATCCAGGTACAAAATTATGCACATATGCAGACTTTCACAACAGGAAAAAATGTCCAAATGTCTGTTATCTGTGAGGAAGATCCAGTGTATTGTTTTGTTTTCTCATCTCACTGTGCAGAGTTGTCCCAAAAGCAAGAATGGTCTGACTGCTTCTCAGATTAGGCTGCTCCTTTAAGACTATCCTTCTTTCCAAATGTCTGACAGGTCCTCAGTGTTTGTTTAAAAAGTATGACAACCAAAGATTTAGGCAAAGGTAAAGGAAAGCCAATACTATGCTCTAGAATTTCTTCCCATAGTACACTTGCCAATGACAAAGGAGCCTTTGTCTATATAATACCTAAAAATGAACAAGGGAAACGTCTATTTGGCCTTGCCCGTATTCTCTGGGAGACAGCAAACATTTCAGATGGAATTCATTTCCTTTGCAAGCAAACGGAACCCACATTTTTGGGGGGGGGGGAAATTACTTTGTATATTAGCCTCTCATATTTTCTTAGCCTAGTCTTTGAAACTTTTCTCCCCAGAGCTACCTTTACCAGCTACTACAAGGTGTGAGCTTCTGTCATTCCCACAGAGTCATCCACAGAGACCTGAAGCCCCAGAACTTACTCATAAATGAAATAGGAGCCATCAAATTAGCTGATTTTGGCCTTGCTAGAGCCTTTGGTGTTCCACTGCGTACTTATACTCATGAGGTAATGTCTGTCTGTCTCTCTCTCTCTTTGCAAAAATGTTGCCAGGTTAGTAATTGTGAAGGCTTATAATTTTATATAATATACATCACAGTGGTGCAGTGAAGGAAGAAATTGGTAACATTTTCCTATCTATTCAAAGATTAAAGGTATGGGGCAGATCTTCAGGGTATAGATCTGGCAATCTTATTTGCTAAAGGAAGAGTAGGAGGGAAAGAGCCTCAGAGTTAATATGCTATCTGTCCTTTTATTGTGTCTGGTTGGAAGCAGAATTGGCATGTTTCAAACTAGAAGCTATACCTGTAACTGTAATGCCCTGTGGAAGCTTCAAAAGTAACCTATTTGTTGGTACATAAGATTTGGGAGCCAAGATCCTATTTAACAGAAATGAGCTCTTGCTTAGAAAAAAAAAAAAAGACATGTTTCTGCTAGTCTTGATTAAGGGATGGTTATGATTATTAGTTTGTAGTAGACTAGTATGGCAATGAATTGTTTTCACTGATGATCAAACAACATTCTATATTAAACATGTAAAGGGCAGCAAAGTTTTCACTTTTGGTTTGTTCAAGAGTAAGTCAGAGTGACCCTGATCTAGCTTATGGCCAATATAGATGGGAGAGATTTAAGTCTTCCCTCTCTATAATTTAATTTAAAAACTTCCATGTGATTGGTTAAAAAAAAAATGGATCAATGGCAACAACTGATTTTTTTCTTTTTTAAACCCCCGTGTGTGGGTGGGGGTCATTTCCACACTACAATGTTAAGAGTGCTTTAGTCCACGTTCAACATCCTGTGGAATTCTGGGGTTTGTAGTTTACTGACACCAAAGAACTCTCTGGCTGAGAATTCTACATGTCCCTCGCTAAACTACAAACCCCAGAATTCCACAGGATGTTGAAAGTGGACTAAAGCACTCTTAACATTGTAGTGTGGAAATGTGGGAGATGTAAACCTTCCCTATCCATGCACACTTATCTCCATCTGGGTTAGAGCCATCTGCAGTTACTCTTGAGTAAACAGAAAGGACTATACAATTGCATGCTATGTGCTTAATGTCTTATGTGGTTTAAGTTGAGTTTTGCATTTTCAAATTCACGGTGCAACTATAACAATTTTAACATTTTATATATTTCACCTATAAAAGCATAAAGTGGACTCAGCTTCTTATATGGTCTCTTCCAGGTTGTAACCTTATGGTATCGAGCTCCTGAAATTTTATTGGGTTGTAAGTACTACTCCACAGCAGTGGATATCTGGAGTATTGGCTGCATATTTGCTGAAATGGTAACATTCTTTAGTTATTTTCAAAAAAGAGATGTAGCTTTTATATACAAGAAAAAATCTGTAGTATTTGTTCTTTGCGTTTTTGTTCTTTTTTTCTAACATGTAATTTTTAAAGTATATTTTCCCTTGATTTTAGAGACCACCACAGAATATTTGCTGAAAGGAAGTGGATAAATCTTTTAAATAAATAAAAGGAAATACACAGTGAGGTCCCTGCCTGCTCCTCTGACCCAGCATCACTGCTAGTGTCTGACCTACAGGGATTATTACTGGGGCAGCCACTTGGGACCTTGACAGATTGCTAAATGCTGAATATCCTGATGCTCAGCACAGCTTGCAATTTTAGCTTAATCCTCTGAGAATATCTGGCTAACTCAGGTGCATGAATCCAGTTCTGTGTCTGCTTTGATCAGTCTCTCTTGTGATTACTAGTTTCTCAGTGATAAAAGAAATGCATGGGGGCAGCAGCCACTAGAGGGTACTGCGGTATAAGAGCAGTGCAAGTAAAGATGGCTTTATAGCCCTAGAATAAAGGACATGGAGGATACACAGTATTTGAAAATGGCAAAGTTGGTAACTTCAGATTCTCCCTTCAGCTTTGCCCACCACATGCCTACGCTTAAAACTAGGATATTATTTTCCCAAAGGTAATGCTCAGCAAAACAATCTAGGAAACTGATGGATTTTAGGGCCTGAATTTTCCTCTCTGCAGGTGATTAGACCTTTGGTAACGGTTTGGGCAAAGAGAGAGATAGGCAGAATAAGAGAATAAAAATGGGTTTTCAGAATGAAAAAGAAAAAAAATAGAGTGACGGCCAGAGAGAGGAAAACATACATGTGTGTGATAAATTTTCTTCTTTTTATTCTTCTGCTTATTATTTTTCATCCTGGAAAGCCCTCCACAGAGCAAAGCATGTTTGCGATTTCAAGACAGTAACAGAGAATGTTGTATCTGTTACCATTTTGAACTTCAGCAGAAGTTTTAACCATATTATGGCATAAATACGAATGAATTACGTGAATAAGAAGTACAATCAAAGTACTGAATGATCTTTTCTTGCTACCTCCCAAATATTATATTCCATATGAGTTTCAGTTAAACTGAAGACACCAGTTTGCTGTTCTCTGCTTTCCCCACTGCCGTTTATAGTTCCAGATTATGAAGAATTAAAATTCTTCAATTTTTCCTCCTTGAAAGGAAAACATGATCTGACACACATTCTGTTAATAAAAGATGGCCAGACAACATGCCGACATATGAAGCTGTTTCACACTGGGTTGGATTCTTCATCCATGTAGCTTACTATTATCTGTTATGACTGTCAGTCTCTTTTCAAGATCCTCAGGTGAAGAAGGGGCTTCTGATAATTTGAAATGATAGAGGGCGGGCTAACTGTAGGACCTTCGAATGCAACACATATGTTGTACCGCTGGGCTCTGTCCGAGTACTAAGGATTATTTATGACTTCAATGAGGTATAAAATGCTATTGAAACCTAGTCATTCAGGAGGAGTTAATGGGACATGTTGATCCCTGCTTTTTTTATTTTTAAGGCTGACCTACATAATACATTTTTTGTCCTGCCCTTCTGAAGGAACTCTGTGCTCATGTGTCCCACTTCTGTCCTCATGAGCCTGTGAGTAGGTTAGACTGAGGAATATTAGTTCAAGTTCACTGTTATGAGTGACCCCAGAGAATCTTGGAATGTTTATTCAGGCTGCTTGAAACTCTGAGCTAAATTGAATGTCATTCCTACTTAAATATACCCATTAATTGAGTCAGTGGGACTCAAATTAGTTGTGACTAATCCATCCCATTCTTTTCAGTGGGTCAACTCAAAGTATGACAGATTTTGGACTTGATTCTCTGTTAGGAATCCCCCCCATCCCATAGGAGGGGGAAGAACTAGTTGAAATTTGTGAATTTGTGTCCTTGGCAGTGAAGCCCACACCTTTTTATGTTCTAATGGTGTTTTTCTGCAGTGAATCTATCTACCGCTGTTTGGAGATGCCTGTTGTATCATTTGACTGCAAGTCTATAGTGGTGACTTACCTTAAGCTCCACCATTCACTCTTTTGATTTTGCATGCCTGAGGATCTAAAGTACATTACAGTGCAGTTTTATTCTTCACTGTGAGGTTTAATTAAAAATTAACACATGCACTTTCCCAGTGGTCCTTCTCTTTGAGAAGCTGAATGGTGAGAAATGTAACATAAACAAAAGTACTTTTTCACAAAGAGTTAAACTGCGAAGTTCAGTTTCTCAAGAAATTGTGATAGTCACCAACATGTGGTGAAATATTCTTGGCATGTGCTTTGTGTGTATGAAGATGATAAAATGATTTTCCTTAAATAATTAAACATTCATTTGTAATGGATAGATGGCTACAAAGGCAGATTAGATAAACTTGTGGAGGAAACAGCTGTCAATAGCTCATTGTCATGAACGTTGTGTATTACTGCCAAGATCAGAGGTACCATGCCTATCAATGCCAGTTGTTGGGGAATAAAACAGTACAGGTCTATTGCCCTCATGTCCTGCTTGTACACTTCCCCAAAGCATCTGGTTAGCCACTGTCAGAAGCAAGATGTTGGACTGGAGAGGCCTTTGGTCTGGTCAAGCAGGACTCTTACCTTGTCACAGGAAGTTTACATGGTGAAAGGTTAATGTTACCCCAAAAGTGGATCATAGTTTTGGTGAACCAGGTAAACAGATCATGCCCCCTTTTTTTTTTGGTTCTAGGTGACCAGAAAAGCCTTGTTTCCTGGGGACTCAGAAATTGACCAGCTCTTCCGGATTTTCCGCACTCTTGGTACACCTACTGAATCATTGTGGCCAGGAGTGACTCAGCTTCCTGATTACAAAGGGAATTTCCCAAGGTGGCCAAGAAAGGAAATGAAGGCGATAATTCCAAACTTGGACCGAGAGGGACGAGACTTACTGGCTGTGAGTAGAAAACTGAAAGAAAGGTTGTGGGATTGGTGTATTGCGTCAAAGTTGTCCTAAACTGAATTCTGAGATTCAGTCTCATAAGTGGATATATGCTGTATCCTTCTACTGTTATTTGCTACAGTGTAAAAAAAAAATCCCCCAGGTTTCAGAAGAGTAGCTGGCTGGTTGCTTCTGACATTTAAATGAAGGATGAAATCCTTTGCCTGCATATTAGTTCCATTCAAATGAAGTGGCACATACTTCTATGTAAATAGCCTGTAAACTAAGCATAAGATAAAAACTCAAGCCTTCTGATATCAGTCATAGGTAATCTCTACAGGACAGTAATTCTAATTCCTATTAATTGTACTCTTGCAGGAGAAATTCATAAGGTTATTCCAAGTTTTGCATATATCTTAATGGGGATCAGAATCATTGCTTTCCCATCATCAGTAACTGTTGTCCTCCAGAACTCATTAATTGCTTGAATAATGTCCCATTTTCAATAAAAGTGTGTTGGTGTAAATGCTTTGGCCCTTAATGATTATGACACATTTGCTCATGTTTGTTCTGCCTTTAATTTCAGCAACTACTACTGTACGATCCCAACAGGCGTATCTCAGCCAAAGCGGCTTTGAACCACCGGTACTTCCAGCAGACACCAAAGGATGCCAAAGAGCAGTATGTAGTTCAGAGATATGGCCCATGAGAGGAGGCAGCTGTGAACCGACTGCAGAAGATGGAACCTATTCATCCTGGTCTAGATGTCCTCAAGTCTTTTGCTGGGGTTAATATTATGTTAATATAAATTTCACTATTCTAAAGCTTCTTAAAATGACACTTGCACGTTCTTTAAATGAGGCAACAAGCTTGGTGTTCGTAGTATATCAAGAAGTGATGGAATGGGGCAAAAGTTTAACTAAGTCCAGCTCCTGCCATCCCATATTATGTAATATCCGCTGTGGTTCAGATATTGTTTTGCAGAGAGTTTGTTACAGTAATTTAGTTTATGTTGGCATAACTTTAAAAACTAGAGTCCACAAACCTACCTTGATGTTTGATTTGTTCTTTTCTTAACATGGTAACTTTTTATAGGGGTTCACAGTACTATTGGCAAGTAACCATGCTCAAGATAATCCTAAAGGGAGGGATAACTAGATGACATAGAGCTCCTCCCTAACAGAGTACATTTCCATTTCATTCTATGTCCCTCATCATTTTGCTGCATCTTCATCATATTTTCCATATCTTTCATCATCATACTTAGGAACTCTTATACCTTAAGATGGGGGTGGGAGAGAACTTGGTGTTTGGTCCACCAAAGGATTATTGATTTAGGATGGGAATTGTTGATCTTAAGAGTTCTTGCTGTAATTTATTGGAAATTTTTGATCATCAGTGTGCCAAGAGAGAAGCTGCATGACTTAGGTACTGCAGGACATCAAAGAATAACTGCTTGATGAACTCTATCTGCTGATCTTGAGTTGATTCAGAGATCCTGTAAGCAGAGTTTTATTCCTGGGATAGTCCTTCTACTGATTGGAAAGGCTTTTTTAGAAAAATTCCTTTCTTTCCATGCAGTCCCTTGTGCTCTTGAAAAATCTGATCTGGAAAGTTAATGTACCCTCTGGAGCATCTTCTGCTGCATCAAATTGGTTCTGCAGCATCAAATACTGTCTAGTCATAGAATTTTTTAAAAGTTGCTATTAATGTTTCAGGTGGTTTTTATTCTGAAGTGCCGCTATTGTACATGTTTCTATCTGCACTAAATGAAACAGAGCATATGCTGGATAAAACTTATCACAGCAAGACGTGATAGTTCAAAAACATTTTTACTGACAACAGAAGCTTTGATTGGGACCATCTGATATACACTATGGGATTTCCATCTAATTATGTGATTTCCATCTAATTATCCTTATTTTGAATGCATGCTGTACAGCAAAATATCCCAAAGCATCTGGTTGTCATTTTAAAACAAGGCTCATGATTGCAGCGGGTCTGAAATATACTGTCATTCTCGTATAGCAGCCTTGCTTGCCTCATAAAGGCTTTTACTGCCCACAGTCCTTCTCTGGGGTGACCAACAGATTTCTGCTTGTGTGTATGCTGTGTGACCCTGAATGTCCACGTAACTGATGGCACTGTTGTTTTCTCCGTGGGTTTGAAGTGGTACACGTCTTTGGTTTCTTCACTTAAGTCAGACCCTTTCAGGTGTGCTCTGCTCAGACTCACGTTTGGTATCCTGATGTGGACATACATCACAGTGAGGGAAGTGCCCTCATTTTTAAAGATAACTAATGGAATCTTTTAAATCTTAACTTTTTTTATTGCATGCATGACAACAATCTTAATTCAAAGCACCTTGATGCTTTCAAACTTGTGAGGAGGCACAGTTTCCCAAGCACATTTGTTCAATTTAGAAATCTCCCTTTATTGCCCGATAGTATATATTATGCATTAGAACCCTTTAACCATCAGAAATATATCTTTGAGACGCATTGCTGCCTTGGTATAATGAACTAAGATCAGCTATCCAGAATAATACATAATCTGCTATAAAACTGCCAGGCATTCTGTTCATCTGCTGACAAGGTGTGTGAGCTCTATTGAGGATCTGAAACAGTTTTCCCCAACCTTATGCCCTCCTGATGTTTGAGACTGTAGTTCCCATCAATCTGAGCTAGCATGATCAAAGGAGAGGGAACAGTAGAACTGTTCTCCAACATGTAGAGTGCAAATTTAAAGCAGCTGAGGCTACCAGGGAGCTGAAGACCATGGGGCTATTTTCAGTGCCTGAAGCGAGGCAGAGTGGGTGAACGGTTTGCTGATTGGTATGACTGGTATCCATCGGAGGCAGCTGGCAGGAGAAGGAGCCCACTTAGAGGATCTTTCTGGCAACGAGCCATAGCTTCCTTGTAATTAATTTTTTCTTTGGTGATTGGGTCAACAAGATCCTTCTCATAGCTGGATTCATCTTGCAGCATCGTGGCCAGATCATTGCTAAGCATGCCTGTCTGAACAGCGTCTGACACTGGGATACGACCAGTTTTCTTGGGATCTATTAGTCCTCCAGTCAGGTGTTGGACCTGCAAATAAGGAAAGGCATTGTCCTTTGTAATCCACCCTTTCTGGACTGCCTCTCCTACAGACAACCTTCTCTTGGTGACTGGATCTTCAATTCCTGTGAAAGCCTTCTGAGCATTCAACAGCCTCTGCATGTATGTATTGTCAATCAGTCCTCTGTCGATGGCTTTGTGGACAGAATAACGATCCCGTGAGATAAGATCAACAATCCCTCCAGTAGCAGCTTGGGCCTCCAGAAGCTTTTGAGCTGTCATTGGGTCCACCAGCTTCTTGCCAAGTGCAGACTTTATGTTGTACTTGTTGTCAGAGATGGTGTCATACACTCCAGCAATGGGGAAAGTATCGTCACAGAAGGTCATTGGTGGGCCAGGAGGGAAGAAGCTTTGCTTTTGTTGGAAGGCAGGTGATGTAACTGGAGACTTGGAGATGATTGAGCCAATAGAGAGGGATGAGTTCTGCTTGGTTTCTCCTGCTACCAGCAGAGCAAACTCAGAAATGGGGATTCTGCCTTCCTTATACAGCTGGCATTCTTCTTTTGTAATCCTTCTAAACCGCAGGGCATCTTCAATGGAGTACTGTTTTCCACTCTTCTTGTCAAGGAGGACAGAAACATCCCCCTTGGGTCCCAGGGTTGTGATTTCCTCCCAATCGCATTCTAATTCTTGCAGCTGGATATACTGATCCCTGTCTATCATGCCTCTCTTGTAGGCCTCATAGGGTGATACATCCTTGCCTGTCTCTGGGTCTAGAATAGAGATCTTGGTGGAAAGATTTGTTTCTCTCATCTGGGTCTCATTGTTCAGTTCTTCCTTATTTACTCTGGATTGGAGTTCCCGGATATTCCGCTCTTTTTCGTAAATCTGATCCTTCTCTGTAAGTATGTCTGATTCAAGGCGAGAAAGTTCTTGAACAAATTGCATCTTCTTTTGTCGATCATTTTCCGTCCTTTGGCTCAGGAGCTTGGATTGCTCTCTAAGGAAAAGGATTTTCTGTTGCTGCTGTCTTTCCAATTCCCTTAACTCATCCTCAAGATTAGCTTTTTCTTGCATTGCCACAGTCCGAGTTTTCTGAAGTTCAGTTTCTTCTCTGGACCATGTCTTTGTCATGCTTTCTGCTCTCTCAATTTTTTCCTTGAGACGCCGAATATCCTCTTCTGCATTTTGCCGGGCAGCTCGTTCCCGGCTTAGCAGATCCCAGAGACGTGCTCGCTCATTCTCTAGCACTCTGTCCTTTTCTACTCTAATTATTTCTTTGTAGATCGTTTTTTCCTGGGACTTTGTTTTCTGCAAAACATCAATTTGGGATTGAAGGTTCTTGCACTCCCTCTGCAGGCTCAGCACTTGAGCCTTCTCACTATCCAGATCAATTCGCAGTTTAGTACTGGACTGCTCAAGAACTGGATCTTTCTCTAGCTTGACAACTTCTTCTGTGATTATTTTTTCTTGAACTGGAGTGGGGCTTTCCTCAATTTCCTTTATCCTCAGGGTGATTTGCCGCATTTCTTTTTCTAAAGCAAGCCTTTTGTTTCTGTCATCTTGGAAATTAAGTAGTTTCTCTTTCTCTTCCACAGCTGCCCGAAGCTGTTGGACTTCACGTTCCAGGCGTCGACGGTTGTTGACTTCATCATCCAAGCTCTTGCTGAGCCTGCTATGCTCATCTCTGAGCTTTGGGTCTCTCTGTGTAAGAACAACTTCCTGGACTACCACTTTTTCTTCAGGCTTTCTCCTCTCTAGAAGCATATACTTATTCTGGAGGTCATAGATTGCGTCTTCTGTTGCTCTCCTCTTTTGTGATGCATTACGTACTTCTTGGCGGAGCCGTTCAGCTTCTCTTTCTAAGAGGGGGTCATTCTCATATCGGACGACTTCCTTGGTAACCAGCTTGGTTTCAACTTTGGATCTTTCCCTCTTCCATTCGTCTCTTTCTCCCTGAAGCCTAATCAGCTGTTCTTGAGACCTGCCATTTGTATTCACAAGGTCATTCAGCTGTTGCTTCAGCCTGTCTATTTCTCTTAGAATCTCTGGGCTTTTCTCCATCTTCACCACTTCTTGGATGACATCTTTAAACTCCACTGTAGGGGGCTGTGACCTAAGAACTTTCAGCTCAGTTAAGGCTGTTTCCACTTCCTGGTCAATCCTTGTCCTTTTTCTTGTAGCTTCTTGGAGTTCTCTTTTCAAACGTGCTATCTCCTCTTCAGTTTCTGGGTCCACACGAAAGATCTCATTGACTCTTTCCTTAATTTCCACCTTAGGCTTTTGCTTTTCTAGAGTGCTGTATGTGTTCTGCAGTTCTGTCAACTGACTTGCTAGCAATGCATTCTTGTTCCTCTCCTCGTCAATAAGAGTCTGAAGCTTGGAAGATTCCTTCAGAAGCTCTGGGTCTTGCTCTACTTTTTTGACCTCTTTCACAATGACTTTCGGTTCTGCTGTTTCAATTAACTTTTCAAGCTCTTCAATCCTGCCTTTCACTTTTCCTATTGTATCTACAACTGACTTCCTCTTGAAACTGTCTTCGTCAATTTGCATCTGCAGGGTCCTGATGGCTTTGAGCATCTCTGGGTCCTTCTCCAGCTTGACCACCTCTTTTACCACCACTTTCTCTCGGATGTTTGGCTTCCTCTGCTCCAGCAAGTGAAGCTCTTTCCTGAGCTGTTCAAGTTCAGAGATGGAACTTGAATTCTCGCAGAGGTACCTGATTTCCTCTTGGAGCCTGGCTGCTTGCACACCTAGACTTGGATCTTTCTCTATTTTAGTAACTTCTTTTGTAAGCAGCTGGCTTTTCACAGCCTTCCTGTCATTTTCCATTTGGAGGGCCTTGCTGTTCATTATCTCAATATCGGCCAGTAGGTCCTTTCGTTTGTTCTTTTCATCCTCAATTTGACGAGATATTTTAGAGATGTCATTCTCCAGAGCTGGATCTCTGTAGTACTCAATCACTTCCTTCTCCTCCACCCTTTCAATGGGCCGCTGAGTCTTTAGCATCAGAAGTTTGCGTCTCTGTTCTTCCAGCTCCTTCTGAACCCTGGCCTTCTTGCTCCGTTCCTCTTCCAATTGAGATTTCAGCGCTTCTGGATCTCTCTGTGACCCACCCATGTTTTGAGACTGTTGGGTCTGCTCATATGTCACCTGCACTGCTTCATTTACTTCCTTCTGCAGAAAGAAATAAAGAAAAAAAAATATATCAGGAAGAAAAAACAAAAGGAGGCAAAGTTTTACAGAGTGCATAAAACTTCATTTGTGAGGATATTTATTCAGTGATCAAAACTTAGAAAAAGTTAGATTTTTGAACTTCAGACTCACAGAAGCTGCAATCCAGTGTTGTGTAAATATTCACATGCAGAAAAAAGCTGCACCAGCACTCCATAACCCCACACTGAACAGCAACGTTGCACAACACATGTCAGTGCCCAACCACAATATACAACTAGAACACGCAATGCACAGTGTGTAAACGCAAAGCTTGGTATTGTTGTATGCACAGCTCTGCTTCTGCTGATGTCATATGTCCATTGAAGTCTGGTGGATAATTTGCTTCATGTGCCTAGTGCGACATGTGTACATATTTCACTACCAGAATGCCAGCCAGAATCTCCCAAGCTGGTTCAGGAAATTTCTCCCATGTAGTTTGGAAGTAATTTTACCAAGCTCTTGTAGGGATTAAGAAAATAAAATGTGAACTATGAATCAAATTTCTGTCCAGAGGGAAACTCACTGGGTCATTTTAGGTAAACTACTATCTCAGCCCATCCACTTCCTTCTGTGATATAGAAATAACAAACCTGGCTGAGCTCTGAACATTTAAGGAGAATCATTATATAACTATGACCAGCAATAAACAGCATGACTTCAAATCGCAAGGGAAAGTAATCAAAATATTCAGCTAGAGATAATCACATGGGCCTATATCCAATTACTAGCCATACACATTATGATACGTTATATAACTATTACATATTTCACAACTATGATCGGCAACAAACTGCATGGCTCCAAATAGCAGAAGAAAATAATCAAAATATTGAGTTAGGAAAAATAATCATGGGTCTAAATCCAATCACTAGTCCCACACAGATTAGACCCATTGAATCAACTGAATTCCCATTCAACAATTGATATGGCATATGTTCTCTGTTTGGGACTGACGATTAGATTTAGGGCACAGTTTGGTTTCAGACTTAGTTATGCTTGAAGTAGATCCACTGAAATCAATAGGACAAATTAGTCTTAACTAAGTCCCATTGATTTCACTGGGACTACTCTAAGTATTACTGAGTCTGGATCCAACCTCATAATGTTATACTGATGCAGGAGAGACTGAACTTCAGGCTTTGTGGTGATGTTGCCAAAGGCTCTGTCTCACTTTAAAACCAATTGTCTGAGTATCTTAATTTATAACATAGTGGACTGAAATTTGTTTCTAAATGTCTTTGGAACTTCAGAAGGACATTTTTCCTTTTCAATTTCTGAAGGCATTTACAATAAGAAACAAATTTCAATCCTAGATCAAAATGATATACAAAAAGTCAAGACCAAAGCTGTGGGGAATAACAACTTGTGAGATAGTATTTTACTAAAGACATAAGACAACTGCCCATTATTTCCATTAAATGTTGTTGTATATTCAAAACCACTTTAAATTATGTTCAGAAATTTAAAATGATGACAGGAATAAAAAATAAAGCCAGAAGATAAAATAAATTTGTATACAGTAATGATGTGATATTACCACCAACAAAGCCTAAAATATGAATGACACATAGCGATATAGAATTGAGTAACCATGGACAAGATGCTACATAAGTTTAAAAGAAACAGAAAACAGAATTATTAGTAATCTGTAGAAAAGCTCAGGTAAAATTAATATATTAAGGAATATATTAAAAGTTATTTGGTCATAGCTAAAGAAGAAATAAATATAAACAAAAAAAAAACAAGAAACCACCTCCCCACCCCCAGTGTATATTAATGTTAGAGAAAGAATAAAAAATAAAGATTCAGTCTTACTGAGCTGTGGAGGTGTCAGTTCCTAGCCATACCAGGGCAACTAAAGTAATGTCCCATGCCTCATATAAAGACCAGGCTCTGCCATTTTAGCAGGGCATCTTCTAGACAAACAGTTGCAGTTTCTTCCCACTGAGAAGAGCTTTCAGGCGTTAGTGCCTGCTACCTGTGGGATTTAGCGGTAATGTCTGAAGCAGCTGGATGTTTACTTGTTTTTAATGTTTGTATTACCAGGTTTTTCATTGTATCTTGAATGTATCTGTAGTTGTATCTATTAACCTTGTTGGAAGTCACTTTGGCTTCCTTGGTGGGAGAAAGACCGGATATATTGAACAAACAAACAAACAAAAAAATTGGGGCGGGAGCTGAGGATACCGCCTTCTGCACTGAGTGTTTTAGGTTCATTTGCTATTGTCAACAAGCTAAGGTGAAGGCCAAGTGAGAGAAGGCAGGTGCATACTCTGGCAGTTTTTAACAAAGACATGCTTGTACCCTTTGATAAAGTCAAATGACGAAGTAATTATGGTGCGCTAGTATGACAGCACCTTAAGACAGCTTTTTTGACATGTTTTTTTTTCCTGAAACAAAAAAGAAAGAAACTAAGAGGTCTTCCTTGCTCCCAGTAGATATAAAATGAGTTAACTGGAACTTATAGTTATTCCATTTAGATCTTCTACGTGATTTACATATACCTTATCCAGAACTTTCTTCGCAAATTCCAGCCGGCTGATCTGCTCTTTGTTTTCAGCAGCTGTCTCTGTATAGAGCCTTGTTACATTGTTTTCCTAAGAATTGATAAAAACATTATTCAGGTAACCAAATTACCAACAATTCCTAAAACAACCATATGGGGACACTTGTTTAATTTAACCCACCTGACAGTGCAATCCTATGCATATCTCTGTACAGAAATAAGTCTCATTGAGTTTGGTGGGACTTGTTATTGCTGTGCACCTTCAAGTTGTTTCTGATGTATGGCGCCCCTAAGATGAATCTATCATGGAGTACTCTGGTGTCTGAGAGTGTATGACACACCCAAGGTCAGTGGTTTTTCATGGCTGAGCGGGGGAAAGAAACACTGTTCTCTGGGGCCATAGTCCAACCTTCAAACCATTACACCATGCTGGCTCTTACTCCTGGGCAAGCGTGCATAGGATTGCAGCCTAGCCACTGTCCTGCTAGTCAGATAACCTCTGCCCCTTCCTTCTCATGTGACAAATGTGATTTGTATGAGTGATGGAGAAGTTTAGCCATAGAGAGTTCTGTATCACAGATACTGAGAACCTGCTGCTCATTTGCAAAAATTGCCCTTCAGGCAATGCATTATAAAAGCTGTGTCTACTTATGCAATATCTGGATATATCCCTCAGAACTTGCCTTTTCTTTCTTCAGGAAACATTTTCCCACTTAGGATTGTCATCATCGGTTTAATAGATTATTTCACTGAAATTTTTATTTTTAACTCCATGAAGTTTCGTTTGTTTCATGGGGGGAGGATCTTCATGTTTTATGTTTTTTCCAATGCTGTTTGTACTTTTAAAGGAATTGTTGCTATTTTGACATTTTAGAAACAGTTTCGGAGACCTGGGAGCTAACTGATTAGAAAAAGTGGAAATTTTATATAAATAAACTTGGTCCCTGGTTTAAATCCTCACCTCAGCCTGGATGCTCTCTTGAAGGGGGGTCACACGGAGGCGCTTTGCAGAGGAAGCAGTCAAAGCGGGATCCAGAGCGGACCGATATTTTCCTGCCTGAAGTTCATAATCCTGTTTTTTCCAAATTAATTGATTAATTAAACAAATCTCATAGAACAATAGAATGGTTCAACAATAGAATGGAAGTAGAGAATGCATAGGAGATGGCAACGTACATTGAGGACAGACTGAACATTCTGGGACAGGTTGACCACAGAATTTTTGTCAGACTCTTTACTTTGGATTTCATTTGCCAGCCTCTGTAGGGGAAACAGAGATGGAGAGTTAGACCAATGCTGGATAATTCCTAGAACTATAGCATCATAGAGTTGGAAGAAACCACAGGGGCCATCAAGTCCAACCCCCTGCCATGCAGGAATACACAAAGCATTCCTGACAGATGGCCATCCAGCCTGCGTCCAAAAAAGGATACTCTACAACACTCCAGGGCAGAGTATTCTACCATTGAACAGCTCTTACCATCAGGAAACCCTTCCTAATGTCTCTTTTCGTGTACTTGGAACCTGTTGCTCCATGTCTTAGTCACTGGAGCAACAGAAAACAAGTTTGCTCCATCTTCTATATGACATGCCCTCAAACATTTAAACATAGCTATCATGTCATCTCTTAACCTTCTTTTCTCCAGGCTAAACAAACCCAGCTCCTCATAGGACATGGTTTCCAAGCCTTTTACCATTTTGGTTGCCCTCTCCTAGACACTCATTGGTATTACCCATTTGTAAAGCACTAGCACATGTTCATTATAAACAACAAAAATTATAACATCCCTGCCTGAAAGAGGCTTTGCTTTAGTTCTCTGATGGCCCTTTTAAACATGCAGGCCCTAGTTGTGTAAACTGCTTTCCACTATTTCACACAGTTCATCATTTTAAGCCTTTTTCTTGCAATACTCCTTTGTTTGTCCCATATAGTCCTGCATGGCAGAAGCCAAGCTTGGAGAATGGAATTGGAAAATTAATTTCTTAATGTTGAGATTAGAAATGGGGAAATCAATTCATTGATGTTAGTGTTAACAGCTGAAATTGTTTCACTTGTTGAGCGGCAGTGGTTTATTGGTTACTTAATTGAGTGGTTTTGAAAATCATGGGATTTACAGAGAGTGCCATGTAAGTTTTTGAGCCCTCATAGTACATTTTATTACTGGCTTCCTCAGATATGCTCTTTGTGTAATTTAAAAGTTGAATATCCAATGTGGCAGTATACTGAGGTAATAGACTACAAATAGCAGGCATAATAGGATTTGTACTGGAATGAATGCATCTGGCAATGAATGCAGGTTGAGGAAGGCTGTCCTAAAGCACAGGATCTAACAACCAGTCTTTTATTCTCACCTTCTCTCTAAGCATGACATATACTCTCAGCTAACCTCTCAAGTATTGTGGATTATCTTCTGGATTGGAAAAACTGAATAAGGAAGGGTATGTTCATTCTAATTAGATGACACTAGGCCACTGCAATAGTGAAGGCAGCAATAACTAGCTACAAACATTAGCTTGTAAAACAAGAGTAGGAAATTCCCAATCAGAAATATTTTGCATTTCTCTGAACATATACAGACAATTATAACATACTGTTGAATAATTGCATTCGGTCCTTCCCCATTCAGAATCAAGAAGTGTGGTTTTCAAAGATCCATGCTGTGACACATCTTTTTCATGTAAGGGGCAGATTGGGTCCTCTAGTTTTTAACAACCCTCAAACTCTCCAACCTTCCTCCTCTTGAAGCTATCCTCAGAAAAGAATAACGAGTTTATTCATTGCATCACAGGAATAACAAATGCTCTTAGCCAGCACATTTACTTGTTAAACTTTGCTGGAAGGAGGAAAATGAGTTAGTATACAACTAGTTAAATTTTATTAGTTATTTCCAAACTGATCGTGAGTGCCTGCTAACCAACACATTAATTTGTTAATTTGTTGTATGGATGGGGGGACAAATTAACACATAGCTAGTATGGTTTTACTGATTTCCAATACTCCATCTCTTTGACTGAAGATAGCACAGTTCTCACCTTTTGTGCCTGGAGCTTGTAGTTGATTTGGCTGGGACCATCTGTAGTCTTGACCTGGTACTTGGGCAGATTGTTGAGCCAGAACATCAGATTCTCATTCGCATTTTGGAACTGCTGGTAGGTGAGGCTAGTGTTCTGGAGTGTTTTCTCTCTGGATGGGTGACAGCAAGGATTAGAAAAGATTTAGAAAGAGATGTTACAGGGAAGATCCCCCAGAGATAGTCATTTTTCTGAGTTTCATGTTCAAATTAGATGCAGGCCAGTATCCTGCATCACACTGGTGGTTTGTAAAGTTCCTGCAACATCTTATCTGCCCTCATGTCAGTCTAACTCACCTGCAGGCTGTCCCTCTATGGCCATTTAGAGGCCAGGGGAAGACCAGGGGAAGTAGCCAGCTCCATTTCTACAGCCAGCTGTAGGGAGATGATGTCATCCTCCTGGTCCTCTGCAGAACTCCTGGGAGATCCAAGAAGATGCCCTTTTCGTACTATGGGCAGCTGCAGGAAGAGAGCCAGCTACCTGCTTGGTTCTTCTTGTTCTCCTCCAGCCAATGAATGGCTGTGTTTAGAGGGGATGCCCAGCCACAAAAAAGGTAAATGGCTCAGAGAGGTCTTCATAGCAGATGGGGATGTAATTGTAGCAGCAACAACAACAGACATAACTTTCTGTTATACTGTTGCAGTAGCCCAAAGAACACAGAGACCACAGAGCAAGAAAAAGAGTAATTTATTACGCGCGGGCTTTTGAATACCTGTGTATGCATACTGTGTCTGTATAGATGAAAACTGGGATATGTGTGGCTAAGCAACATCAGAGTGTGGTCAAGATGACAAAAGTTATTAAAGAGGGAGAATACATAAGCTAGGAGATGCTGCAACACTTTGCTTCTTCCTGAGACTACTGGGAAGAGCAAAGTTCCACCACTTCCTCTTCTCTCCCGCTACTGATTTGAGTGAAAAATACTTCTGAACTTTGAACTCCGTTTGTAGCAACTGAAATAAGCTGAGGCCAAAGGGGTAGAGGGCAAAACTGGAACATTTTAAAAACAGCTGGAAAAAAAATGGATGGCAGAAGATTAACCAGGACCATCTCTGGCAAATCTGGACAGTTAGAGCATATGTGTATGTCACATATGGGATGCCAACCATAGTCAGGTGATTTCAAAGCCCTTCTATACCCTGTTTGAACATGAAAAGTAAGATGGTCAAAAGTAACTTCTACAAATTTTGCCCTACACATTCTTTCTTAGCTCTACATAGATAATTTCCAAGTGCTGGCTGCAATGAGATCTTGGAAGGAAAGGAAACACCTGCAATTCCATATCTGGCTTTCTAAACCATTCCTCTCACAAGGTATGAATTTAGAGGTATGGGCGGATCCTTTTATGAGCTACGTCTACCACTGGGGAGGGTTGGGC
Organism: Iguana delicatissima; assembly: GCA_948472985.1. NCBI lineage: Eukaryota > Metazoa > Chordata > Lepidosauria > Squamata > Iguanidae > Iguana > Iguana delicatissima. Next base: position 817,731 of record CAOKZL010000063.1, read on the forward strand.
TTCCCACCTGTGATCCAGCTGGTCAGCAACAGCATGATATCGGTCATTCAGGAGCTGGACCTCCTTCTTCTGCCTGGGAAGATCTGGGCAGTACTCCTGGAAATTGTTCTGCACAGCACTGCAGCAGTGCTCTGCGTCCTTGAGACTCCGGTTTATCTTCAGCAAACAGTCCTCCTGCTTCACTAACTCTCGCTTCAGTTTCTACCAGGGGAAGCAGCACACAATTCAGAAGAACAATTTTGTTTCAACAGATAAATAAATCCTGACACAAATTCCTTTCTCAGCCCCCCTGCCCCCAGAAATTAGACTTTCATAGAGAGAAGGATGGTGATAACTGAGTGGACATGAATAGAAAGGCACTAACACTGTCTGAAAATAATAGGTCTTACAAGATGTGTGGGAGAAAACAAACAAATGATTTTACTGGATTTTATTAAACTGAACATGCGGGTATGTCTGTTGAATGCAGTGTGTGTGAGGGAACTCCGCTTAGGTCTAAGGAAAGAATAAGCAAGGAAGCAAGACATGAAAGGGAGGAAGAAAGGGGGAAGGGTTGAGTGGCCATGAAGGTGGGGTGTTATAAATTCCAGTAGTCTACAAACAGGCTGTAGGAAAGTAGATGCTTTGTCCTGTTGGGAAAACTGAGGCCATCTCCGCACTAGACTGTTATAGAACTATTACCCCACTTTCAACATCCTATGGAATCCTGGGGTTTGCAGGGTTTGCCAGAGGCCCCCCGCAAAACTGCAAACCCCAGGATTCCATAGGATGTTGAAAGACATCCTTCCAGCAGTGGCATGCAGTACTAATGCTCAGCTTATCTTTCCTACATAGACCTGAAGTTAGGATTGTTTTGTGGCTTTTGTCCCTAATGGGAATTACTCACTTGTCATGTAGCTTTATATCTAACCTATATATCTATAGCTATACCGCAATATACACTGTGCTATTCATTACCTCCTGCTTATTTTATTGCCATTGGCCTATGAGTCCATCTCTGGAAGGGAGCTAAGTGGCTAAAGGGGGGCTACATGAAGAGGTGGATTCTCACCTGCTTTCAAGTAGCTGCTGACCTAGTGGACCTGTTTTTCTGGGATTTTTTTTTAACTGACTAGTATCCTCTTATTTCCTGTGATGACAGCCAAAGCAGCTATCAAATAATGGGTGGTAGATACAGAGCGACAACTGGATCTAGCTAGCACCTTAGCCTTTATTGCTATCAACAGATATCAAGCTTCACCTATGGCATACTTAGCAAAACTAGAAGTACCTAAACACCGGAGGGCCTTCACCTTGGCACGATGTCATGCCCTCCCCGCAGCTGTCCTGGAAGGCCGATACAAGAAGATCCCCTTCTCAGACAGACTGTGCCCCTGTGGCTCCGCCCAAATTGAAACAACAGAGCATGTGCTTCTCCAGTGCTTGTACTATAGGGACATCTGCCTCAGCCGTATTTCCCCTCTCTTGCATAAATACCAAGGATGCACTGGAGAATTCTGCAAGTCTTTGCTACTTTCAGACACCAACCCCCATATAACATATAATGTTGCCAGATTCTGTGCAGCAGCAATTAAAATTTGTCAGGCACTGATTTCTGCAGTAGACTAGCTCCAAGATTATCTTGTTATATGGGAGCTGTGCAACCTGAAGGAGAATTTCAATGCTGTCTTTAACCTGTGTTTATATCCTTTTTTGTATCCCCTTTTTACCTGTGCCTGTCTTTGAGCGTAATAAAGAGTCTATTCTACTCTGTTTCTGTGATGAGAATGGTAACATTGGACTACCCAACAACGCTTCACTCTCTACTCATCTGACTCCAAAGATTTCTCACCTGAAGTTCATTGGCACGATCCTGCAATGCATTGGGTGAGGCTGGGATGGTGCCATCATGAGATAATTTGGCCTCAAAGTTGCTGATGATCTTGTCTGTGTTCTCTATCTGATTCTCTAGGTTCAGGGCTGCTTTGGCTCTGAGGTGGAGGAGACATTGTAAAAACAAAAGGCAACATTTCATTTCAGAACTGTTTTCCTCAATACCACACTAGAACAAAATGCTGTTCTTTTTTATTATCATTCAAGCCCAAACACTCAAGATTTCATAGAAATGTTTGGGGAGATGCTTCCTCCTTGTTGCATTCACACACTCCATTCTCTAGTAGCAGGTATGGCTGATGTCACTTACTTTTCCTCATAGAGCCTTGAGAGCACCTTAACATCACTGTATTTGTTCTTGATGTTGTTAAGCATCACAGGAAGCTGAGAGGCAGTGGTGCCAGCCATCTTCTTTGAAAGATAGGTCTCACACTCCTTTTGAGCAGCCTCTTTCTCTGCTCCTATGCCTTGAAGTCTTCTTGTTGTTTCCTGATAAAAAAGCAATGCTTCTCTTAAGATCGATCAATTTGGTTCAGTATATCAATTATCTACTGAGAGATCAATGCTGATTTCAGCTGGAGACACAACAGCAGTGGATTTCAGACCACTGGGCTGCTGTGGTTACAGCCTATAAGCCTGTGTGGCACCACTTTTTACTTCTGGGATGACTAGAGGACATTATTCCTTGAGACAGTGAGACTCTCAGGCCTTCAACCTTCGCAGAAGTAACCAAATATCCTAACTATTTACACATGAAATAGATGAAGGCCATCAGCAACAGAAAAGAGCAAGCCAAGTTTCATTCTATAATATATTGAAGACTTGGCCGACAGTGAATCATAGAGTCTTAGAGTTGGAAGGAGCCTCAATTGCCATCAAGTCCAACACCTTGCCATGCAGGATTATGCAACTAAATTAATCCTGAAGGATGCACATCCAAGCTCTGTTTAAAGATCACCAAAGAAGGAGAATCCAACCCCTCATCCCACACATTCCAAGGCAGTCATTCCACTGTCAAACTGAGTTATGTCTGAGGCAGACAGGGATTTGATTTTAACTAAGCAATGTCAAGCATTGATAAAAAAACCTTCTCCTTGGTCCTCTTTGTTTATCAGGTGTGTCAGTGAATTTGTTCACCCAAGTTAGCCTTGTGATTTAGAAGCATAGCAAGACTGCTAGTACCAAGGCCAGCAGAAATATCTGTCCTTTCACTTATAGAGGTGGTGATTCCCACAGAGTATAAACATCTCAGCTTGGGACAAAGCATGAGAGGAAGCTATCATAGTCAAATGAGCAATGCAGATTCCCCAGCACTTGCTTCCTGGTCTCTGATCCGTTGAGTAAGGTCCTCTATTGGGTCACTGTTGTTCAGTGGGGTCCTCAGGTGGCTGTAAGTCTCTTTCCTGACCTGGCCCAAGTCACCATTAATTTTCTCCAGCTTATGGAGCAACTGGCCAGCTTGGGAGTCATCCTGGACCACAGTCGGGGTTCTGATTGGAGCTGCAATGATAAGGAATATTGACTACTAAGAGGAGTTGCTGTAATCCAAGTTAAAAATAGTAAGCAGAGCATTTAATCTTTGCATAAAATCAAATTTGCCTATGAGGTTTAATTTACCAATAAACATAACTGCAATGCATAAACATTATCCTTCCATCTTTCACATTACCAATAAAAGCTGATCTTTCCCTAGGATGTTTCATGGAATCACAGAATCACAGAATCATAGAATAATAGAGTTGGAAGAGACCCCATGGGCCATTCAGTCCAACCCCCTGCCATGTAGGAGCACATATCAAAGCACTCCCAAAAGATGGCCATTCAGCCTCTGCTTAAAAATCTCCAAAGAAGGAGACTCCACCACACTCCCAGGCAGCATATTCCACTGTTGAATGGCTCTGACGTCAGGAAGTTCTTCTTGAGGTTTAGGTGGAATCTCTTTTCCTGTAGTTTGAATCCATTGCTCCTTGACAGCCCTGATCCTTGACTTCCCTGAAGGCTCTTGGGAATATTAGCAACTTTAATAATCCAGTCATACTACAATGAGGTTGTAAATTCTGGCTTGAAAGCAGCTAAAAGCTAACATACCCTGATGGCTTGCTTTAACAGTTCCCTTCTGGCTGCTCCTTAGTGTGTTCTGGACCGTAGCTCTCTTCTGTTTTACTATGTTCAGCTCACCTTCCAGCCTAAATACAACAGACAACACCAATTTTGTTCAGAGCACATGGTCTTCTTACCACAACAGGTGTGTATACAAACTATGCTTAGAAAGAATATAGTTTTTTTGGGGAGCCATGAATCTCACATGATACTTTCATTCTAAGTTAATTTATTAATCCAGAATCAGCAGAATTTCTGTCTATGACCCCCACAAAAAATGATAATTAACACAGAATAGCTTTACTACTCCATACTTGGTATATAGTGTACATAGATCAGTTTTCTATAACATAGGCTTTATGCATACATTGCCTGAGGAGGAAGAGTGCTGCTCCTCTATGGCTGCTTTCATCATCACTAAAGTAACATCTGTGTGAGTTAATCTTGTGAGTTGCCAATTGGCCTACTATGTCAGCTGCTTTGTACTGGACATAACAGTACACATACATGTTTTTAACTACCTCTTGTTCCTAGAGTCAAGGTGGTTCATCTGTGACAACAAGGCTAGTAAGCATTTCATACAGACCGGTCTTGGCACGTAATTTCTTTCTTGCAATTTTACTTCCTATTGTTCACCAAATGAAGGTTGGCAATCCCTTGCTGATGTATTACAGTTCACCCAGAAACTTACCACTAGATCGCAATCTGCCTTTTGTCCACCTCCCCTCCCAACACTTTGTGGTATTATCAGATTTGGCTTTAACTGGTTTCTTTGGATTTAATGTGGTTTCTCAGAAATACCAGGAAAGAGTATTAATCAGAAAGTTGTCATAGATTCATGGAGCTGTGGGTGGGAGAGGCAGAATCTACAAAGAACAATTTGTAACCGAACTTGAAAGATGTAAGCTAATTAAAATTTCTGTTTCAGAGAATGTACTAAGCAACAAGCTACACAAATAATGTGCATTTTGAAAAAACTGATCTAGAAGGGAAGTGAATAGTTGCATGCAAGTACATCTTTTAAGAGTATTGATGTACTGCATATTTCCTGATTATGTTTACATAAGACACTACTGCTTTAAGGTGGGTTCATGGTGATGGGAATAATTATGTATACAGCGCAATAATGTGTGCATCTCATTGTCAGAGCTCAGTCATGTTTGCAGGTATGAAAGGCTTCGAATGTGATTCAGCCTTCTCTCTGCAACTATTGTAGGGCACACATTAACACAACCCATTTCTATGAGTGTCAAGAACACTTTGGTGGGTGTTATGATAATAAAAATAGATTGCATTCATGTATAGAGTGTTTGTGTGGGAGAGGAGAATTCATATAAAATTTTTTATAGATTTATGAGAACTCAGAAGCTGGGTATAGAAGCCCATCTTCTGTACACGCTGTCAGTGGTATGAACAAGATCACACAGCTTCTCAGTATACACATATATAATTTGGATATATACCTATTCTCCAATAATCATATGGTGAAGGAAATTGCTATTGTTCTTGTTTTATACAAGGAACTTTGATCTGAGACAGTTTCTAGAACAATCTTTCAATTGTAAAAAAAAAAATCCAGTAAAGATAGGCAAAGAATGACTTGCTACATTTTTGTGGTTTATGTTCTATTAGTTATATAATCAAGGGGATAAAGGAAAAGTTTTGCACTAACCTATTCACTCTGTCTATGGCTTCCAGGTCTGGGGGTGGGATGGAGAAGCAAACAGCAGGCGCTACCTTACTCTCTTTGTGGCTATTTTGTACCACCCAGTTCTCCTGGCTGCTGTTATCATTCAAAGTATATTTCTCACCCCTCTCAAGCTGCACCTAGGAGAATGGAGATGGAAAAGAGTTTCAGTTTCAAATTGATTCTAGATATGGCCAGCCTTGGCCAGGAAGTCAAACCCCAAACATTTTTCAGATATCACAAAATTCTGTTCATCAGTGTTCATACTCCCAGAGGGGTTAGATTTATTTATTTCAAATCTACACGCTTGACATTCCTATTGGCACCAACAGTAGGAAAAAAGCCTAACATAATCTTAAACTGGAGGAGGGGACTTTATCAACCTACAAGTATTTTGGGGTACAATCACCATCCAGTTTGGTTGTTTCAATGTTTTAGGGATATTAGTTTATAAAATCCTTGGCTTCAACACAGGAGATTAGACAAGATTTTTTTTAAAAAAAAGTTCCTTAGAATTCCATGGTTTTGTTTCAAGAGGTATGGTAAATCTGGCACAGCCATATTAGAGTGAGGAAGTTAAGTTTACTTTTCAAGAAACACAAAAAGCATTATGTATAGCCAGTTCTGTGGCTATTGTACAAATGTGGCCAAGTTTCATATTGACAAAAGTAAGCAATATGTAAACACAGGCCTTTTACACACTTTGTTTTTGCAACGGGGCGGAGCATCCTCCAGCTAGGACATTTGCACTTTCTGTAGTTCCGGACTTCAGCCCGCTCCAGAACGACCAGAAGTGGTCGCTCGCTGTGCTATTGAAAGATCGCTTAAAACAGGTGTTTCAACAGTGCGGCGCGCCCCACCCGTGGCTGCGCTCCAGTGTAGATTTTCAGGCTCGCACCAGCGTGAGCCTGCAGATCTTCCAGGGGCGGGCTTTAGGCTGGCGAGCTTCACCGGTTGGTGGAAAGCCTCCACCAACCGGAAGCTGCCATTTTGTCCTCGGAGCAGTGTGTACCACAGCCACGCACTGCTCCAGATCAGCCTGGATCCTCCGAGGGAGCACGCCAGTCTGGTAAGTAACAGAACAGGGCGTTTTCTTCACCAAGTGCAAAAAAGCCCACACATTAAGTGGGGAGCTCCACATTAAAAGAAGACTGTAGGTGGGTGGAAAGAAACAGGTGATTGTTGAAACCCCAAATAATCCATAAAGCAACGAAGAACCAGGAGGCTGATCTATTACATCTCAGATCAGGTTGCATGGCTGCCATCAGGACAAAAAAGCAGAATAGTGTCAGTGTGTGCAGAACTCTAGCACCACATTATTCTATTTCCAAACTTGGAACAAAGGACTTCTCAGATGCTTTCCCCTTCTGCCTGCTGAGATGAAGCAGCAACATGGGAGTATAAGCAAGCCTTCAGAAACTGCCATCAGAGATGGATTAGAAAAGGATAAAATCACAGGTGGCTCTGCTTCTACCACTTGTGTCATGAATATTTCCTTACCTCACCCATATCCCAGTCACAAATGGTATCCAGTGTAACTGGCTGGGAGGGGTGGACTCTACGCAGTTTCAAGGGACTGATCTCCTTACTCCTCCTTTTCAGTTCAGCAATGCTCTTCTCTGCATGTTTCAGAGTTTTCTCATCATTCTAGATGGGAAGAAGCAGCAGGGAATTACAGGTGGGATAGAGATTTTGAACAAATAACATGGCTTTGAGGAGGCCGGCATAACTTAGGGCCCACCACACTTAACTGGGCTGTACCAAATCAGCAGGACCATTCCTCAGCCGTTTCACCTGCTGCAAAATCAAATGTTTGGTTATGTTTCTAAGCAAGGGAAAATTATCCTCTATGTGTGATGTTGGTGATGGAGAAATCAGAATGGTGGCTGTACTGAGAAAAGCCTGTTCTGAGATATACTCTGTATTTGGGGAAATTCAAAATGTCTGTTTGCCATAAAAACGCCTGCCTCTTTCGCTTCTCAGTGAAGTCTGCTATTTTAGAAGACAGCAGTTGAATATCTATAACCACAGATTTGTACAGAGTGGATGACTTGCTCCTCCACCAGGTCATTATATTTGAGAAGTGGGTGCTGAATACCCTTTGAAAGAGAAGGGATTGAAACAGACTTGTTATAAATAGGAAGTTACAATTTTTTAAAAAAAAATATAATAGTCTTTGTGTGGCTTTGTATGACTTGGAGAAAGGCAATTGATTCAAAAGTACACTTAAAGACATCCTGTGCTATTTGGAGGTGGATGGTTGGGAGGAAACTGGACAAAAGCAGAGATTAGCATGTGTGTGCATTCAGCAGTCTTATACATGCAACTCGACTTCAGTTGGGTCTGCTCCAGAGTAAATATACTGAAAGCGCAGTGAAATGATTTAATCAAACAAAGTTGAGAGGGGCAGCATGTTGGGAAACTGTTCCTCCTGAAATTACTGGGTCAATCCCTTATACAATCATCATCATCATCATTATCTAGATATTATAATTCCATATTATAAAAACTGAATCCACATTTCTTCCCAATTCTAAGCCAGACAGAGCGTACCAGTCATCTTATTGGAGTTTGCAAGGTGAGTTACAGTCATCCTGTTTGAAAGCAACAAAAGTGGGGTGCGTGCATTATTAGCTGGGTGGGCTGCTGAGCATAGCAGAGGGACTGTATTTGGCGTAAGACCTCACAATCTGTGTCATCCTGGCTTTGGTGCTGAAGGTCAGGGAATCCTCATTGGGATGGGGGGATGTTCATGGGGCAGGGACAGGAACTATTGTCCTGTACCTAGATTCTGAATAATGTTGGAGGGGAGGGTCATTATAAGCTGTGCCCACTCATCTAAAGGTACTTCTATGCATACAGGTTGTGTATAGACAGTATCTCTCTACACAACTATGAAAAAGGCAAAGTCATGCACAATTTTTTTAGATTGTTGGCTGAATGGAATGGTTGCTTTTGAAGGAGCCAGCAGGCAAGATACTGCTCCCTGCTGCACCCATTCACTCAACCCATCATTTTCATCAGAACAGGGCTTTTATCATTTTTCTTATGAGATAGGAAACAATACTATCCTAGTAGAGTACCTGGCCAGAGTGCACTGAACTGGATTTGTTTTTCTCCAACCACTAATTTCCTCTCCCTTTCCCCCTTATCCACATTTGTTTCCACCCAAGTTAATGAGGCAAATTAAGGCCATGTGGCTCTGGACTGGATATAATTTAAATGAAATCATTAAAACAAATAGCTGGGTTTGATCTCCACAATGCTTCAGGAAATTTGTGGTTGCTCCAGGGTCAGTCAGAAGACATCCTAGCTCCTCCTTGTGATCCTCACCTCCAGCTGAAGGATTAAGTCAGACATCAAACCTGGGCTGTCTTTGCTGAACTTGCTGTATTTTGTATCAAGGTCACCGTTCAGCTTGTTTAGTGACTGGCTCACAGCATCAGCATCATCATAGAACTGAAGACAAAAGGGAAAAAAGAAAACACAGATTTCTTAATGAAGCTCAGATATTACTGCTACTATATGACTGAGCTGCACAGTGTGTGTTCACAGTGACACTTTTTTCAGAAACAGAAAGCACATTGTCTTCATGTCTAATCCACACAATCTGCCAACAGAACTGCTCTGCAGGTTAAGAGTGGAATGCATACCTTCTGACTACTAAGCTTCATCAAATTTTGTTTGGCCCTCATGGAACTTCCTACATTCTAAAAATACCCATGGTAGTTTCTATATTGGACTGGAAAAGCTAGAAACTCTTTTAAAAAAGAAAAATCCTTTGTGTGTTGCCCTGTGGAATCCTCTCTTCAATTTACCTTTCTATAGTTCTCTATATTTTTCAGATGGTTCTCCTGGCAGATGCACAAGTTGAGAAAATTCTGCCATTCACTCTTCAGGGCTTCCTGATGAGCCTGCAGTGAAGAAGAAATAGTTGTTATTCCACTGCCTAGCCCTGCCTCTTTTCATTCATTTCATTCAGTTCTTTACTCCCAAGGCTGCCTGCAGAAGTACACTCTTATTGCTGAATCCAGAAAACATATATTGCAAGTCAGAGAGAACATCCCCTCCAATATATGAGAGAAGAAAATAAATACAATTTGTTTTATATCAAATGAGCAAGGTAGCTCCCTTGAGGGCTGGATCGGCAGCAGATCTAAAGCATTTTCTTTAAATAATGACACTCAAAATACATTTCCTCTGCAACACAATATGGGCATAGGTATAATTTTTACTTACTCAACCACTACCTTCCCCAAATAACTGCAGATTACAAAATATTACAGCTTTTGGGGAAAATGACCTGCTGGAATAATTATATTCTCAGCTGAAGAGAGAGCGCCCAACTTTATTATAATGTTAAGACAAAGCAGGACCTCTTGAGATGGCACTGGCTCAGCCAGTTCTGTTTCCTTCCATAACTTGACATTTCAGGGCATTTGTCTTGCTTGCACCTGTGAGGAAAAACATTGGCCCAACTGTCCTACCGCATGGGGATGGGATAGGGTATCAGGATGCTTTCATGCCATTAAGTAAACCTTAGATTGGAGCTTAGAAAAGTTACTTTTTGGACTACAGCTCCTGGAATCCTCAGGGGTGTACCTGGAGAGAAGAGAAATGAGGGCATTGCTCTCCAAATTAAATTTTATTTCAGTCTCCAAATTTCTAGCATTGCAGTAACTTCAGTTGAGCTTTAGAAATACAATTTAGGCACCTAAAGAAAAGGGGGCAGGCCAAGTTACCAAGAGAATGCAAATGTAGCAGATACAAAAGTTCTACGGGTGAATGATTTTAGTGTCACTCTCTGCAATGCTAGAAATTTGGGGACTGAAGAAAAGACTCATTGGAGAGGCAGAATTCTTATTTGATGGGACAATAACTTCATTTGACCTCAAAGCTACACCCTCCGGAGCTCCCCAGCCAGCTTGGCTGGTTGTAATTGTAATCCAAAAAAGAAGTCTTTCCAAACTCTGCAGAACATAAACTCTACCTGTGTTCATATCCGACCCAGGCCAGTACTAGAAAGTAGACTCCCAATATGTTTTAACCAAGGTGATGCAGATCTCCACATGAAAAAGGTCCTTCACGTCTGCTCTAATATTTAAAAGCCCAAACAAATTCAGAATGGAATCTTTTGAGACGGCCAGCAACTGTGTGAGTCAGCAAGGCCGTGGATTACAATGATCCATTGCCCTGACTTGCTGTATGGCAAATGTCAATCACAAATGCTAAGGCTGCCAAAGAAAGATGCAGGGCAAGTGAACCTGCGGTCTGTGTGAAATCGCAGGCTGTCTGTGAGCTTGTAGCTCCAGATGCTAATACTGTAAAGCTACCCATATTGCAAGAAGCAAAGGAATATTATCGTAAAGCAAAGTAAGTGTATAGTAAACAGCAGAACATGGGAAACCTACTTTTTTGGATGAGAGCTCCCAGCATCTCATAAATAGTGTGGCTAATGGCCATTCTTGGCTGGGGGATTCTGGGAGTTGTAGTCCAAAAAAAGTAATTTAGTCACATTTTGAAGACAAAACCTTCAGGGTCCTAGATTACCTCTTAAGAATATAAGAAGCCCATTAATATAATCAAGTTTAATATCCAGTAAAGAACAGCATGATTGGCAGACGGGAATCTAACAGATCCAGCACATACAATCTGATAGAATTTTCCAAAGCAGGTATTTTCTCAAGGGTCTGTTTACATGATAAACTGACATGAGTTTCTTATCCCACTTCAGCTGTCATGGTTTCCTGCAAAAATTCCTGAAATGGTAAGAACTCTCTGCCATCCCATTTCCCGTAACTGCTTATCACTGGCAAGAGGAAGGAAACATATTCAGGGGTAGCTTTGCTGGCCATGCAGAAAAATACAAAAAAAAATAAATCTAAAATCCACCAAAGAGAGATGCCTTTGTTGGTCAACTGAAACACACAAAATACATTATGCAAGCTTTAGAAGTTTCACTGGCTTCTTCATCGGGCAAAAGATGTTAAAAAAAAATCATAAAGGAGAATAAAAGTGATGATGGTAGAGCCACAGGCCTATATTTTGATCGGATGTTGTTTCTGTCGCAGTCCAGTTGTTGTAGAGGGATCTCAATATTGCAAAGGCCACCAACTATTTCTTGGCCATGTGGGAACCAGAGACAAAGGGCAATAAAAAACAGGTAATAACATTTCAAGTCCATTAGCAATAGAAAAGTAACTTCCCTTGAGATCCCAATTGTCCCTGTCCTGTGTGAAGCTAACTGCTCCTTTCTTAGGCAGAAAATACTGAATTCCTTAAGAAATCCCTCTACTACTACATCTGGAAAAACTTTTAGATGTTGTATAGACAAAACTTGCCAATTGTAGTCCAAATGAAAGAGTTTTATCTTTATTGGAGGTAAAAACCTCAAAGAGTTAAGTCTCAGTCCTTTAGCTCTCTCTTCTTAAAGTTTCCCCTGGATATTGGCAAGTTTTACTTTTATAGGACCTAAATGTTTACCCTATCACCATCACTTTTCTTCTCCTGTATGATTTTTTAAAAAATTTTGCCTGACAAAGAAGCCAGTGGAGCTTTGAAAGCTTGCATGATGTATTTTGTGCATTTTGGTTAGCCAATAAAAGGTATTGCTGTTTTGTGAATTTTGGATTTTGTTGTATGTGGCAAGAGGAAAGTGATTGTTCAACTACTTTTGAAGTGTGGATATATATCTTAAGACAAAATCTTGTTTTTTAGGTGGATTACTTTGGGGGAAACACTCAGTTTAGCTGAGAGACCAGTGCTATTTGGCTCTGGGTTTCCTGGAACTGCTTTTATTCCAACTGATTGTTACAAGAATGTTGTAATTAAGGAGTGCCCAATTTTGGCCCACTCTTGTCTCTTCTTTTACTCTTGTATCTTTTAGCTAATAAGTTTTAGGTCAGGGACTGTCTTATTATTGATCTTCATCAGCCACTCTTGTAGAAGTCTTTTTCAGTGGACAAGTTGGGGTAAAAATACTTCAAACAAACAAACAAACAAACAAACAAACAAACAAACAAACAAACAAACAGGGGGATGATAGGAATTCCAAAATTCAGTACCAACCTGGATTGGGCTCACAGCTGGGTGCTTCAGTTCAATCATCCTTTCTCCATCATCCTGGAGCGTATTCACATATTCTTCCTGGTTAAGGAGTTCATTATTCTTGAAATCCTGCAGAACAATGGAGCATTATACATTGCCACTTTAAATGCAGAGAGATCCTTTTGTGGGAGTGGGAGTGGGAGTGGTGGTGGTCCTAGGATAGATTTTTTGAGGGGAGACAGCATTAGCTCAAAAATCAACTAATATTAATTTAGCAACTTCTTGCCTTTACTGAAGTCAATGTGTCAGAGAAAACTGCTTCTTAGGCTTTCAAATGAAAGTGCAAAAGCATAGTGTGTATTAGCATGTGAGTTTGTGTGTGTGTCAATTGTGTGTTAGCGGCAACAGAACAGTCAAGTCAATTTTAAAAATCTATTTGGTCATTTTTTCATAATGCAGCAACTGAATAAATCTAAAGTAGATGGAAATTGACCATCCACCTGATTCCATCTCAAGAAGATTGGATGATGAAATTATTGAATCTGGCAGAGATAGACAAACTGAAAACATTATTAAGAGATGTTTCTCTTCCTGACTGAAAACAAAAATTGGGAAAGGCTTGCATTGTTTTTAAGGTTAACTAGAGGGATACAAGCAGCAAGAGGGTTTGATTAATTGGTATGTTTAGACTTATTACGGTAGAATTTTACATTTTTATGATATTAAGAAAGTTTATATTAACAGTGAGTCATTTGGATAACAGTGGATAAAGTTTTACTAATTGTCAAAAATATAGATAAAAATAGATAAAGAAGTTAGAGGAAGTATATCTAAGGATAACTAACTACTGTTCTCTGAAAAGCTGGAAGTCAAATGTGCATTTGCATTTCCTTGTTATGTCTATATGTTTTGGTTTGTCCTAGGGCTAGTAGTAGTTTGGTAGTCTAGATATTTGTATATTAGTTTAGTTTAGTATAGTTTGTCTTTTGTAATGAAGTTCTGTTTTATGTGTTATTGTTTTATGTAATTTCAAATATCTTTTTTAAAGTGTGTCAATATTGTTTTTTAAAAAAGGAAATTGACTGCCCAAGGTAGTAAGACATGTTATGGACGTACTTGTACAGAGACGCATTTTAAAAAATGCTTTATTATTATCTATTTTATGGCTTATTGCCTCAGAAGCATTGGCATTAGATATTAGAGCAGAACTAGGGCTTATTCACATGACACTATTATAGAACTATATTCCACTTTACCTGCCATGGCAATATCCCATGGAATCCTGGGATTCATAGTTTGCCATTCATCCCCAACAACATCATTTACCTCATACTCACGCCGCACCAACTGAGGATCAATCATCTGGTCACTCCAGTCCTGCTTCAAGATCTTATTTTGCTGCTCGGTAAGGTAACCCAGCTCCTTCGTGCAGCCTTGTAGGTGTGTATAGAGGCTGCCCAAGCTCTGGCCTCGCCAGATAGAGGCTTTCTGTCAGGTTGGAGAGAGAACATGTCAGTGCCTTGGCCATAGTTTTTATTTATAATGTCTATAGTCTTTTTCAATGTACATGAGGCTTTATAGTTCCTCACTACATCTAACTTAATGGCACAGTAACCCCATGAGGGAGCTTAGAATACAGAAAGAGGCAGCCTAACCAATGCATTTGTATGATGCGAGGAGCAGGAATAAAGCTTTATCACATCTTCTTTATTCAGTCAGAACTCTATCCTCCTATACCATACAGGACTTTCACTTCAAGGATCTCCACAGAAAATGGCAGATGGATATGGTGGGGAGGGCGGTGACACGGTTGTATTTGCACTTTCCTGACACTAGAATCCCAGCACCATTGTGAGGAAGGGGGCGTATTTAATATTGTTTCTAGGCAACACAAAAGCCTTCTCTTTCTAGTGAATCTTGAAATGCTTCAGGAATCTCTCTATCTGGGCTGGGACACCACTCACTTTCCCAAACACATACTGTCTTGAACTTGCCAAATTTAACAAATCAATAAATCTTCCTAATTGATGTTTACAAGAGAAAGAGAAAACTGAATCATACGCCCCCCCCAAAAAAAACCCCATTCTTACCAGCAACTCCTTGTATTGACTCTTTAAATCAGCTGCTTCCTGTTTGGGGGCGGGGGGTGGGGGAAATGTACACATATATAAACACTAGATATAGTTAAAACAATAATTTTAATAGATTACAAAGAATGTGCTAAAAAAAACCCCACAACAACCCTAGAACAGAACTTCTACAGAGCAGTCAGGGTTGACGCGTGTGGCAGAGATAAGATTTATTTTAAATCCAGTTCTGTTTTGGAAGGGTCTTCTGGTTTTAAGAATAATTTCTGTCTTTTAGCAGATATTGATTCTCCTATTATCAGTTCATTCAAAATGCAGGAATTTGGTGCACATTGATTCAGTGTTTATTATTTGAATCTCAATCAAAATAAAAAAATGTGATATTGGGATTGTGATCCCTTAAAACTAAATATTTGTTTTACAAAAAAGGATTCCTCAGTGTACTTCATCATTTCAAATTAAATCACATAGCTTTCAAAGAAAGGCAGAGGGAAGCCATTCAGTATTCAGTAATATTTGACACGCAACACTGATCAGCAATTTCACTTTACTATGCCAATTATAGCTCAGCCTGCTTCTAAGGCCTTTTATTATCCCGTAGTTCATTGACAGGACAACTGAAGTACAAGGATCAATAAAGGACATGACACATAATTAGGTGGTGGCTGAACTGGGCCCCATATTCAAGAGGTTCCTGGTCTTGTAAACAAATCCACACATCGTTCACTGTTCAGGAATCTTACTAGGTAGGATCTCTGCTGGATTGAGCATCATGTTAAGTACTCTTTACTTAATGCCCTGGGCTACATTGCAACTCTTTCAGTTGCTTACCTATAGGGAGATTCCCTGGAGTGATTTTCTTTTGATCCAACCACTTTGGGGTGCTCTAGAATACAGAAATCAGTCTGAACTGGGGTACCTCATTCTCACCCATGCTGGAGAAGGCACTATACTTCTTTGCTCATTGAAGGCTTTTCACAGTGCAGCAAAATGAGAGTTTTTTCATTGAGCTCCATGTTTACCTTGGAGCTATAAAGAGTCTGGGCTTGTAATAAGCAAGCTTCCTTCTATTTCTCCCTCAAGTCACTCCATTAAAAATTTTCACAACTAACAACATGAACAAGGTCATTAAGTGGGGCAGTTCACTCATCAGATGACTGGAAAATAGTGGCTGTGTCTCCAAATGTGGTACAAGATCCAAGGCAGTGTCATGCCTTAGGTTCTTTACATTTACATTGGAATGTCGTTTCAGACAATCTCAGACATGGCTGTGCTTGTGAAAATATAACCACACCTTTAAAAACGAACACCAAAGAAGAAACACATTGGAAGAGAGATGCTAAAGATCAAGAGAAACTCCAAGAATAAGCTGAAATGTTGAACTCAGTGCTCTGTCAGTTCTGAGCAAGTTCAGATGTTCATATAGTACATGTAATCATTTTAATAAGCTGAGAACCAATGGGAGCTGACTTGTTTAGAGGAATTTTGTCTCTTTCACTGGTCTTGTTAATGCATCAGTGCATATGATTCAGCCTACTTAACAGAGATTCTTCAGGGTGTGGTGATGAGTCATAATTTGGACACACACAAAGGATGTCATAACGGTGACGTAGCATGCCACCGTTAATCTATATGAAGATCTGAACAGACTTTGGCCCCTTAAGACCGGTCAGATTAACATATCCCTGGAATGGAAAGGAAAGCAAAATGCCATCTTACCGGACCACGGACGTTCTTGATCTGGAGGCCATATGCCTCTATCTCCTTCTGGAGAATGTTGTGCTCTGCTATCTGTTTTTCCAGCTCTGGCACAGTAGGTCCATATTTCCCTGTATTGACTTGTTTCTGCAACAAACCCAAGAGTAATGCTATGCAATTTTAGAGACACTCAATTGTCAGTCAGCTCCTCTGTGCCCTGCTCCCCAAGCACTGCATGTAGTTAATGTTCAAGGCAGCTGCCTGCCAGCTTTTCACTTCTACATTGTCTTTGCAATACTGGATGCTTAAGATTATTGAGAATGTGAGTTAGCTGCAGGAGAAATGGTAACAGGAGGAAGAAAAAGAAGAAGCAGAAACTCACAGGGCTAGCTGGAAAGTTTCATGGCTTTACCACTACAAACAGAGCTTGAGGACATCATTTTTTTGGAACCACAACTCCCAGAATCCTCCAGTCAGCATGGACATTGGACATGACCTGTGGCCCAAAATGTAAGTTTTCCAAGTTCTGATCACAGCATTGGAACTGGGAAAACTGCCTCATGCCAAACTTCACTCTACCGATAAGCTCTTCAGCCAGATATGACCACTTCCTCCAGAACTGAAAATTGTAGTAGTGTCTAAGTTGACTAGAAGCACTGCATCCACTTTAACTGCCATGAGAACATCCTGTGGGATTCTGGGGTTTGTAATTTAGTGAGGCCCAAGAGCTCTCTGGATGAGAATTCTAAAGTGGAGTATAATGTTATACCAGTGTACTGTAGTAGAGGCTTTCAATAGATATGCATCAGTACATGGGCTAACAGGTGCTGACAGGGAGCTTCACAGCTTCTGCTTTTCCTGGACCTTTCCCTTTATCTTTAAACTGATCTTGGATGGGTAATGCTTCAAGTAGGGGATCCCTTCAGAAAGAGGAGCTTCCTTTTGTTATTGCTGCTGCTGCTGCTGCTGCTGTTGTTATGTGCCTTCAAATCATTTCCAACTTATTGCAACCCTAGGGCAGCCCCTCAAACAGAGGAGTGAAATACCACACGCAGCCACCCTGCAACCTCCCTTCTGAAGCCTCAAGTGAGAAGAATGAAAGGGCATTCCTGTGCCATTGCCTGCAACTACACACTGACTCACTTTGTTTCCCCAGATATGTGGGGTAAAAGAGATGTTTTCAAGAGATTATTGTTCAGTAGCTACACAGATTCTAGTTCTTCTAGATTAGGAACCTGGAAAAAAGGACCCTCCTCTCACAAGCTACTTTCAGATAAAGACACTTTAAAAATCTTTCCTACATTTGCTGTAGAGAACAATTTAAACACAATCACTTCTGCAGTAGATCCCTTGATAATGGTGATTACAAAAGAGTACAATTTTTATGCAGCGTTAACATGAAGAAAAAAGAGAGATTCTCGGGATTTTTTTTTTGAAGGAAATAAAGACCATTTTTTTAAAGCATCTTGAGATGTGTTTCCTTTTGCCTCATAGACTGCATTGTCACCAAGTTACAGTGGTGATTGGTGGTGGCTCTTGTGTCAGTGGGATACTAAATCAACTTTAGGTGAAGAAGAAATCCAGTCCTCCAACTTGTTTGAGGGTCAGAACTTAGCACTTAGGATAACTCCTTTAAAATCCACAGTGTATTTACTGCCCCAACAATACGAAAACTACTAGCTGCCACTTTCACGGTAGATGCTATGTCTTCTTGAAAAGAACTGCAGAAAGTCTGGCCTGCAACAAATGGTTAAGCCAAGGTTGCTCTGATTTGCTTAGCAGCAAAGATAAGGCTCCCAGAGCTACTTCCATCTGCCTCAATTGATATAGTCTTGCTACTGGCAAAGCGGACTCCCCTGCTTCTCATCTGCTTGGCTAATAGGTAACAAGGAATGAGTGTATATCTTGAATATATGTGCTTGTTTACTCACATATCTAAAGCATGGATCAAATTAACTCATGTGCTGAGAAGAAGAAAAAAATCAGTGAATTAGCCTCTGCATATGAGAATAAGCAAACCTATGCAAACCCCAGTTTAAATCTTACGTAGTGAAAGCTTCCAATAAAGTCAGCAAATCATTCTCTTTCTGGGGAAGGAAGCCCAACAAGCCATTCCTAATATATGGGGAGACTCTGAGAAAATAGCTGTGATGGAGCATGAGAAGTTGCTGCTGCGGGCAGTGGAGAGGAGGGACAAATTCAGATGCGCACATAAGGCACCTATAACCACGACTATTGACTTTATGAAAATCATGGCCTTTGTTCATCTTTGCTCTTCTATACTGAACATTTCAATCAAATAAAAATGCATCTAATTAGTATCCTTTACCTGCTTTTGCTCGAGAATTTTTGCCCAGTCTACTTTGGATCCAGCTTCAGGAAGTGTGAACTTTTCGTACAGATCCCGATATTCAGCACATTGGTGCGTCACTCGTTCATGGAGTTGCTTGATGCTTTGCAGGAGAGAAGCAAGAAGGTTTCTCTGTTAGAAAATAGGATGGTCCAAAGAAGATTTGAACCAGGTCTGAAATTCAGTCCTGGTCCTAGGCAACCACACAAATGGACCTCCTTATACTTCATGAAATTCATGTCGGGAAGGCTGGGAGCACTACAGTGCCACTGTTACTCACTCTTTTTCAATTTCCAAGGCCTGAGGGTGCTTCAAACGCTTGACTTTGTCCACATCCAGGAAAAGATCTTTCAGTAGGGTCTCAGCTTCTTTCAGGTTTTTCACATTTTCCTGCTGGAACTCAAAAGGTTTGTTTTGCTGATGGTTACTGGCATCCTGAAATGAGAAAAGGACAGGGTGTGGGGACAGGGTGCAGTTGTTAGTCCAGCAGGTAAATGTTGTACTTTAGTATAAATATGTGATATGTGCCTGTCTCTATTACTTCCAAACTCAGGAAGAGGTTTTTTTCTTTAAAAATTATAACATGTGTAATTAAATTTACAGAATTTACTGCAACAATACATATTGAGAACCATGAGCTCCAAATGCTTTTCTAAAATAGAGCATAATTAAGCTGAGCCTAATTTGTGTTGTTGTTGTTGTTGTTGTTGTTGTTGTGTGTGCCTTCAACAAATGTAAGCTTACTGAATGCTTATCACTGAGAGGACAAAACAACAGAAGTAGTTTCTCAAAGGGACCTGCCTTTGCTCTAATCTGTCAAATTGGTTCATTTCATGTTCTATATTACCAAACCCAAAATTATCCAAGAACTCACAAACAATCTTGGGATGCTTCCATATCATTTTGTCACCTTCCTGTTGACTTTTCTGTTTCAAACACAGCCCCCCTTCATGCTACAGAATCATAGTGTTATGGATTCCTCTTAAACTGCCATGGCTGCCTCGTATGGAATCCTAGGATTTGCAGTTTGGGGGCCATTCACACTATAGGTTTATAGTGCTATCATTTCACTTTAATTGTCACAGTTCTATCATATGAAGTCCTGAGGTCTGCAGTTTGGTCAGGCACTGGGCCTCTCTGGCTGAGAATTCTGAAGGCCCCCCTTGAACTGCAAATCCCAGGTTTCCAGAAGATGGAATTATGGCAGTTAAAGTAGAATCATAGAATTGTATAGTGTGAAAGGACCCCAGTATGGAATAGGGAAAGAGGTTTCCCCTGTCCACAATGATGGGTTAGCAACTAGAGTAAGAGTGTTGTATCATAACTCAGCAAAGATAATTGTCTGAAAGGGCACATGTTTTTGACTCTTTGTTCTAACCTAGAGCTCAATCACATTGCACAATTACAGCCTTATGATTCTATTTGCCCTAGAAAGGCCATAGAAACTCACCTTGCTTTTTTTGCATCAAGTCTGTAACTATTTTTATAGGAAAACCATACCTAAAATGCGTTCTTGTGCACATCTTGAGCATTTGGTGTATACATGTTTATGTCTTTATAACTTAACCTTCAGGGTTTTCGGGGCTTTCTCCTGGTCTTTCCTCTTCATCTCCAGCCTATGGTAGTCTACCAGATTTTCAAATTTACCTGCTTAAGTTTGTTCTGTGTTTCAAGGATGTCCTTTTCCACCTGGTCAGCATTTCTTTGCATACGAGAGATCAGCACAGCCAAGTCATTGGTACCTGAGGACCTGAGAGCAGGAAAACAGAAAGTAGGTGGATAATCATAAAAATGATTCCCTGGAGTTTTCCTCTGAGGCCAAGGCCAGATTAATTATTATTTTGCTAAGAACACTAGAGCACGAGAATTCAAACTAGATTAAACTCCTTCACGTATCCCTTATTGCAAATCAAATAACCTCTCAGTTCAAAACGATGCAACACAAGAATCTAGAGGACCACACTGTAGTTTCTTCTGATTTTTGAAGAAATCTAGCTCAATATGGATAAATTGTTTGTATTATATTGATTTTATTAGAAAGTACCAAGAATCCTTAACTCATGGTCATGTCAGATTAGAAATAAGTTTGATATTACTTTTGGAAATACTTTGTTGCACCCACTTGTTTTGCTTTATTTGTGTAATATTCAGAGATATAAATAACATTTGGAAACTTGAAAAAAAAAAGCTTTGTGCTGAAACATCGGCCATTTCCACACGGGATGTTTAAAACGGTGCAGTGCGTCCTCCACAGAGGACATCTGCACCTTGGAGCGGACTGGATTCGGACTACTTACTGTAGATTCGCATCTCAGTCTGCTCTGGAATGACCCCAAGTGGTCCTCCAGCGTGCTTTTGAAAGACCTGATTTTTCTCGTCTTTCAAAAGCACAGAGTGCACCACTATGAGCCTGCTCCCTTGTGCAGATTCGCAGGCTCGTACCAATGCCAGCCTGCGATCTGCCAAGGACGGGCTTTAGGCTGGCGAGCTTCACCGGTTGGTCAAGACCCACGACCAACCGGAAGCTGCCACTTTGGACACCGGAGCAGTGCAGAGCAACGACCACGCACTGCTCCTCCTCACTCCGGACTGGACCAGACCGCCAGAAGATCCAGTAAGTAGCGGCACAGGGCGATTCCCTCGCCCCATGCAGAAATGGCCATCATGGTCTTTCAATAGTAAATAAGACAGATATTATGGAACAGAATGGTAATGGGCAGTACTGAAGCAAACCCAGGCCTGAAGTGAGAAAGATCAGTGATTTTTTGTTCTGCCCTGGTGTGCAAGTGTCCAAGGGAAGTTTATTGATGAAGCACGTGAGATGCAGAACAAACACCATAGCTCAGCTTGCCATTCATTGTTTTCAGATACTAATCTGAAGGTGGTGGGAAGTTAAGTCAGAAAGCATTCAGGGGTCGCTGCAAAAAAATTGGAGAGGTAAGAGTGGAGATTTTCCCCCGTACTGTATAGGGAAAACAGAAAACACAATAGAAGAATATTGTAAGGAACTGCCATTTGATGAACAAATGGTGCTTCATCTACAAGAGTTGGCAATGCCAGAGTAATACACTCTGGTGCTTGTGAGGGACTTCTCTTTCCTTGCTTTGCACTAAAAATCCAAGATCATCCTGACTATTCCTGAGGCAACCACTAAGGGCCTTTCCACACTACACTGTTATAGTGTTCTCATTCCACAGTCAACATCTTGTGGAATTCTGGAGTTTGTAGTTTGCTGAGGCCAAAGAGCTCTCTAGCTGAGAATTCTAGATGCTGCTCCCTAAACTGCAAACCCCAGGATTCCATAGGAGGTTGAAAGTGGAATAACAGCACTATAAAAGCGTAGTGCAGAAATGGCCTTCGGGTGGATTCAGAGTGGTCTCACTATGCACTGACATTGGAGCCCCCAGCCATCACTGTAACTAGTGCCTCTCCCGTTAGTCATTCCTTTCTTCCTGCAGTGCACATTTGGCTGAGGGCTGCCACCATTACTTTAAGCAGGGCTGGCCCAAGCAACTTTGTTACCTGAGGAAGAGGAACGAATGTTGCTTTCTGCCTTTTCAGGCCAAGATGTGCAGTACTTTTGGTCCATCAACTTATTTTAACACCTAAGGCAGAAAATACTGTATTCAGCTTTTCAAATCCCACACAGTAAAAATTCATTGACAAAAAATAGTTTGATCTCTATATGACACCCAAATCCTGACATTTGAGGCAACAGCCTCATTCTGCCTAACAGTAGACCTGGCCCTATT
Organism: Iguana delicatissima; assembly: GCA_948472985.1. Classification (NCBI taxonomy): domain Eukaryota; kingdom Metazoa; phylum Chordata; class Lepidosauria; order Squamata; family Iguanidae; genus Iguana; species Iguana delicatissima. The sequence goes on from CAOKZL010000063.1 coordinate 840,324, forward strand.
TCTGAGAATGGAGTGGGACCAACTGGAGGAAAAGCATGCCTGTGAAAGAGAAACACTGCTCTTTATGGAGACATATATTTCTAGGGCTGCAATCAAGAAACTGCAACACAATCCCACGCTTGTTTACTTGGCAGTAAGTGTCATTGTTTTCAATGGGGTTTGCCCCCTCCTGGCAAACACATATAGAAGTGCAGAACTGCAACTGAAATTCTATGTACACTTACTTGGAAGTAAAGCTTCACTGAACATAGAGAGACTTATTACCAAGCAAACATGCACAGGGTAATATTTGAAGTCTTGGTAAGATATGTATCCATTCCACCAAACTCAATGTTCAAAATGATCCTGTCAGATTTATTTTCTGTGCTTGTTTCAGCTCTTGACATGTCAGATTAATGTATCTCCATGTAGAATTTTGACAGCATTTTTCAAGCTGTGCTTAGGCATTAGATCAGACTCTGGATGATAACAACATTTTGCTTACTCCTGTAACAGCTACCTTCCAGATAGCACAGATGGTATATATATGCACCCTCCATTTCGCTTTACCTCACAGAGTCTGCCATTTCCAAACAGAATTATCTCAGGTTCCCCCTTTCTTTCAAGCTTATTAGTGGAACTGGCAATCGCCTTGCCAGTGACTATTGACCTGATTTCCTGTGCCTCGTCTATTGCTGACCGGCCCTCTTATCTGGGAGGCAGTCTATCCATTCTCCTCTTTACTTATTTATTCAGTTTCTTACTGGTTCTTGTCTACAATGGAGGCTGTACAGCAGCTTATACCAAATAACAGAAATCAACTAAATGCCATGGCATGTTGTTTTTCAAATGTCATAAGATATACCTACAGAGCAACTATCTAGAACAGTGGTTCTCAACCTTTTCTTTACCAGGGACCCCTTGTAAATATAATTTGTTGCCAGAGACCCCCAAGACTTAACTCAAGTTTAAATATTTAAATTTAGATTTAAATATTCAAATATTTGTTTAAAGCTGCTCATCAGTTGTTCACCTTTATGCCTTATTCTTCTAGTAGACAATGCAAGGGAAAGGAGGCTTGTTAATGGTCTGTGGAGTACCATGCTGAGACTCTTCAAGGGCCAGGAGAACAGAATAAACTGGAATTTCTTAAAGGAAGGTGATGAATGGGAGGCAGGCTTAAAGAATAGCAGCATTTGGAACGGTAAGGGTCTTGGTGCTGCTCTGGGGGAAAGAGTAAAAGAAATGCCATTTCCCTTCAAAAGAGCACCAAAACAGTAGAGAAGCTAAGTGCTTCATTTGAAAGCACCAAACCTCTCTACTCTCTTGGTGTTCCTTCAGAAGGAAATGGAATTTCTTTCATGCTTTCCCTCAAAGGAGCACTGAGACCCTCATTGTTTTGCTTCCAAGCAGCCACAAGAGTAAAAGGACTTTCTTCTATTCCCGTGGCTTTTTGGAAGTGAAGCTCAGCCATGCTGCTTGGCCCTAGGCTTAAGCAGCATCACCATGCACACCACACAAGGCCTGGGTTGGGCATCTTCTTTTGTCTTCTGGACCCTCCTCTCACCTTCCTACCTTCTGGGATCTCTAGCAAACCTGTTCACTAGTGCCTAGAACCTCCAGTTTTGGATGAGACACCTGCCTGCGCATCACTGCCACTACCACTGCTGCCATCATCACTACCACCCTTGAGAAATCTGGGACATGCTGTATCAACTGGCCACAACCAGCTGGGATATTTTTTAGTCCTTTAAATCCAGGATTTTCTCTGTTTTCCATGATGAATGGCAATCCTATGTGGACACCCCATGAGGGCTCCATAGACTCCTTTCTAATGATTCACAGATCCCAGGTTAAGAACCGCTAATCTAGAAGACTAATTATATTATCACACACAGCCCACCAAATAGTATCAGATATCATATGCTAATGGTTTTCAAAATCTCTTCTGGAGAACTCAGTTCTCTGAAAAGTAGGTAATGTTCTTCAGTAAAAACAATCAGTACTTGGAAGTAATGATGTTAACTGTAATATCTTACTCTTGGGAATGAGAGGCTAAAACTATGTCCTTGTTTTCATATTTTAAAATTAAAATGTTGGGGGAGTGTTGTATGTGGGTAGCTCATTATTTTAAATGTTGCTTTTTAAATGACCACAGTAGGGAAAGTTTTGCCCATTTTTCTATTTTTGGGTATTTTTAAAAGCATAATTCAAAGTAAATAGTTGCTTATAGCATTATTTATAAAACAACAAGTAAAGTTGATGACCTTTTTAAGAGTAACATATCAGATTTTTTTAAAAAAATAATGTCCTAATGTCATCTTCCTTCTACAGCTGTAGTGGAAGGTTGGGTATGCTCGCTAAGACATGTTCTCAGTCCACAATGGGTGATGGTGAAACACAACAGTGCTTTTGTGAACTGAGCATGAAGCCTGGAAGATGCTCCCACTCCTCTTCAAAGATCCTCTGTGAACATGTGTGGCAGACACACCTCCAGAGGTTGATTGGAATATATCCCAGTGTGGAAAGTGTTCCTTGAAGGGTAAGCACTGCACAGTATGGCACTGCATATTAGTGGTCGTCACTGGCAAGCAACTCATTCTGTTGCTTATCAGCAGTCAAACACTATAAGATGCCACTGGCCAAGGCAGTGATATATTTAAGTCATTTAATCCAAGTCTCAAATCAAGTGTCAAGTCCCTATCTTCAAGTCCCAAGTCAAGTCTCAAGTCCTTGAAGATACTTTCAAGTCAAGTCTCAAATCAAGTCTCAAATCTGGGAGGCAAGTTTATATCCCAGCCTATATTCCAGAATTTCTGGACAGAGTCAAATAAAGTCAGTTTTAATAATTTAAGCAGAGTCAGCCCTCCACATTTGCAGTTTTGCATCTGCAGCTTCAAAAGTGGGGAATAGGAGCCTTCTTACTCCCCATTATTGAAGCTTCAAAAGCTTTAGAAGGAAGGATCCTTCTTCCTCAAACCTGTTGCCTAATACATTTGCTGTTCCCCTCTGAGGAATACACCCTGCACTCTGGGGGCAAGTCTTGTCTTTTGCCTTTAGGAAATGTTTTAGAAGGCTCCTCCCATATGTGGCAGGGACAGGCTGCTGAGCAGATCTCAATCCTACCTCAAGCCCATTGCTTAACATGTTTGCTGTTCCCCTCTGAGAAATGTCCCCACACTTTGGGCTTAAGACAGACTGTCATGTGACCAATAGGCAAAAAAAGATGGAAGCATTGTTCAAAGTCGTAAGGTTTCTGGATGAATGTATTATGTTACTGAACCAAAGGCAGCAAGTTAGTCACTAAAAATATACAAGTCTCAAGTCGAGTCGAGTCAATGCATCATTTATTGCCGAGTCGAGTCACTGAAGCGACTTAAGTCCGACTTAAGTCTGAGTCAATCGACTCAAGTCTACATCATGGGGCCAAGGTTCCAAAAGAGTAAAATGCTTCATTGGAGTTGCTACACTGGATTGCCCCACATGTACTTCCAGCTCTCTAGAGCAGCCAGTTTCACACTGCCTGATTCTCAGGAGTCTTTGGAGCTCAGGCATCAATGGGAAAGCTGGCCTGAGAACTTACTTGTGCCTTTTCAAAACTCCCAAAGTGTCTTTGCTCCTTGAGAGCCAGATACTGAAGAAACACTCTAGGCAGAGCTGGCCTGTGGCCAAAGGGGTGCTCCAAGAAACTGCCTCTTCTCCTGGCAGAGCCGTACAAGCACAATGGCTGGCTGGGATGACTTGTGGTTCATTGCCACTGCTACTTGTCCATGGGGCCAGAAGATCTTGGCTATCTCTTTGCATGAGATGCAAAACTATCAAACTAGTCACATGAAACAGTCCATTCCATCAGTGGGTTTGACACAATAGGATAGTGGTCACTCACAGTGTGTAAAGCCAATATTCAAAGAACATTTGAAGAATATCCAAATATTTCATGAATATCTGGAGATCAGGGATATCAAGTCTTCAAAGGAAAACTTTTGAGGAGCAAACTGGTTCATATTTATGCCAACGCCACAGTGACTGAATATTGTGTGGCTGTGATCAAAAACTGCAACATATACTAGGAAGTCCTGTATAAGTATGTTGAACTGAAAATAGTAGGCATTTGCCTTAGGTCTGACACTTGGTCAAGATGCTGTGACAGGTATTGATGCCTTCAAACATATATGCATTTGACTTCTGCAATTTGCAGAGAGACCCTTAAAGACTGCAAGCCCAGACTTGGTAAACTAACTCATTCCAGATTAACCAGTAAAAAAGATGAATATCTACATGATGGAATAGATAGCAAAAAATGAGATAATGTCTCTATGTTTGAGAAACAGCCACCCTCCTCAGCAGCAAATGATAGACATGCATCTAGGCACTGCACACTTTCAAGTGGTATTCTATTCAGTCATGTTTCATGTCTTGAGACACACCCTGTTATTATGGCTAACATAAATCATTGATGACAGAAATAATTAGAGCTCAAAAAATTAGATGCCTTCCAGAGGTTCATAAAGCTAGAGGCAGCTAAAATGTTGACTAACTACTCCAGTCCAATCTATCCAATTTAAGCTTTCTTGTTTTAAACTGTACTTTTCCAGAGTAGCAACAAATACTATGATAAGTAAAGATTGCAGAACAGAAAGAGTGAAGAAGAGGCATGCAAATCCATACACATACTTTGTAGCAAGCGGAGATAATACAGCAGATAATGTGTAGGGAATGTGGCGCTTCATTTCCAGCAAAATTGGTGGCTAGTACAGCAAATGCAGAGTTCTTACTAATTTATTCTGCTAGATCAGGATGACTTCCTTCAGAGAATATCACATTATCATAATGTTTCAGGAATATCACATTATCATAAAATTGCAGAAAGAGTCTTGGAGATCATGTGCTCCAGTGGTTTTTAAGATTTTTTGGGATCATGGACCCCTTTGAAAATCTGACGCAAGTGATAACAATTATCTGAAGATATGGAAAGAGATTAAAAGTGATATGGAAAAATGGAAAAACTTAAATCTATCTCTCTTGGGAAGGATAAATGTTTTTAAAATGTCTTTACTACCAAAGCTTATATTCCTTTTCCAGAATTTACCAATAATAGGAAGAAGAGAGAAGATATCTAAAGAATGGGAAAAGGATTTACAAAAATTTATTTGGGAAGAGAAAAAACCAAGAATAAGATTTAAAAGATTACAAGACGCAAAAGAGAGAGGAGGATTTCTAACATTATTAAAAATCTGCTATTATGCATGTTGCTTAGACTCGATTAAAGATTGGATTCAAGTAGAAAATACAACTAACAAAGAATTGGAAGAAATAAATAATAGGTTTGGATGGCATGGATATCTATGTTATGACAGACTAGCAGTGAATAAAGAGTTTAAAAATCATTGTATCCAGAAGACATTGTTGAAGGTTTGGCTACAAATAAAGCAAAAATTTTATAGAAAACTTCCAGTGTGGAATTCACCACAAGAAGCTTACAAAATTGCCCCAACAAAACAAGGAAATCTACTAACATATCAAGAGCTGTTGAAATCCATAAGCCAAGAATTTGTACAGCAGAAGAATTAAAGGCTGTAGGATATGAACTAAACTGATTCCCATGGAGACAACTCAAAGAGAGATTTAAAATGGATCAAAAATTATATGGATCTGAGAAAAAAGAAAATGAGTTAGATTTATTGATAAAGGAAAACCAAAAGAAGAAAATTTCTAAATTTTATAAGCTATTATTGAAACGAGAAGTGGAATCAGAAGTTGTTAAAGATACAATGATTAGGTGGGCACAGAATATGGGACGCTCAGTTGAATTAGAAACTTGGGAGAGAGCGTGGAAAACTAATATAAAATTTACACCAAACTTAAATTTAAGAGAAAATTTTTATAAAATGCTGCATAGATGGTACATGACCCCAGAAAGATTACAAAAAATAACTAAAACTGGGAACCTAAAGTGTTGGAAATGTGATGAAAAGACAGGGTTCTTTTTTCATATGTGGTAGACTTGTAGGATAGCAAAAAATTTTGGAAGGGGATATATGATGAAATTCAAAGAATTTGTAATTTGAATTTTGAAATGAAACCGGAGTTTTACTTGTTAAATATGTTAGGGCAACAAAGGGAAATAAGAAGCCATCAGAAGATATTACTATATTTAATAACTGCTGCAAGGTTGACATATGCGCAACATTGGAAAGAGAGGAAATATATTGATATAGAAGAATGGAAGTTAAAAGTTCTGGATATGGTAGAGATAGAAAAACTAGCATTTTCTTTGAAGAATAAACCTATCCAGAACTTTGAAAGGGAATGGAGGGGAGTTTTGGATTGGATAAAGATATAAATGTACAAGAAATGAAGAAAGAAATAATGTAATTGTTCTTTTGTCTGTTAAGCGGAAATTATATTTGTATGTAATGGAAATAAGCAGATTCAACTGGAAAATGTAAGCTTGGAAGTGGGGAGGGGTTTTTTTAAACTAAATTTTCAATAAAAATATTTAAAAAAAAGAAAAGAAAATCTGACGCAAGCTATGGATTTGCTTTCTGAAAAAATGTGCTTAAAATGTAATTTTCAAAGTAGCAGGGAAGTAATCAAATGGAAAAGGCCCTCTTTTTCTGCTCAATCCACAGATGCTTTGAAGCCCATTGATGAATCCCTGTGGTATCCATAGCCCAAAGGTCAAGAAACACTGATGTGGTCAGACTCTCTTGCTCAGTGCAGTCTCCAAAGCAAGACCCAAATAGAACATCCAAAAAAGAGGGCTCCTCAGCCTCTGCTTACCGGTAAATACCAATGAAAGAGAGATTGCAACATCCCAGTAGAGACTGTCATCTCCACCACTGGATGACTCTTACAGCATTTCACCTTTCACTTCTGCCAGCTGCAGCAACAACAAACATCTCCACTCCTTCCTGCATGAGACAGCCCTTCAGATCTTGGAAAACCACTAACACTCAAACAGCTATATATTGGTGCTGTGAAAGTATTATTCTCCTTCATTGCCAAAGAGTCCGAATGGTGGTATCTGATGAAGGAGGGCATCAGGGCATGCAAGTAGGCTCAGGGTGCTTTAGCAGCAGATTGGACTAGATGGTCTAGCTCTGTGGTTCTACTATTGTATGATTCTACAAGTGCTATGAGGCTCCTTGCCTCCCCCACAATCCCAGAGGTCTCTGGTTATAGCAGCCTCAGTATGGAATCTGGTTTGCCATTTCTTGGTCAGCTGCACAAGTTGCTTGCTTCTTGCTGATACCCTACTGGCTCCCCGTCCCTGGAATGAGGAGGAGCCGTAATAGCAAACACTTGAACACCACCCCAAATTCCAGCCGGTGCTTCCTGCCAAACAAGAAAGAACATTAGTCATTGCCACCACTTTGCCTCCCAGACGTGTTGAGACAGCCCTGCAAAGGCATTTCTTTTCTGAGTCCTCTTTCTTCACCTCAGCCAGCTGATCTAGCGAAAGGAAGGTCACCAAGATACTTGTTCATTCTTTACATTTTATGGTAGAGTATGAGTGGCAAGAAATCACAGAGTATCATAACTCAGGGTGTTACATTGACCCACCCTTTCAGTAAAACTAACCAGCCCAAGAACTAAATACCATCTAGAGGTGAACAACTTGTGGGCTGTGGAAACATCCTTTATTGACTACCCCCATCTAATCCAGTTATGGTTCATCCTGGCTAAATTTGGATGAACATTGGGAGTTGCATACTTGCTCGGAAGTGCTTAAGGCCAGTGACAATAGTTAGCACTCTGGCAGAACCCACTGGTGGAAAAGCTAATTCCTGTTTCCATCCTCCTGCTTTCCCAGCCATAAGATCAATGTCAGATTTCTCATTACAGTCCAGAGCAGGGCATGCAGCACAGCTACACCAAATGCTCTGGGTTAGGGCCGGCCCAAGATGCTTTGGTACCTGAGGCCAAGCACCCGCCTTCACACAACTCCAGCTGTAATACTCAATGCCAGCCAAGTTACTTTGATAAGAAGCAGGCAATCCTACAAATACCTCACCCTCCTCCTCAGCAGTAAAAATACAACACCAACAAATTAAATAACAAATAATCTGTTACTCTTTCATGACATTCAAAGTCTGCTACCCGAGACAGCTGTCTCATTCTACCTAATGGTTAAGGCTGGACTAGTGTAGGAAATTTCTCATGGATAGCTTCCCAGACATAGCTGGTGCTGCAAGGTTAAGTTCACAGCAGAAGAAGCCCACTGCGCATGACCTGGCCAGAGCTCTCTTCAAACCTCATGTTAGCCCAAGAGCTCTTTTCTCCTGCATGTGAGATGAAGCCACAAAAGATGTTCCCATACATATAATCCCCCCAAAACTGTAATTGTTAAATCTGGATTATATAAACAGGTTCCTCCAGAACAAATACATATTCTTTGCTTTCCTCTATGTAACTGTCTTCTGCTCACTTGGCAGATCTTATGGAATTTCCACATAATGATGTAGCCCTCTTACTGTCTTCTTCCATTTTTTTTCTTTCCAGAAGACATCTGCTATGGAGGAAAAGATGGAATCGTTCCACAATATGTTTTGATAGACAGCTCCACAAGCTGTCTGGGGGCATACTCAGATTCCTTTTCCCCTTGCTTCTATATATGTTGCTTCTAGTCTAAGAGGAGAAGAAGGAGATGTCCCCTAGATAAGCTCAGGGATAGTTATTTAATGCTTATTGGCTGACAAATAGGAAAGCAAGAGGAGCCCTGAATGGATCACACAAAGGGCCTATCTTCTCTTCCATGGTGGCTAGTGAGATGACTAGCCAGCCATTTCAAAACTGTAAACATGGAAGAGAATGAGGATGAACAATGAGATGCATGCCATTTCCACACTACCGCTGTTATAGTGCTATTATTCCACTTTCAACATCCTGTGGAATCTTGGGGCTTGCAGTTTAGGGAGGGGCCTTTAGAACTCTCAGCCAGTGAACTCTTTGGCCTCAGTCAACAACAAACCCCAGAATTCCACTGGATGTTGAATGTGGAATAATAGCACTATAACAGGGTAATGCAGAAATGGCCCCACTCCCTTCACCTGAAACATGTTCATTTTTCTGTTGCTGTCCGAAACAGAATATAAACATCATTTAGGTGAATGTAGGTACATAGGTCAATTCCACAAATCACGTATGTGTTGTATGTAAGTAGTTTTTCTTATTTCCCCTGAATCTACTCACACTCAGTTCTTTGGGTGTCCCTCCATTCTAGTATGACAAGAGGGAGGAGGGATGATAACTTTCTCCATACCATTAATAATAATGTTGATTTCTGTCATATTCCCATTTTACTCATTTTCCATCAACCTTGTTGTTGTAGGCCTTCAAGGCATTTACAACTAATGGTCACCCTAAGGTAACCCTATCACAGGGTTTTCTGGGGCTGAGAGTGTGTGACATGCCCAAGGTCACCCAGTGGGTTTCCATGGCTGAGTGGGGAATCGATCTCTGGTCTCCAGTGCTCAGACCATTACTCCATGCTGGCTCTCTTTTCTACTAACCTACAACTTATCAAATGTGTTAACTTTCAGCCATTTTGGTTGCTCATTTCTTCTCTTTTGCCAGTTCTATGATGTCTCTTTTGTGCTATGGCAACCGTAGTATTCTAAATGTGATCACACCACAGACAGATACAAAGGTATTACAGTACCACCGTCTGACTTTCAGTCATTTCCCTAATAATGCCTAAAATGGGATTTGATTCTCTCATCCCCACTACATATTGAACTGACATTTCATTAGCTCTCTGCCACGACCCTAGAATATCTTTCTCTGTCAGTTCACAGCCATCTCTGCATGAGTGAAATAGGGCTTTTTTGTCTTAGTGTGCATTACTTTACACTTATATATTCTCAGTCCAATTTACCATTTTGTTCTTCATCCACCCAATTAGGAGAAATCCTCTGAGAGTTCTTCACAGCCTATGTGAGTCTCCATCACTCTGAAAACTTTGGTGTCAGCTGCAAAGGAGACAACCACACCATGCACACTTAACCATGATCATTTATGGACAGATTAAGCAGCATCAGTCTTATTAGAGATTTTAGGAGACTGCACTTCTTACATCCCTCCACTCTGAGAACTCTGCAGTTACTGCTACTCTCTGCTTCCTGCTCTTTAGCCTAATACTAATCCATAAAAACTCACTCTCCCTCCATTATTCCACTTGTGAAAAGTAGAGGTGTAATTCTTTGCTAATTTCATTCCGGGAAGAAGCAACAAGTAAGTATAGCAATTTTTCTTCATGGTATGAGAAAGTCCTCAAAAGACTGTTTTGTTTTGAACATTATTCACAGTTTGGGACTTTATTCTGTGGAACATTCAGATGTGGTATTTTTGTAGAAAAGGCTGTTTCCTGTGCAGATAACGCTGTTTTCTGCAAAAAAAAAAAAAAAAGTGCAAATTTTGCCCAGAACAAATCCTTGAATTGCAGATATTCTCATCATTCTAGGATCTGCTTGTCAGGGTTTCCTGATATTTGAGAAATGTGTTTTTCTATAATTATTTTTGGAATATTTTCAAATTTTCTTTTCATTCCTAGTGCTAAGCTTAGTCAGAAATAATTGATGAGGGATTTTGTCAAAAACAACTTTTGAGAGTATAAAATAGTCATGTATAGATGATGTCTATCTACACCTCCAATTTAAAAAAACACACATTTGCTCCTACTTGAAAAAAAAACTCTGAAAAGTTGGTTATACAGGGCATCTAATTCCAAAAACCATGCTGATTCTTCCTCAACACATCTTTAATCATGATTTCTACCAAATTATCTTCATCTGGTCTGTTATTACTACAGGTGGACTAAGCCAGCAGCACAGACTGTTATGCCAATCTAAAGCACCATCAAGATTCCACGGAAATGCAATAGTCATGATCGTAATTTCATTTAGGTTTTTTAAAAATGATTCCCTCACTCGCACCTACAAATTGGCTTAATTGTGGTTCCAATTTCTTCCACAGCAAATACTACAAAATAATTCATTTGGCTTCTCTTTAATCTTCCTCAGCAGTCCTTCCTTAGCAGTCCTTTGCTTTCTTTGACAACTGTTGTTTCAAGCACTCCCAGTGAGAATGAAATATGCACATTTTCATTCCACCTGCTAATTTCTTCCCACCTAACAACTTACCCATTTCCTAGAAGGTGTTCTTCAATTGTGTAAAGATGATTCTGGGGATTTGGGGCTGATGAGGAGGCAGTTAAACTGAGAAATCCTCTGGGCTGGATTATAAATTTCTTTGGGGAAGAAACTATAAGTGGTGTGGTTCTGGCTTTTTTTCTGGGGTGCACATTTTAAGTCCCGTGAATCCTGAAACTACACCCAAGCCTGGAGAGGTTTGAAAACATCCATTACGTGTTTGCTTATGGACCAAAACATGTCAGCAGACCAAATAGAGCAGCCAGATGGTTACAGGAAGGATCCTTCATAGGAGGTTGCTCATCTGTTGTTATTTTTCTTTCCTTTTGTCTTTCTGTATTAGGGGCAATATCAGTAATAACTACAACCATCCAACATCAGCCCAGCCCTTGCCAAGTCATCTGTACAAATCCATCCTTGTTCCTGCATCCAAATCTGTATTTATTCTCCCCTCTTTCCTAGAGAGTAACGAAAGACCTCCCCAAAGACACCTCCATGCCAGCTATTTATGCAACCACCTTTGTATTCAGGTGGTGCTAGTGCTTGTTCGCAATGTCCAAAAGAGTAATTATGTACAAAGATCACACAGTTGCTGAATAATAACTGTATTCCTATGCTAGATCCTATCTGGAAGCCATCAACAAGCACCGCAAACTAAAATGAGGAAGCTACTTTGCAGGGAGATGGCAAGTATTTGTAAGATCTGGAGCCTCTAAGAGGCAACCTGTATCTCCTTAGTGAGAGACATAAAGATCTAGATTCTTGAAATCTGAGCTCAGGAACCACAGCATAGCACGATCATTCTGCTGTATCTTATGTCAAAGAGGGATAACCTTGACAGCAGTGGCAGCTTCTATGGCACTGGAACAATGAATCGGCTCTAGGTTGTTGTCTGATCTTTTCAAGAGCTACCCAATGTGCTGAACCTACTTGGAAGGCAAGGGGAAGGTGAAAAGCTCCTTTAAAATTTGGACTAAAATGGATTCACTACCCCACAGGCACTCAAGCCACCAGCCACCTCGCGTAATTTTTGTTTAAAACTGAAGGGACTAAGGAATATAAATATGCTAGGGCTCGTTGCACTAAGTGTAGGAGCTCTGAATGATTTCCTTGACTCAATTACCTGGCTTAAGATTTCTATGGAAATCCCAAATTCCACCATCAGCTTCCCCTGTCTTTGAAGTACCAACCGTTGATTTTCAGTTTGAGCAAACAAAGGCCATTAATGTGAACTCGATGACAAAAGTGAAAAACAGGCAATAGTTCCGGAATATATGAATTGCACTGATGTGAAAACTCTAGCCAACAACAATATATACCATGCTGGCATCTCTCTGTTCAAATCACCTCACACCTATATTGTTACTTCACCTTTCCAAAGGGTTGCTTGTTAACTTAGAGCGGCAGTGGGGAATACGTGGCTGCTGCAACAATATGAGGTATTGTTGGATTGCATCTCCTACCAGACTGATTCAGCACAGCCAGTGGTGGGGGTAATGGGAGTTGTAGTCCAATGATATCGCGAGAACCACCAGTTCTCCCTCCTTGTCACGAAACAGTATTATGGAACAAGAGAGTACCAGAGGGAACTCTTGAAAACAAGCTGTTGTTACAGCTGCCTAAAAAAGCAAAAGCTTTCAGAAACAGCCCCATGGTACAACAGATCTACGAAAACTAGTCTGACTTTGAAAGTTTCAAATGTATTTACTAAAAGCTAACAGTGCAACCCTAACCATGCTCACTCAGAAACAAGTCCCATTGCATGGATGATCATGGTCAAACATTCCTGTTCAGAAGAGAAAGCAGTTGGCACACTTGCCTCAGCTGGTAATAAGGGACACCATGTTAATTCAGCCACTTTACTTTTGGCAGATATGCTTTGGCCAAATGGACTTCCAATACCAAAAGATGGATTTTTAGCAACCCAAGACAGCAGACCTGGCCCTTTAGGGAGAGACAGCTCATCTCTCTCCCCCTAAACACTTGCATATCAGCAGCTTCTTCAACTTGTCAGGTATTTAATCTAGCAGACAGTGTCTGTTGCTGGCTGAAGATCACGGGAATTGGAATTGGCTAGGAAAGGCTGTTCTATAGACTTTGGAAAGGGAGATTGATGTTCATCAACTTATGCTTAAAAAATAACAAAACTTTAGCAAAAAGTAAAATCAGGACAGCAATTTACAAGGAATTTGGGAATAAAAGGAATAAAAGATAAATTATCTTTGGTTCATAGGGACAGCTGGAGTATATGAATTTTCTTTAACTAAAATTATTATATACCTCTGCTAATTCATTATGGAATACTGAATTTGTACATTTGTATTCCATTTTTCTCCACTGAGCTCAATAAGACTCTCCTCTTGCCCTCCTTATCCTCACAACAACCCTGTGAGGTAGATCAATTTCAAAGATCATGAGTTGTCCTAAATTACCCAATGAGGCCTTCAAGTGAGGGCCTGAACCTTGTTCTTCCAGCTCTCAGACCAACATTTGAGCTACTAAAGCACACTGGCATTCATTGATTTACTGCCCTCTCCTGCTTTTTAATCAGTTGTTTATTACCATGAGCATTGCCTCTGACACGAAATATAAGTGTTATGCCCATCTCAGATGCATTACCTCCTTCTCAAAAGAAGTTAAATGTAACAGCCACATTTGTGTCATCAGAATTGAAGGCCATTGACCAGAATGCATGATGCAAAAGAAATTTGTTGGCACAGAGGGGCTTTATTTACTTTCCATCTAATTAAGAGCTCTGCATTTTTTTGGAACAAGACAAGACTGGAGAATATAGAAAGTAGAGATAGAGTGCCAAATCTGTGGTTTCTGATACATTTTATATGTGTGCCCACACACATCATTTCGACTCTTGACCTTTCAATAAATGCAATCTCTTTTTCAGGAACTTATCTCAATCAACCTCTTTAAAATAATTAAATCTCAAATGTGCAAGTGTGTGTGTGTTTGTAATTATCAACAGCTGCAGCAAAAACCACATATTGACCCAATTCTTCTATCACATGGGAGAGAAAATTCAATGATGGATGCCCCTTTCAAGATGCCCCGTTGTTTTAGGGATCACAACTGCTGCAGAAGACAACAACTACACAGGGTTTTACCCCACTATTAGGAGGAGGAAACTGAGAGAGATTCACCAAAAGAAACAACTCTGAGCCACTTGTGCTAGGAACTCTATCTGTTTTCATCATTAAGGTATGCTTCTAAAATCAAGCCACACATCCAACAAATCCTAATATGCAGGGATTCTGATCCCTTCTCCCCACTCTGGGCCTTTCTACTTGTGCTGAGAGACTCAGTTTCACATGCTGAGCAGAATAGAACTGAGCTGTCTGTGTTGCCCAAGGATCATTGCAAAGGACAAAGATTAGCACAGAAATCGTTTCGACTTCCTTACAAATCCTTTACATTGCAATTCTGTATGTGTATACACAGAAGAGAGTCCAGTTACGTTAAATGGAAAAGTGTTCTGGCCTAAATACCCTAAAGGCACCAGATCCCATCTGATCTTGGAAACTAAGTGGCATCAGCCCTGGTTAGCAGTTGGATGGGACACCGCCAAAGAAAATGGGTGCTGTAGGCTATATTCCAGAAGAAGGAACGGACAAAACCACCCATGAGTATCCCTTGTCTAAGAAAATCCTATGAAATTCACAGAGGTGGTGTAAGTCGACAGACAACTTGAAGGCACACACACACATTCATAAAGTGACTTTTGGAGTGCAACTTCCTTAAAGGCCATGCTGGTTTTATGACTCGGGAGAGCTGTAGACCAAAAAGTTACTTTTCCAAGCTGTATTGCTTAGCCTTCTTTTCAACTTTACCCAGCCAATCTGAGTTCAACTTCTCCCTTTATGCTTACTGTTCCCCAGAAAGATGATGTCCTGACATTCCATCCCCAGCTCTGCAAAAAAGCAAAGACTTCACAAGTCAGCGACTTACTTGGCATGCTTGATTGGGGACCCTCTGTTCGGGGAGCTTCTGCTTGGCGAGCCTTTGCCCACCCCTTTGAACATCTCGGAGGTGACTGAAGCTCCCCTCTTTTGGTGTCCGGAAGGTTTTTGATGAAAGGGGTGGCTAGGTTTTGGCTGCCTCAGCTTGCTGCAATCTGCTAAGATGGAATGACAGGAGAAGGTCTGCAGATTGTTAAAAGCAGAATCGAGATGGCTCCTCCCTAAGCTGCAGGTGATCAAGAGCAGAGATGGAAACTTGCCCTTAAAAAAAAAAACCGACTAGAAAAACCAGTTTATGACTGAATGAGAAAAGCCTAGAGGGAGAGTAGGAGACCCCACCCTGGACTGGTACTCAGAAGAATGTGTGTCTGTGCAAGCTGAGACATTCCTAGCTAGATTCACACGGTTTTTGCCAGCCATTTCCCATGATCCCACCGAAGCTAACTTCTAAGTAGGAAAGAAGGTGCATGTGTACATACAGTGAGGTACCAAGTGCAGTGTTGCTCCTTCCTGTCAGTGCCTCTACATTGCATGTATCCCAGCTGCAGATTCATGTGGAGGCAAAACCACTGCCGATTCACATTGCATGTTGCTATATCTTTGTACGTGAATTTTCCTAAGTAGCTATCCCTTCACACAGGAAGAAGAAAAGACCTCATGAAAAAGGCCTGCTTAATAAAAGATCTACTCTTCAAATACAGAACAAATAGAAGAGACATAAAGCAAAACCAGTGTATTGGCCATTATACTTGCTGCACATGTTGTCATAAAAAGTCTGTGGTTAGGATCAGAACCGCTGAGAGTGGGTTGAAGCCCCAGTGAAAACTTTTTTCAGGTGCCTCCCCACCCCCAACCTGCTCGCCAGCAACACATCTATGTGATGGATGGGGGCACCTGCAGGGTACCATGGACTGGCTGCAAAATCACCTCTGGGATGGGGTGATCACTTTGGGCCGAGCAGGAGAGGGAGACATCTAAGAAAGAGCACCTTCTCCCACTCCTCTCCCTCTCTCTCTGTGGGTTTGGAAGAGACTGGAGACTCATTGCCTAGGGGGTTAGTCTGCAGTGCTCCTGGTAGCAAGTACAATGAGCAGACAGGTGGGTGGTGTGGGGAGACTGAGGTGATCATTTGGTGTGGTGGATAGGAGAGGCTCTCCAGCACCTGGAGTGGTACGGAGACTGGCTCGGCTGAAGGTGGAACAACTTGGCAGCTGAAGGAGCAATTCTTGAGGTGTCCAGCTCCCTTTCCTGTTCACTCAGCAGCAGTTTGGAGCCCCAGATGGACTACCTAAAAATCTTTACATGGGATTTCATATCGCATTGTTTCTTTGAAATTTATCCATTCCACAATGAATATCAAAAATAATAAACATTATACTACCATAGCCATACTACCGAGAAGAACAAATACATACGCAGCATAGTTGAGCCCCAGCCCATCCCTTGTGGACTTCCAGGCCCAGGGAATATGTGCCAGCCCTCCACCCATCATCAACCTGGGCTGGAATCCAAAGGGCTACTTCAGATACATCTAAAGATTTTTCTAGTGCTCAGCAGGACTTTTAAAAATTGCTTGGAACCTTCACTGCACTATGTATGGATTCAGTAACATCCAAGAAGTTGGGCTGTTGTGCTATAAATAATAGCCTTGTGGCATTTTATAGAGAAGCTTAACACATTTTATTGGACACAAGCTTTTGTAGGTGCAATCCAAAAAAATGTATGCCAAATAAAATTTGCTAGTCTCCGAAGACTTTTTATTGCAAGAGCCAGTGTGATGGTTTGAGTGTTGGACTACAGATCCTGGAGACCAGGGTTCAGTTCCCAGCTTGGCTATGGAAACCCACTGGGTGACTTTGGGCTTGTCACACACTCTCAGCCCCAAAAATCCCCATGATAGGTTCACCTTAGGGTTGCCATAAGTCCGTAATGACCTGAAGGCACACAACAACAGTTCCCATTTATAGTAGACTTTCAGTTGATAGCTTACTGTCTAGTTCCATAAATCAGGAGTGGGGATCATGCAGCCCTCCAGATGTTGTTGGAATGCAGTTCCCACCATTCCTCATCCCTGGATCAGTTAGCTAGGGCTGATGGGATTTGCAGTCTAACAACATCTGGAGGGCTCGATGATACCTACCCTTGCTACTCATGCTTATTCAAAAAACAAACAAACAAAAACAAGCCAAAAAAAAGAAAAAAACCCAAAGTCTCAAACATACACTCACTCAAATGGAACTCATCAAAAAGAGAAAAAGGTACATATCCATGATGGCATACAGTCGAATATCCATGTTGCCATTCTGCAGTGTTTCACACATCAGGAGAGTGAGAACAAGAGAACACAGGTCACATTTGGCCATATTTTTCTACTTCTCTACTTATAACCGGAGTAATCACAGTGCTACACTGATTTTTGCTATAGCAGCTCTGGAAGCTGCTTGGTTTTTCCTCAAAACCCACCTCTTCTCATTAAAATAAACAATTCTGTGGCACTTAACACATTATGGTTCATGCACTGAGGGGAACCCATGGCAGCACTCAGTTTCTGCTTATTCAAAGTTCCTTTCTACAAAGAGTGGGAACACTTTGCTTCCTTCTTCTAGTTGAATTAAGTCAAGACTGGCACCAGGGTTCTCCTAAGTACCTTTCAGCTTCATTGGCCAAACATGCCTGGCATGAGTTGTGCAGGGAAAATGCAGCTAATCTCAAAGCTAAACTCAAAACATGCCAAGCATCTGAGGTAAAAGGAGGATGGCTTGCCAAAAACACAAATGAAGGTGTGGGTTCCATTGAAGGGCAAGATAAATGTGGAGTTCAAATGGCTTTATCTTTTTGCAGCTGTTGGAACCTAATTCTGAGGAAAGACAAGAACCTTAGAACAGTGTGTGTGTGTGTGTGTGTGTTCACATGCGTATATGCATGGGGGAGATCTTTCTTAGCACAGAAACTTACTGCTTTAGCACTAAGTCTGTAAAAAGAATTACGAGGGGGAACATTAAAAGGGACAAGAGGTGGAAAGAGAACAGGATGAAGATGTCAGTGGAAGCTTTCCTCCACTTGAGTTCCCAGGGTGAAGTGTGTGTGTGCATGTGTGTGTGTGTGTGTGTGTGTGTGTGTGTGAGAGAGAGAGAGAGAGAGAGAGAGAGATTGAGAGAGAGATCTCCAACCACAAGACCCTATTGCTTCAGTGCTAAAATTAGAGTGTTTTTTACAAACTGAAAACAACAAAAGGAAGTGTGGATAGCAGGAGAGAAGAAATAAGCAGGGGTGAAAACAGCTGAAAAAAATAGGAGAGGATTGGACACAGCCATGCAATAGTCACAACACATGCTCTTTCAGGTAGGAACAAAATACTTTAGAATACTGTGGTGGAGGATAGCCTGAAGCATGGTGTGTTTGGCAAAATATTATTTGTTGGTTTTTAAAAAAGCAGGAAGTATAGCAAAATAAAAACAAATACTGCCAGCACCTGACCCTCGATTTGCCCCGTCTGCAACAGCCCTCCCTTAATTAGTCCTGGCTTGATTCATACAAGTACATTTACTACTTTGATATGTCATTACCTGATTGCTCCATGTTTGCTGGCTGGTAGCTGGATGTATGCACTAAAATTGTGGTGCTGGAGGGGAGAAAAACAGATTAAATGAGAGCACTGTTTGTAGCATTAATTCTCTCATGACAATGCATATAAACCACTGCTTGTTGCTTTCTGTTGGTGGCCACTAGTTTCCATGGAAATGGGATAGTGAATCCATCCTACATTTTTCTCAACTTTAATGGAACTATCCAACATGCTGACTCTATTTTGCAGGTAGCGTTCAGCACCTTGACTGGCCCCTTTATAGTATGGACAAGACTCACCACCCCATTGACCTGGAAGCCATCAGCTGCCACTGAGTAATAAATATCCATGAGGGAAATGGCCCTTTGATTGCAAAACCTTCCCATGCACAGACGGAAGATCAGAGAGAAAGTCGCCTGAATTATACTTCACATGGGGTCAATCAGAAATATAATTCAGAGAACTTTGGTTCACCCTAGGAGTCAAACTGCAGGTTACATTAGAGTTACATGACTGGAAACCTCAGCATAATTTTCTGTGCAAAACCAA
This sequence comes from Iguana delicatissima, assembly GCA_948472985.1. Classification (NCBI taxonomy): domain Eukaryota; kingdom Metazoa; phylum Chordata; class Lepidosauria; order Squamata; family Iguanidae; genus Iguana; species Iguana delicatissima. Next base: position 859,541 of record CAOKZL010000063.1, read on the forward strand.
ATTGCTGTTTTAATTGTTTCAAGACTGCATTCTAGAATAGTTTTTAGATTGCTTTTAGGAGTTTTTAAAGAATATCTTCATCTGTTTTAAAAATGTTTTTATCTTTGTATTATTTTAACTGGTTTTCATTTGTTTGACACCTTGGGAGCCCTTGTGGATTGGGACACAATATAGAAATGTTTTAAATAAAATAATAAATAAATAAATCCATACATATATCACTGGATGCCTAGTCTGTGTTGGGTTTATGAGATAAGGGTGCAATTTCCCCCTCAGTATGCCATGGTTCCCACCCCACTTGCCCTCATAGATCTTTCTAATGGAGGAAGAGAAAGCACAGGGGCCTAAAGACTATGTCCATTATCTTTGATTTCCCCAAATAATCACCACTTTGTAGGGGGAATTAAAGCCAGAAAGTTGCTGTACAATAAAAGGTAACTCCCCTCTCCAGTGCCACCATCCTGATCTAAATTGGCTGGAGGTTTTGGAGAAGAAAATCACTTCTGGTCTCAGAACCTCAACATAATATATGGTTTTGGACCTATTCTTCATCCAGCCCAACAGTCTTTCTGCAGGTAGGTAACAGATGCTTCCAGAAAAAGTGTACAAGCTAGGAGGAAGCTATGACTCCTTTATTCTCTTTTTTCAGGTACACTGGAACTCTGAAAGGGCACCTACTTCATGGCATGTTATGTAGAGATCATTGCCAAAGGGAAGACAGATAACTTGAAAACAGTGTTAGGGCAACTGGTCCAACTGGCTCAGCTGCAATGTCAGGAACTTTCTCTGCATATTAGACAGACATCGTTAGAGACAGTACTGGTTTAGCAAGACCTGAGCTAAAATAATTCAGGGTGTTGTCAAGAAACCCTCAGGGGCACCCGCTGAGCCCAAAATATCGTGCTGAAACTGGAGCCTCAAAAAATCCCCAAACTATGATAACTCCCCATTTGTTTTCTTTCATCTCAGGAAAGGTCGAAGAATGATTGGTCACTGAGATGCCTGGAACATTTTATGGGGACCTTTTTTAATGGCTGGCAGACATGGAAATGGCTCACATGAAATGAATCCAAGGGAAACCTCCAGTAGAGGTTGAACTTGATTTCAGTAAAGATATAAATAAAGATGCCCAACATGTCATAAATAACCCTATGGTGAATTAGCAGCAAAGAACATCATCAATGCCATCACGAATATGCAAAGAAGTGTTTCAGAATTCTTTCACACCTGGAGGTTTGCCATCAAGACTTGTTGGGCTCATATCTGCTATCTTCTAGGACATATCTGTATATACTGATAAGACACCAGAGGAAATGGCAGAGCTATCGAGAGCTGTTGGGTGATTCTGCATTGGAAGATGGTGACAGGATATATTCAACATTGTTAATGAATAAATTCTAGGTGTCAAAGTAGAAGGAAGCATAGCAAAGACAGCCATTTACAGTAGTAAAAAGTAGCATGTGCCTAGAGGCAAGGACATCTCTATAGATTTTACATTGTGATATGCAAACAAGGAACTCAGTAACGGACTAAAAATCTCCAGATGGCAACTAGGGAAAGCTCTCAGTATCACAAACTAGTAAGACCAGTAGAAATGCTCTGCACTTTATTGGCTTGGACAAAAGCATTGCTAATGCTGATTGTAAAAGAAAATATAGAGCAACTAGTGCATATACCTAGTGTTGCCTGGGATTTTATTTTTTCATTGGTAATACTTGTTAGAAAGATTTGAGATTTGTGTCTCTAATTCCCCAAACTGTCTTGTCCAGTACCTGTAACTTTTCCCCATAGTCCCCAATCCAATCTGAATACAAAAGGGAGGGAATACAGAGTTATTAACATACAGAGGTTGGGTTCCTGAGGGAATACACTGCCCTCCTCCTTGCTGCTAGGCCTCATCTCCACAGCAACTGGCCTATTCAAGACAGACACAGTTGACTAAGACCCAAGAGCTCTCTGGTTGAGAAGTCAAAAGGCCCCTCCCTAAACTGCCAACCCCAGAATTCCATAAAATCTTCACAGGCAGTCAATCATATGAAGTCTTCACCTGTCACAGCCATTCATATCATTCGCCTTACACAGCCAATCATATGAGGTCTTTGCCTGACACAGACAAACACAGAAACTTTGACTTTTATATATTAGATGAGATTCTTAAACACAAGAGCTACTTTTAGCATAGAGCTGAAAAATACTATATACATAGGTTTTGGATAGAATAGTGGTTCTTAACCTGGGGTCCCCCGGGTCCGTGATGCTCTCTTGGGGGTCTGCAAAAGGCTTGAAGGCTGCTTGGCTCATCTTCTCCCCTCAATGGAGGGCAATGTGACAGCAACCACGGCAAAAGGAGGCAGGCAGGCAGGCAGGCTGGTGGCTGGGTCTGCACACTGCTGCTCAATCCACTCCATCCTTAAACCGATGGGAAAAAGCAGCAGAAAAGTCTTCCCTCCCACTCCAGCACCTCTCAGGGAAGTGTGCACTTACTTACTTTCCCTTCTCTTCCAATCTGAAGACACTTGATAAATATTGAAATAAATATTGAAATAAATATTCAATGTGTTTTTGGGTTGTAAATCTTGAGCTACGTCTTGGGGGTCCACAGCAGCAAGGGATAGGCAAAGGGGGTTCCTGGTAAAGAAAAGGTTAAGAACCACTGAGATAGAAGGCTTAGCAAGGCACACTTGAATCCAACCTCCAAAAGGCCACACTTACGCAAGTTTCTGTCCCACAAGCACAGTTCTGTCTTACACCTGGGAAACTGTGCCATGTCACCACCTATCTAAGAAGGTTGTTGTGTGGTTTAAAGTGTGCACACAGAGGTCTTTTCCCAATTGCACTCAGTTAAAAACAGCACATCACATGAGGGTAGGGAGACACATCTGTGTCCACAATGTGGGATGCTTTTGCTCACGCCTTCCAGTCCAGCACAGAGAAACTGTAGCTCTCGCTTGTTGGAGGTGGCTGCCCAGGTCAACAAAATCACACATACACCGACTATCACATTCTTCAATCCCATTTATATCATGTATTATTCACAGATATTTACTTATTTTCAACATACATTAAGATAATTGTTATATATTTTACATACTTGTAGCTAGTTTTTATATATGTAACCTTCACCCATTTTTGGTGGAGAGATTCTCCCATTTTTCATTTAAAAAAATTCTTCTAAGCTCTGCCCTTCTTGTTAGACCGCATCCTCTTCAAGAGTATGGCTTTTTTGCACTTGGCCAATTGGAAATATGGCCCCAAGCACCATGGAAATCACCCACCTCAAGATCCACAAAGGATACACTGGGTGTTTTCAGACTGTGAAATGGCCCTGCTTCATTCACAGAATTTTACAGGAAGCCTACACCTTTTTACACCCCATTATCTGATGACTTGCTCTTTTGATGCTTCCAAATTAAGGACAAATTCCATTAATTCAAAGGGGGGGTCCACTCTTTCATCAGTGGCCCTTTCCACATGGGCGGGGCGCGAAACGCGGCAGAACAGGGCAGCGCTTGGATACTTTCACAGGTGCATACACGGTCAGTCCCAAATCAGCCTTCGTAAGTCATTCCTGCTCCTTTCCGTACAGTACATGGGTTCTGATTTTAAATCAATTCCATTTTCTGATAGTGCTCCAGTCCCAAATCTGTCAGATAAGTAGGGAAAGCCTGTACAGAGGTCTGGGCATCTTTGATTTAAATAGAGGCTGGATGGCCATCTGTTGGGAGTACTTGATGTATGTTCCGGCATAGCAGCGGGTTGGACTGGATGGCCCCTGTGGTCTCTTCCAACTCTATTATTCTATAATTCTATGATTTGTAACCTTCTCATTTTTTTCAACAGCTAGGGCCACTAGTCAAAAGACATTCTGCAGCTATTCTGCCTTTTCTTTGGGAAGAAAAGACAAGGAGCCTTTCCACACTACACTATTATAGTGCTATTATTCCACTTTCAAGATAGAATCCTGGGGTTTACAGTTTCAGGAGGGGCATTTATAATTCTCAGCCAGAGAGCTCTTTGGCCTCAGTAAACTACAGACCCCAGAATTCCACAGGATGTTGAAAGTGGAATAATAACACTATAACAGTGCAGGATGGAAAGACCCATGGTTTCAAGTGGAAGACATCACCCCTCTTTCCCAGTGACTAGAATTCTAGGAAGGAGGCAGGGCAATTGGAAAAGCAGCTTCTGGAAGTGATGTCTGTTTTTAAGCCTACCAACTTCTTTTTTACTTTGGCAGTGATGACTCCCGGCAACACATTATTCTCAGCCAGTTAGGAAAGTGTGTTTAATGACATTTTGAACTGTTCTGCTGAAGGTTTGCCACCCACATGACTCTGGTTGTACATTGCTGATTGTGAAAGGCATATCAGATGATGCATAATTGGCTGTGTGAGAATGGCTAGGATGAATTCAAGATGTTTATTCTTTATGCTTTCTGGCATAATGAAAAACACCACAGATGAAGAGAGTCAATATTTCTGAAAATACTGAAGCCTGGAGAAAGAAGGGTTGAGGGTCGGAACTACATCCTGACTAGTATTCCTAGGCATTCCAGTTTGTATGGGACATTTTGCATTTGGTAAAGCCTGGTACTTGAGATTGCTGATACCAGATGCCCTAAACCCTGTATTTTAGAGTGGGCCCAGCCACGATCTCACCAGACTGACCCCCAAGCATTTGTAACATACGCAACAATCAAGCTTTCTCAACCAGATGTCTCTAGAGCTCTAGGGTTCTGCAAGAGTTTGCTAGCGGTTTTGTGAGAAATTGTAACTGAAATAAAATCAAACTTTTTTCGAGCTATAGCTATCCTAATTTTCGTGCAGTGGTTTCTTGAGACCTGAAAATTATTTCAAGGGTTTCTCTAGGTTTAAAGAAAAAAAAAAGAAAAGGTTGAAAAAGGCTGCTTTAGACAGAGAAGGGGCTGTCTGCTGGGATGGTAACTGGCATAGTGCCACTCTTTCCCCCCTCTGCCTGGCTTGCCTGATGCCAAGGAACAAGATAAAGTTTTCATCTTGCAATAGCCATCGTGAGGTTTCCATGGGTTTTTAGGTTCCCACAAGATCTGAACTTTCTCATGATACTTGAGAAGAGCTTATATAGGGCTGCCTCTCATGTCCCATATCATACAGCAGAAAACTTGCCAACTTTATTTCTGAAACAGCTACAAATACTGCACACATGCACTATGCCAGTTCTGAAGAATCTTGGGGCGCTTATTGATAGAGCCTCCTAATGCAACCAGTCAAAAGACAATACACAGTGTTCTCTTTTTCTTCTTAATAAAGTTTTCGGAGAAAGAAAAAAAGAGATAAGAAAACACTGGATGACTACAAATGGGAGATGCTGGCATGTGCTCATGTTTGTCCTTATGTATCTTCAAGTCAACTCCAACTTATGCTAATTCTGTTCTAGAGCTTTCTGTTGTTGTTCTTGTGTGCCTTGAAATCAATTCTGATTTTTGGTGACTATATCATGGGGTTTTCTGGGGGCTGAAAGTGTTTAATGCATCTAAGATCACCCAGTGGGTTTCCATGGCCAAGCAGGCAACCAAATCCCAGTCTCTAGGGCATTGTAGTCCAATGCTCACACATTACACCGCACTGGTTTTCATAGTCAAGATTCATTCAGATGAAGTTTTCTGTTGTCTCGGAACATGTAATATTCTGTGAATACTGCAAAGTGATTGAACGATCAACTTGGAAATACACTGTGAAGACCCCAGGGCCTGCCCAGCCTGACACCACTCATGTCAGGATCTGAACACTCAGGAAGATCTCTGGACCCAGCCATGGCTATGACACTCAGGTCTGCTCCTATTCTCCCTTCCTAGAGAATGCAGCCTCTTCTCATTCTTTGTCCCCCACTGGCATCTCCTCTCAGATTATCTCTTTTTACTGCTTCCTCTAAATCCTCACACTTCTCAGATATAAGGACAGGCAATGATTTATCTCTCCAATGACTGTGGTACTGACGGTAGTATGTGTAACCTAGTACAGAGCAATGGAGACAGCTCTTTAGAAAAAATATAAGCAAATCTTTATTTAACACACTGTCAAGGTAATCCATATTTGGTAAGTAAGGATTCATAAACCAGCACAACACTTCTCTCTCTCAACTCCAAACGCACACTTCTCTCAACATCAACACGCAACTCTCTACATCAACTCTCAACTCTGTTCTTCAACTGTCAACTCTACTGTTTTCAGTTAGATTTCCATTGCTCACTCCCCCCATCTAGCCCCTCCCACTGGCTAGCCTGGGGTTCCGTTTGCACCAGCCAATCAATTTGAACTCTCTGAATTGCTAGGGTGCCTCCATTGACAAGCCCTCCCCCTGCAGGTTTCGTCAGATATACTTCATGCATTTTTTTTCCTGCCCCATTTCAGAAACACCTGCATCCTTAACATTTCCTTCTGGTTTATTTCAGATATATGTGTTTCTGTATTCTCCTGCCTGGTCCAGATGTTTCATTTCTATAACCAGAGAAGAAAAATCCCACTTGCTTTGTTCTTTAGGGTGGTAGGTAGGGAAGACAATCATCCTATCAGGATTATGAAGGATAGGATTAGATCTGCCAAACTTTACCATGCTAAAAAAATTTTGGCTTTAGAATTGAGAATAAATGTTGGGTTGCTCATAGAGTATGGTCATCTTAATGTATTGCTTTTGTTATAGGGGACAGAGATAGGCTTCTCAAAATGGAGGCCAAAGTTAAGCTAAGGATGTGAGACAATCTTTAGTCACCATCTGAATTTATGAACAGCTCAGCCAAAAAAGAAGTAAATACAGATGCCATCATGTGCAATAAGCAGTGTTCCTAAGATATGAAGGCCAAACCAATACTGCTTCTATATTAGGGTGGGAGTCATGCAGCCCTACAGATGTGGGACTGCAACTCCCAGCAACTATAGTCACTATAAGTATTGGTGAGGAATGTGGAAAACTGCAGCCCCACCCCTTGTCATACAATGCTGGGTGTGAGGCAAACAAGATGACTCATGCTAAAAATATCAAAGTCTAGAGAAGATGACCATCAACCAACCAGACAAGAACAAATTTCAGTTTTTGGTTTTGGATAAAAGTTGTCATAGTTATAAGAACTGCAGGAAATGATCAACCCACACAACTGGTTTGGGCTGGCTGGGATGGAAAACTCAAAATTCAAAAGTAAGATAAACTTGTATTCAAGATACTGACATTTTAATTACCAGGCAACCTTCTCATTTGCCCTGAATACACTGCTATGGCACTGGCAGGAATGTGATCAGCAGATACATCCATATTGGAACATGGCTATTGGGCATGATCCCGGTCAGCCTCATGTGTTCACTATATGTGTGATGTGATTCATATGAATACCCATTGTATGGTTTTTCATAAAGTGAGTTTGCCATGACCAGCTATATATCTTCTCATTTCATTTACAATCACTTTAAACTCTGAACCAGTGAAACTTACTGATTTATACCCCAAACATTTGTAGTATTTTATTTGGCCTCATTTATGACTCAGAAAAATTTGACCTAGAGGAGGACTAATGGCAGACCTTGTAAAAGTTACTTTTTGGACTACATGCTATTTAGGGGAGTCTATGAGTTATAGTTAAAAAAAAAACACTTTCCCAAGCTTTAAGCAATGAACAATGGATTCCACAACTTCAGAAAGAGTGAAAATAATTCAGTTTCTCAGTGTATCACAAAAGAGCACATGAAACATTTCTCTTCTAATCAGAATCATTATTCTGTGGAAAACCAAGTCTTTATTCCATCTCTTTATCTTTCTCTGAACACTCTTTGAGAGGCCAGAAGAGTACTAACTAATTTTGAGAATTTTGATTTAATTAGTGAACACATATGGAAAGAATAAAAAGGCCTTTGCCTGTCAGTATAAAGATAGCAGGGAGCAGGCCATTCTCACCTCCCTGGGAAAGGAGTTCCAGAGTCTAGAAGCGGTCACCGAGAAGCCCGTCTCTTGTGTCCCCACCAACTGTGCTTGTGAAATTGGTGGAAGTGAGAGAAAGGCCTCTTCTGATTATGTGCCCACACAAGCACATACAGGGAGATACAGTCTGCCAGACAGTCTGGAGCTGAGCAATATCGGGCCTTATAGGTCATAACAGCTGCTTTGAATTGTGATCAGAAACAAACTGGGAGCCAGTGGAGCTGTTGAAACAGGGGAGTAGTATGGCTCTTGTAACCTGGATTAACACTCTGGCTGCAGCTCTTTCTACTAGCTGAAGTTTCCAAACACTCATCATGGGCAGCCCCAGATAGAGTTTGTAACATTAGTCAAAACAGGTTGTAACTAAAGCATGTACCACCATGGCAAGATCCAGCATCTCAAAGAACGGGCACAGTTGGTGCATAAGCTTTAGATGTACAAAAGCTCTCCTGGGCACTGCAGAAACCTGGGCCTTCAGATTCACACTGAGCCCAGGAAATACACCCAAACAGGACCATTGTCCAGACTGAATACGGCTGCCCAGCTTCCTCCCTAATGGGCTGGCTGAGAAGATCTCTTCAAGTGTTCTCCTGAAGGAACTTGGTACTGGATGATTTCAACATTCATGCTAAGGCCTCTAATGTACTGACTCAGGGGTTCATGGCAGCCATGGGGATGTCTCTCCCATTGCTGGCCCAATCCTCAGAACGGAACATGTGCCAGAGGGCTCATGTGAGAGGGGACATTTCCTAAGACAATCATGACCCAAATTTTCAAAGGTAAAAACCAACAGTACTAAAACAGGTGAAATATGTGACTGATGAGTCTGTGGTTGTTAGCAAGATCAGGAATATGTGTGAGGAGGTATTATAATTTGGCATCTAGAGAGATGTTAGAAAGGGCCAAACAAATAATGCCTACTGTTGCAATATTGCTTAAGCTTCTCTTGTTTGGAGGTTCTAGCAGGGGAGCACAGCTATCGTGCACCCTTGACTAAAGAATGGTACACTCCTTCTATCTGGGATGGTTGTCCTCTTCCATCAAGCATGCAGCTTCTGGAGGGATGCACACGGAGTGGTGAGGGAGGAAGGGGACACTCGCCTAGCCAGCCAGATTAGCTGAATGGACCCTGGTGATCAACGAGGTGACAGATGTTGCAGTCAGATCGCCCTCACATCTTCTGCTTCTCTTGGATGTCATAGCTTCTGCTTTACAAGCTGTACCTATCAGCACCACAGAGTGTGGGTAGCTAGGCAAAGACATGGCAAAATCTAGCAAAAGGTTTTTCAGGGTAAGTTGGGGAGATGTGCCAGGACAGAGCCACCTGGACCCATAGTGGTGTACATATGATCTTGCCTTCAACAACTCGCATGTGCCTTCTAGCCTACAACAATGCCCACTTATTGGGCACATTAGCTGTTTTCCTCCTGTGTATAGCTGTGTTAAATACAGACTGAGTTTGCACTGAATTTGATCATTATCTGTCAATAAAAGACTTGTTTGGAAAAAGCAGAAGGCTCCTTTTCTATCAAGAGAACTGGTTCTGGTTAAATAAATCGCCAGTATTCTCTGAATCTTTACATCCTACAAGTTTTGACAATGGGATGGGTGGATGTGAGGTGTGATCATGAAAATATACATACTTAATGAAATCAGAATGCACTTAGTCTTTAGTAAGTGCTCATAGTCAAAGGTCTGCCTTGTCAAAATTGTGGATGAGGAATGACCAACCAAAGCCCTCTGCTCACTCGTTATCCTCCTTCTGTGGGCCAAGTGGGCAAGCATGCAGGTGAAAACAAAAAGAGGCTGCAGCCCCTGCATGCCTGCTTGCTTCTATAAATTTTCTTTTTCCCTTTGGGCCAAACACAAAGGTAGTAAACAATCTGTTATTTTCTTCCTCTTTAAAAGGCATAACCTCCAACAGTTCACAGATGAAAACCAGGATACATGTGGCCTAGCAACAATAGTGTGGTTAAGATGGCAAAAGTTATCAGTGAGGAAGAATACACAAGCTAGGAGAGGTTGCTGCAGTTTCCTTTTGCCTGAGTTTTTACTGGGAAGGACAAGATTCAGCTCTCTCATTTCCCTCCCTCTTGCTGAGCTAATTGAAAGCAAACTGCTTTTGTACTTTGAACTCAAGTTTTCACCTAATGAAGTAAGCTGAGGAGAAAAGGAGGATGTGAGAGGAAGAGAGGGAAACTGGGATATTTAAAAAGCAGCTGAAAAAGTGGAACAACAGTGGATTAATTGGGTCCCTGCCAAGTCAAGGCAGCTGGAAGGTATGAAGATGTACATTCAGACATACTCAGTGCTGCTAAGTTGGCTTTGTAGGAGGAACAGAAGGGGATGCTTTCACATTTAGGCTGTAGGACCAGCTGGGGCCTATACTGCCTCCTCAAAAGTCAGGATGATCTTGGGTCTATATGAGTGAAGCTATTATATTTCTTGTAAAGTCAGATGTTGCTCTGTGTTCCAGGAGGTTTTGATAAACAATGTCAATTGAAGACAACTGTGTAGGGTTGCCAGATTAAGACTATCATAGGACCTGAGACTTTAGGGCCCAACCCATGGGGCCCATGATACACTAGGTGTCACTCACAATTGCATACAGGTTGCTATTCAGATAAAAAACACTATATGTAATAAATGAGGAAAATATATATACATGCACATTTTTCAAGGCAGCACTCTTGCCTTGAGATTCCTCATCTCACCCTGAGGACTGGAGAACAAGGCCAGGCCCCAAGACCCAGGAACCCTACATCTGTGTGGAGTGTGGATTCCTATACTCAAAACAAGTGACTACAGCGGCAGCACTGGGACACCCAAAACCTGGATCTGCCTCCCTCAGCAATGTTAGTGCTGGAAGTGAGTGGAAATACTGTCAAGCTTTCTTGTGCAGTCCCCTTGTATATGTGTCTATTCAGAAGTAAGGCTCACTGTATTCTGTGTGGTTTACCCCAAAATGAATGAACACAGAACTACACTCTTAGAGTCAAAGAGCATGGAAGAGAGGCAGGCATTAAGCAGAAGAGGTGTTTTTCCTCCTGCATTCTCCTGGCTCCACCTATTTCAGCAAAAAGGTGCCTTACCAGCTGCCTAAAGCACATGTGTGCCTCACTGATTCTAGGTAGATTTTTTCTTTTTGAAAGCATTAGCCTACCTGAGACAACAAACAAGTTATTTGTGGACACAGGGAAAAAAAAGACAATACTGGATGAACACTGCAGATTTGGCCTTAGCACAGTGCCTCAGATCTGATCAGCCAAGCCCAGATTGTTACCACTCCTTACACACCCCATGCTGTGGAACAGCAAAATTGGCAAGAAATATCATTTTCATATAAAAACTGGACACTTATGTCTAGGAAACAGAAGCAAGCAGGACACTGTAAGCCTGAGCTAGGTCAGGATAGCTTCAACATGGCCAGGTCATAAGGTCAAGAAGGCAGGAAAGCTCAGTGTTAATGGGCTTCCACTAGTCATATCAATCACCCAATATCTGAATACAATAGTAAACAAAACTGCTCTGGTGTGGCAGGCAAGCACCCCTCCTGTGTGCATTTCCTGCAGAGACCTTCCCCATTCACCTTACCCAACCAAGACATTAAGAAGCTGTCAGGATTCCCATCAATGTTTTGTCACCCAAAATAAGATCAGCCCATTCCAGACCCCCTTTTGTTTACTCTGCCAGAGAGCCATTAACATTTACCCTTTCAGGATAGGACAAAGGGTATTTAAACCCTAGATCCAACTCTGGCATTTTGCTAGCACTTTGGGCATCACACTGCACCCCAGATTCCATTCCTCCACACTGCACTCAAACTCTCATGTTTGAGCCACTTCTCTTCAGTCTTCCATTCCAGGACTGGTAAATAATATTCTATACACCCAAAATCTCTCTCTGCCCAACCTTTCTTGCTTCCCTCTTCACTAGCCTTGTATGGTTTGTGAGACTGCTTAATTTTTGTGTGTGTGTCTATTAATTTCCAATAAAAACACCCTGTTTAAACCTTTAACTGGAATCTTACAGTTAGTACTGATATACACAGGATAAAAGATCCTGCCATTACCCCCTCTCTCTTTGCAGGCCTCCATTGAACTATAACTCCCCCCAATTTGTAAAGAGACATTGCCACTGCTGGTGGACCTCTAGGTCCCCTATCTTTTGGGGTAACACAGCCTTCTCACTTGTGTTTGGACCCTGTCTGTGTGGTCTCACTGTTGATAGAACCAAGCAGCATGTAACTTTTTCCTGTTCATCAAGCCCATGCCCATACCAAATATCATGCCTACCAGGAAAAAAAAAAGTATAGCAAAGAGGATTGCCATGGCATGATGCCAAAATGGAGGACTCGACACCTAATTATTATTCCCACCTAAAACCAGCATTTTCCCTCTTCTGGAAGCATCAGAATCCTGGTAAACCTGCCTGTTGTACCCCACTTCACTGAATTCAGACTTCACTCAGCTGTGGCCAACTGGTTTCTTAGAAGGGACCACAGAGCACCATAGTGTGCCTCTTAATGGGAGCCTGCAGCAAAATTTTGCTTATGAAAAGGAAAGAGGGATTGGAAAGTCTGCAGGTTAGTATGTGCTTAAAAGGAGACCACACACATTAACTTACCAGGTCGGAACAACATGGAAGGAGTGGATACTCTTTAGAGTTAGCTCTTTCTATACAATTATCCACATCTCTTATGGAGGGCGTACAGAGACTCTGCAACAGGCCTGAGAATTGTAGAAGGTCAGAGGGCTGCACTAAGCCCCCACTGCATCCACTCCTGTAAAAAAAACAACTGTTTTTTTTTATTTTATTTTTTTGCCTCCCATTGCCCCAAAATGCACTCTGAGGGACATGAGGTCTTTCTCACCATGTTTTGGGGGCATTCCTGGGCCATTTTTAGACCCAGGAAGAACCCTTTTAACAACAGGAAGTGAGCAAAAGTAACTTCTTGTTTACTTTCTGTTTCAAAAAAAGGCTTCTCCTGGGCATAAATTTACCTGGGGAGCCCTAAAATGGAATGGAACTGCCCCAGCACCCCTGAGAAGGTATTTTGAAGCATTTGGGATCCATTTTTTTTTTCATTTTTAAAAAACTCCTAGAGGGTCTGGGGGACATGAAAATGGCCCTGGGAGCCACATGTGGCCCACTCTTTGCCTCCTTCTGCTCTAGAAGCTCACCACAGTATGACAGGCACCTGACATAAGCCAATGCTATGAGGAAAGAATGTTTTCACGACAGTCGGTATTGTGTTATGGCTTTTTCTTGTGACAGTACCAATGTAATATGCAAAATTATGAGTCCTACCATCCAACACAATTTGTGTTGAGAGCCGGGGTTCACAGTTACTTCCCAGCTTACACTTACTACGTACTGAAAGGATGTAACGTATATACTAGCGGTCACACCAACCCAAAGACTCAAAGTACATTTCAGAGATAACATCTAACAGGCTTTCACCTGAGTTGCCTTCAGAAACATCAGAGAAAGGTGGATAACCTGACATGGAAAATGTATAATTCAAACAACAACATGGATGGATGAGTTTACTGACCTAGATAAAAAAAAGATGGCTAGTTTCAATATATTGTAAGTGAAATGTTACAACATGAAGTAATCTCTGAATAACCCAGTAACGTTCTCATATGAGAACGGGTGTATAAATGGGGTTTTGTTATTGTTAAGTGCTTTCAAGTTGTTTCCCAACTTATGGTGACCCTAAAGTGACCCTATTATGGGGTTTTCTTGGCAAGATTTATTCAGAGTGGGGTTGCCACTGCCTTCCTCTGGGGCTGAGAGAGTGTAATGTGCCCAGGATCACCCAGTGGGCTTGCATAGTTGAGTGGGGATTTGAACCCTGGTCTCCTAGAGTCCTAGTCTTATTCAAACCATTACACCATGCTGGTTCTCAGAACTGATTTATTTATAGCATTTGAAAACTGTGGTTTATACAAGTACCTCTTACGGTGCTTCACAATTTGAAAAAAATACAATGCATGATTGAAATACTACAAAAACACAGTTGAAACAAAAACACTTCTCCAAATTCACCACACCTTCAAAACCAACTGAGAGAATAGAATGAATGAGTCATCTGATGAACCTAAAACATAGCTTCCTATTCAATCATATCTTTTAAAAATGTTTGCTCAAATGTTTGGGAGAATAATGGTGTCTAGTAAGGATAATAAAATATAGGTGCTTGACAAATACCTCTGAGTAGGAAGGAATTTAAAATGTAAGCGTGGTGTTTCTTTTATCAGCTCCCAGAGGACTAGCTGTGTAGCCACCACTTTAGTAGCTCAACTGGGAAATTGTGAAGCTTTTCTGGGAATATATAACCCAATCGCTTATGTAGGACCTATTGATTCAATGGCTGTACTGTAGTTGGGAGTAACAATTAGATTTAGTCCAATAATTCTGTGATACTCTTAAGCGTAACAAAAGCATCCTTTTTAACGGATTACAATCCACCTCAAAGCCAGCATGGTGTAATGATTTGAGTGTTGCATTACAACTCTGGAGACCAGGGTTCAAATCCTTGCTCAGCCATGGAAGCCCACTGAGTGACCTTGGGCAAGTCACACTCTCTCAGCCTCAGAGGAAGGCAAAGGCAACCCTTGTCTGAAAAATCTTGCTTAGAAAACCCTCTGATAGGTTTGCCACGAGCTTGAAATGAAAGCACACAACAATGGAAACAGTCCACTTCAGATCCATTATGTACTATTTTTAATTATAATAATTAAAATACAATCACATGCTAAAATTTTAAATTATAATAATTTAATAAGATAGACTGAATTATAACCATTTAAATATAACAACAAAAACAAGAACATATAGACATGCAATGCAGGGACAGGATTTTAAACAAGTGAGGCCATCTTCTTAAAAAAAAAAGTTAAGGAGCTTCAAGAAAATAAGTAGAGGAAAGGTGAATTTTGTGGCTAACATTACATTTTATGTTCCTGCAGTTTGGTTAATATGATGTAGAAAGAAAACCATCCAAATTAGTGGAATGGAGATGAAGAAAATACAGTTCTTCGAACCATGACATTAACATCAACACTGCCCCTATAAACGGGTTAGGATCATAAATGTTTGTGACAGAGACTGAAAGCCAGTAAAGAGTGAGGCTATCCCTTAGAACGGGAGCCACAACAGTTCTCAAACCTCCCACGTGGTGTACAGTTCATGGGTGCTGTTATGTTGTTCTGTTGTGTTCAGGACAGCTTGAAAAGGGAGGGCCTGGGAAAGGCAGATTCAAACCAGTTCCGCAGTACCTCACCCTCTCTACTTTTGTTCAACGTTGCAAAGAAGAAAAGGAATTTAGGTCTAGAGACCTTGACAGGAACTGGTACAAAGCGCGTTTGAAGTCCACAATGCCTCCCAGGGTGACTCAGAGCAAACTTACATGAGAAAGGCAGTCATGGAAACAGGTGTCCTTCTCCATAACTTGGCCCAAATTCCTCTGGGGAAGGTAAAAGCACTGGGCGATGTGCAGAAATAAAGGAAAGCGCTGCAAGAAGAGGCTGCCACTGTGAGAAAAAGAAGGTGTTATCCGGACACTTACCAACACCCCAACCTTTGTACACATCAAACGTCTGCTCTGATCAAAAGGAGCACTCACCAGCGCTGCCCCTACTTCCTCAAAGTCCAGGAGTGGGAGGGACAGAGAGCAGTAAGAGAATGCAAACAGTTCTCTGATTTTCTATAGACTGTCTATCAGGCTGAATGAAGGCAACTGAGCACCGCCAGAAATACCTGGGGAGAAAGCGTAGCTCTGTACTTCACTCACTTATCTTTGCTTCTTTCTTTCTCCATTTATCCTTCTCCAAATATGCTCTCTAGAGGGCATCTGTGAATTCTTGGTATAGAATTTTACTAGAGATGGGACAAATCCAGCATTTTCCTGATCTGAATCCCTGGAAGGTTCTGGGAATCCACGAATCTCGAATCTTTTGAAACCTTTTTTAAAAAGGGTTTAAAAAGCAAGGGAAAGAAAACATTTACTGAGGAGTGTTTGTGAAGCAAAATTTGACAAGTCTCAAGTCCTGCAACAAGGAAGGCACTTAAAAAACAACAACACCAGCCTCTAGTCCAGTCTCAGTTCTGCACCCTGCAGTCTCAAGTCCTGCAACAAGGCACTTAAACAAACAAACAAACAGACAGCCTCTAGTCCAGTCTCAATTCTCTACCCTCGAGTCCAGTCTCAAGTCCCGCAAGGGACTGTCAAGTCAAGTCTCTAGTCCAGTCTCAATAATTCCCAATCTTTACCCTCCAGTCTCAAGTCAAAAGAATAGAGATTATTACCTTGCAGAGGGAGGCAGCTGCGGGGACAGGCAGTACAAGCGGGCACAGGCAGCCCCAGTGGGCACAGGCAGCCTCGTGAGGGGGCACAAGGAGCAGCCCCATGGGCATAGGCAGCGGCCCAATGGGCACAGGCAGCCTCTGGTGTAAGCACGCATGGTTTTATGCTGTGGTTTTCACACGCCCAGGGGCCCACTAGCCAGCCAGGCCTTTGGCGGGCCCCAGAGATCCCAATTTTTAAAAACAAACTATTTGGTGGATTCAAAAGATTCGGTTCACCTATTTTGGCATGAGGATTTGGATCCGTGAGTCTCGAATCCTTGCGGAGGATTTGAGGATCTGAGGATTCGGTTGGCCCGTCCCTAAATTTTACTCTGTTGCGTTTACTCCTTATGTTATAGCCTGTCATTGGTATATTCCAGATATAGAGGTCATATCAACAAATCTCAGCTATGCGCATTGTTATATTTATTTTCCTTCTGTTTTCAGATCTGGAAGGCTGCATAATTTCTACCCCTGCAATAGACAAACACCAGAAATTCAGCACCCTAAGAATGTTTAGTTCACACTGAAGACAAATTGTAAGTAATTAGGTGCTGCTCTGCTGATTCTTTTACAAAAAGGGAATAACAAAATTATTAAAGGCAAAGAGAGAAACAAAATGCATCTGACTGGGGAAAGGAAACAACAAAAATTATGATGGTCCTTCGGCAGCTGGTAACATCTGGAACTGTAAAGCATGGAGTAGGCCATATAAACTATTTGACAGGATTCCAGCAGGAGGCAATGATTTTTTTACTCAGGTAGGCATTTTAACATAGAAAGTCTTTAAAGAACAAGCTCGAAGTGCTGTTCTGTTTAAATTTAATTTTAACTGATTTTTAATCTCTTTTTAGCTGTTTTAATTCTTTTATAGTCACAGTGGCATAGCTAGAGCTTTTGTCGCCCAGGGCAGTCTCTGAGTTTGCTGCTCGGGGGTGGTCCCTGAGTTTGCCACTCCTCTCAAGGAAGGGAGGACCTATCCAAAATGATTGGGCTCTGGGTGTTCGCGCTCAGCGGAAGCACTCTGCATGCACTCAGAGACATGCCAGCATTCCTGCAGCAGCCAGCACCCTCTGTCTCTCTCTCTCCTCCCCTTCCTCTTCAGAGGGTTAGCTGGGCTGGGCTCATCCCCAGTCTTGGAGGTGGGAGGGAGGAGGAGGCGGATACCTCTCCCCACCACCTTGGGTCCCCTTTTCTCTTCTCCTCCCCTCTTTTTCTCCCTCCCTCCTCCTCTGCCTGACCCAGAGGTCTGCCAGTGTTGGTGCTGCTGCTTTGGCTGGAAACAGGTTTGACTCCAGATTGGGAGGGAGAGAGGAAGAGGAGGAGAGGGGAAAGGACAGCCTCCTTCCCCGGAGTGGCACACCCCTCCAGCAGACCTCTCCGGGAGGCTCCAGTGCCCATCTAGTCACTGGACATCTGCCAGCGTGTGGAGGGTGGCCCAGTGCCACCCACCAAGATATGCCACCCGGGGCGCCCCACACTCTATTCCCTCTCAGTACACCAGTGTATAGTCAATCTTGTTTTAATATATACTGTTTCTATACTTTAAAATTGCATTATTTTAATATGTAAGCTGCTTTGAGGCCCAATGTTGGGCAAAAAGCAGGATAGAAATAAAGATGATGATGACAACCATGACAACAACAACAACAACAGTATTTGTTAGTGAACACCATAGATACCGAGACAAAGCAGTTTATATGTATATTCATGGGTGAATACGGTAATATTCTGCCCCTCACCTGAACTATAGACACTAGATCTGCAGAACTCACTGAAAATCAGCAAGGTCTGTGGTTATATTGGGAGAGAGGAACAGTCATATTCATTGGGAAATCAACTGTTGCTATTTGACTTATATCCTACCATTCTTCTGAAATAAAACTCAAAGTGGAACTCAAAATGTAAGTTAAAACAATATAAGCTAAAATGATAAGTGATACAATCCAGGTAAACGACAACTTTTAGAACATCGACTTAAAAAGAATTAAAAACAAATAAACATATTTTATGTATTTTAAAAAAGCACACTCATTGCGTATCCCTCTTCCCCAACCAGTTAAAGCCTGAATGCCTGTTTAGATAGGGAAGCTTTTGCTTGCCAGCAAAAAGAGAGCAACCTGGTAATATCAGCCAGGTGGGATATTCTTGGGTCCTGAATGGTGAAACTGTGAATGAAAACTGTATAAAATGGAGAACGAAAAGCAGAACATTGAGTCGTTGACTGATCTGTGATGTTACAGAAGTAAACACCAATGACATAAGTTGGAGAGAGAGATCAATCTTCTTTCCCAGCCAATGTAACACAAGAGTGCCAAGCTTTTCCTGAGTGGAACCCCGAATATTTAGCATTTCCCTTGTTCTTCTTCCTTCCCTCGTCATGCTAATGCTGCAAGCAAGTTTCAGTCTTGCCCGCTATAAAGCTGAGTTATCTCTTGAGTGGTACATGGAGAGAAAGTAGCAGACAGGAAAAGTGAGTGATGGAGAGAGTGGAAATGGGAATGGAAAGATAGGTCAGGCCTCTGTGAAGCTTGCTTCTCCCCCACCCCCAATCCTGCTTGAGGTAGGCTGCTGGGAGGATGGGGATGAGAAATGATAATTGAGTTTTTCTCCTGTTGTGCTTTGGCTTTGATTGGGATTCACCCTTTGCCATCACAAATCATTGTTCTCCTCCTGTTGGCTGAAGCCATTCCTCTTTCCTTTAAGGCCAGGGTGGGTAACTTGCTACCCCTCAGATGGTCTTGGACAGAATGGCCATCAGCTCTGGACAGCAACTGGAGGTATCAAGTTGTGAGTAATGTAATGAAGGCAACATTTCAAAAGTAATGTAATGAATAAGAATGATGTTACTTGGTGCAATGTGTAACTGTTTATCTAGTCATTTCCAAATGTTCCCACATAATGGCATTTTTTTAAGCTTTAGAGACATATTGAAGGATTTTTTTTTTAATCAGTGCTAAGAGATTTTCTTCTTCTCTCTTTAAAAAAAGTCACAGAAAGGAATAAAAAAAATCTAGGACTACAAAAAGTAAAGTAACACATTACCTTTCAGCAAGGAACAACAATGGGGTATTTCTGAACTACTGAGATGATTAATGGGAACAAAGTAATTTTATACACGTAATAAGGCCAAAAAATTCTGAATGAACTGTATTTCATGATGATGACGATGATGATGATTTTGGAAACCAATGTTTCGATTAAACCAGAATTGTACCTTTTGGGATTTGTAAACAAATCATCAGAGAAGAAATATGGCAAGATACTGCAATATATGACAACTCCAGTAAGATAGCTTAAGATAGTTATATCCTAAAAATGGTTAACTACTGAGATTCCATCAAAAAAGGACTAGCTAAACTACTCAATGGACAAATTAATGACATGGATAAGAGCAAAAACTGTGGTGACTTTTGTGGAAGATTGGGATCTATTAATATGGTTCTTGCAAGAGAAAGAATAATATGCCAATTGTAGGATTTAGTAATTAGTACGTTGGGGAAAATAGCAGTGGAAATATTTGAATGATATTTGTATTTTAGAATTTTATCTTATATGTGATTAAAAGTCTGTGTTGGGGAAGCTGGAAACCATCTTTTTAAATATTTGTAGTGTTAGTTGTTTGTTATGCACTACATAGTGTTTTGTAGGTGTTGATGTAGGTTTTTTTGTTTTTTTTGTTTATTATAGTTGTTATAATCAGTTGTTTTTGTTTAGTGTAGTTGTGTAGTTTAAATTTTATTTTAATTTAAAAAAGAACAAAGTAATTTCAAAAACTACTTTCCAAGTTCTGATTAGAATAGCCAATGGTGAGGGATGGTGGAAGTAATGATCCGGCAACATCTGTAGAGCCATATATTGCCCACATTGGTGGCATCATCATTGTCATCATCCATATTGCCCCTTTTCCCCACAACTGGGACTTAAGGTAGTTTAAAGGTTTTCCTTTAAAGCAGTGGTTCTCAACCTGAGTCCCCAGATGTTTGTGGACTTCAGCTCCCAGAAGCCCCAGCCACTATGGTCAATGCTCAGGGCTTCTGGGAGCTGAAGTCCAAAAACATCTGGGGACCCACAGGTTGAGAACCACTGCTTTAAAGGGTTCTAAGGTGAACTGAGGCTACTGTAAACAGATTAGTGGCTCTTTCCCTTCTTTCTTGTTTATCAAGTTTCTTCAGCCATCAGTGTCCAAGTCTTCAGCCAACAGTTTCAACATTCCATATTTTGAGTTTGGAAAAAATAAAGATCGAAGGAAGCCATTTCCATTCCCCATTTCGCCTTACACAGTTGTGTTGCTGATTCCACTGAAACTGCCATGGCTCCATCCAATGGGATCCTGGGATTTGGAGTTCAGAGAGGGGTGTATGGAATTCTCTGCCTGAGAGCTCCCTTGCTGTCTTCCCAAACTGCAAACCCCAGGATTCCATAGGATGCAGCCATGGCAGTTTAGAGTGGAATCAACGTGCCATGATTTTGCAGTGTGAAAAGGCCCCCTGTGCTGCTGTTGTAGAGGGAGGAAGGACACTGCAGGAGCCCACGCTGATTACAAGAAGTGCACTGCAGGGAAACTGAAAATCTAGCCAGCATCTCTCCTGTCACACTGGCGCTTGGGACTCATTAATCATGCAAGGGAACTGTGGTTGTGCCAGCTGCTTCCCAACAACTGATGTCAAAAGAAACCTCCTGAGCAAGAATACATTTTCATATTAAAGGCTCTGTACTGAGGCCTTTACTCGCATACATCAGTGGAGCCAGCAGTGAACGCTGTGATTAAGTTTGCAGAAAACATCAAATTATTCTGAGAGCTAACTACTGAAATACTTTATGATAAAACTCCAAAAGGCTCTGTTCAGAATGGGTGGGCAACACAACGGTGAAGAAAGTTCAGTGCAAGTGCTAAATAACGCCTTAACATCACATTTCCTGTGGCAGAACTTGCACTGGTTGAGGTTGGTCTAATCTAAGTAGTAGGATTCAACCTCTTCTTATAGGAATTAGTAGTGTCACAGAAGGAGGCGGCTCATCCTGTGGGTGAAGCAATTGTTCTGGACTTCTCATTAATTTCAAGTGGCCTCTGTGCAACTGGCACCTTCCAGAAGTTGAGTCTGGTATAAAAGCTGACATCCTCAGTTCACTCATATTCTGATCTACTGCAGTGTCTTATATCTTTCTGAAAAACTTGAGTTCTGAGTACTACTGCTAGATGACAAATGGGGAATGGCCTTAGGAAGCAGTTGTCAAACAACTTACACTGGCAGTTGGTCCACTTTAGGTCAGAATATGAAGTCTTACTTCAATTCCAGCCCAGTGGGTCTGTAAACCTCTAGATAGCTTACCGCCAAGGAACCCTGAAAACCACATCCTCCTGCATAAACCTACTCATCAATTAAGATGATTGTCAGAAGGTCCTCCACAGATTCACCTACGTGTGGGCAATTACCATGCAAAAGACCAAACCAAAATGTTCTCCACAGAAATTCAGCCTGGCGCAGACACACCTTTTCATCAAGATTATCCTCATCAGTAGACTATCAAGTATATGAAACTTTTTGATGAATTTTTACTATTATTTTACTTAAAAGAGTATTTATGCACAAAGTATTTATACATCTTGAAAAAATAAAATATTTTCATCTGTAATGACTTTCTCTTTCCATTCTGACAACAGGATTTGCTTTTGAAAGATGCAAACCACTACCAATGCCATTCATATGGAGGCGCATACAGCTTTTGTTAAAACAGCTTCACTGACTTATCAGTTTGTTTCCAGACACAATGCAAGGTGCTGGTCATGGACTATAAAGCCCTATCTGAATGACTTTTATTTCCTTGTATGAACTTGCCAGAATCTTAAGATCCGTAAGTCAGAACTTTTAGTCCTGCCCACATCACAACCTCACTTTGGTGAGGAGATGAGGAAGAACCTTCTCAGCGGCTGCTCTCATCTTCTGGAATTCCTTCTGTGGGTGGCTAGGCTGTCACCCTCCCTGATTTCCTTTCACCGGCAGGCAAAGACCTTTTGTTTTAGGTTTTTAACAAATAACTGCTTGCAGGAAGCCTTCTTATCGATGTCTGCGTGTGTGCTCTAATTTTTTTTGAATGCCTTCAATGATTTTACTGTTTATAATCTATCGTTTTAATGTGTTAATTTTCAATTGTATTTAAAATTTAATTGTTAAGTTTTAGCTGGTTGTTTTTATGAGCTGCCTCAGGTCTCACACCAGGAGAAAGGTGATGTAAAATCAAATAAATCAAATTAAACTCATTGGCTACTTTGAAGATATAGCAGTAGATCATGAAATAAACACTTATCTCAGCTTTGTTAGGGTGCAGATAGTGATAGCTGTTTTTTGTGTGTGCATAATAACTCTTTCACATGGAGTTTTAAAAGTATTTCTGTGTCTCAAAGGTTGTAGTGTGTTGTGGCTAAGTATATAGTTTACTTTCAGCGATGATGTCCCCTGTACTGAAACTATTCAATGACTGAAACCAAGGTAATTCAAGTGTGCTGTTGAACAATATTTTTGTTCCTAGCAGCAGCAGATATATTCAGCAGCAGAGAACTGGATGAGTCTTTTTTCCTTTTCAGTGACAATTGATTTTAAACAAACACAATGAATTGAATTGTCAACAATTTTGGGCAGGCTTAACAAGTTCCAGCACAAAGCATATGCTAATCACAATAAAGGAAGTTCATCTGCACCTTTTTATCTTGTCTAAAAGCAAGCAAGAAAATGAGAAAAACCCACAGAACACAAATTGTTCTTGACTGCTACATTCACACATCGATGCCAGCACTTGTGAAAGAGTAAAAATTCTATTTTATTGAATCTAACATTCCCAAATGTTTGGGTGAAGGAGGAGGGAAGAAGTAAAGGTCAAGTCATTGTTAAGCAGCTTTCAATTTTGGGACACAACTTCCCCCCATCTCTTATATTTAGATCAGGAATGATGATTCTCTAACTATTCAAATTGCAACCACAGTGTGTTAAGTTTGAAGACTGAGCTCTTAATGAAAACCGTTTTCAAACACATCTGTGTTGTATGTGATGCCTGAGGCATGTTTGAGAACATTTCCCCTAACTGAGGTCCTTGCTACAATCCCAGGGATGGTGTGCAGCATGGGGCAGTCTCTCACTTTACGGCGGCTTTGAAAGGGGAGATAGTGGTAAAAGGCAAATGCTTTCTCTGACCTTAGGCTGTTGACTTGACCGAACACCTCAACTGCCTAAGACAAGAAGACCTCCCACCCAAAAGGTGTCACATCACCAAGCTTATCTGTTTCTCCATCTCTGTTCTTAACACTTCTTCTTCTACTTCTTCTTCATTTCTTCAAGATACTCACATTAGATTATGCTCTCAACCTACCCAAGCTGCATTTATCTATTAATCCTTGATTGTTATAGAATTTACAAGCCCAGACTACACAGCAGCAAAAACACTCTCATTAGCCAAATATTTTTAGCCCTGCTAATAATCTTGTTTACCATTTGGAAGATGACATGTAACAGATAATAGGATACAACAGATCTCTGCTACTAACCAATTCATACTCATACATCTTATATCAAGTGATGTCCAGTTTTTAGCCAAATCTTTTCAAGAGTATTTTTAGCCCTTGCAAATTATTTTCTTTACCTTTTAGAAGAAGCCTGAATTTGATCAATTTTTTTTAAAACCCATGTATTTTGAAATGTAGTAAACAGCAGGCCAAAATAAATAAAATTTCAGATAATGGCATCACTCATGAATATATTATATTAACAGTAGTTCACTTTCTCATCTCAGATATACTGGTAGGTCTAAATTACTCAGAACCTGTACACTGACTATTGCAAATTGCAAACTTATTTTTATGATTCAACATTCTACTTTTAACAAATGTTTCTTGACATGATTTAAGGACCACCAACAAATTTTTATAACACTAGTCGGTTTAGTCATTTAGGCAGCCATGGTTTGCAAATTTACTATCTTTAGATCATTTTGTAACACTTGTGTCCTTCAGCCACTCACAAACTGGGAGTAAAACACACTAACAACCTATTAAAAGAATCTATTTCTGAGGCACAACCTGTCCTGAAATGCTGTGGTGTCCCCCAAATTCTACAGGAGTCCCTTGATAATATGCAAGTGTTCCAGTCCAAATGTTATATGGAGAACAACAGTGTTTGTTGTAATTATACCTGAAGTAGATCCAGGAACAAACACATTGCTACAGTAGAGTTGCCAGAAACATACTACAAACAAACATAAGGAACAGAGAAAGAATTTCAGAGGTTTCAAGCCTGATTCATACTAAACGTGAAACTACACGAGGATGAAGTACACACTATAACATCCTAGAATACCTCTGATCCATTTTTGGCTAGTTTAAGGTGAAACTAGCAGGTGGTGCTGGGAAGATGCAATCACACCTCTATGTGGCAGGAAGCTTTTTACTGCAATATTCACCTGTTAATTTTACTCTTCTATTACTATTTATTTAATAGTTTTAAAAGGTGGTTTTTCAATTATGAAAGTATCAAAATGAAGGCTCAGCAATTTAAAAACATACCCTTCAGAAGGCAGGAATAAGTCTTTATTGTTTCAGGATTTCTCTTCTGTGTCACTAATATGTTTTGTGCCACAATTTGTTTAACAAAGAAAGTTTTAACCATCTGTGACAGCAAACAAAGACAAAAGCAGTGGGAGTGGAATGTACCCAGTTGCCATGCCCACAGGCCTGGGGTGAAAGGCAAAACAAAGTGAAGTTAGTTTGCTACTTTAAGAGGAACACAATTCCCAAATCTAATGCAGATCTGAATACAGGAAGACTAGGGAACTTGAAGCAAAGGATAATTAACAAAACACAAATAGGCACACTGCCAGAAAGAGACTGGGCTGCAGCCTATATCTCGTTTCCATTTGACTTTCAACAGACCTGATCAATCACTGGCTAAAGAGACTTCATCTCTGTCTGAAATTTTACCACCTGATAAAATTAAAAAATACTCTTTACTTCCATTTCTCTCACAATATTTTTTCTGTAAAATTCCCTCCCACAGAGTTCAGAAAGGCCATTTCATATACATATTTTAAAACAGATGGGGGACCTGCAGAAAGAGGTTATCTTTATATATATGGTAAACAAATCCAATAACTGATAATAATTAAACCCGATTGTTCTTTAATATGAAAATTACAATTTTCTGCTGTTTACTCACTCAAAGCTGAACGAGAAGCATTTGTGGAGTATTTCCATAACTGAATAATCCAGCTTTAATACTGTTTCCCAACAATCCCATGAAACAGAACAAAACTGGAACGCAATATGATAAAAATATGAACACTAAAATATAGATAAGGGCCATCTGATGAACTAATGCTTCAGATGAATTTCAAACTAAACTAAACTAAACTAACTAACTTAAGCTAACTAAATATTTCAGACAAACTAGATTAAATAACTGCTCATGGAAAAGTCCTGCGTGCAATTTAGGTTCACAAATATTTAGATATTCACACAAAGATATGTGGACTTTCACAGCGCAGTTAAATGCTTTCATGGAAAGATGTGCCCATGAACACATGGCTAAGATCTTTATTGCTTAAGATTCCAGCAGCTCAATTTACTTATTCTTCACTATGGAGATTCCCTAAAACAACCAAATGTAAAGTGTTGGAAAGGATGAAAGACACAGAGTATGTAACAAAACACCCCTTTCAATTTACTGATTTCAGCTAATTTGAAGAGGGAAAGGAAGAAATGTAAGGAGTTTTACAAAGTGTAATCGTAAGTGGCTTTTTCTTTCTGAATCCAAAGGCTTTTTATGTTCCTAGGGAGGCCCTCTGAGAAACATTCCATTGTCACAAGAAGTAGTGCCTCAGTGAAGAAAGATTATACCAAAGGCTTTAAAGTGTATGCTTATACAATCTACTTTAAGGATTTTAATCACCGTCTATCAACCCTGATCTTTAATCCAAGTATTTCAGAGCTCTGCAGGTTCTGGAACTAAAACTACAAGAAAAGAAATTACATGGCTGTAGATAAAATCCAAACATAGCAAGCAGCACAAGAATTTACTCAACTTTTGGTTTTCACACATTCTTCTTAGGCAGTCCTATCCAGACTAGATACGTATTTGTGCCTTTGGTTTGCCTCTGCTCTGTATGATCCAGAGGGATGCACTAACTTTTGAAAAATTAAATGTATAGTGTTGGCTATTAAATCAAATGTAGAATACCTAGCCCATATAAAGTGGATATTGTTGCTGCCTGAGCCACTACACAGAAGTGGTTTGAGACTTCATTTCACTCCTTCAGGCTGAGATGTTGCTGGAGACAGATCACATTATATGCGTGTTCTCAGAGTGAAATGCTTCAAATAAACCAGGTAGACAGAGACAGAATACTGGATAAACGTTAAAAACTTCCTATGTGGATTTCAACATAGGTATGCTAAAGTCTGAATCTTTTGGAAGATTCCCAAGATATAGGAAGATAAGCACTCTCTGTGAGGCGACACTGGTTAACTCCGGAATCCAAAGATGCCCTTGATATATCCTGTAAGACCACTCTTTGTCTTCTGCTCCACTTTGTCTTCTAGGGGTGGAAGAGTGACATGATTGAGAGCCAGGTCAAAGAACAAAGGCTTGCATGGTATTGGTTGGAATTCTGGAGGGAAATGCACCAAACTAGCTTGCTTGCTGACAAGAGAAGGATCCAAACAGAAAGTCTCAAACCGTTCAGAAAGTGGCTTGATATGGAAAGGAAACAAGAACAATGATTAGTTTAGCTGAAACAAAATTTGCTGCATAATAAAGTATAGTTTAATGTCAGACAGAGTGATACATGGTTAGCAGAAATCTGAACAGAAACTTCAGTTCCCATCAGCTCCCATTTCACTGGCAATATGTTTAGAATATTTGAAACAAACAAACAAACAGAAAACCTTTCAAGAATCTGTGCATGCAGAGAAAACTCGTAATCTCAAAAACAACCAAATACAGATGGCATAGTGTTAAGTCAGTGTTAAAGACTTCCTGGTGAAAAAGATATTTCATCTTCAGAGAGCACTTTAGATGTAAGGTTTCCTCCCTGAAATTATCTTTCTTATCTGTGCACAGATATAAACCCCTTATCAGCCTGAATGTGCCCAATCTTGTCTCATTTCAGAAGCAGAGTAGAGTTGGACCTGGTTAGTACTCAGAATCAGCATCACCAGAGATCTCCCTAGTACATCCTGAGAAGAGTCTTGTCAGAAAACCTGGAGGACTGTTGCTAGTCAAAACAGGCAGCTGTGCAGTAAGTGGATCAATGATCTGACTGAGCATAAAACCGCTTCCTCTGTTCCTCACGATGCTAATGCTTAGACTACCAGGTAATCCTCTAAATGTCAGTTTTAAAATGTCTGCATGTCTCATGGTTATGAAGTTCAGATTTAAAAGTGAGAGAGTGAACATATAAATAGGAGGAATTCTGGAGAGAGACTGTAAACCACATTTGTTTGGTATACATAAATAAAAACATATATTCATAGTCTCTACATTGAGAAGAAATTGTGTCTAAATTGAGAAGAAATAGTCTGTAAGTTGAGAAGAAATCAGACTTTTCTGTTGATCATTTTAAAAGTATGTATTTTCTGTTTGGAATTATCAAAACTGACTTACCTTGCCATCTTTGACTTGGGATGGGGACTCAGTCTCATGGCCATCATCTGCGTCTAGGCAAGAGACAAGAACACTTTAGGAAAATGGAGCTGCTGGTAAAAAAAAACTACTTTACTAGACACAGACAGACCTAGACAAAAAGTAGTAAGAATGGCTTCCAAAATACACTATGAATAAATTCTGAAATGCCTGAAGCATCTTGTATGAAGTGTCAAAGTCAGAGCTTTTCTCTTTGAAAAAAGAAAGGAGAGGGAGTGGTGGTGGTTTTCAATTCCTCCCCATTAGTTTTATTTGTTCTTTCTCTCTCCCTCTCTTTGTCTGTCTCTCTCTCACACACAAACACATTTTATATTTAGCTGATGTCTTAAAAGGAACTGTTTCCTTTCTCATTATTTGAAAGTAACTAAAAAGGTTACTTGCTGTTATGTAAAATAATCATAATGTTTCAAGGCACTGGTGTATGGTACAACATACATCTAAGCAGTGAGGGCACACTCTCAGTAACTCTAAAAATAATTAAAACACCTTCCGTTACAACACACAAAGAGTGAAGTTATCTCTTGTTTTATTATCATAATGTAACTCATTTTATAAAGGAATTACAAGTAGATACTTAAGGAGAGGTTATCTTAAGAGATGTTATTTTAGAATAACTGTATGTAGTGGCAGAAGTAAATAATTCTGGTGGCAGAATGGTAGATGGAGGCTGAACTGTGACTACATAAACAGAGAACAAAAGGTTGCAGTAGCAAAAATGGGTCTCATACTGGAAGAAACATGGGATCTAAACTGAACAAACAAGGTAGAACATAAAGTAGCATTTTGGTGAGAATAAAAAAGGGCATCATCTCCTCACTACTTTAAGGTCTTTGTCAGATCTTGTCTCTTGTCCAGTTATTATTTGTCTTTGAGGAGGAACTTGGTGAGGGACAAGATACAGAGAGCAAAGGAGTTAACAATCCCATGGAGATTCACTGTATTTTTAAAGAGAACAGAAGACCATCTTAGACCATTTTTTATTATAGACTTGTTGCACTGTGACAGTAAAATAAGAAAAGCAAATGAAAATATGATTCAGCTGTCAACTTGAGATACTCTCTTTTCATAATGTGACAACAGTCTGACCACTGAAACAGCATGTACCTCTATTATAACCACATGTAAGGGGGAAGGAAGAGCCCTATGTAGCCACTGTTTCTTTCCATCTTCTTAGCACACTTGACAATATCAGCAAGCCAAGTACCTGTGAGTATTAAGTGTGACACACAAAGATGCACAAGGCCAAAGAGTGTTGTAAAATCCGCCACGTGTGGTGCCACCTTGGTATTTATGATGACCACACTTGGAAGACAGAAGAAATGAAGCCCTCACTTACCTAATATGGCAGCGGCTTGCAAGGAGTATTTCTCTGCATTCACTTGGGTGATCAGTTCTTGCACATCAGGTAGCTCCTATATAATACCAGATCAATATCTATAAAACACATCTTGCAGAAACTAAAGTTTTATGCTTCTTAGTCAGTTTCAAACAGTGGTCAATTTTTCCTTAAAAGGACCAAACATGGCAGGTAATATCACCAAAGAAGAAAAAAATTAAGCAGGTAGAGATTCACTATGGGATAGGTATCACACTCCCAGCCTGCTACCCCTACAGAGTTACATATTACCAATATGCTACCAAAAATATTAGGAAAGTCTCTGCAAGCCCACAGCTGTATTTATCCTGCAAAGCTTTTGCTATAATAGACATCTTTAACACACCACAAGAATCCTCCTTGTTTCTGCTGCACTAACATAGGGATTCTTCTGGACTAGGTCTATAGAGCAAGACTCTAAACAAAGTATTAGCCCCTTGACAGTTAAGAATACATACATACAGCATTTAGCTAGTTGTCCATTCCCTTTTCACAATTCTCACTAACAAAAAGTTTGCCACGTTGGATGGGATTTCATACCTTTAAACTATTCTTGTAAGTTCCGGCCTGGGCCTGGACTTCGCTGGCATATTTCAGAACTCGATCATACAGAACAAGGGCTTCACTCCACTTTTTCACCAGAACATATGACTGTGCAATGAAAAAACACCTAGTGGGATGGGAAGACAGCACTGAGGACATTTGTACTACAGCAAAATCTATCAAAAGCGGAAGTATCAACAGTATAGACAAGTGTAGCCCTCTTGGATACTTTCACAGCGGAAGTGAAAAGTGAGGACTGCAAAGGCTATGATTCTATTAGAATGTTGGCTGGACAACAACGATTACTAACATGGTATCTCTGTGGATGCCTCCTCCAGTATTGGGATCACTACCTTATTTCTTATTTAGCTTGGAGAAAGGCGGTACATGAGGAAAGTGACTCCAATTTGGAGTTTTCCATTGCTGTGCAAGACATTATTAAAGCCCTCTATGTTCTTTATCTGTTTATGTTCTGTTCATACCTTTTTAAAATTGCTTTTCCATTGCTATTATGAAATCTGCAAAACACTTGAATGTCCTGGCAAGCAGACTCCTTTCAGTATTTACACCACAGTTAGTAAAGCAGTACTTGTGTTTTTTCCTTTCACTCATAGTCCTTTGCACCTGAACCTTTGTATTAAAATATTAACTATGTGGTGGACATTGCTCAGCTTTGTCAGTTAATCAAAGGATCTTTCTGTTTGAAAATTACCTGTAAGCCTTATATACAAGTGTTTTTATTCCGATCTCCTTTAGGAAGCTTTTGTCTTCTTCTAGGCCAGGAAGCTGTGGCAATTC
Organism: Iguana delicatissima; assembly: GCA_948472985.1. Classification (NCBI taxonomy): domain Eukaryota; kingdom Metazoa; phylum Chordata; class Lepidosauria; order Squamata; family Iguanidae; genus Iguana; species Iguana delicatissima. Next base: position 890,243 of record CAOKZL010000063.1, read on the forward strand.
TGCCAGATTCTTCAGTGAGTAAAATGAGGATTTTTTAAAAAAGAAAAAAACAACATTTAAATAGGTGTCTCATTTAGCAGTTTATAAACCAAAGCAGATTCTACTCAACTTAATTTTATATATTATGACAGTGGGGACCAAGTGAGAGTCAAATGTCTCTTAAGAAAGGAACAATCAGCACAGTACATAACTGAATAAAGGAGCTATCAAAGTTACCAGCAATCTTTTCTTGAAAAAACAAAACAAAACCCCTACAGTTTTCTTACAATGTAACATCTTTCCTACTTGTACTCCAAAGAATAACCTGCAATTATCAGAATTATCCATGTGGCCACTGCAGTAAGTGCTCATACAGAAAAGTGAAGCGATGTGTACGTTAAGTTTAGTTCCCATTTACTGAGTGCATCTCTGCACAAAGCCTCAGCCTCAAAAAAACAAAAAAAAACACTACAGATATTTTGCTGGTTTTTCAATAAAGGATTGTGATCTTCTGTGGCCATTAGAGTCCCCTTTCAAGCTGATAGCAATTCTGCTTTCTCATTATGACCTCCACGTCAGCTTTAGAAGACTGGACCCAAGAAGATGAGTCCTCTTCCCCCAGTGCTGTTACCTGTAAAATGATGTCATAGAGGCGTATCAAGTCCTGAGGCCGTGGTGTACGCTTGCCGTCTTCCTCTGGAGGCTGCTGCTGCTGAAGCAATGCCTTCTGCAAAGCCTTTGCCATGCTCTCATTGCGCTTAACCGCTGTAGACAGCTTGATGTAAGTCAGGTAACTAGAAGGCACAATGTAAATGAGCTAATTTTGTTAAAAGTAAAACTACAAAGGAGCACCATAAGCAGCTACTAGACTGGGTACTTCAGAGATGGAGATGACTGTCACATTTTTTGCATTTTTTTGTGACTCTATTCACCTGGAAGTTAATGAACAGCAAAAAAATTCTAGCTTCCAGAAGAACTCTTACCTGTGCAAGTATTGGATGTTAGTGACTTTCCCTGAATCCACTTCCAAAGAGTGATCCCGTTGTTTCTGTATAAAGGAAAACAAAGGTGTACTGTATTTATTTATGGAATGCACATAAAGACACAGATAATCAAACACAGAAAAAATTAAGGTTTATTATCCCAGAAAGAACTTTACAGAACTTGGCAAAAGGGATTTTCTTCAATAAGATTTAGTTATGTGGTAATGTACAATACTTTATGCTCACCTGATCTGGTTTCAGTTCTTCACGAACAGCTTGTATTGCATCCCGGCACTCACTCAGCAAGGACTCAAACAAGCGTTCTTTAGTTTCTTCCTCTTCTGCCTAAATAAAGAAGTACAGAAACACTTAAATCCCTTGGGCCAGTGCTACTTTTCTCAGCAAAGTCAGAAAAGGGGTAAAAAAACCCCTCATATTAGCAGGTGCAGCTATCAGAAGTATTGCGTAGGATCATGCCAGTTGTTGACAAACTGTGGACAGTTATCTCTATGACTAACACGATTCTCTGAGGAAAGGCATAGAAACAGTGTAAAAACTCCTTTTGAGCAATGTGTCCAGAATTTTTATCAGGTTAGCTATTTGTTCCTAAACACTATATGACATCAACAGACCAATGAAAATCTAAGTATCATCTGATTAACAGCGTAAAGGGATAAAACTGAAAGACAGGATCCTCTTCCTTGAGAGAAAAATGATTATCCCATGACACATGAGTAAAGAGATGCTCTCACAGGACTGGATAAGAACAAGAAGTGTAAAGCACTACCTCCTTTCCTTTCCACAGTAAGGTACAATAAAAACTTCCTATGTTTTGGCACCTATCCCATTCTATGTTAAACTACCTGAAGTGCAATCCTTATTCTGATGCTAAAACTGCAATCCACTGCTGTCAAGAAAAGTTTCTCTCTTGTAATTACCCACAGTTTTCTCCTCTCCATTTTCCATGGAGCAGGGACTAAAATCTGAGGCATGAAACTTATGAATTTGGGCCTAATCATCTTAGTGAATCTTCTCCCAGCCACACTGATCTTAGGGATTCTTTAGTCTTCCTATAGTGTTGTTGTAGATTGGTTTGATGCATGTGTTTAAAATTCATGATCTGCAGATCCCAGACAGCTACACTGCACATTAATTACATAGCATTTCCATTAACTTGAAAAGCCTCTCAAAACACACTAAGCATGAGTATGACAGCTGGTGGATAAATTTGCTAACAGCAGCTTTAACTGCTCAGCCTTCAAATGTTAATTTGATTAATTTTACAAATATGCTCCTTATTCCTCAGGTATGTTTAGAAGAGCTTATATTAGGAGGTTTTTTAAATCTCTGAAGCAGGAACCATCTGAAGCAGGTTAGACAAGTCTGATAGCATTCTCAAGTACACCCATGGGAGGCTTTCAATTTAGAAACGCAAAGAAAAAAACAACCTAGAATACTGATCAAGTAAAATGTCCAAAAATCTGAACAGAGCTTTTAAAACTGTTAGTGAAAAAGACAGAAGTTTGGATGTTTAGATGAGTTGGTACCCTCTGAAAGCGTTTGGATTACAATTCTCTTCATTCCCAGTCAGCATGGCTGACAACAGGTTGGGGGATGCTGGTTTAGATTATGTAGCATATGTCTTCATATTAAGTAGTTACTACCACAAAGCTGTATTACAAGTCTTCTTCTGTATTTAAACCTCTTTCTTTCTTCATCTCCCTCCTCCATATATAAAAGAGGCTGTGTAGCAACTTCAGCACACAAACTATATGATGTTGATTATAGCAAAAATCAAAAAGTGAGAGAAAACAGGGATTTTCTACTTACCTGAGCAATAGCTGCTTCAGTATCTGCCAGCCCCAACAGGAAGATCCTTACTTTGTCTATCTTGACTGGCACAGTTCTTCCCCTCCATTCCACCTCACTCATAGTAGCTGCCTGCTTTGCTCTAGTTTGGGTGATTAATGCCTGTAGAAATTATTTAGAAATGCATGCTTTTATTTTCAACCATGTTCCACTTATTTAATACACAGACATAATACAACCATAAAATGTGGCAGTTAAGCTTTCAATGATATTATGATGTTTTAAGATGTATTCTGCTCTACCCCTGAAGGCAGATAATAATTAGAACTCAAAATATCTGAAGTACTTCTAAGGACACGGACACACACTCTGCAATGGAAGGCAACCAACTTTGACCAGTTTATACCTGGCCATAATATGCTTGCTTAAAAAGATCTAGGTCTGGTTTGTCAATCACAGGGCCAGGGATGATGTAAAACGTCTGACACATGACCCACAGCACTAGTACCACACTCTATAGCCTTCTACAGGAACAAGTCATAATCCAGAAGCTGCTAAGAACAGACTAAGGGCCTTTCCACCCCACACTATTATTGCTATTAGTGCTATTATTCCACTTTCAACATCTTGTGGAATTCTGGGGTTTGTAGTTTATTGAGGCCAAAGAGCTTTCTGGTTGAGAATTCTAAAAGTCCCCCTCTAAATGGCAAAACCCAGGATTCCACAGGATGTTGAAAATGGAATAACAGCACTATAACAGCATAGTGAGGAAATGCCCTGAGACAGGCGATGACTGGAGATGTGATGTCATCAAAAGCTTAAGTTTTGGGGGCTTTGAGAACCAGCAGCTTAAAAAACAATGTACCCTCCTAGGAGTTAAAACGGTACTGGGAAGCCCTGCTTCAGACTACCTTACATTAAGGTAGACTGGCTCTCACAAGCAGCATGGCCTTTTTGACTACAGCTTGAATATTTCAAATTGTTCTATTTCCAAGTAACAGATCTGCTGATTAATTTCTTTAAATGTTGCATTCTGCATTGATTTTTTTTAATTCTATAGTCCTCTGCAACACTTTATTCTTTCCCCATCCTTGTTTTTAACAACATCTAAATTCTTCACAACAAAAATATGTTAATTACAACTACAAAAGAAAAGGCACAAAAAAAGATATCCACAAGGACAACTGTCAAGGCAAAAAGAATAAAACTTTCTAACTTTTCTAAACAATGACCTAGGTCTAATGGGATATGTACACTTATGTGAGCAGAATGGAGACGGTGACCATCTCCTGGCCTGCTGCAGTCCTCCGTTGACCCTAAAAACCTCCTCCAGAGGAATGGGAAGCCCTCCAATGCTACTGACTCTCTACCACAGTAGTGAAACAGGACACATAGTGTTTGATTTGCATAAGAATCCAATCTGTAATAATAAAAGGAAATCTGTGCCCATTTTCTGTTTTCCACCTGCCATAATTCCAATGCTGTGCAGCTTAAGACATCTGAAGCCTTGCCTGGTCACTAAGCAGACATGATGGATATAACACTCTGGGCTACTTTCTCCAGAGGGCCTCTTGTCAGTTTCACATGGTGCTTTCTCTGGAGGAGTCAAACTCTTCTAATCATTAAGAGAGACAAAAGATTCCCCTGGCTTGTAAAGGGGCAGGGAGGAGAGTGAAAAGAAAGTCTGAATGAATACAAGGGTAGAGAAAGAGAGGGGAGAGCACAGAGAGTAAGCCAAAGGAAAGAGATTGAGTTGGGATGGGAAGTAAGGAGTCTCTGATCCTTAATAATGATAATTATTAAATTTTTCTTACAGTCTTATGTTGTTGTAGTACAGCCATTACAGCATTTTTTATTATTGTAATTAGTTTTCTGAGTTTTAAACTTTGAATTGTTGTACTCTGCTTTGGATCTTCTTTAAATGAAAAGTGACACAGAAGTCAAACAAATAAGAGATGCCCAGCAGTTCTTCTCCCAAAGAACAAAAAGGCACAATCAGTTACCTCCAGTTTTTCAGCAAGAAGCCCCTCGGTGCCTCCAGTTCTCAGTCTCATCTGCATTAGCTCATTAATAGCAGACTGGTCACCTAAGAAACAAATGACAAGAAACAGTTAGTATATCGTCCAAAGCAACAGTTTGTTCTGTAATGGAAATAGGATGTAAAGCCTCAAGGGAGCTCCCTGACTGTAAACTAAACGTAAGGATATGGGGAGCACAAAATTAGTTTGCATTTCTAAGATCCATGCATATCAGCAAATATGCCATAACAATAAAACAAAAGCTAGAACTGAAACAAAAACATAAGAACAAAATTGCTATTTTCAGCCAGCACAGGAGCAAACTGTATACCAAGAATACCTAAGTACTCAAAACACTTTTACAAGCATTAGTCCTTTGGCCTAAATTATACCATTTTCTGAGGCACAAATAATTGTTATTGGTGGTGTAAAAGCAGAATGTGGGAGTGAGCTTTCACATTCTTTTCCAGTAAGAGCTGCTTGCCTTTCTCACTGCACGGGAAAAGACATGACTATCTGTCTTTTGCAGGGGAAGAAAACCTCTTGGACAAAAAACAAATGCTGGAAGGAACAGGTTTAACAATATTTTCAAACAGATACATATGCCATGTGACAATCATAGCCTCTTGCTTAATTAAAAAACATAATTTAAAAAAGAAAGAAAGAAAATTTATCTGTGAAAATCCAATGCTTGGATTTTGTTTCTCTCTCTCTCTTTAAAGATCCTGAAGGCAATGACAGGGAGAAGGTAACAGTGTTAACCATAACAATAGAAAGGAAACATGGGCATAGATTCATTTTCATGACCACTGAATCCTATTGTATTTGTTTCCTCGGATTTTAGTACTCTCTTATGACAAGCAAGAACTCTTGTTTACATCCACTTTGATTTAAAAAAAACAAGTGGGGAAACATTCTGGATTCCAGTTTATGAAGCATGAAAATGCACCTAATATCCATTACTCTTTATTGTCTTATTTTACAGATTGAACCATGCAAATATTTCTAACACTCTTTCCATAATCCTCCTGCCCCCCATGGATAACCTACCAATATTATAAGCACAGTAACGAATATTTGGAGAGATCTCCTCTACCCGTTGATTGTATAATATTGCTTGCTCCTCTGTAAAAGCACTAGCCAATTTTTCATATATGGTTCTGTAATACAAAGATAAAAACAATATTCAGTATTTTGCAACAGCTTAAGTCATGGCAGTTCTTGTTTTGTTTCTTTTTTTTTTAAAGGAAAGAATTACTGAAGTACAGTTCAGATTTTAGAATTTAAAACCCTTTTAAAAATTAACTACTATAATGATCAGCTGTAGAACAGCAAGCCTTGATTTAAATTTATCAAACAGAAAACATTTTCAATTAGGAAAAATTTAATATTCTTAATTGTGTCAGAGTTGGTTTAACAGGTTATTTAAGGATAGGGATAACATGAGGGCTAAACTCACTTGCATTTGTTAAAAGCCTCCATTGCTGCCTTCCATTCTTGGTGCTCAAAGCGGAGCATTCCTGTAAGATAAGCTGTATATGCCTACAAAGAGGGTTGAATTAATGTTAGTCACTGCAACCGTATGGTTTCCATCTACAGTTATATGGGAATATAATCAGTATGGAGCACAGGCTTACTGAAAACATCATTCTTTTCTCTAGTCAACTCTCTTACCACAAATTCTTTGAAACACACTACAAAAACATGAATACACTAGATCTATCACACACAACCATTCAGAGAATACACGTTATATAAATTAAACGTTTCTAGTACTTAATAAGTTTTTAGACAGGAGATTCTTCTGTAACCTACTATCTGCCCTTTACCTCTAATACCAGAAGAGGCTCATTTATTCCAGTCTGATTCTGGAATGTAGATCCTACAATAAAATGTCATAGTGTATCTTCAGCTCCTGGCAGGACAGTAATTTGTTTGTGGTTCTAGCCAACCAATTATATTTTCCTCCAGGAAACTCCAAGCTATAAAGAACTCAAGGAATATATTCAATAACCCACTTCCCCAGTTTGGCTTATTTTCCTATCTTTCCCATAACTAGCACTCAACATTCTATGGCTATTAGGAATGTTGTGTCTTCACCAGGCAGTTTTATTTTGGATAGGTATTTTATCTAGCTATTTTTTTTAAAAAAGTCTGCAAACCTCAGGGTTCTGCCAAATACGCTGACAATCTCCCTCTAGTTTCTCAGTGGTCCTCTTATGGCTCTAGTCCAGTTATCATGCAGATTCCTTTTGTCAGTGGCATGCTTTTGATCCAGCAGCTTTTCCGCTGGCTGAATGCAAAGGAGAGTGATCTTTATTATCAGCCTTCAAACTCTGTAGTCTCTTATAACCTCTGAAAGTCTGCTTCACAAGGAACCTAAAGAACAGTGGGAAGGTCCTCCCAACTGCAGAATAAAATTCTGTATCTAATGCAGTAATGTCTATCTGAACAGATTAATATGATGACGCCTGGTATTTCTGAAAAACATCTTCAAACATTTGGCACATCACTTTCCTTTGTATGCCCATAAGTATGCACCACAGTCTTTCATATAGTGCTGACATAAACACGTTACATGTTTTGCTGCAGGTGTAACTGTGTACTACCTTAACTCCTTCAGCCTTACATAGCGGTTTAACAACCTATGGGTGGACTATTTGTTTATTTATTATATGTCTATGCTGCCTTTCTCCCAGAGTGGGAACCAAAGGGTCTTTCAAAAAGTTAAAAACATTAATAAAGCATTTAAACCAATTAAAAAACATTAAAAGACATATAAAATTATAAAAAACTACAATTTTTTAAAATAAAATCTTGATAAATCAAAAGGCCACCTGCTTATGTATTAAAGGCCTGCTTAAGTAGGAACATTTTTGCCTGCTGGTGAAAGGAGAATAAAGAGGGGCCAGCCTAGCTTCCTGAGGAAAGGAGTTCCAGAGGGTGGGAGCAGCCACTGAGAAGGCTCTTTCCTGTGTCCTCACCAGGTGAGCCTACTGCTGCATTTTGAACCTACTGAAGTTTCCAAACAGTTTCCAAGGCAGCCCCGTGTAGAGTGTGTTACAGTAGTCCAACTGAGATGTAACCAAGGCATGTATCACTGTAGCCAGATCTGATGTCTCACGGAATGGGTATAGCAAGTGCACAAGTGTTAACTGTACAAATGCACTCCTGGCCACTGCTGAAACCTGGGCATCCAAGCTCAGAGGTGAGTCCAGCAGAACACCCATGCTGCAAGGCTGAGACTTCAGAAGGAGTGTAACCCCATCTAGCACAGGAAGAGTCTCTATTCCATGATCTACCTTCCGACCCACCAGGACACAGCACCTCTGTCTTGTCTGGATTGAGCTCCAATTTGTTTTCCCTCATCCACTCCATTACTGAAAACACACATTGGTTTAGTATCAAGATTGCTTCCTCGGAATCAGATGGAAAGAGAGGTAGGGTTAGGTGTCATCGGCATACTGGTGGCACTGAACCCCAAAACTCTGGATGACCTCTCCTAGCGTTTTCATGTAGATGTTAAACAGCATGGGGGACCCCACAAGCCAATGGCCAGGGAGTCAAACAGGAGTCCCCCAGCACCAACTTCTAAGTTCATCCCTCCAGGAAAGACCGGAACCACTGTATGACACTGCAAGTCCCATCCCAGAGAGCTGCCCAGGAGGGTACCATGGTGAATGGTATCAAAAGCTGCTGAGAGGTCTAGCAGAACCAACAGAGACATACTTCCCCTAATTCCTGCATAAGTCATCCACCAAGGCAACCAAAGTCTCTGTTCCATAACTAGACCTGAGGTCAGACTGAAATGATCTAGATAATCCATTTCATGCAGGAACCCTTGAAGCTGGGAGGCCACAACATGCTCCAGAACCCTGCCTGAAAATGGAATGTTGGAGACTGGCCGATATTCAGAATGGTGGGATCCAGGAAGGTCTTTTTTTTTTTTTTTAAAGTAATGGTCTCACCACAGTCTCTTTTAGGCAGGCTGGGAACTTTCTTTGCTGCAGTGAGGCATTCACCACTCCTCTTACCCCAGGGCTTTCCAAACGGTGTGCCGTTAGTGTGTTGCCTGAAGTGTGTAGGTGTGTCACCTACAATCTTGGAAATGTATGTTATTATTTATAAATCATATATTTTTAAAAATATATGAAAGGTTTTCATGAGAAAACTTGTGTCTCCATACATTTTGTTCTTACAATTTATGCATGTGTCTGTATTTCTTGTAAGGGGTTAGTTTAACCTCTAGTTTCCTAGTAAAACTGAATTACTGTGTTGCGAAATAATGCATATCTAAAAAGTGTGCCACCAACATGAAAAATTTGGAAAGCTCTGCCTTACCCACTCAGCCAGTCCCCCTCCAGCTGCTTTCAGAAGCCAGGAGGGATACTGGTGGCTCTCGCTTCTTCAAGAATCCTGCCCACATTCTCAGGTTGCACAAATTGAAATGAATAATACAGGACAAGCAGTGCCAAGATTACATCCACTGCACCTGTCTCTACAGCATGCAAGTCAGAGCAAATAGGAATGATTTTGTCTGCAAAGTATCTCCAAATTCATCACAGTGGAATCAAGAGTGGTCTTTGTTTTCTTCTTGTGGGCCAAAAGGGAAAAGGTCCTGACCATCTGAGACAGCTCTGCTGGACAGCACTGGGCAGATGCAACGATGGCAACAGAAGTATAATTTCTTCGTTGCCACCATTGCCATGGCATAGGCCTTCCAATAGGCTCTAGCCCCTGTTTGGTCGAATTTCCTCCAAGTCTTCTACCTACGTCACTCTAGTCTCTTTTCAATTCATCACCATCAGCAGCTTAACCAACCATGGAGTTTGCTTGGTTCTAATCTGTGGGAAGGGATGCTTAAGGGAAATCGTGTCCACTGCCCTGGCCATTTCTTTATTCCAGAGATCAGCTAGGACTCTGACAGGATCACCCGCCAAGGCAACAGGAAACTCCCCAAGAGCTATGAGGCATCCATCTAGATCCATAAGCTTCCTGGGGTGGATCATCTTAATTGGTCCCCTTATTCCTGCAGAGACTCCAAGTCCCACCAGGCAGCGATCATGACAATGGAACTATAGAAAGTTCCTCCACACTTAGACCACTGTCATCCTGCCCAGAATACAAAGCCAGGTCCAGAGTGTGTCCTCCAACATGGGTGACACCAGCTGTTATTTGGAACAGGCCTGTGGTTGTCATGTAGGACATGAAGTCCTGTGCTGCTCCTGACAGAGCAGCCTCCGTGTGAATGTTGAAGCCCCCTAGTATAACAAGACGAGGGGACCCCAACACTGCTGTTGAGATCAACTCAACCAGCTCAGGAAAGGAGACTGTTGAGCAGCAGGGTTGGTAGTATACCAACAGAATTCCTATTCTGTCCTGGCCACCCACCTTCAAAAACACATGCTCAAACCCAGCAGATTCTGAAACACAGCATCTGGTGAAGGAGATGGAATACTGACAGACCACTGAAACTCTACTTCCTGCCTCCCACCCAGCCTTGCCTCCTGCTGTACAGAGAACCAGGTGGATAAAGGTGGGAGAGATTAACACCTCCACAATGACATCCAGCTTCATACTAGACCATCCTAACAACTGTCCTACAATTAGCTATTGTCTGTTCTCTTTCCTACTTTTTCAGTGCTGGTCTAATTTATTTTCTGGCTTAGATAACACAGACCACTGTCCTGATTCAATAAATCTTCATTCGCCAGGGCTTAACGAGTCAACTGAAGACATTCCTAACCTGATCTTCACAAGATGCTTCAATATTATTTACAATTTAGACTTATCTACTCAACGAGCAACAAAAAGTTAGTTTATACTTTCTCTGCCTTTGCTATAAAAGGTTTGAAAATTAGCGATAACCTGAGCTTCCAGCTTGGTTTTGGCATCCACCCGGTTGCTTTCACACAGTCGCTCCAGTTCCTCAGCATGTTTTACTGCTTTGCGCAGGCGAGACAGCAAGTGAAATCGTTTGCGAGGTTCTGTGTTGGCTTCTTGCTTAAGCTGCATAGCATAGCTCCAGGCTCTCTCGGCATCCATGAGAATCAAGAGCAAATATCTACAGTGTCAGATATGAAGCAATGTTGCTATTTCAAAAATGTATACAAGCAAACCTTCCTTCCTTATTTTATTTGAGAATCCCATGGAGCTAGAATACAGATTTATCTGGTCCTAGAGTTTTAAAGCCCTTCTGAGCATCTTGTCAGAAGACCATATTATGTCCAAACTTTTCAAATTTCCTTTAAAAACTTAATCTGAGATAGCAGCTATGTCCATATCATCTTTCTGTGATACCATAACTCTGGCACTATATCTACAGATCTCATAAGATATACTGGACCTCCATCTCCATCCTGCTTCTATATAATGCATCCTGACAACAGTTGTTGCAAGTGAGGCATAACTATACAGTACTACGCCTGGAGGAGATACAATCACCTTGAAAAAGTAGTATGCTACACTCTCTGTATCTGCAGGCAAAAAATGTGAATGTGCACGTCCCATTAAATGGCAGTGATGTGCATACATCTGCTTCAGCACATTCACATCACCGCTGTTTTAGGTATAGTAAGCAATGCCCAGAAACTGCTGGAATTTGCAGATGTGGAGGCCACACGTGGAAGGTCCACTGCTCTAAGCAAGCTGGCTGCAATGGCTGTTTTGAATTGTGCCATGCATCCCCAACTTGCTAGTTCCCACACTGCTCTTTAGTATCGGCACATGGACAGTTTCCATGCGGCTTTTGTATCACCTCAGGCATTTGAAATCAGGTCATCTGATGCTCAGAAACCATTAACTGAAATGAGACACTGCTGTTTTCACTTTCAATCCATAAACAAATTAGTGTAATCTTCTAGCAGAAGTAATACACATCTTTTAAAGAAGGTAAAAATCTGCAGCAAAATATTTTTATCATATTTGTCAGGGCTCCCCATGGCTACTTTGCTGACTAAAGCACAAATTCTAATCTCTTTCCTTCAATCTGCCTATGGCACAAACATAACTCTCCTAACTGTTCTCCACCTGAAAAATGCCACTCACAAAGAATGTAGAATGGCACTTCCCAAGAGGTTGCACTTCTATTCAAGACAGTTTGTACAGAAAAGGACTGACTACTAATTAGTGATGATTTAAGCAAGGGTTGACAAGGACTGCCCCCATTCATGGATAGGTTGCTGGAAACTTTCTGCTCTTCTCTTCATCTCTAAACTTAAGAGATCAGGATGAGGATTTTGCTCATAGTAAGGCGGGAAGGCGCAGGTTTCTTTTTAGCTGTGTAATTGCCAGGTACTGCAATCACTTAAAAGGCACAGAAGCAACAAAGCAAAAGAGGTGGCAAAGTCTCAAAATTTGCACTGAAAAGGCTTACAAAATGCAAATCAAGCAGCAGAGCACAAAATGCATTTTGGAAAAAAACTTCATGGAAAGCACAGTTTCCTATTAAAGCAGCAAGAAAATGCTTCTTATGCCCCTATTTTTCCACATAGGCTGGGCATGTTAGCATGTTATCAGGACTTCATATATTTTTCCGTAATAACTGAGGCTTTTTGTTCATTTACTATCCCATGTTTGGCGGCTTTCTTCTACATGTGTAATTATCTTGAGCTCCCATGAAGCACGGGGCAACGTGTATGCACTTCCTCTTTCTGTTACAAGTTGACATGATAGGGAAAAGCAGGTTGACTTTCTCTGCTTCTCCACCAACAAAGTCTAAGACCAGAGCTACTGTCTAATACAGGTGAAAAACCACATGCCCCCTCCCACTTCCCCAAATCTAGCCTAAAACAGGAAACAGAAGTTTTAGGCCATTTCCACACTACACTGTTATAGTGTTATTATCCCACTTTCAACATCCTGTGGAATTCTGGATTTGTAGTTTACTGAGGTCAAAGATGCCCCTCTCTAAGCTGCAATTCCCAGCATTCCACAGGATGTTGAAAATGGAGTAATAGCACCATAACAGTGTAGTGCAGAAATGGCCTTAGTTCTGCACTTCTGTTGGCAAGTACAGAGCCAAATAAATTCCAGGGTTCATCTGAATCTGGAGAATATGGAAGGGGACAATTTATTCCTTCTACTCTGTACCTACAGCATTCACAAGAAGTCTATGGCTCACTTCCATCACTACAGCCTGCCTAACCCCTTATCAGGGCAAACAGGGGAACATGCAAGATTGCCAGATCCTGGATTTAACTGTGCATGTTTGGACTACTCAGCTGTGTGCAATACATTCAGAACAGTTACTGAATATCCAAGTACCTGTTGTCAGATAACAGCTCTTCTGTTACTTTTTTCCCTGTGAATTTGTGCCTATTTCCCATCTTGAAATTAAGGGTTTTTCTGAGTCTTCTTAGTCGGCGGGAGCAATAACCCCTGGAGGTCAAAGTAAATTAAAAACTGTTAGTTGTAACCTAGACTTGCTTTCTGTTCTATTTCTGTCTGAACTTAAATTTGCCTTCTGTTGTATTTCTCCCTCTAACCTAAACAGAGAGAAAGTTTCCCCTATGTAGAATACATCTGTGTTACACAAAACGTGAAAAATTCAGAACTATATTTGAAGAATTAGAGGATTACACTAAGTATTAGAAGTGGCTATAGATGGAAACATGAAAAAGTTGGATCTATTAAATATAAAGGTGGCTGTGTCACCAATTCTTTAAGGGGAAAAAAAATCATACAAGAAGTGATAATTATGTCTTGCCAACCAGTAAGTTTATAGTTCTGAGTGGAACCATGCTAAAACAAACAAAAAAACAGAGAAAGTATGTATCTGTTGCACACCCAGACTGAAAGTTTACAGACTTATGGAAAAACATAAGATCAATGCAACCCACATTGTGGATTCTTCAGCTTACACTTCAGTACACGGACGGCTTGAGGAAATGTTCTCTGTTTTGAATTGTGTGCTTCACAACCAGTGGTGCTGCAGGTACTGAGTTTCCAAAAAAACATATAGTGACAAATAACAGTTCTTTTACTTTCCTCCACAGAGTGTCAGAGGACCTTCATTATTTAGCTCTACAGTCTGCTCTAACACACAATTCTAAGCAATTTGCTTTCTAGTCATTTGTATACTCCTTAACACCGTAAAAAAGCTTACATCATTTGTATACCCCTAAACATTGCAAAAAAAAAAAAGCTTACTTCTGTAAGTGCATTCTTACGAACATAGGAAACTACCCACTCCAGCATAAGAATTCAAGTATATAGGAAAGGTTCTTACAAACCAATCAGATACAATGGTTTAGATTCAAAGTTTCTTTGGTTTGTGCATTTTTTCTCTAAAGCTGCATCTTTTCTGACAGCTGAAAAGAGAACTGTTATTTACTCCCACTTATATTAACAAAGGCAAAAGCATCTTTTTGACACAAAATATGACCCATTCATGAATCTTTCCACACTAACCTGTATCTCTGAAAATCGCCATGCCGTAACCCATGTTGTTGTTGCGATTCTTTAACAATCTGTAGGACTGAAGGGCTCGTTATGGAAACTTTAGCCAGTACACTAGAGATGTGAGTTACAGTTAAATTTTTTAAAAAATCACATGCACTAAGCTTTCTATTATTTAACCACACTTCAGCTCAAGCTAAGGTCAAAGAACACAGTTCACAAAACTTTCTTAACGTGGTTAAACCAAAGCAAACTGAACAGCAGAGGGTGGCCCAGCATACATATTCTGACACACTTATTGCTTACTTGGCCTTGGGAGAAAAACAAATCTCGATTGCATTAACCGGACCATAACAGCTGATATTTAGCAGCAGTTAAGAGTAACTGTATGATATATTGACACTGTGCTGCTTATTTCTAGACTGGAAAATATTAAGGAAAATAAGTTTTGCATACCCCCACAGTATTCTGCATTCAGCCAGACCAACTACTTCTACCAACGTTAGTTTGAAAATCATTGCCTAAAGTAGGCTACCTGATATAGAGGACCAACGATTACTGTTTTTCAATGTTCTAGGGACTGGCACTAAATCTGTGCCCACTGGGTACAGCAGTTCCTTTCCTGGAAATCCGCCAAGGATCTGCCAGCAAGCAAGTCAGGGACTGGCACTGGTCTAGGGACTACCACTTTCAGTAGCACTGGTCTAAAGGATAAATCACATTATGGAGAAATCAGTGGCTCCTGGAAGATCATCAAGGGTTTCTTGATGAAAAGGCTGATGAAAATGGACCATTCCTCTGAAAGACACTTGTCTCAATACCGCTATTCCTCCCTGGCAATTTGCAGCCATAGAAATGCATTAGATAAGTCCTATGTCCACTATGGATAGGCATAGCTGAATGTGTGTTGGAGCAGTACTACTCAAAGTGGTGGTCCCTGAAGAAGTAACAGTCCAGAAGACATCAACTGCTGGTCCCTGGAAAGTTTCCGGGAAAGAGAGAAACAATTGTAGCCAATGGACACAAACCCTGACACACTGAGGAAAACAAAGCAAGTTCCCATATCAGAAAGCTTATGAAGCACTGTGTTAAAGAACATGCCTATGAATCCTTTGCCACACACTGGGCTTCTACAGTAGATAACTCAATCAGAAAGTCAGGATCACTGCTTGAATAGATTAATCCACTTAAACATTTTTACTTGTTTTTGAAGTTACTGACACAAAGCTCCTTGGCATTTAGAGACTAATTGTACACAGTTTTAAAAGCTAAACCAAAATACTATGATGTAAATAAATTTTATTTTTTTTTGTACAGAAGGTTAAAGTAAATCTCTTTGCAGGTACTCAAATATGGATTCAAAAGATATGTTGACTATTATTAGGTGAAGTTAGAACACACAGGCCAGGAGTGTTTTACCTGTCAGGCTTTCAGTAATTATGTATAAGAAAGGGACAACAATATTTATTATGAAGAAATAAAAATATAATTTAGTAGGAGCAAGCCCTCTGGAGATGGGTGAGAGAAAGCATTTCACTATTAGGAGAAAATCCTATACAAAGAGTACCTTCATTTAACCAAGAACATCAATGACTGCAACATGCTGTTAAGTCTCCACTGTGAAAAGCTTGCAGCATCTTGCAGCAGTCTGGGATAACGATGGTAAATATTTTCTCATTGACTTATGACTTAAAATTATTTTTAGGAACAGTGTTGAGTTTTCCTACCACACAAGACTCGTACAGAGAACTGTCTGCCTGGAAGTAAATCCCACTGATTTCACTGAGCATTTTCCTAGCCAAGTACTAGATTACATCTCTGTGTGATTATGCACTGCTTATAATCCTTATAAGCTCGCTAACTATTTAACACTCTCCTTTCTTGTCACTCAATTATCATTCTGCTATTTTGATTTTGCATTAGCACAAAGCTCTCCAGAGTTTTCCATAACTATACCAACTATTTTAATGCCCTTGCTTCCTATGTTCCTGCCCTGCAACCACTATTCCTGCAATTTAGTCACTGTCAAATTGACCAAAATCTCTTCAACTAGTTTTACCTTCTCACTCTCTTCCTATTGCTGCTGAGGGAATTTTTCCTATGAGACCTTTGATTTAAGTGACCCAAACTCATCCCTCTGACTAAAGAAGCCAAAAATATCTGCAACAACCAAGTCATAGTTCTATTCATCAAGAAATGCACAAACACTAGCAAAAGAGCAGTTCGGGTGGCATTTCTTTCCATGGTACACCATTCTTTCATTGTATTGATCATGTTTCTCAGCACAATCCAATGAAAGGGGTGTTAGCACTCAAAGAAGGGAGCATTTCGATAACTGTCTATCAGATATACGGACTAGACCAGGGGTTCTTAACCTGGGATCTGGGGACCCCTGGGGGTTCCTGGAACCTTCAGAAGGGGTCTGCAAAGCCCTGCTGGACACCAGCAGTAGCAGCAACGATATGGTATCACGGTGATGGTATGGGTGCTGAAACAAATGTGGGAGTGGTTTGGGCACATGCCTGTCACTGTGTCCCTTCTGTCAGGGACACAGCAGCAGAAGGTGTGGGCTCCCAGGGACACGTCAGCAGGTGTGTACACACTCAAATTGCTATTTGCAAATGTGAGAGCAGTTTCAGTGCCCATGCACACACCCCACTGCCACATCCCTGACAAAAGAGATAGGGCAGGTGGTGTGTGCATGTGGCCAAACTCCTCCCTCATTTGCAAATGAGAGAGCAGTTTGGACATGCACATACATACCCTGCTGCCACATCCCTGATCTTTGCAGACATGCAGTACACCTCCTTTTACTATGTACTTGATGAAAAGGAGGTGGTGGCAACAGTGCGTGCGCACTCAAATGACTCCGAGGGAAGAGTTTCAGCACCCACACACACACTTTTGCTGCCACATCTCTGATGAAAGGGACATGGTGGTAGGCATGTGCGCATGCCCAAACTACGACTCTGGAGACCTTGGCCACGGAAATCCCCTATGGGTGACCTCAGGCAAGTCACATTCTCTCACTCTCAGAGAAAGGCAAAAACAACAAATCTTGCAAAGAAAACCCCCATGACAGGTTTGCTTAGGGCTGCTATAAATCAGTTTTCAAAGTGGAGAGAAATGGTGGCTAGAAAGAACCTGCCCCTGTCAGCAGCAGTTTGTTGTTGTGTGCCTTCAAGTCACTTCTGACTTATGGCAACCCTAAGGGGAACCTATCACAGGCCTTTTTGGCAAGATTTGTTCTGGGTGTGTGTGTGTGTGTGTGCCTTTGACGGAATACGACTTACCTAAAGTCACCCAGTGTCTGAGGGAGGATTTGAATCCTAGTCTCCAGAAACCATCAAAAAGATAAATATTTGAGTATTTAAATACATATTTGAATATTTAAATTTAAATATTTAAATCTTGAGTCAAGTCTCTGGAGTTCTCAACAACAAACTATATTTATAGGGGGTTCTCATTAAAGAAAAGGCTAAGAACCATTGAACTGGACTACAATTGAACTATTTCTTTTTCTTCCATGAAAGAATACACATGAAAGCTACTGTGGAACTACAAAGGCTGCTTCCCTTCTCCCCCATTAAGGTGTGTAAGCAAGAGCTCTCACTTCCTCCTGCTTGAAGAGCTTCCCTACAAACCTCACTTTGAAGCATTATGCTGTTTTCATACACAGACATGTCTGCAACCTTTTTTACCTAGTTTACCTCGGCCCAACCCCACAAGAAAGCTTCCAACACTGGACTGTCTGAAAATCTGGCCATAGGTTGAGGAGGGAACTTTACATAAGCAGGTCACTTTTTTTTTTCCAGTATCACAAAAACCTGATACTGTATGAAGCTGCTATCTTAAAGAAGCAAACGAGAGGAAACATGGAAAGGCTTACAGGATCTGACTGAAGCTACAGGGTCAGGGGCGTCTCACCCCCGTGCATTCTGAGGCACCTACGAGTGAAATGTCCCTGATGCCCCAACTTCGACCAAAGCCGTACCTTCCCTCTCCCTTCTGCTGGAAGTCAGGGAAAGTCCTGTCCCCCGCGGCCGAAAACACGTGGAACGGGAAAGGGGGTACGTGAAGCCCGGGTGTGGGTGGCGAGCGCCCCTAGGCCCAGGGGCAGCGTGGGCGACGCGGGCGCTACGCTCAAGTGACACGTCCCCACCAACACCCTCAGCCCCGTCGCGCTGGCAGGATACTCTCCAGGCCCAGGCTATCCCCAGGTCACCCGACTTGGGCTTTTCGTTCTCCTTGTTCTCCTCGAGGCCCGTCGCGGAGCCCCCGCCGCCAGCATTGCCGCCTCCGCCGCTGCCGCCACCTCCCGTGGCACCCCGGCCGCCGCCGCCGCCGCCGCCGCCGCCGGCCACCTGCCGCTCCGCCGCCATCTTGCGCCTGCCTGTTCCGCTTGCCGCGCGAAGCATCATGGGACGGGAAGGAGGATGCGTGGAAGTCATGGCCGCCGAGGCCGACGGGACGGCGGCGGGGGGGGGTTTTGAAAAAGGCGCGCTGAGCCTCAGGAGGGCCTAAAAGCTTCCTCGCAGGCGCCTCGGTGTTTTTTTTAAGGGTCCGCCGTCCGCCCCTGCGGTCCTTGCCCGTGTGTTTATGCAGCAGGAGTGCTTATGGCGAGAATTCTTTAAAGCTGTCATAGTATGGTGTGGGTATTTATCGGGGACCAAGAAAATAGACTGAGCTCCGGCGTGCCTGCTTACTTCTCACCGCACCTTTAAGTTTTAGGGTCTGAAGGTGTGGGGCATTTCTGTGAAACTATAGCATTGCAAGACGCCTCGGGTTGAGGGGAAATGCCTGGTTTTCTTTGCCTTTAAAAACGTATTAGAAGTTTCTGTTCCTTTTATATACAGGTATACCTGAGTTAACGAAATAGATGTATTCCTGGGCATTACTACTTCAATAGAAATTTTGGTACTAGAAGCAGAAATAACATGAAGTGCCTTCACCACAAAAGGAAAAGCAGTAACCATGATTCAGTAGACTTTATTCAAAAATAACGAAATGCACCTATGAAACGAAACAATAAGCCTTGCATAAGTAGGCAAAAGCATTTTGAGCCTTCCGGAGGCTACTTGAAAGGGCCCTTGTCAACCTACGCTGTTATAGTGCTATTATCCCGCTTTCCGCATCCTGCGGAGTTCTGGGGTTTGTAGTTCACGGAGGCCAAAGAGCTCTCCGGCTGGGAATTCTAAATGCCCCTCCCTAAACTGCAAACCCCAGAATTCCACAGGATGTTGGAAGTGGAATAAGAGCAGTATAACAGTGTAGGGCGGAAGGCTAAAGTTTCTTCCAACCAGGGATGATTTTTTTTTATTTTTTCACTAGCCTCTGCCTCTCTTATGGTTTCCATTTTGGTGGCCAAAAATCTATGCCTTTTTAATATGCTAGGAGGAGCTGGTGAGGCAGACTTGCCTGCTTTCCCCTTTTTCTCAGTTTTTCTGTGCATATGCTGGGTAAGGGATTCTGGAGGTAGCTGCTGTTTATCTTACCTATTGTAGGAAGGCACAAATAGCTACAGTAAAAATAGACTGAATATGCAGCGTGTCCTCTGTTGATGCAACTTCTGCACACATGAATGCGATATCAGGTGAAGTCTTGTGTCATTATTGTTGATGGATGAACTGGGCGTGCGCCCATGTAGCACACACACATTGCACCTATTAATGATAATGGGACAGAGCATTGATGTTTTTTGTTTTACATGAGGGTTATTAGAACAGGACTCCTGCATATGTGAAGGCACACTGTACAGGCTTCCCCTGCATATTTGACAGGTTATGAACTAGAGCACAGTTAGAATGTGGAAATGTTCAAAAAGCAAAACCCATCTACTGTAGGGAACATGAAGGACTTATGAAGGCTCATATGGGAGTGGGAGTGACCCTGCAAGCGTGCTGCTTTTAAGTTCTTTCAGCTGGCTTGGTGCCTTTCCCCTGCTCGGAGCTTGCTTTGCACATAGTGCATGCATGGTCCCAAGTTGTCAGATTAATTGATTTTATCCTTAGTTTGGAAGTGTTGAAAGAGTGAGTCCTCAAATAATGGCGCATCAAAAGGTGGGCGCTTCCTGTAATCGTGTGCTTTCCCATCTGTTACTGGAATGTAGCATGATGCTGACTGGCAATCAGAAAGGAGATTTGATAAACTAAGAGACCCTCATAAGGCTGGGGAATTAACTACTAATATGTGTAGTGTGCCAGGAAGCCACTGTCTTCGTTCAACCCACCGTTGATGGACAGGAGTTTGTGGATGTATTACAATTCTGATGTTTCTCTTTTCAATCTTCCTTTGTAGTGTTTTTTGTTTTTTTTGTTTTTTTTGTTCAAGGACTGCTGTTCTGAGGTCTGAGGTGGAATGCCAAGGAACATTGAAGTGTTCTGCAACTGGCTTTTGTATAGTCCCATTTCTAGCATCTTATTTATGTCTATTTATCCTCTGGTGTAGAACTGGCCTGTTTGCCTAATGTAGAGTGCTGAAGGGCATTGCTGACAGAGGATGGCATATAGCACATTAGAGGAAATGAAAGTACCTCTGATATTGTGGGGGATGTGGTTAGGTTCTATGGTGACATTTCCCAAGTAGATGTGTGGGCTGAGTTGGCATCTGGGTTCATAGCAAGGTCTTGTACTTGTCTTCCTGTCCATGTTATGTGTTCTCCTGTAGGTAACTAACTGTTTGGGAGTCTGTCTGTAGGGCCTTTGAGAGGGCAGTCCAGAATCAGTTGTAGTTCACTGATGATACGTCTGAGTGGTCTCAATTGGGAGCTCTATGTGACCACTAGTGGGATCTGCCATTTCCTGACTTGAGTCTGTTCTGTAATAGATTAGTCCTGGGCACAAGTCTTGCCTTTTTTATTTATTTATTTATTTATTTATTTATTTATTTATTTATTTATTTTGCTTCATATGATGGGTACTGTAGCTTGAGAAATGCTTGTTGCAGTTCCATTGGCATCCCTGTCTTGTGGGTCTGAGCAGATGCAATTGTATTGGAGGGCTTGGCTGTAAACTATGGCTGTGTGTCCGGAATGGAAACTGGAGGCATGTAAGTATGTGTAGTAGTCAGTGGTTTTGCAATATCGTTTGGTGCTTAGATGTCCATTGTGTAGCTGTATGATGGAGTCCAGAAAATGAACTTGCTATGTTGATAGTTCCAGACTGAGAAGTTGTTGAAATTCTAGTGGAACTCTTGAGTGAATCCTCTCCATGAATCACAATTAGGAAGATGTCATCAGGTTATCTCAGATAGGGGAGAGTTTTCTGGGTGCAGAGTTAATGAAGCATTGTTCTAAGCCTGCCATTAAGATGTTGGCATATTGTGGTGCCAGGTGTGTGCTCATGGCAGCACTATTAACTTGAAGCTATACATTATTTCTAAAAGTGAAGTAGTTGAATGTGAGAACAAAATGGCAGATCTTGGTGGCTAAGTCTACTATTGTTCCACCTGGAATGATATTCCTGACAGCTTGTAGTCTATCCTTGTATGGAATGTTAGTATATAGGGATTCCACTTCCATAGTGGCTAAGATGGTGTTCCCTGAAAGGTTGTGGATGGTCTGTGATTTCTGCAGAAAGTCAGTAGTGTTCTTCACATAGCTAGGAGTGTTGGTGGTATATGGTCCATATGTCCAGAGGTACCAACTGTGAGTGTTCCAATGCTTGAGGTGGTGGCTGACAAAGGAGGAGCTGTAGTCATCAAGGACAAATCTGACAACATATAGGATACTGAGGGGCAACTGTCCAACACTACATTTTATAGAATCTTGTCTAATGATCCCACAGATTAATATTAGAGGGAATTACACAGACTACACAGGGAATTTCCCATGGAGGTGAGAACCAAATCTGAATTGACACGTTCCAGGAGCCTCAACCAGGCACATTGTGTCTATTACCCAAAATATATAAACAGGGCAACTTTGGAAAGCCCATAACCTCAAGCACTGGGGGCAATAATCCTGCCCTCTCAAAAGGTCTTGGTAGCAAGACTTTACTTTCCTCCTCCCAGTCTCAAACAGCTTAAACACTATAAACAGTTGCAAAACACTTCAGTCTTCCTGGGCATTCCATCTTAGACTTAAGAACAAAGCAACAACAACTACAAACCCTACAAACAAAGACTGGAAAGAGAAACAGCAGAACTGGAATACAGTGGTGGCTCTGTTTCAGGAACCCCCTCGAATTCAGGAAATCACATCTCATTATATTCAATGGTGGCGAAGTGCGTGCAGATGCTTCAATGCATCTGTGCATCTGTTGCTGCCATTTTAGCTATGGGGCAACGCTTCATGCATACTGTAGGTCCCACATGCAGAGGTTGCAGACAAGGAGGGCTCACTATATATCCACAAACTCCACCAACAATGGGTTGAACAGAGACAATGGTTTCCTGATACACTACACATATTATAGCATATTATGTTATATAATATATACTAGTTAACTCCTCAACCTCTCAAGGGTTCTCTTGGACAGTTTATCACATTTCCTGTCTGGTTCCCAGCCAGCATCGTGCTCTATTCAAATAACCCTCCACCATTCAGAGACAACATTATTAAAAACTGTACTTTTCACCTCATCACCACACTCACAAGTTTTGCATTTCTATTGCTATTCACAAATACTGCCAGCTTTTAAAAGTCTGTCCCTAGGCACTTCATTCCATGCATTTGAGGATGGAGACTTAAGTCTACAAAAGCTTATGCTACCAACTTCTTTCTCTTAGTCTCAAAGGTGCTACAGGATACCTTTGCATACTCATGTTTGTAGGTTAAATAAGAGAGCAGATACATGCCAAAGCAGCATCAAGATGACATCTTCCAGGACACACATTTGTAAACAAACAGGGATGTCTATTAATTTCTCCCCCTGTTCTTTTAGGTACTGGTGCATTCTGTATAGTGCAAGTTATTAAATAAATTATATTTGTTTTGATTCTGCTATTCAGGCATACCTTGGTTAACAAAGCCTCTGATAGTGAAGATCCTTTTTATCATAGGAAGAGTGGAGAAATTAAAAATCACTCCTAGATGCATTTTGGAAGTAGCTTTCAAGTGGGCCTCTAGAAGGTTCAAAATGTTTTTGTTTGCCTGAGGCTTACCTGACCTGATTGTTTCATGTCGCATGCGCATATTGTTAGTTCTGACTAAAACGTTTGGTAAAAACATATTTAACTGCTTTTCTTGTTGTTAAGACCCTATCTCTATTCCTTCCATATTATTTCTGCTTCTGGTACCAAATTTTACATTGAAGAAGCAATGCCCTGAAACAAATCTGCTTCATTAACTGAGGTATACCTGTAGTGGTTTCTGTTCATTTTCTTTTTAATGGTTCTGAGATGCGCTGTTCAGATCTTTTTATTTTTTATTTATTTACTTTTTATTTCACCAGGCACTTAATAAATATGTCCAGTTCTATTGAATCTGTTTTTAATGGATCCATTTTTATATTTTCTGGCTAAAATTTAAACAGAGAATTTGGCTACTCTTAAAAATCAATGGGATTTAGCTTGCCTATCTTTGCATTGGATGGAAGCATGCATTCTTTTTCTTTTTATTGCATTTTTTGTAAATAGAACTATAAACTGTTTTCTAATTCTAGATTAATAGACAATGTATAAATTTGAAACAATCTCAGCAAATATCTTAGTAGTGTTTGATAGAAAACAGAGTATCTGTGCCTTGAGAAACTTGCAGCTGCAAAGGTATATATTGGCTTTGAATTTACAAAGAATATTTATCTGAATCATTATTAATATTATTAGCCATTTACCAACACCATCTATGTGTATGGTCTCTTACAATGAACAGATTTAATAGGTTCTTTCTTCAAAGCACTCACAATCTCAAATATAGACGTAGGAAGCAGCAGAGCAATGTAAAGGCAAAGAAGGGAAGGATAAATAGATGATTAACTTGCAAATATTTTAATTACTTATGTTTACAGACAAAACGCAGGAAAGGTATCTTTGGACTACAACTCCTCCCCATGTTTGCTGTGGGACTCTGGGAGTTGTAATCCAAAAAGTAACTTGTCAAATCTCTACTTGATAGAGAAGCCTGAGAATGATGGGATTTAGAGTGGCACAGAATAATATAGAAATTAGTTAACCAGGGCTCTACAGACGTTTCCCCTTTATGATGACCTTTGAGTTGTTAGTTGGTTTTGAGAGAAATAACATATATTTTAGCTTCTGCACTGGGTATACAGTATTAATGACGTGTATTAGAAGCATCTATATTAGCTTCTGTAATACACTAAGTCTAAGAAAACTGCTTTCTAAAATTGGTAACAGAACAAAAGAGGGCCTCTTAGCCTTGGATCTCCAGAATGAAAACTATACTGATAAAGCAGTCTGAGAGACAACAAGGCTGTCTGTAAGGAGTGAACTGGTTGATAAGGAATACAAGAAAGAAGGCTGGGATTGTTCAAGGGTAGGGGCGGTTAGAAACTGTTAGGATGATTACACCAAGTGGCATTTTGAAACCGCTAATGAGACAACTTGAAGGTAACATGAGAATTAAGGATACACGAGGGAAACGCATGATCAGTGCGTGATCACTCATACTGTAAATATGAGGAAGGGGAAATGTAACTTCTTAGGTGAACCTGATAGGCTGTAACCTTTGGGGTCCTATCCAATGGGATCCCAGGGGAAGGAAAACCTGTGGCGGGGATAGGGGATAAAACATGAGGCATTCAATAGTAGGGTGTGTCCTCCTCTCTGGAGAGCACCCGCTTCTGCAGAAATGTACTTTTAATAAACATTAATGCTTCAGCCAGTCCTGTGCTAAATTGTTTTATGAGTCTTTTTAGCTATTTCTCTCAGATCGATAAAAGATTTTTTCTTTTTCGAATCTCCCGCTGGTGTGTAACTTTTGGCTGCATTATGCTCCAGGGAAACCTTCTCATTGTCGCTAACATGCCCATAGATAATCAGTTCTAGAGGATTGCTGCAAAGATTTTTTTATTTTTACAAAATTCAATTTTGAAACATGTTTGAAGATAGTACAGAAGGAGACCACGCAAAGGTAGGGATTTCCAGGAAAGAAGAAACAGAATTGTTTCAGGGATCAAGAGACCATTGAATGGCTGAGAGTGGTGGAGCAGGAAGAGTAATGGTTGTAGGAAGGGAGGTTTCCTGTATTCTTCAGCATCCTTCTGCCAGGGGAATAGGAAATACTGGCAAAATAGAAATCCTCATTTCCTTGCTCCATCCTCCAACCTGATCCAAAGGTTTGGTGGCTTCAGAGGGGGAAAAAAGACTGAAGATATGTCACATGAAATCGTATTTAAGCCATTAGCAATGTTTGATTATCATATCATAATCATAGTGTTTAAAATATGTCTGCAACCAATGATAGAATTTCAGGAATTGATGAGTCCTTTCAGAATTCTAAGATCACTGGACTGCTGAATACTGTTGATGAGTTATAGTGCTTCTTATTTATTCTTATTGCTAATACTTGTTATATTTTTCTCCTTTAAAAGTCATATTTTATTAACTGTGTTTCTTTCTGGTGGGTTTTTATCTTAAGCTAGGATTTCAGCAAAATCCTTCTGCCAGTGTATACTTTGACTCCACTTTGGATCAAAATGTTTTTTTTTATTCTAATTATTCCTCCCTGCATTCTCCCCATCCCTGCTGTTCTGGGCAATCACATGGTTGTCATGCCACCAGGGGACAACCTGTGCAGCGGAGGGCAGAGCGTCTCCTCACTCCACACAATGAGCTCACCAACAACCTAACTCTCTTTTGCCCCATTCTGGTGGTCCTCAGGCTCCCACAGCGTCTTCCACATCCTGTCAAGGCAACCTTTCATAAGTGGGAAGGTCTACCTCTTCCATACTAAAAGTATTGTGAAAGGATGTGGGAGTGTGCTCTGCCACTTAAGCAAGCATAAGAGGGTGAGGAACCTTGTTTCCAGCATGCATGGGGACAACCCCCTGCTTATCCATCCAGCTTTCCTCAGCCTGTCAGCTCAAGAACCTTCCAGCAGGAAATTAGACTTCTTCTTCAAACAGAAGAAGCTTAATCTGATCCTCATTTTTGAATTGATGTTCTCAGCCCAGTAAAATGCATCTCACATGTAACTGCCACTTTGATTAATATATTTCCCGTTTGGATGATTGCGTAGATCTCATTTCAAAATGACCATGACATGTCACACACACACACTAATTTCTTTCTTCTGCCTGGGGAAAATGCTCTTTAATATTAATAAGGCATTATTAAACTTATGCTCTGACTCATTTCTGTTGTATGACTTCTGTCATTTCTATTAAGCTCCTTAAATCCCTGAGGGATTTTGTTGCTGGCTCTGAAAACTATTGCTTATTGTAAATCATAACTAAAAAAAAATCAAGAAGCAATCTGACTTACTGCACATTACTCCAGACTATCAATATTATATTGTTGAAGGACAGGAGTGGAAGGAGTTGTGTTCCCCACGTAACTATTCCTTTTCTGATCTGTGTTTCAGAATCCATAGGGAACTCATATATATTTTACAAAATCTTTCACAACTGAAATATACTTCCATGCTAGGTTTAAAGATTAATGAACTGGATAATAATCTTACTCTCACAAAAAAACTTAGATGAAGAGATAGTGACTTGACCCTAAGCAATTGAGATAGCCTTATAGACAAACCAGGAATCAGAACCTGCATCTTCCACATTCAGACAATATGTGCAGATACTCTTTGCAGTACACTGGCCATTAATGGTTCAATAAAAGTCTGTATGACTTCAATGTAGGCAAACATTTTCAGAGGTTAGATGGATCCTTCCTGGCCAAGCTGTTTGTAGGCCAAAACAGTCCTTATAGTTTAATAGTTTGGATCAGTCTTGTTTGTAGGTGTCCTAGCTTCCATCTCTGGCATCTCCAGGTAATGCTAGGAAAGTCTCCTGTCTGACACCTTGAAGAGCTGCTGCTGGTTAGAATGGGCAATACCAAGCTAGACAGATGACTAGTGTGGCTGTTCAAAGGCTTGCTGGGTGAGGAGCAATGGCACCTGTTCCACTCTTTCATCAGTGCAGTTTTTTCAGAAGGTTTGCTCAGTCTATGCTGCTTGTCCATTGCAGTACAAATGCCATTCTTAGAAGAATGGTCAGGAACTGCACCTGGCCAATAGCACTCCCCAGGATGAAGATGCTTAAGAAGTAGCACTGACCTTGACCAGCATTTTCAACCTGGGACAGTTAGCAAGAGCCAGATGCATTTTGTGGGAGTCCTTCTGGCTATCCTTAACTATAGATAATCTTTCCCTTCCTTATTCTGTTATTCTGTTGTATGGATATTGTAGAATATGACTAGCACCAATGGAACACTAACTTCCCATAACATTACCTTTCTTCTCTCCATAGAACAGATAACACAGTTCAGTGATGTGAAGTTAGGAACAGCAAAGCAGCCTCACCACTGCCTAAAGAGAGGCAAGATCAATCTGAGGATGCGTCTATATGGGATTTATCCAAATTTTTGGTATGCAGCATTGGTATGCAGGAAGAGTGTACCTGCAAAGGGACCATCCTTTATAAGAATGCATGCTTTGCATGCCAAAAGCACCAGTCTTAGCCCCAGGCATTGCCAGGTAAGAGGATCATATCACAGAGTAACTATACAGGAAAGGCCTTTCTCTGTCTGAGACCCTGGACAGTTACTGCCAATCAATGTGTGGACCAATAGTCAGATCTTAGTCAGACCTTTTCTATTTTCAGTGAATACCACTTGGAAAAAGATGTGATGTTCCACAGAGTTTCTTGCAGAACCATCAAACAGCAAAAGGTTCCTTGCGTCTGCTACATAAGTTAGCAGTTGATGAAACTGGTCTGCATGGGTATCATATAGCTTGGAAGTTTTAGGAGAACTGAATGTGCACCAGTCTGTTCACACCATAATACAATATACAGCTTTTTGGCAGAAATTCCATTTTTTTCTCATCAGGGCATTCTTGTTTACATTGTACTCCTGGCTCTGATATAGGCAGAATTGGTTTACATTGTACTCGTTTATGTTATACGTGCACCATCTGTAGACTATTTTAAGTTGGCCCACATCTCCACATGGTGTGGAGCTCATGCCTAGAGAGTCACCAAAAGGAATGAGCAAAATCTTCCACCTGTGATGATGTGGAAGAAGCTTCTCTGCAGGGAAGGCAACTACTATGTGCAGTGCAGCCATTTCAAGTATTTGACAGACACAGACTCTGTTTTTATAAGCACTCCAAATGTTAACTCTTTTTGTTTACTATTTAATTCAAAAGTGCTGATAAACCATGATAAGGAAAAAAAGGTTAAAAGGCAATAGTTGCATCATTATTATTTACAGAAAGCATTGCCTTTTCTTTATAGTTAAAAAATGTAATATATTGGAAGTTTGGAAAATTTCTACATCATATACTCCAACCTTTCACAGGCAAAAATAGGGACATGTGGCCAAGCGACATCAGAGTGTGGTCCAGATGGCAAAAATTATTGAGGAAGAACAGACAAGCTAGGAGAGGCTGCAGCAGCTTTCTTTTGCCTGAGTCAACTGGGAACAACAAGATTCTGGCCTTTATTCTGCCTCTTGCTGAGTTAATAGAGTCCAAACTACTTTTGCACTTTCAGCTCAGTTTGTAGCAACTGAGGTAAGCTGAGGACAAAGTGGGAAAGTGGTATGAGGAGAGAGAAACAGCAACATTTTAAAAGCAGCTGGGAAAATGGGATGACTCATAGTTAATTGGGATTAGGACAGTTGAAGGGTATGATACATAGTGATAGATACTGCTGCATATGTCCCTGATTTTGATATGACCCGGATATTTATTGACTGTATTTACTTGAAAAGGAGCCATGGTCTAATCAGATAGGTTCTCAGCTATAGCTGCAAAAAGAAAGGTGAACTTGTTCTGCTGCCTTCCTAGGATCCAGCATAGCTCCTTCCTCCTGGCATGCATTGGTTTCCCCTGGCCAAGGTGGACTATGAAAGTTTACTAGTCTAGCCTGTTTTTTTTTCCCTGGCCTTACCTATAAGGCTGTCAAATCTGATCCAGTTTAGATGCCTCTTCTCTACTCTCTCTGCCTCAGTTGGATGCCTTGCCTGCTTTATCCAGCTTAATGCCTCTTCTCCACTCTTTCTGCCTATATCCTTATAAAACTTAATTGGTATCTCTCCCCACTTACCCCGGCCTCTGGGCTCTAGGCCCATTCCACCGAGGCTCATGCTTCCTGTATTTCTGGTGGCACATGACATGCCCTAGTGCTGATGGTGGTAAGCTTAAGCACTATTATCCAGTTGCCACACTAGGGAGAATCTCTTAGGGTTGCCTGAGTAGAAACTGGAGAGGTCTCCTGTCCCTTTAATGGCTGTGTAAGAGAGAGTATTTCAACATACATTGCTGGTTACCTTCTTGGGTGGCAAACAACACCAGCTGAAATTCTCTCTTCGAAACAGCTATTAAAGAGACTGGAGGCATCTCCAGTTTTCACTCTGGCAGTCCTAAACAAACTGGGACATGATGTGCAAAATGTTTCATCTGCTGCATGAGGTATCTGTTAGTGATTGCACTTCACCCAACAATTCTTAAGATTACTTGGAATGTCCAGCATTCTGTCCCCTTCCACGACCCATCATATAAGTCACCATCCCCTCATGATATGATATCATTGATGAAGGAACACCAGAGCTCATCTAAATGCTCATCCGGTGATAAATCACTAAGGCAGCCCTTCTCATTTAAGAGTATAGTCAATCCCTAGGTTTCCAAACAATCTGAACTGTAAGCAGTCAGCATGTGTAGTGTGCGTATGTGGGGAGGGGGCTGTGTTTCCATAGACACCATTACTTTTATTTTGACTGTTTGTCTCCCTGGAAACAAGAGGCAGGCTTGAATATATTATTCATCCCTCATGAATACCATGAGTTAGGTATTTAGAGTACGCTAAGCAGTGTGGGCTCAGCATGGGTCTATTAAACTGCCAGGAAGCGCAACTGGCAAGAAGTTTAGTCCTTCAGCCTCACGCTTCTACGAGAGTGGCTGCCAGTGTTTTCCATAAGAGATGAGGGAGCAGCATTCCAGCACTGTGTAAAATAGGAGTCTGCTCGCAGCAAAAAGAAAAGAAACTCGGAGCTTCAACAGCACATTTTTGGCTTGACAATGGACAGAAATCTTCCATCTGTGATTGGAACCTGGGTTGACTTGAAGGATTACAAACAGGAAAAGTGGCTGCACAGAAGATCTGCTCAGAAGGAAATGATTCTTAGATGAGAAATTATGTTTGGAAGCAACCTGTACATGAGACAGATTTGTGTGTTCCTTTCCAACTGACCCAGTGTGGTAAAGAACCCTTTCCCCATCTTCTCTTCCTTAACTGAAGCATGCCTCTTGGTTCCAAGATGAACAACCGATCATTGCCCCAGCAAAATTCTTCAGGGAGCAGCGAGAGCAACAGCTGGCAGCTCATGTCGGTCATCATTCCCTTTGTGTATTCGCTGATTTTCCTAGTAGGCACAGTGGGCAACTCTCTGGTGCTGGCAGTGCTGCTAAGGAATGGGCAAGTCAACAACACGACCAACCTCTTCATCCTCAACCTAGGAGTGGCCGATCTATGCTTTATCGTCTTCTGCGTGCCCTTCCAAGCTACCATCTACACTCTGGATGACTGGATCTTTGGACCCCTGATGTGCAAAGCAGTGCATTTTTTCATTTACCTGACCATGTACGCCAGCAGCTTTACCCTCACGACTGTTTCCTTGGACAGGTGAGCAAACCAGCAGCGTGTGGGAGGGGAGGGCATTTGGACCTGAAGCACCCTTGTGTAGTTTCACAAGGTGGCAAATTACACTGCATCATGTAATCATTTCATCTCTTCTTGCTGCCCTGCCCTGCCTGTAAAACTTCATTGTGAATAATCCCAAAGACAGAACAAAACTCAATTGAGTAACTCCATTAAAGTGGAGATGTTTTTGCTAGGATTGTCATCATTCTGTCAATATTCATGACAATTAAGATTTCAGATGACAGATCTTTTGAGCCTTATGTCAGAAAGGTAGAATATAAATAAAATAATAAAATAAATTAAAATAATTTTTTTCCTAGACGAAAGAGGGGTGCAGAAATATACCACTGGAAGAGTAATCTAGTCTGAGAGTTTAACATACAGCAGAACACTCTGCTTAGCCCTTTCCCAGTAGATCATTCTGTGAAATTCTGACCTAGTGTGTATTTCAGACTAGGGAATGCTGCACTGTAGAAAGATGCACTTGGAAGAAATACTGCCAAGTGACTTAAAGATTTAAAATTACTTTGTGTACAAAAGGTTACAGTTATAAAATCTCAAGACACAGTAAATTATCATCATCACCACTACCATCATCGTCGATTTATATAATGCCATCACGGTACATGGCATTTTCCAAGTAAAAGAACAACAATACCCCATCCTCAGGCTTAGAATCTGGATTGTTGTTACAATCTTGAAGTGTAGCCATTGTCAACATCAGAATGCCTACAGCTAAGTCAGTCCCTATAGAATAAGGACCAGGAAAGAGATAAGAGAAAAGAAATGTGATACGTGGTATAGTGACTGAGAATCTGAACAGTGTGCCCAGAAGTCCTGAGTTCAAGTCTCACCTCAGTCAGGTGGCTTCCAGGCATTTTGTTTTTCTTAGCTGGAGCTCCCCGTTGGCAATATGAGAGTGATAACAATACAACTTACCTTGCAGTATTATTGTAAGGATTATAGAGCTAGTGTTTTGTGAACCATCTGGAATACCTAAATTCTGTTATAGAAATAATGGCAATGGTGCTCTTTTCTTCATCCAAGTTATCTAGTTGTTTCAAAATCTGACCACAATAATATAGTTCTGGAAAAAAAATGATATTATTAGGTCAAAAAGAATCCCCAAATCTATCACCATAGAAGAAGAGGCAGTATCTGTTGGATTTATTATCCCTTTCCGCACTGCCGTTCTCTTTCCTTTTGTGTCATGTTTCGATTACATTGTAAGCCTGAAAGCAGGGAACTGTTTTCTTGTTCTTTTACTTGTAAAGTGCTGTATACAGTGATGGAGCTATATAAATAAATGATGATGGTGATGAAGATAATGTTGACTATTATCACCTATTAGGCACTACTACTACTACTATTGGTGTTATGTTTTAGTATGAAGGACTGTGACAAAGAAATGGGTCCTTCTGTAAGTTGATTGTCAGTCATGCCATGGGGTGGGTGGGTGAGGAAATGCCTATTTTCGCCTACATTCAAAGACAGATGAGAAGGCAGGTCTTTGTTCATGCCCTGTAGTGCAGATGGGGATTGCTTCACAGATACCACACCTGGAAATGCATCACAGAAATGCACTCAGATGGATCTCAGATCTGCACATGCCATTTCTAATTCAGTAAGGAAACAGGTCTGTGGAAACTTACTCTTGCTTGCCACACTCCCAGGCTGAGACTGATATGTTTGAAAACTGGCAATATTTCTTAAAAAAGCTGTGTTATAAGATATTGTTCTACTCTGTGCAGCTTCACACATCATGTGGAGGGCAAGTACAGGTTTCTCTCTCTATATGCCCTCAGCAGGAAGCCTCAGATAATCTTAGTTGTCCAGCAAGTGTAGCTGCATTAAGAATATTTGTGCAAACCTGTTGAGGTTATATATTTATAACTATATATATATTATGTGTCCACGTGTCCACAAAGATTGCAAAGGGCTTCTTGTCCAAAATCCTTGTTTCCTTTGTATTCCACTGTTGCGTCTTGTGGTGTTGCTTTTATACTAAACCGTACACCTGACATATGACAAGCTGAGGTAGGGTCCCAGTGCATGCCTGTCAAATGGATTATATGCATTAGTTAGACACATGTTGAACTGTTAGAATTACGGGAATACATTACAATGATGTAGCTGTGCTAGATGCAGTGAGAAGCAGACCAGATGTGACTTAACTCACTGTTGAGCCCCCCTCACTTAGGCAAACTTCTGCCCAAATGCAGAATAGAGAGAGCTTTAGAGTATTCATAACTAGTTATTTGCAATCAGTTCATTTTACCAGTAATGAGGGTATGATTACCTCATGGCTGTAACTTAATGAGTTCCTATAACAGTAACTTGATGAGTTATCATACTGTAATTGTGAGTTAATTGTAACTGCTCCTTACATCTTTTATGAGATAACTGACCTTTAACAGTTTATGGATTCATTCACAGTCTTAGCCACTTGATCTGCCTTTCTTCTGTGCGCATGGAGGATTGTTCCTGGATCAGAAAAATGTGGTGCAAACAAGTACTTTTGTGCCAGCACTCCCCCCAGATTAACATTCATTTGATTCCCTTTTTTCTTGTGATTGTGGAGCTGGAATAGAAGAACATCTGCAAAAGAGTGTTTTCACATGGCTATATGGGTTACCACCATAATCGTTGCTGTTGCTCCATGCAAAGGGATAGATGGCCGCTCTCAGAATTTGCTGTCCACATTTACCTCTGAGTAATTGAGTCCCTTTTACTTTTGAGTAAATATGCGTAAGCTTGAATTTTGTACTGTGCTTCTTCCAACATAGGCTTCCCCCAACAATTATTATTATTAATATTATTGTAATTATTGTATTTATTTATATCCTGTCTTTTCCCCAATCTGAGACTCAAGGCTGCTTATAACAGTTAAACCAAATGTAGCTGAAACCCAGAGCCACAGACTACAGCTGATTTGTCAAAGCAGAAACATCTTTTCTGTTTAGTGACTTACTTTTCAGTAAGATGCCTTTTCTGTTTAGTGATTTGCTCTTGGCTAAAATGCACAAAATTGTAAAAAAACACTTTTAAAAGAAAGTGTAGCTGTTTGACAGTGGAGTATGTTGCCTCAGACTGTGATGGAGTCTGCTTCTTTGGAGTTTTTTAAACTGAGGCTGGGTGGCCATCTGTTGGGAATGCTTTGATGGTATATTTCTGCATGGCAGAGGGTTGGACTCAATGGTCTTTGTGGTCTCTTCCAGCTCCATGATTCTATGACTCTAAGACAAGTGTGTGTGTATGGATGGATGGGTAACTGCCCCATGCATTTTACTAAACACGTTCTTTGACTAACTTGTTCCTTTTAGGCAGTGCAATATTGTATTTTGTTAGCAGCGTGTAATGTTCACATTTACAAATATTTCTGGTTTTGGGATCATTGCTGGGAGTGCAAACACATTTGACCATTCTTTTGTTAGCCATATGAATATAATTACATATTTAAACTGACTCTTTCTGTAGGTGCGTATCTCCCTCTACCAGTTTAAAGTTATCTTAGGTTACTTAGGTAAGGTTTGTAACACAGGCCAGTGGCATGTAACATACTGTTTACTTTTCTTTAAAAGATAACTAAAAAATAATGATTTTGCTGTTTTTTCAGAAACAGGAAGAACTTTTTAAAAAGATAGCTATAACGTTAATTAACTACTTTGGGAACTTGGAATATAACTATAGTCGACCCTCCACATTTGCGGGTTTGACTTTCATGGATTTGATTGTTTGCGAGTTTCTCCAACTTCCTGCCTCTCAAGTGCTTCTTTTTGGGAAGAAACTTCCCTCTCAGCAGCAACAATCAGGCTGCACAGCCCTTTAAAAATCTGCCTCTGGTCCACCTCATCCTCCACCAGCTGCTGCCTGGCCAGTGCAATTTCTCAGCACCATAAAACCTCTTCCAGTGCCCCAGACACACCCAAGAAAGGAGATGGACAAGAGTGAGGAAGGAAAGGGCCACCGTGCCAACTCAGCCTCTTTCCCTGACCTGGTTTGGACCCTGGGTGCCCACTCTCCCCATCATTCCTTATCTCCCTTCCCGGAGATACACACATACATTTTGATATTTGTGTTTTTTTCCACTTTTGTGGTGGTCCTGTGCCCCTAACTATAGCAAATGTGGATGGCTGACTGTATAACAATTGTAAAAGTAATTTTCCAGATTCTGGAAATAGAAAGCAGAAGAGAGACAGGTTCTATTCAAAGAGGCATTTTAGTCAGTGTAAGTTTTATGTTCATATTGTACATGGGTATGTAAAAGCAAGGAAAATTTATATCTCACAAGATGCCCAGAGATTATGTGTGTATATGTGCCTTCAAATGACCTGTTGACTTATGGCGACCCTATGAATTTCATAGGGTTTGCTTAGGCAAAGAATACTCAAGAATATTCTCTAAAACAGAGCCTACAGCACCTAGTATTTGTTGGCAGTCTCCTACCCACATAATAAGCAGAGCTGACCCTGCTTAGCTTCCAAGATCAGATGGGATCTGGTGCCTTTAGAGTATTTAGGCAGCCCAGAGATTGTTGTCAACTGCTGTCAAGTTGATCTTGACCTATGGCAATGCTATGAATGAGAGAAACCTCCAAATCACCCTATCCTCAACTGCCCTACTCAGGTCTTGCAGATTCAGGGACATGGCTTCCCTGATTGAGTCTATCCATCTGTAGTGCTGTGTTCCTCTTTTCCTACTGCTTTCCACCTTCCCAAGCATTATTGTTTTTTCTAGTGAGTCATATCTTCTTGGGATATATCCAAAGTATGACAGCCACAGTTCAGTCATCTTGGCTTCTAGGGAGAGTTCGGGCTTGATTTGCTGTAGGACCCCTCCCACAACTTTTTTGCCCTTTCAGTAGTCCAAGGTATCCGTAGAACTCTTCTCCAGCAGCACATTTCAAAGGAGTTGAGTTTCTTCCTATCAGTATTTTTCACTGTCCAGCTTTCACAATGAAATACATAGAAATTGGAAATACAATGGCAGGGACAATCCTAACTTCAGTATTCAATCATCTGCCTTTACACTTCAGGATCTTTTCTGATTCCTTCTTAGCTGCCATTCCAAGTCCTAGTCTTTTTCTGATTTCTTGACTGCAGTCTCTATTCTGATTAATGACTGAGCCAAGGTATGGAAAATCTTGAACTATTTCAATGTTTTCATTGTCTTCTTTAAGGTTATGTAAATCATCTGTGGTCATTATTTTTATTTTCTTAATGTTCAGCTGTAAATCTGCTTTGCACTTTTTACCTTGACTTTCTTCAGTAATCATTCCAAGTCTTTTCTATTTTCTTCTGGCAGTAGAGTGTCATCTGCATATCTTAAATTGTTGATGTTCCTTCCTCCAATTTTAATGCCTCCTTCCTCTGAGTCTAATCCTGCTTTATGTATGATACATTCAGCATACAAGTTAAACAGATAGGGTGATAAAATGCAACCTTGCCTAACCCCCTTGCCAATTGGAAACCATTTCCTTGCTCCATATTGTGTCCTAACTGTAGCATCTTGTCTGGCATACAGGTTACACATCAGGAAAATTAAATGTTGTGGCATATCCATTTCTTTAAGAGTGATCCATAATTTCTCATGATTTACACAACTGAAGATTTTGCTATAATCTATGAAGCACAGGCTGATTTTCTTTTGAAATTTTTTTGGTGTGATCCATTATCCAACATATGTTTGCAATACGATCCCTAGTGCTTCTTTCTTTCCGGAAGCCAGGTTGAGCATCTAGCAATTCTTGCTCCATATATGGTAGAGGTCTTTCTCGTAGAGTATTGAGCATCACTTTGCTTGCTTGGGAAATTAATGCAATGGTCCTGTGGTTACTGCAATCCCTAGTGTTGTCATGCCCTGCTTCCAGAGCATGGACTCTGACTCAGAGTCTGAAACAGAAGGCATGCCAGGGCCTGCTGTACAGAGAGAGGTTACAATGCCGGAAACAGAACAGGGAACAGTGCTAATAGAAAGTCTTGCCTCTTCAGATATAGAGGAACACTTACCTCAACTCAGCTTCACAGTGCACAGGCAGCAAAGAGAGAGCCAGTGTCACTCTCTCAGGATTTATAACTGGTACCAATCAATCAAGTCTCAGCTGTGCTAGGCTTTGGGTCTATTTAGCTGGTGTCCTTCCCCTCCAGGAGTTGTCAGAGCTTATCTGACCTGCTACCTTTCTGGATGCCTTGACAAATGCTCAGATTGACCTTGGACACTCCTTTGCCGTAAAACCCTGCTGGACTTTGTTTATGTTGGACTTCATTTATGACTCCTTGCTTACTGCCTGGAAGTGAGTAACAAGCTGGGAGATATTCAGTTTGTTTTGTTTGATTTATCAGCTGTGCCAGGACTGCGATAGGACAGAATAAGCTCTGACAACTCCTGGAGGGGAAGGACACCAGCTAAATAGGTCCTGAGCCTAGTGCAGCTGAGACTTGATTGATTGGTGCTGGTTATAAATCCTGAGAAAGTGACACTGGCTCCCTCTTTGCTGCCTGTGCACTGTGAAGCTGAGTCGAGGTAAGTGTTCCTCTATATCTGAAGAGGCAGGACTCTGTTGGATCTGGCACGGTCCCCTGCTCTGTTTCCGGCACTGTAACCTCTCTCTGTACAGAAGGCCCTGGCATGCCTTCTGTTTCAGCCTCTGGCATGCCCTCTGTTTCAGACTCTGAGTCAGAGTTCATGTTCTGGAAGCAGGGCATGACACCACTCCCCCCCCCTCAGGTGTCTCCTTTCTTAGGAATTGGAATATCTATTGAACATTTCCAGTCTGTGGGCCATTATTTTGCTCTCCATATTTATTGACAGATTTTAGTTAGAACTAGAGTAGGTTTTGCCTCTGTAGATTAAAACAGCTGTATTGGTATGCTATCTGTTCCTGGCGATCTATTTCTCCCAAGTGCTCTGAGTGTAGCTTTCACTTCACTTTCAAAAATTCGCAGTTGGTCTTCATATGGTTCTTCCTTAAATGAACCTGTCAACCTTTCCTCTCTTTTATATAGTTCTTCCATGTATTGTTTTCACTGTATTTTTATTTCTGCTTGGCTATGTAATGTGTTTCTCTCCTGGTTTTAGAGCATCCCCATTCTTGGTTTGAATTTCCCTTTGATTTTTTGCGTATTATAGAAGAGGTCTCTTGTTCTTCCTCTTTTCTTGTCATCTTCTATTTCTCTGCATTTGAGAAATTATACTAGATTATAATAGTATAAAAAGCAATATGCAATGGAACACACATCAGAAGAAAAAAAAAGTTAATTAGGATACTTTTATGTTTCATATAGATGCTCACTAGCCAAACCAAATAAGCAAGCAATAATATCGTAGGAATATCACCTATGAATCATAGAATCATAGAGCTGGAAGGGACCACAAGAGCCATTGAGTCCAACCCCCTGCCATGCAGGAACACACATCAAAGTATTCCCAACAGATGGCCATACAGCCCCTGTTTGAAACCTCCAAAGAAGGAGACTCCACCACACTTTGAGGCAGAGTATTCTACTACTGAACTACTCTTACCATCAGGAAGTTCTTCCTAATGTTTAGACGGAATCTCTTTTCCTGAGGTTTGAAGCTGTTGCTCTGTGTTCTAGTCTGGGGAGCAACAGAAATCAAGCTTGCCCCATCCTTCATATGACATCCCTTCAAATATTTAAACATAGCTATCATGTCGCCTCTTAACCATCTCTTCTCCAGGCTAAATATACCCAACTCCCTAAGCTGCTTCTCACAGGGCTTGGTTTCCAGGTCTTCTGCCATTTTAGTCACCCTCCTCTGGACACATTCCAGCTTGTCAATATCCTTCCTGAACTGTAGTGCCCAGAACTGGACACAGTATTCCAGGTAGGGTTGAATCACTTCCCTTGACCTAGACACTATATTCCTATTAATGCAGCCCAGACTCGCATTGGCTTTTTTAGCTGCCACATCACACTACTGACTCATGTGCAGTTTCTGGTCTACTAACACTCCAAGATCCTTTTTACATGTACTGTGGTCAAGCCAGGTGTCACCCATCTTATATCTGTGCATTTTATTTTTTGTGCCCAAGTGTAGTACTTTTCCCTGTTGATATTCATTTTGCTAGTTTTGGACCAGTTCTCTAATCTGTTAAGATCATTTTGAATTCTGATCCTGTCCTCTGGGCTGTTAGCTACTCCTCCTAATTTGGTGTCATCTGCAGATTTAATAAGCATGCCCTCTATTCCCTCATCCAAATAATTGATAAAGGTGTTGAATAGCGCTGGGCCCAGGACAGAACCCTGGGGCACTCTCCACTTCTCTCCAGGATGAAGAGGAGACATTGGTAAGCACCCTTTGGGTTCGGTTGGTCAACCAGTTACAAATCTACCTAACAGTAGCATTGTCTAGACCACATTTTACTAGCTTGTTTACAAGAATATCATGGGGGACCTTGTCAAAGGCCTTAC
This sequence comes from Iguana delicatissima, assembly GCA_948472985.1. Classification (NCBI taxonomy): domain Eukaryota; kingdom Metazoa; phylum Chordata; class Lepidosauria; order Squamata; family Iguanidae; genus Iguana; species Iguana delicatissima. The sequence goes on from CAOKZL010000063.1 coordinate 929,629, forward strand.
TGAAGTCAAGATATGCTGTGTCCACAGCATTCCCTTCATCTACCAAGTTAGTAACTCTGCCATAAAAAGAAAGATAAGATTAGTCTGGCATGATTTGTGTTTGAGAAACCCATGTTGACTTTTAGTGATTATGGAATTCCTTTTTAAGTTCTTAGAAACTGTTTAATGATCTTCTTTAGAATCTTTCCTGGTATTGACGTCAGGCTGACTGGGCAGTAATTCTTTGGGTCCTCTTTTTTCCCCTCTTTTTGAAGATGGGGACAATATTTGCCCTCTTCCAGTCTGTCTCCAGTCTGGTCCTGGAGACCTGAATTCATTTAGAGTAGCCAAGTATTCCTTTACTACCTCTTTATCTATGTTGTGCTGTGTTTCCCCAACTGCATCATCTGCTCCATTTTCCCCATGTAGACCATTGTTATCTTTCTGGGAGAACAATGAGGCAAAGAATGTCTTTAGTAGTTCTGCCTTTTCTCTATCCCCTGTTAGCATTTCACCATTCTCTCCATACAGAGGCCCTACCATTTCCTTGTTCTATGGACATAACAAAAACATAACAACAACAAAAGAAACCCCTCTTCATATTGTTTTTAACCTCTCTAGCAAGCCTGAGCACATTCTGTGCTTTAGCTTTTTTGACTTTCTCTCTACACTTGCTGGCTATTTGTTTGAATTCCTCTTTGGTGATTTCTCCCTTTTTCCATTTCTTGTACATGTCCCTTTTAAATCTTAGCTCCATTGAAAGTTCTTTAGACATCTATTCCAGATTCTTTAGATACCTCCCATTTTCCTTCTCATTGGAATTGTTTTACATTGCACTTTCACTATCTCACTGTTTAGAAACTCCCATCCATCATGAACTCCCTTCATTTTTAGTGTTCCTGACCATGGGATCACTCCTAGTATTTTCCCAGGTTTATTGAAATCAATTTTTCTTAAAGTCTAGAATGCATGTCTGACTATGCTTGGCATTCTCTTTCCGCTTTATAATAAACTCCAGGGGAACATGGTCACTTCCACCTAAGGATCCTGCCATCTCCAGCCTATTTACAGGTTATCATTGTTGGTTAGGATCTGTTCCTCTTGTTCCCTCTTCCTCCTTCTGAACTACGAAATTGTCTGCAAGATGAATGAGAAATTTCTTGGACCTGATACTCTTGGCAGAGTACGACTTCCAACAATATCAGGATAGTTGAAATCTCTCATTACTACTGTATCTCTTCTTTCTGAATATTTGGTCTTCTGTTCTAAGAAGGCATCATCCAAGTCCTCAGTCTGGCTTGGGGGTCTGTAGTAGAGCCCCACAATGACATCACTGTTGTTTCTGACTCCTGTAATTTTTTACCCAGATATTCTCAATCTGGTTTCCAGGATTTAAGTCATGGATCTCAATAAAATATGTTGGATATATTTATCTGCAATGAAAAAGATTTAATAAAAGGAGATTGGCTTTGGATAAACTGAGTGCAATAGGCAATACTATATTTTTCAGATAAGCCCTTTCAATTCAAGCCAAAGAGGTCATACGATTTTTATACTGGGTTGTCCCCCATAACAAGGACCTCCTCCTCCTCATCTCCTTAAATATCACCCATGGACATTTGTACAGAGTGGGCCATGAAAGGTTTCTGGATAATTTTTATAATACATATTTTATTCTGAGAACTGCATATAGCCTAGGAAATATCTAAACAATAATGAGCACTGTTATAGTTCTGCTAAGCCAACAGCCTTTGAAAATGTGACCTCTATATTATCTGCTGGAACCCTGACTTATGCATTCTCTTCAGAGATTATACAATCTGATTTTGGCACAGGATGGGGGAGAAACAAAACAGCAATCCACTCTTTTCAGACACAGACTACCTCAGTACCATTGTAAGCACAGATAATGCAGCAACATGATTGGCATGCACTCTTACAACAACCACAACTACACCACTGACATTCAGATATGTGAGTTACCAACATCCACAGGGTAGGTAGGCATAGAAGGAACCATTCTATGTATGGCAATAATGCAACACCACTCTTCAGCCCTCTTCGGAAAACAGACCATGCAGAAAGAAGGAGCTGATGATCAGAGCTTGGAAAATTACCTTTAAAAAGCAATTGGTTACCAAATTACTGTTATAGTTCCAAGGGAAGAGAAATGTACAGTTATTGCAATAATTTTAAAAGTAACTCTTGTTTCTTAAAAAGAACTAAACCAACACTTTTTTAGTTACTTGAAGAAAAAAAACCTCTCTGAATTCTATGAGCTGCTGGCCTGTGCTGTGCAACGCATGTTTCCTTTCATCCAGTTCTTTATTGTCACAACATCCACAACAGAGCATAAGCTAGCAGTATGAGCCAGCATGTGAACTTTGTGGTATTCTCTCTCCATCATTTAGTGAGGCCACACACTATCAATAAACCATAACTATAACCAAGAAGGTAACTAAAAAGCTACAGTGAACACCCCCAAAAAGCACTATTACCCTTTATCACATTATTATAATATGGTAATTTTGTTGTATCTTTGTTTTTGAAAACAACAACAATAATTATATGATGTTATATTTGAGTAACTAGTTGTTTTTGGACTCTGTAAGTAGTGTCAAAAGGTGACAGGTTTCACAGTATGCTTCAGGCATGTACAAATACCTGTAGAATAGCTATGCGTCTATGAGCAGTGTTCCATATGATTTCAGGACCCTGATTTTTCTTGGCGCTTGATTGTGTAATGCAGTACCCATATAGATATCCTTGTGCTTATAGGCACATTGCAGGCATACATTTCAACACATCTATGGCAGAAGGGGAAAACTGGCTTCTGAACATAGGCATAGACTCATTCATCACATGAGCACTGTTGTTTGAATGGCACTCAAGACATTACACTAGCCTCCCTTACATGAAAACCAAAAAAACAATAGACAGGAAAACACCCCAAGTGCTCTCACAGGTTTGTACCTGTAAGGCTTCTGCAAAGACAACTGGCTAGCATCTTGTTGATGCACTACAACAGTGTGACTACTCTGGCACAGGCAGAAGTGGCAAGAGGAAAATGCTGCAGGCGTAGTGGCCATGAAGGAGAAAGTCATTGGGGCTGTAGGCTGCTCAGAACCAAAAGATTTTGCTTGCCTTCCCTTGCTATCACTGTGCATTTCTGGAAAAAGCGCAAGCACTAGCTTAGTGCATTAGCAGGATTCTCTGCTACAGGCAGTGTTGACAGCAACATACCCTTCCAAAGTTTATCATTATGACAGACTGCAAGTGTTGGTATGTTTGGTTCTTTTAGGGCCTCTTTCACTCTTTCACCAAATCTTCCCCACCAAAGTTTCCACTTCATCTCCCTTCTTGTGATTGTGTTATATTAATTTTGTGTTATATTAATTTTGGATTCTCCATGCATACAGCATTTTCCAGATTCTTTTTTTTAAAAAAATAAGTGCCTCAGTATTATTTCTTTTTCTTGTTTTTTCTGTTGCCTCCTTAGGTATTTGGCTATCAGGTATCCTCTGCATTCCAGAGAACTCAGAACGCCCAAGAATGCCCTCACAGCCATTTGCCTTATCTGGGGTCTTTCCATAATCTTCTCTGGGCCTTACATCAGTTACTACCAGGAGTTTCAGGTAGCCAATGTCACTGTCTGCCATCCCATCTGGAAAATCCCTCAGCGCAAAATTATGGACCTCTGCACATTTGTCTTCAGCTATGTCATTCCTGTGCTGATCCTGAGCCTTACCTACGTGAGGACCATTCGCTACCTCTGGACATCTGTGGATCCTATGAAAGACATGTCTGATTCCAAGAAGGGAAAGCGCAAGGTCACCCGGATGATCATCATTGTGGCTGTTCTCTTCTGTCTTTGCTGGCTGCCCCATCACTTGGTCATCCTCTGCTTTTGGTTTGGCTATTTCCCACTGAACAATGCTACCTATGTACTTAGAGTCCTCTCTCACCTGATTTCCTATGCCAACTCTTGCGTCAATCCCATCGTCTACGCTCTGGTATCCAAGCATTTCCGTAAAGGTTTCAAGAAGATCTTCAGCTGCCTTTTGCACAAAAGAGTAGCTAACAAGGTCCATGTGGCACAGGGGACCCACACAGTCAGTATCTTGGAAGCAGATCTGACAGAAGTCATACATGTCAGTGAGCCCACACACGCCAGAGCATCCAGTTGCTGCCAGATCCCAATCCAGACATGGGGAGAAGCAGAGAAGCTAAGTCATCAAGAGAAAGTGGCCAACTCTTTCATCACTTTCAATGTGACTTAGCATTGTCCTGTGCCCCGGGCAGCAGGCTGCTATCAGATGATGAATTCTTTGAGTACAACAATGGTGGTTTGAGCCAGGGAGATATATATCTAAAATTGTTCATTGCTCCCCAAAGTAGCACATTTGCCAGAAGCTAAGTTGTGGAAAGTCTGTACAACATAGCTGATGACAACACAAGGAGCAAGAAGTAGTGTTATCACAGATAAACAGACAACAGCATTGGAAGGTTGTTTGTTTTGGCCAATGATTTCAAACTAAGAGACTAGCCAGCCGAACAATCCCTGTATTGTGAATTTGGATTCATCAGTGCTTTATAGGTGCCCTAAGGGTAGGTCACCAGGTTTGATTTGCACGGTAGCTCTAGGGTTCATGAAATGCATTGAACACAGCATTGAACTAGATTACGCCCAAGGTTCCTTCCAGCTCTTTGATTATATGATCCTAAGGTCCAGGCAGGGACCTCCAGATGCTGTTGGATTCGAACTCCTTTCAGTCCCAGCCTGCATGGCTCAAGGTCAGAAATGAAGAGAACTGTATTCCAACAAGACCTGGAGGGCTTCAGAATCCCCACTCTGTTCTTAGATGAAAGATGGTAACTGCATCAGTGAAAGGGACAGACTGCTTGACTATGTTGGGGATTGTGGGACTTGAACCAAGGATCTTAGATGCCGGGACACAGCTGACTGAGCTATCATGGCTGTGCTCAGGCCCCAGTACATAGAAGGGAATAGGAGAATGGTGCATAAACTCCTTCAGCTGCAACTAGAGCAAATTCTGTGTGTCTGTGTATGTGCATGTGTGTACGTATGTATGAATGAGGAGCTAGGTATTCTGCTTGCTGCTTGGGTTCCACATTCAGCTGCTAGAGTTTAATATCATAAACTGCTGGCTTAACTTGGCCACCTGAGCTGAAGAACACATTCTCAAGATCTAGATTCATGTCCATCTGCTTATGAATCCAGTGAAGTTTTGGCAGGCGGCGGCGAACAAAGACCCTCAGTCTTATGCTTAGAATCCAAAGAATTACAAGGATTTGTCCATAAAACTTGTTTATAACAACCATCCTCATTCTCTTAGGTTGCAACCTGTGCACAGTTGCTTGGGAGTAAACCCAACTGAACTTGGTGGGTCTTATTTCAGATAAAATGTTCTCACAATTGTACTGTTATTGACCCTCGTTTTGGCTTCAGAAGATAAATCTTTCTGTACAGCATTGCGCTCTCTGTTGCTACAACCCAACAGCAGCCAAACAAGCAATGCAGTAATGTACTGAATCAGCTTTTTCTTAGTATCAGGTTATTTTCTCTCCAGGACCTACTTTTTCTATAAAGTCTATAGTAGATAAATGATGTTAAAAGTGGCAGAGACAGAAAAGATAATGATGAATTGCAAATATTTCCCCCTGCTATATTATAAATTGTTGCAAGTGTGTTTACTATAATGTCCATAGTCTACTTTATTCATGCTAACAGCTGAGAAGACATGTAAAGCCATATTTTGATAATATGAAAATTGTAAAAACTAGGACGTATGTAAGGCTTCATGTAAATGACGCTGAGTATTTGGTTCACAAGATCTTTGTTATAACCAAACTAGGTTTTTGCTGAAACAATTCCTTCAGTGGTATATACCACAGAGTGATCTCCTTTTTCTCTCCCTCCACTTCCTCTTCCAATTTTAAGACTGCAAGTTTACTGGAGAGAAAGACTTGCTTCTAGATATGATTATAGAGGGCTTAGCTCTGAAGGATAGTAGAGTTGGTTGGGGCTTATGATAACAAAAACAATGGTTCTATAGACGATAGGATGACTCTTGCTACTTGGGCAATGTTGGGCAACCACTGGGCATAGGATTACTTTTTGGTGTGGCATGTGAGAACACTGCTGAGTGGAGTTTCAACTCTAACTCCAGAAGAGGGGAAGGAAACTTTGGCAGATACCGAAAAAGTGGCATGCTCCTGGGAGCCTCCAAAGGCTGCACAGATGGCCAGAGAGAGGGAACAAAATTAAGAGTATCTAGAATTCACTTTGGGTGTTGAAAAATAGGTATCTTTAAAATATTTAATTTCACATTTTAATATTTAAAATATTAAGTACTTGAGAGTGGGGAAGGATGAGTGATCTATTTGAAAAGTAAATCTCTGCTCCTGGAAGTGTCCAAGAAAGGTGCCTCATGCATACACCTTAGGGGTCAGAAAGCATGGTTTGGGGAAATATGGGGCTATACATGGCCCCAGGTTCACATTTTGCTGACGCCTGCTTTATGATCTTGGGTACATTGCATGAACAGTAGGTTAAGGTGAATTTTCTGTTTTATTTACCCAGACAAATCTTCTCTTCTCTTTTCCATGAATGGGAAGGCCAGGCCAGTGGCAGAGCTTGGAGTGTGTGGAGGGGACGGGCGGGCAGAAGGAGGCAGGGCTACAGTGTGAGGGACGTGGCCACTGTGTGAGGGGGTGTGGCCACTGTGTGTGTAGGTGTGGCTACAGGCTGGGGAGCCCCCAAAACTTTACCCCCCCATCCCTATGCAACTGGGGCAGGCCAAGTTTGCCTTGTGAACCTTTTTCGCTTTCACTAGGATACCATTTGTACAATTTTGAGTATTCATCCTACTTTGGACTTGATGGTCAGTGTTCTGCAATTTCTGTTTACTTTTAAGGCTCAGAAATAAAGCCAACTTTCCCTTCAGAAACCCAGGGGTTGTTTCCTTTTTGTGTTTGGATTGTGCTTTACAGTCGTGGGAGCTATTTGTTGAACTTTGTCAATAAAAAGCAAAGATTGGTGTATAGATTCTTGTTTCCTGTTTTCTCCTTAGGACAAAAATGAAATCATCAAAAGTATTCAGGACTTGGATTGTGCCCTGAACAGACCATACTGCCAATACTTGAGTGATGGCAGTAGATACAGAGATAATGTATGTTCACAGCATGCAATACATTCTGCATGTAAACTTATAACACCATTCTTATGGATTCTAGGAGTGAAACTCTCCAAAGGACTTTCCCCCAACATTTTTTTCTACCACTGAAATTCCACTGAGACCTTTCAGGGCTAGGAGAGGGGGCACACATTTTTAAACAAGCATGCAATTTCAAAGCGCAATGCACATGGAGGAACATATATCAACAAAAGATCTCATTGATACTCCATAAAATCAGTGTCCCCTTTCAGTCCTCACCTCTGTGATCCTAATTCCTATACTGAACAACTCTTGTCTGCCTTCAACGCTAATCTCCTCCATTAAACCTTATTACAGCCAGAACTAGTTGTTCCTGCGTCAGGGTCTGTAATGCTTCCTATCAATAACCTCTATATTTAGTTTAACAATTCCCCTGGAATGAATCATGCACAATGAGTATATAAACACTTCCACTATATCCCTCCTTATTTATCTCACCGATCCAAACCTTCTTCAGCAGAGGAGGTTGTTTAATAGCCATCTCACCCGTCTTCAGTTCTGTTTTATTCCTCCCTCTTGTTTTCATCCCTTTTAAATACTTTTGCCTGATAGGCAGATACATTGAGCTTCTTAACCTAGAGTTTACCTTCCAGAATACAGAGACAGTCTGGTTCATGGTTTTGACTGCTGACCTTAATTGGTTCCAAACTGAAGGAGGAGCATAATGAAGGCCATGGTTTCCAATTTTATTTCAGTTTGTTTTTGATGAAAATTTGCCAAAATCCATATCTTTCTTCATATTCAGGATTCTAAAATACTGGAGATTTTAAAAAGGAGGAGGTTGGAGAAGCCAATCTGACTGATTTCTCCATCTAGCAAGAGGGGTTTGAGAGCGTAAATTTTAAAAGCCTGAGGCCATTTCCACACTAGGCTGTTACAGCGCGATGATTCCACTTTCAACCTCCTCTGGAATCCTGGGGTTTGCAGTTTAGGGAGGGGCCTGCTGGCCCTTCCCTAAACTGCAAACCCCAGGATTCCAGAGGAGGTTGAAAGTGGAATCATCGCGCTGTAACAGCCTAGTGCGGAAATGGTGTGGGTTTGAATTCCTCTACATTCAGCCATACTAGTCCTGAAGTAGCATTGACACTTTTTTTTTTCTAAGAGACTCTTCATTTTTAACACCTATCTGGCAGGCTGAAGAGCCAGCATGGTGTAGTGGTTTTACTGTTGTACTATGACTCTGAAGACCAGGGTTCAGTTCCCTACTCAGCCATGGAAACCCACTGGGAGATCTTGAGCACATCACATCCTCTTAGCCCCAGAAAAACCCACCCCATGACAAGGTCACCTTAGGGTTACCATAAGTCAGAAATGACTTGAAGGCACATGACAAGAACAACAGTAGGCAGGTATAACATGTTCCTCTTCATGGTCAGGGTACTGACAGGGTTCCTCTTCATGGTCCACTACTGAATTTTCTACAAGGAGAGAATTTTGTTTACCAGGATTCACAAGCTGCACAGTTTTTTAGCCTCAAGAAACTGAGGTTTAAGATGCTTTTAATTTTTTTTCCAAAAAGGTATTGTTTTAAACTGTTCTAGACTGATTTTAATGTATGCTGCCCTGATATCCTTGAGTATAGAATGGGACAGAAATATTTTAATAATTAAGTAATGCAGTGAGTAAAGACTGGCATGTTTCCCCATCCCTGTGAGGTAGCAGTGGCAGCTGGTGGCTTCTATGTTGGTGGAGATGGCAAATCCACTCTGGGATTTAGTCTGAACATTTAAGCAACTATTCAAGATAGTGTTCAGCACTTCAGATGTGCCCTTGACAAGTCTGGAGTAAATCTCTGAGGAGAACCACTACCCAACTGACACAGAAACTACCTGCTGGTGCTGCTGGGTAGTGTATGTGGGGAGAAGGGGATAGGAGCAGACAGAAACCCTAGCCCCACTCCCATGGTAAAGTAACCAGCGACAGCATTGTTCATTCATAATGCAGCAAGAAAGTCACCATAAGGAAGTTTCAGTCATAGGCTGACATCCGTCTCAGCAACTATACCAATTAACTTCTACTCTTGTTGCACTACCAAAAATCCCCCCAAAGCTAACTTTTAAGCTATGCAGCATCCCAACACAATTATTTCAAGTGTGTGTGTGTGTGTGTGTGTGTGTGTGTGTGGAGAGAGAGAGAGAGCGTGAGTGATTCCAGTGCTCTTCCAGTGAGTCTAGTGCTCTTCCTGTAGTTGTGTGTGCTTTGACAAACAGCTATATAGGCACCTGAGGGGTCATGCCGGAGGGGAGGTGGTGTGGCTTAAAAGGCAGGTTTTTTTGGGGTGGCATCAGGAGATTTAGCTATGACATGTAGCTATGTCTTTGTAGTTATATCTCCTGATGCAGGATCTCTGCCGTGTTCATTCCTCAGCTTTTCAAGTGTGATTCAGTGTCTGCCTGCCACTGAGTTTCAAAGGCTGAAGGAGGATTTGCTATTTCAAATGGCCTAGAGGTGTTTAAAGGAAGGTGTAACAATCATTTTGTTCCTTGATAAAACCACACACCTTCATCTGACTCATTCAGACTGACTTCCCACAAGAAAGACAGATTCAAGATATTGTTGGGAGCACAGAAAAAAACATTCAAATTTTGGAAAGAGAAGTAGCAACTACAGGCTGGGCAAAAACCACAGTGTTAAGCATGCTCAATAGACAGATACTAGAAATAGAGGCACATGGAGCTGGATTGTTAGAAGGCAAGGATCCTTGTTCCTTCAGAATACCGTTGCTCACTCCCCCCCCGGAATACTGAGTACTACACACACACACACACACACACACACACACACATCATAACCTGTATCCAAAGATCTGTTTGTCATAAAAGTAGGGAAGCCTGTGCAGGGGCTGGACCAAGTGCCTTGACACTCTGATGAGGACCAGTAAACTGAATCCCACCAAGATGGAAACTTGATACTGGCTTTGTGAGTTGCCATCAACTTCAGTGCCAGAAGGAACGTAAACAAAGAGAAGAGCTGAACTACTGTGACATCAGCCTTCCCTAACTCGATGTCCTGCTTCAGAACTGCTGGAATACAGTTCTCATCAGGCTGTGTCAGTGTGAGCAGCGATAGTGGTGTTGGTGAGGCCACCTGGAGGGCACCAGGTTGAGGAGGGAGGTTATGCTAGGCTAGATGGCCTTGGTGTAATCCAGCAAAGAGAATGTTGTTATCACCGTGTACTGGCCTGGCCTTTGGTAACCTTAGATATCATTTTGATATCATAATTCGGCCCTGCTCTGCCACCAGCCAAGTGTTTGTGAGGCCACCGAACAAGTGCGAAGCTAGGCATGGCTATTAACTGCGAGTCATATTTGTTTACACCAAGGCAAGCCAGAAACTGCCAGATCTGCTTTAGGGGACCTCCCGAGACAAACACCTTCATCACGAACAAAGAGACCTCTGCCCCGAGAGGGCACCTTGGCGAGCTGAGTGCTTAAACTGCCAAGCTAGCCGCATTTGCATACTGGCCATACTATTGTCAGTTCGGACCATAACTCAGTCATGTAAATTCTGACCTTTTGGAGACATTGTCTTTAGCCCAAAACTCATTGTTTTCGCCCAAGACCAGATTAGCCCACGGTCATTTCTCCCCTAATAAAAACCCCAAGCTCTGAGAACTTCCTCGGACTTCGCTGGACCTCCATCCCGCCTTGCTGTCGCTTTTTCTGCGAATTCCCCTCGGCCGCCGTGCTTAGTTTCCTTCTCTTCAATTGGCTTCTTCAGGACTACGAGAAAGGTGGCGTATCACCCATTCCCCCAAAAACTCTTATTTCCTATTTCTTATTTAGTAGTGAGGCTGTGATTTCTTATTAACTTGCCTGCTTGCTAATAAATATTCTTGTTGCTATTTTAACTGTTTGTCTGCTCACTGACCCGACACTGTATACACTGGGTAAAAGATCCCCGCTAAGTTACCCTGCCTCTCGTTAGCTTAAGAGAGTGCTCGAGTTAATTTCCCCATCTTGTTTGTGTTTGTTTTGGTTATTTGGGTGCCCCTCACGGGACCCCCAAGTCACAGGGTAACAATGTCATGTTCTCATGCTGTATCTCCAATTAAACAATTTCTTTGCAGCTGCCTTTTTTTTTGTTTTGTTTGGTAGATCAAGGAATTGGTTTTTGCACAACACATTAATTCAGTTGTCAAGGGGATGGAGCTGGAAAATTTGACTGCGCATGAGCAAAATATTCTACCTATCAGTCTGATTCTGCTTTGAAACTTTGGTGTGTTATTGGGGCATGCTTTGCCACCATCATTCTTTCTAGTGATGCTGCTGCCCAGAGCTACTTCAAAAGAAGCCCATTTTTCCCTAGTACCATGAAGTGAAAATTTTCACAGCTCCCTCTCATAAGAGCAGGGTCCTCACCAGTAATCTCTCTGTCTTCTCCATCTCTGCTGCTTCATTAAAATAAAAATCCAAGGAATGCTATCCCTCCAACCAAGTTTATTTATGTATTATTTGACGCCTATATAACTCACTCTTTAACTCAAAAGCTCCCTGAGGGGCTCACAAATATTTGTAAGACTTACAGTCTCAATAACATGTTAAGTCTGTTTCAGCACACATAGGAAACTTGTAGCACTTTTGAGACTAACTGGGAGACAGAAATGTGTAACATAAGCTTTTGTAGATGCAGCCTGCTTCACCAGAGGCTTCTCAAAAACTAGGCTGAGTCTAAAAAAAGGTTATGCTGCAAACTTTTCCCTCTCCCAGTTAGTTCCAAAGGTACTACAAGATTTCTTTGTGATCTCACTAAAAGACAATATACAAGGGGAAAAGGGGTGGGAAGGAAGGAGGCAGAAAGATATAGTGCAGGAACAGCAGCATGGTGGCTACTCTTCTACTGTCTAGCCCAGCCTTTCTCAATCTTTTTATCTTGGAAGAACCGTTGAAATAATTTTCAGATCTGAGAGATTCCCTGCATAAAAATTATATTATCTACAGCTCATCACCTCCTGATATGATCTCTTGTAGAATCCTCAGCAACCTCTTGTGGAACCCTGAGGTTCCTGGTTGAGAAACCTGCCCTGGTTGGAAGAACTACTTACTGTTCATTTTCATCATGTGACTGAATTCAGGCTTTCATTTCTAACAGTGTTGCACAGAGTGTGCTTTCCTGTGATTCACTGACTGCCATAAGTTGCCGGGGGGGGGGGGGTTCAAAAAAGAAAAGAAGGTCCAAATCTCAAACCATTTAGGCTTCTTAAGAAAAGAACAGACAGATGAGAAGGAAGCCCTGAGCTTTACTCATTTGCTGCCCAATGCATGAAGTGAAGAGACCACACGTAGGGCTTGGGTTGAACTAGGGCAACTTATTAATGTATACCTAATTAACATAAAGCTAGTAATGAACTTCACCTTGACCTTGAATTTGAACTTATAACCTGAGAAGGGGGATCAACAGCATGAGTAGGCTAAGACAAGGGTCACCTCCAGACCTCTACCCCAGCCCTCCTTGGATAAGATACCGGGCCCCGAAGCCAATCCATGAGGCTGGGTTAAAACTTTGGCTGGTCCTTTTCTGGAAGGTGAGCCCCCAAACCACAACCTCCTGTCTTGTGACGCCATGGTAGGGGCAAGTCCTGGGCCCGCCCCTAGGACAGCATTTATCCTACACCAGAGGGTACCATAGGTACTCACCAAAACCCTCAGACCCCCCGCCCGCAGCTGTGGAGACCTATTTAATACCTAGTTAAGACACCACCCTATAAAGCCAATTGCCCAATCCCTGGGTTTTTGTCTGTGTCCACACTTATGAACCCTATCCCCTACATAGATTCTGCACCTTGGGTTAGCTCCTTTAAAGTTCAGACCAAAACCTGAAGCAGATTCACTCCTGTTGGCATGAAAACTAGCACTGCTTTTAGGCTCTATTATTTATCCTTTTTGCTGTTAGAGGGTAATAGCTTCTTGACTGAAGGTAGACAGGGGCAAGCCAGGCAACTTTGTATGTTGCTCTGCATAAAATGCCAAAGGCACCTAATAATGCTGGAAACCAACAAACCCAATATCAATAGCAATCCTGACCCAAAAGCAGAAACAGCTTGTACAATCCAAGTAAACACACAGTAAAAGGTGGAATTACCACAGAGTTAGTCCGACAAAGCAGCATAAAGACCTTTCAAGATAATTTCCTGCTGTTTCGGAGGCAAAATAAATTTGCTGGAAGGCTCAAACATATCAGGGAAGGATTTAAATTGATTTCCTGCAAACTTAGGACCTTTCTAAAACAAAGGAACGTCATTGACAGAGGGCCATCAGCAGGGCAGGCTTCCCTTGGCAGGACATTCTAAGGCAGCAGTGGGCAAAGTTTCTGACCCCAGGGCTATTGTTGTGGCCCCCAGGTGTCAGATATATTCCTCCAGAATGCTCCCAAACACACTCTTTGGGGGTGGAGGGCATTTCCACCATGTCTGGAATCCCTTTGCCCTTCCCAGGGGTCAAAAACAATTTTTGATTTTTTTCAAAAAGTTTTTTTGCCCCCTCAAGTACTCCAAAATATCCATCTGGGAAAGTGAGGTGCATTTCCATCACATTTTTCTTGCCCCCAGGGCTGATTTAGGCCAAAGAGAGCTCTTTCTTAAAACCCTAAACAAGATGAGAATGGCCTCATACCTCTGTAGTCACTGAGGGAAAAAATTGTTTTATTTTGTTAAAGTGTCATATACTGGCCAGCTTAGACTCAGTTCAAGCAATTAGGCTTAGAAGTTACCAAAAGCTTTGCTCAGAACAGAAAACAACAGCACATGCTTATTGCCAGGACTGAGCAAGCATTAGGTTTGCAATTGCCAGGGATCCCAAGTCTTAACTCAAGATTTAAATATTTAAATTTAGATTTAAATATTCAAACATTTGTTTGTTTGTTTGTTTATGGCCTCTGGAGACTAGGAGTTCAAATCCCCACTCAAACACTGGGTGACTTGGGCAAGTCATACTCTCTCAGCCTCAGAGGAAGGCAAAGGCAACCCCCCTGAACAAATCGTACCAACCTTAGGGTTGCCATAAGTTTGAAGTAATTTGAAGGCACACAACAATAAATTGCCACTGATAGGGGGAGGTTCTTTCTAGCCATAATTTCTATCAATCCCCTCCTTGCTCCTTCAGTCAGTTTCCTGTATCTTTGTAGATAACTGCTCTCTAAGAGTGTTACAGTTTTAATTTGTTTTGTATATTTTATTTCTTGTATCTACAGACTCCAACTTTTTCTTAAATAAAATCTAATACTGTAAAAAAATCTTACTTATGGTGATCCTAAGGCATATCTATCGTGGGGGTTTTCTTAGCAAGATTTTTGCCATTGCCTTTCTCTGAGGCTGAGAGAATGTGACTCACCTGAGGTCACCCAGAGAATTTCCATGGCCAAGTGGAAATTCAAACCCTGGTCTCCAGGGTCATAGTCTGGGCATAGAATCATAGAAATGTAGAGTTGGAAGAGACCACATGGGCCATCCAGTCCAACCCCCTGCCATGCAGGAAAACCTTCAAAGCACTCCCGACAAGTGGCCATCCAGCCTCCGCTTAAAAACCTCCAAAGAAGGAGACTCCACCACACTCTGTGGCAGCACATTCCACTGCCGGACAGCCCTGACTGTCAGGAAATTCCTCCTGAGGTTCAGGCGGAATCTCCCCTCCTGCAGCTTGCATCCATTGCTCCTTGTCCTGGTCTCAAGAGCAGGAGAAAACAAGCCCACTCCCTCCTCAACATAACATCCCTTCAAATATTTAAACATGGCTATCATGTCCCCTCTCAACTTTCTCTTCTGCAGACTAAACATACCCAGCTCTCTAAGTCTGTCCTCATAGGGCATGGCTTCCAGGCCCCTCACCATTTTGGTTGCCCTCCTCTGGACCTGCTCCAGCTTATCCATATCCTTCTTGAATTGGGGTGCCCAGAATTGGACGCAGTATTCAAGATGAGGTCTAACCAATGCAGAATAAAGTGGTACCAATACCTCCCTCGATCTAGACACCATACTCCTATTGATGCAACCAAGAATTGCGTTGGCTTTCTTGGCTGCCGCATCACACTGCTGACTCATGTTCAGCTTGTAGTCTATTAAGACTCCTAGATCCCTTTCACACGTACTGTTAGCCAGCCACGTGTCCCCCATCCTATATTTCTGCATACCATTTTTTCTGCCTAAGTGTAGGACCTTACATTTCTCTCTGTTGAAATTCATTTTGTTAGCCTTGGCCCAGCTCTCCAATCTGTCCAGGTCCTTTTGAATTTTGATCCTGTCATCAGGCGTCTTAGCAACCCCTCCCAATTTGGTGTCATCTGCAAATTTGATCAGCGTGCCCTCTATTCCTTCATCCAAGTCATTAATGAAGATATTGAACAGCACCGGGCCCAGGACAGAACCCTGTGGCACCCCGCTAGTCACTTCTCTCCAGGATGAGAATCTGCCATTGGAGACCACCCTTTGGGTACGGTCAGTCAACCAGTTACAAATCCACCTGACAGTAGCCCTGTCCAGTCCACATCTTACTAGCTTCTTTTCAAGAATGTCATGGGGAACTTTGTCAAAGGCCTTACTGAAATCAAGATATACTACGTCCACAGCATTCCCTTCATCTATCAAGCAAGTAACGCTATCATAAAAAGAGATAAGATTAGTCTGGCATGACCTATTTTTGAGAAATCCATGTTGACTTTTTGTAATTACAGCATTGTTTTCTAAGTGATTAGAAACTGACTGTTTGATGATCCGCTCCAGGATCTTTCCAGGTACTGATGTCAAGCTGACTGGGCGATAATTATTTGGGTCCTCTTTTTTCCCTTCTTGAAGATGGGGACAACATTTGCCCTCCTCCAGTATGCATATGCTAGTCATTGTGTCCCTTTCATCAAGGATGTGGCAGTGGTGGGAGCAGGTGCGAAAACTGCCCCTCGGTTGCAAATGAGAGAGCAGTTTTTTAAAAAAATATTTTTATTAAGTATTTCAATTACATTGTTAAAAGAGAAAGGAGAACTATTACATAACATTTCCTCCCATATACAACCTTATTACAATGATCCATCCAGAGAAAATAAAGAACCCAGAAAAAATAAACACACAATAACATATCATAGATATTATCTCCTCATTTTCCATAATTAAATTACCATATATTTCTTAATATCCTAGATTTACCATTAGTTCTTAATTTCTTAATTCTCTTAATATTCTGATAGCTTCTCCTTTACTCCCCCCATTTCCCCCCCCATTTCAAGAATTGAGTGCTAATATATATTTATTTCACTCTCTAAATTTCCATTCTTATTGATTTTGCGAAACCATTATTTTCCCTATCTTCTTCTATACCTGTTCAGGTCTGTTTTACAATATATGTATAATATATATAACCTACATATATACATACATAACATCTTCTTATAAATCTCGCCTCATACACATTTTTCTACTTCAATATTAACATTATAAAATTTCTTTCTATCCTACACTCTCTTTGTATACTACATATAATACCATTTAAGTTAAATTTTTTCTTCTAACCATATCAATACTCTATCTCATTAACGATTTCCTACTTAATGTATTCATTCTAATTCCTTTATATTATTGCTTACTATCAATATTCAACATTAAACATACCAACACTGAATAATCCAAAATTCATAGTTATCTTAGTTTTATAATTCAATCCCCCGAATAGCCTTTCCCCCCATAATCGTTCCTATAGAGGTGTTACCAAATTCCATCTATCTTCATTCTGAGTCATAGATCTCTCTGATGTCCATACCCTAAATCCTGCCATATTCTACCATTTCATATAGTTTCATTGCCCAGTCTTCTATCTTTGGTGGTTCATTTGTTTCCACCGTTGTGCATAGCTTAATTTTGCCGCTGTGATCATATATAATAAAATCCTTTATTGTGTTTTATCTAGTTTAGGTACTAAATCCATTATGTTTAATAGACACAGTTCTGAGTTTAGTGGAAAATTAATATTAAATATATCCTTAATTATCCCATGTATTTCTTCCCAAAACTCCCTAGCTCTTATGCACGTCCACCATATATGATAGAATGTGGCTCTAGCTTCACATTTCCAGCATTTCTCTTTTTCTCCTCTATGAATCTTTGCTAATTGCACCGGTGTTAAATGCCACCTATAAATCATTTTATAAAAATTTTCTTTCAAACTTGTAGATTGTAACAACTTCCATGTCCTTGCCGATGATCTGGACCAAGTTTCCAACGAAATGGCATGACCTGTATTCCTGGCCCATTTTATCATGCTTTCTTTGACTATCTCTTGCTCCATTTCTATCTCTAATAGTATCTTATAAATCTTCCCCACTTTATGCTCCACATCTTTATTAAATGTTTCATCTAATTTAGTCTCCTTCATTTCAAATCCATCTTGTTTCCCATCAGTCTTAAATCTTTCTTTTAACTGTCTTATTAATAACCAATGGGTATCTAATCCTTTCTCTTTTAATTCCTCTCTTAAGTTAAATTGTATATCTCCATCCTGATTTTTTATAAGATCTTTATATGTAAGCCAATTCTCTATCTTAGGTCTTTCCCTTTTATAAAAAGTTTCATGGGCCGAAATCCGAAGTGGAGTTTTTAAATAGAGTCTCTTTTTATATTTCATCCAAACCTTTAACAATCCTCTTCTTATGAGATGGTTTGTAAAATTCTTATCTATTTTAGCCTTCCCGTACCATAGATAGGCATGCCAACCAAAATAAATGTCTTCTCCCTCTAGTTGTAATAATCTCTGATTTTTTAAATTAACCCATTCTGATACCCAATCTAGACAGTTCGCTTCATAATATAACTTTAAATTTGGTAATCCCCACCCTGCTCTTTCTTTTATATCCATTAATATTTTTTGTTTAATTCTTGGTCTTTTCTTTCTCCCTATGAATTTCATCAAATCTTTATTCCAGTTCTTAAAAGGACTATCATTCGATAAGATTGGTAAATTTTGAAATAAAAAATTCATTTTTGGTAATATATTCATTTTTACTGCAGCTATTCTGCCTAGTAGAGATAAATCTAATTTATCCCACTTCTCTAATTCTATCTTTATCTCTTTCCACTTTTTCCCATAATTGTTATCAAAAAGTTCTTTATTATTCTTTGAAATAACTATTCCTAAATATTTAGCTTTTTGTTATGTTAAAATTAGTTTTTTCTTTTATTTCTTGCTCTTCCATCTTTGACATGTTTTTGGTTATTATATATGTCTTCTCTTTATTAACTTTGAATCCTGATAATTCTCCATACTGATTTAAGATATCATTTAAAATACTTACTTCTTGCAATGGGTCCTCTAATGTTATTGTCAAATCATCAGCGAAGGCTCTAATTTTATATGTTTGTTTTCTAACTTTAACCCCTTGGATTCGTTTCTCTTCTCAGATTTTTCTATTTAATACCTCTAATACAATGATGAATAATAAAGGGGATAATGGACATCCTTGTCTAGTTCCTTTTCTTATAGCTATAGCTTCCGTTCTCTCTCTGTTTATTATTACTTGTGCTGTTTGATTTTTATATATTAAATTGATCCAGTTTAAGAAATTATTACCTATATTAATCTTAACCAATATTTCTTTCATAAAAGTCCAATTGACATTATCAAATGCCTTTTCCGCATCTAACAAAATTAGCGCTGATTTCTTTTCATTATGTTTATGGAAGTACTCCAAGATATTTATTATAATTCCAAAGTTATTTTTGAGTTGTCTCTTAGGAATGAATCCATTCTGATCATCATGAATCCACTCCTGTAAGACTTTCTTTAATCTTTCCGCTAATAACGATACAAAGATTTTATAATCTACTTTTAATAAAGATATTGGTCTATAATTTTTCATCTCCAAATAATCTCTGCCCTTTTTGGGTAATAAGGTAATGTTTGCTTCTCTCCATGTTTGGAGTATATCTTCTTTTTCCAAATTTTGAATTAATTTATGTAGCAGATCCACTAGTTGTTCAGTGAATGTTTTATGATATAAAGCAGTGAATCCATCCGGACCTGGTGCTTTTTGAGACTTTAACCTTTTTATAGCATCTACAATCTCTTCTTTAGATATTGGGTTGTTCATTACCGTTCTTTGCATCTCGCTGAACTCGGGTATATCATTTTCTCTTAAATATTGCTTCATTTTGTCTAACCCTTCTTGAGTCACATCCTCGTCGAAATAAAGTTCTTTATAGTAACTTGCACATGCTTCCTTAATTTTATCTTGATCAATTTGTATTTCTTCTCCTACTCTTAATTCTTGGATAGTTCTTTTTTCTCTTTCCTTTTTCAGTTTATATACTAAGCACTTGTTTGATTTGTTAGCATTAAAAATAGTTCTGTTTTGTAAATTTTAATTTATTTGCAATTTCCTCTGTTATCTTTATATCTATTCGTTTTTGTAGTATTTTGATTTATTAATCTATATAGTCATTTTTTGGATTTTCCTTAAGTTCTTCCTCTATTTTTTAAATTTCTTTTATAATTTTATTTTCTTTTTCCTGTTTTTCCTTTTTCCAATGAGCCTCTTGTTGAATGAAGAAACCTCTCATAAACGCTTTCCTCGCCTCCCAAACTGTTTTTATTGATATACCTTTATCCAAATTATCCTTAAAGTAATTTTCTAATTCTATTTTGGCTCTTCCTAATATTTTCTCATTCTTCAATAAATTTTCCTTTAGTCTCCATACAAATTCTCATCTTTTATCTTCCAATGTTAATATTATCAGGTTATGGTCTGAAATACTTCTTGGGATTATTTCCACTTTCCTTACTTTCAAATTTAATGTCTTAGATGTTAAAAACATATCGATTCTTGATCACGATTTATGATATTGGGAATAGTATATATAATCATCGATATTTTTATTTAGCCTTCTCCATACATCTATTAGAGAAAGCATATCAACCATCTGAAAAAAGGATTTAGGCAGTTTGCCTCTCTTTTTATTATTTATCAATTTTCCTGTTCTGTCTTGTTGTGGGTTTATCACCCCATTAAAATCACCCATCATTATTATCTCGTGGCACTCCAAACGTGACATTTTTTGTAACAATTTTCTATAGAATTTTCCTTTGTTTTCTAGTGGCTCATAAACTCCTAGCACCAATATTTTACTATTTAATAAAGTTAGCTCTATTCCTAAATACCTACCGTTCAAATCATTCAAGACTTCTTCTGCTTTATATTTTTTATTTACATATATTGTCACCTCTCTTTTTTTCTTTTTATTGGCTGTCCAAAATCCCCTAATTTTGGATTAATTAATAACTTTGAAACTATTTCTTTAATATGAGTTTCTTGTAAGCATATAATTCCACATTTTTGTTTTTCTAATAGGTGAAAGTTTTTTTCTGTTTAGGTAAATAATTTAGTCCCCTAACATTCCAGGAGATTATCTTAATCTGCATTCTGTATTTCAAATTTTAGACTTATTCTTCAGGTGTTGTTTGGATCTTCAAGTATTTCTTCTTCTAGTTCTGGGTCTATCTCTTCTTCTTGTTCTGAGTTGTTATCTTCTCCTGATAGTATTGATTCTTGTGATAGGTTTGTTGCTTCCAATGAGAGAGCAGTTTGGGTGTGCGCACATACCTGTTGCCATGTCCCTCAGGATCCAAGCTCTCTGCTGCTGCAGAGGGACAAGGTGGCAGGTGTGTGTGCATGCCCAAACTGCTCCCTCATTTGCAAACAAGGAGTGGTTTTGGCGCCCATATACACACCCTGCTGCCACGTCCCTGTTGCTGCCACTGCTGTTGGTGTCCAGCAGCAGGGCTTCATGGACCCCAGGTTAAGAACCATTGATATAAGCCATTACATTTTAAACTGACATGTGTTAGTATTCCATTTGATAGCTAAGTAAAACAACTCTTTTCCCAGACTCTCATTCTATCTGCCAACTATGTGTGTCTGTTTAGCCTTATCAAAGCTCATTATGATAAGATTCTCTTGTTCACAGCTCACTGTTTCTCCCCCGATCCCATCTTTCCCTCACAGCACAATAAAACCTATTTTTAAACATCAAAGCATGGCAGCAAAGCAGAGAACAAAGCCAACCTGATAGAGAGCAGGTACAGCCCACCAATGTGTCCTGGGGGCTAATGTGGTCCCCTAGATTGCCATAGTTGACCACCCCCAATGCTAGAGCCTAGCCATGGATTCATTAAAGCACCTGTTGGGGGCATCATACCTCACCCCTAGCTGTCCCAATGTGACAGAGACAGTCCTAATTATCCTCTATCACTTTTTCATGGGCTTTTTAAATTTCCCAGTTCTTCTTCCTCTTTCCACTTTCATTCTTTATTCTCAGCATATGGCCCTTGCTGCAAATGGAGTTCAAAGCAGTTTGCTCTCAATTAACTCAGCAGTGTGGGGAAGGGGATGGAATTTGTCTCTTCTCTGTAGACTCAGCAGAAGCAAACTGCTGCAACTTCTCCTAGCTTCTGTGTTCTCATTAACAACTTTTGCCATCTTGACCACACTCTGAGGCTGCTTTGCCGCACTTGTCCCAGTTTTCATCTGTGAAATGCTGGAGGGTATGCGGGACATTCGGGAGACTCAGGGACTAACTTTCATCAAAAATGGCAGATGAGGTGGTCCTTCAGGTACTTTGGCCCCAAACTGGCCAGCCTTTTCAATTGGGCATCCTAGGGATAAAGCAAAAGCCAATGAAGATGCATCATGGACCCTTTCTGCACCATGCCTCATTAACGTCGTCTTCTGTTACAATCCCAGGATTGCAATTTGCATGATGGTAGCAAATTCTGCACCCTTCTATTTTAAATAGATGAGTAGCGGTATTGACACCGGTGTACCTTCTGGCATGTCCCACCTTCACCCCCCTGTGGCCCCTGATTGGTTGGACTTTTTTTTTTTTTGGAAGCCGTACTAGTGCAGCAATATTGTAATGGCATGACACACCAGTACATTATTGCACTTTTGCACTATAATGCTTAAAAATGTATTTTAAAAAACTAAAAGTTTAACTAGTGGTTCTCAACCTGTGGGTCCCCAGATGTTTGTGGACTTAGCTCCCAGAAGCCCCAGCCACTATGGCCAATGCTCAGGGCTTCTGGGAGCTGAAGTCCATGAACATCTGGGGACCCACAGGTTCAGAACCACTGGTTTAACTCAAAGGAGAAATTTAAAATAAACATGGAGAGGTGATAGATTTCCTTTTTTAAAAAATTTAAAATAAATTTATTGAATTACAAATTTACAAACATTAAAAACAAAAATAGACAACAAAAATTTCATAACTCTACCAATGAAATATACAAGATACTCTCTATTTTCCTTATTGTCTACCTCTCTTTATATATATTTCTAATCTCAGTTTCCATCTGTCAAGTATACTATTAAACTTAACTATCCATACTTAAACAAATCTTTAAACATTAAACAATAAACAATACACAATACATACATACATAATACATTAACAGTTAATGACTACCTTTCTCTTCACCATTAGGTAATATAATCGTATTCATCTTTGATCCTGACTTATTAATTTATTTTTCTCATAATCTTTATTGCCTTTTACAAACTCTAGTCCAGTGGTTCTCAACCTGTGGATCCCCAGATGTTTGTGGGCTTCAGCTCCCAGAAGCCCTGAGCATTGATCATAGTGGCTGGGGCTTCTGGGAGCTGAAGTCCACAAACATCTGGGGACCCACAGGTTGAGAACCACTGCTCTGGTCTAATCATTATGTTTAGCATTTGTTTTACCAATCATTTCATAACATTCACTAACCAATTTTATTAACTTGCCTCTTACATTCCAGTCTTACTAATTCCCATATTACTTTCTTGTAAACTTACTTCTTACTTCTTAATATCACTAAATATCATATATCCATTCTTACTTATTTTATTCATAAAATCCTGCTAATGCATGTTCTCCCCACTTTTCTTTCCACAAGGGAGTTAGTATTTCCCATTCTTGTTTAAAAGTATTCTTGGGTTTATTTTCTAATATTAATGTTAATTTGTCCACTTCAGCCAGTTCATATAATTTCCACATCCAATCTTCTGGCGACGGTATATTTGTCTCTTTCCAGTTTTTTGCGAATATAATTCTAGCCGCGTATATCATGTAACATAATATTCTTGAATATTTTTTCCTTATTAACAGATCTAAATTATCGTATATATTCAAGAGAGGTGATAAATTTCAAAGTTACCATGCCATGGGAGTCACTGAGGGGGGAACAAGCTGAACACGCCCATATCCCACCCACTCCTGGATCTGGGAGGACAGGACGTGCTACCAAGAGCTATTACAATACCACACTGAGCCAGTTGATGGGAGTGAAGCGCTAAAGGAGGCTCTTAACAGGTTTTTTTCTGGAAATGATGTAAGGTGGTTTTGCAATGCTTGGGAACAGGATAGCAGCTGGATAGTGATGATATTGTCCAGTAGCATGACTCCTGGACCTGAAACAACCTGCTGCTGTTGCAGTATAGCAGTGTTGTGCAGAAATGAGCACAGAGTCATGAGATTCAACAACTACCCATTTCCAGTCAACAATTTGCCTGCTGCCTTTTGGACTAGCTGAAGTTCCTAGTCCAGCTGCGTAGTTCAGAGGCAGCCAGAGTTTATCGGTGACTGTTTGAAAGCTGTTTAATCTACTCTTGCCCTTGTGTATTGCCTTTGCCTCAGGCCCAAGTCAGAATTTGAAAAGCTCAAATGGACTAATCCCTGGAACCTGGCAGGAAGAAGGAAGCTCTGAGTGAGTTGCTGTGACTTCATGGAAAACACACCAATTTAGAGATTAGGTACTGATTTCAAAAGAGCATGTCAGACAGGACCAAGAGTCCAAGTTCCATTAAGTGGCTGCATCCTGGTAACCAAGAGTGTTCATTAAGGTTCCTTAATCTCTAAATGAAAGGAATAAAAGGAAGCTAGCTGAAAAGCATTGCTGACAAGTGTCCCCTGCAGTGAATCTTGGTTTCCAAGGGAACCACTGCCTTCGAGAGGTTGCCAGCTCTATAGGCCAAATGGGTTTCTCCTTCCCTTTCACTGCCATCATTTGCCATCTTGCTCCTTCTCTCCCTGCCCTTAATAGAAACACTCTCTTACTCTTACCCATCTTTTCATATCTGCTTCTCCCACACCAGTACTATTTCCATTTTGCCTCCACCATTCAGCTTTTTGAAATAACTGTTCCATCTGTTACCCTGTTTCTCGGGGGTCCTGGGAAGGACGCCCAAATATCCAACTATTGGGGAAATTAACTAGAGCAGACTCAAAGGCTAGCTAGAGGCAAGGTAACCCAGCAGGATTTTTTGCCCAATGTATTCAGGGTCAGACCAGTGAGCCAAACAAATTCAGGGTAAACCAATTAATGTTTTATTGAAAAGTAAACAAATAAGACAAACAAACATACCATTAACTAAATAAGAAATAGGAAAATGGAAATGAATTTTAGGAATAGGTAATACGACACCTGATCACGTAGTCCTGAACTGCTGAAGAAAATGAGACTTAGTAAGATTCTTTGGGGAGCTCGCTATACAGACTGGCAGCAAAGCAGGGTGAAACTCAAAAGGCTGCTCTCCCAGTTATCAGAACTAGGAGTTTTTATAGCAGAAATTGTAACTGCGATCCATGTCGTAAACTTTGAGAAGAAAGTTAGCTTTGAAATGCACCAAAAGCTTAGAAGTGGATCAAAACATGCATGGTAGATCAATCATGCAGCCCAAGTGCCAATCGATGGGCACTTATTATGGTCTTGTTATTTATGGGCGCGAATCAGGTATCTTGTGAGATGAAAGGAATAGATCATCCAGATCCCGGAACAACAGCTTTGAAATGCCTGCCTGAGAGAGGGGAAGTTGGAATTCCCACCATTAAACGGCTGCTCCTTGTGTTTGTTTTTCCTGGGGATCCTTGCAAACACATGAGCCAGGGTGCCATGGAAAGGTCAAATTATTTGATATCACAAAGGGATATCTAGTGCTATCAAAGTTTATGCCTAAATCACAGTAATACCTTTTCCATAGGAGCATCAGATTAACACCGTTTGTCAATGGCTATCTACATAACTGAGTTTGCAGTTCATCTCTGAATGAATTGGCTTGTGTAGGAAACAGGCAAGACGATCACAGTTCATATGCAGAAATACTTGGTCAGATTTGCCTGTATTTGTGACATGTAATGTGGCACAGGGTTGTCAAAATCAGTTAGAAATGGGGACCTGCAATGTGAACAAGTGAAGTTAATTTTTAAATGGCAGAAACAGCCATGTTGGAACAAGATCATTTTCAGTTAAGGAACTACTGACACATTCTACTTTACAAGCTGTTGAAACACAGTGGCATGAAAAAGTCATTTGGTGTGTGTTTGTGTGCTGTGCTTCTGACATCCCTTCCTGTGGCCACAAAAGAAGAACAAGAAGCAGAATTTCCATCCATCATGAAAAGAAAGTTATTTTTAAAAGAAGAATGACTGGGATGACTTACAGAAACCATCCCTAACTGGGCAGTGGTTATGTGTTGTTCTGAAATCAGCTGAAAGAATAGCATTGTTCTATCAGTGCCCAGTCACGGGTGGCTTCAACAGATCATTGTTGTTCTTCTAAAATGTAACTTTCCCAGCTTTGGTGCTGGGAAGCCTCAGAAAATGTCAGCTAGGGAACTTGAACAATCCAGTATACATCTGAGACCAGTCACACCTTATTGAAGAAGAAAAGGGAGGCCCTGGAGCTCAGGGGGCCTGATATAACCTTGAGGGCAGACCCTTGGAGTATATGCCTTAAAAGGAATCCCATTTGCAGGCTATGGCCCTTTCCGCACCAGGCTATTAAAATGGTGCAGAGTGACCTCCGATGGAGGTCTTCTGCACCGTGGAATGGACTGAGGCAGACTACTTTTTGTAGTTCCACACCTCAGTCTGCTTTGGAGCAACCGGAACTGGTCGTGCAGCATGCTTTTTAAAAACCTCTTTTAAGAGGTTTTTAAAAAGCACGGAGTGTGTGACTCCGTGTCGCTCCATCGCTGCGCTCCGGTACAGATTTGCAGGCGTGCACTAGTGCGTGCCTACAGATCTGCCGGGGGTGGGCTTCAGGCTGGTGAGCTTCTCCGGTTGGTGGAGAGCCTCCACCAATCGGAAGCCGCCATTTTGGACACTGGAATAGTGCGGAGCGATGAGCTCGCACTGCTCCTCATCCTGCCAGACTAGCCCGGATGCTGAAGAAATCTGGTGAGTCCCGTTTTTGCGCGGTTCCTTTCCCACGTGCGGAAACGGCCTGTCAGCGGCGGGCGGAGGTCAAGCAGACGCAGGACGAGCGGCTGGGGTTGACGGTTTATTGGCAGCTGGCAAACAGAGGGTTACAGCTCCCCCACAGATGAGCCCTAGCTCAATGTAAACAGTCCTGAACACAAGTCACGCCTCAGTAGGCAAGTAGACTAAGTCAGAAAACAAAGAAAGGTTGCTTCACCCAAACACAAAGGAAGGTTACTTCACCCAAATGCAAATAGAGTACTCGGCCGGCAAGGAGACTGGACGCGGTCACTGGCAGGGGAGGCTGGGTCCAGACACAGGTGGAGGAGAACGCGGAAGGCCGACGGTTGTTGCTCCGTGATTCTCCCCGCCCAGCGCCCGACCTAAATAATCCCCTGGACCGGCAGTGACCACTCCGGCGCGGGCCTACAGCTGAGGGCTCACAGCTGAGGGCTCACAGCTTGGCTCACAGCTGGGAGCTCTCAGTCCGCCTTCGCTTCTCCATCAGCCGCTGGGACCGGCGGACCGCCTCTTTCCCTTGCCGCCGCCGCCGAAACGTGGGAGGAGGGGTGGCAGTCTCCTCAGAGTCTGAGCCGTGGGTGGGTGGAGTCCCCGGGCTGGGATTGGGGCCCGCCTCCCCCGGTGAGCCTGCCGGTGACTCGATCGCCGGAGTGAGCCCCGGGCCACCCCTGGCGCCGCTAATGGGGCCATTCACGGCGGCGGCGGCCACCTCCAAGACATCCAGGCCTTCTCCTGCATCGGCGGTGGCCTCTGTGGCGGCCGGGACCTCCCCTGCGTCATCGTTGTTGGCCTCCGTGGCAGCCAGGCCTTCCCCTGCGTCGGCAGCGGCCTCCGCGGCATCCAGGCCCTCTGCCAAGCCTGGGTCCATGACAGGGCCTATGTTTATACGTAAAATGATTTAAGAGGCTTATATTTGTCAGGGAGTAAGACTTCAGGTTCTAGTACCTTAGTACTAGAGTCTCTAATACTTTACCTTCAGTAAGAGAGTTCAGGCATGTTGCTATGGCTGGGAACAATATCAGGGCATGGTCCCCCAATAACAATTCTGCCTCCATACAAAATTTTCCTTCAGTCCTCAAATGTCTGGCATTTCAGAAAGTGAAATACTGAAAGTTGTTCACCCTGGGAACTCTTACATTTGCTGTGTTGACATTCCCTCAGTAGTTGAACTGCCCCTTTTCTTTGAATGCCTAAACTATATTTCAAAATGCTTAACTGAAGTTTTAAGCTACTGCAATTCTGGATATTTGGGGACTGGAAGAAAATTTCATTTGGGGAGGCAGAATTCTTCTTCAGTGGTACTGCCCTTGTTTTGCCTCCCCCAATAGCTAACACACACACCCTGCATGGCAAAAAGTTTGTTTGTATTAAGCCCTGCAGTCAACAGCAGAACAATAAGCTTCCTGTTTTCACTTTAGATTACTTTTGTCACATCATCAAATCTGAATGTAATAATTCTTACATTAAAATAATAGTTTTTTTCATAATAGCTTTGTGCTATTTTGACTTCTTTAGTTGTCTTTTAAATTATTTATTTATCAGCCTTAGCACAAACACAATCAGCCTAATGCACAATCAAAGAAAGATACATTCAAAAAAAAAAGCAGAAAGAAGAAAAGGAAAACTGAAAGCTGAACACAAAACTAACATACGAAACTAAAACACTGAACGCTAACTAATGATAACACTAAATGCTAACTTATAAAAACACAAAAGGGCTCTGACCCACCAAGCCAAACTGTAATGAGAGGAAAAAAAGAAAAAAAAATATTATTGTACCATTACAGATCAAAGTAATCCTACTGCTGCTCCTCGAAAAAGGAGCTTAAATCTGGCGTCCCTCAGGGTGCTGTCCTGTCCCCAATGCTATTTAATATCTACATGAAACCGCTGGGAGAGATCATCAGGAGGCATGGAGCAAGGTGCTATCAGTACGCTGATGACACCCAGATATCTCTCTCCATGCCTCGGATAATAGCATCAACTAAGGGTGGCATCTTGCCTCTGAACGAATGTCTTGAAGCAGTAATAGACTGGATGAGGAAAAACAGACTGAAGCTGAATCCAGATAAGACGGAGGTACTCACTGTTAGGGGCCCTAGCCCAGACGTAGAGGTCTGTCAACCAGTCCTAAATGGAGTCACACTTCCCCTGAAAGACTGTGTCCGCAGCTTGGGGGAGCTCCTGGACTCGCCACTTCAGATGACAGCTCAAATAGATGCGGCGGCCAGGAGTGCCTGTTATCAGCTTCAGCTGATACGCCAGCTGCGCCCCTTCCTAGAGCTGGAACACCTAAAAACAGTGGCACGCACTGGTAACTTCACGGCTTGACTTCTGCAATGCGCTCTACATAGGGCTACCCATGTGCTTAGTCCAGAGTCTTCAATTAGTTCAGAATATGGCAGCCAGGTTGGTCACTGGTAGATCTAAAACTGACCACAGAACACCAATTCTGAAGTCTTTACATTGGCTGCCTATTAGTTTCGGGGCACAGTACAAGGTGTTGGTTATTACCTTTAAAGCCCTTCATGGCTTGGGGCCACCCTACCTGCGGGATCGCCTTCTCCCATATAATCCGCCCCGCACATTAAGGTCCTCTGGGAAGAATTTACTGCAGCTGGTCAGAACTAGGTTGGCTGCAGTTACCCAGAGGACTTTCTCTTCTATCGCCCCCAAGTTATGGAATGGCCTGCCGGAGGAGACCCGGCATATTACCAGTCTTGACTGCTTTAAAAAAGCAGTCAAGACTGCTCTCTTCTGACAGGCCTTCCCAGACTAGTACCCCCACTGCCTCCCACCAACTATCTTGCTGTTCTTTTAATGGCCAGTTGATTGTTGTTAATTGTTAATTGTTGTGTGTTTTAGGGGGTTGGTTTTAGGTGGGTTGGTGGGTGGGGAGGATTGGGTATGTTTTTTAATGTTTTTAATGTAATTAATGTATTATTGTTGTTCGCCATCTCGAACCATGGGAGAGGCGGGATAGAAATAAATGTTGTTGTTGTTGTTATTATTATTATTATCATTACTAGAATTACTAGTTACCATAACCACAAATTATTGCATCGTTAGATTTCCCATTGCTCAAAAAGGACACAGGTGGATTTCTTTATTTGTCCTAAAAGAATACAAAACAGATAGATAGACAATGGTATGCACCCACTGACAAAAAAGGAAATGATTAGCTAACTAGAAATTGATCTTAACTCAATTTATAGTCCCCCCTATTGACACACTGAAGAGTGCCCTTAATTGATCCACTACTTCAAATCTTACAAAACTGCTGGAACAAATGCAAGAATGAAATGTTAACTGCTAAACAATAACATCTACAGGATATAGTTTCCAGCATGAAATACCCACATTTTGTAAAGAATGGAAACTTGTTTTGAGTGATTGTAATCTAGGTCCTGCATCCTTCTATAATAAGAGTGAGGAGCCTGGAGCTCATGGCCAATTTCCATGAGATTCATGGCACTTGGTGCATACCCCAACCTAAAAACAACAACACCAAAACCAAAACAAACAAAAATCCCAAACTGGACAAGATGTAGTCTGTGGAAAGTGGAATCCAACAGCTTTTACTTCCTTTTACTCAGCCATTCCTCTCACTCCGACTTAGGGCATTTCTGCACTAGACTGTTATAGTGCTATTATTCCACTTTCAACATCCTGTAGAATTCTGGGGTTTGTAGTTTCCTGAGGCCAAAAAGCTCTCTGGCTGAGAATTCTAAAGGCCCCTCCCTCCCTAAAATGCAAATCCCAGGATTCCATAGGATGTGGAAAGTGGAATAATAGCACTATAACAGTGTAGTGCAGAAATGCCCTTATTCTCAGAGGTGGAGAGGCAAGGCTTCTTTCATCATCCCCTGTAGATGAGTGTTACTCTGTGACTTGGAGGTCCCGGGAGGGGCGCCCAAATAACCAAAACAAACCAAGCAAAGGTGGGGAAATTAGCAGGAGCACTCTCTTGGCTAACGAGAGGCAGGGTAACTTAGTGGGGATCTTTTACCCTATGTCTACAGCGTTGGGTCAGTGAGTAGGCAAACAGTTCAAAATAGCAACAAGATTTATTAAGCAATTATTAAGAAAAACACAAACACACTGCTAACTGGAACAGGAAATAGAGCTTTAGGGGAATGGGTGATACGTCACCAGTCCTGCAGTCCTGGGGAAACCCAATTGAAGAAAGAAGGAAACCTGGCGTGGTGGCCGAGGGGAGCTCGCAGAACAAAGAGGCAGCAAGGCAGGAGAGCAGTCACATTTTCCATTTGAAATTTATATTCTCCTTGTTCTTTCAAAAATACAGATTTGGATTCCATTGTGACCAACTTTGTGACCAACTTGTTTGTTCTTATCTAAGCCCTCCCAGCTCAGGTTAGCTAGCAACTTGTTTTTTTCATTCTGGTGTCTCTTTATCTCTCTCACATCCTGATAAAGACTCATTCCTTCTTAGCCCCTGCTAATTTTTCAAACATATAAAATTTAAAACAACTTTTTAAAAACAATTTCTTCTATATTTTGTGCTATCAACTGTGAAGGAAGCTGCTGTCCATTAACTCAGACCCTTTATCCAGATAGCTCAGTATAATTTCCACTGATGTGCAGTAACTCTCCAGGGTTTCAGACAGGAATGTTTCTCAGGCATACCTACATTTGGGTGAGGGTTTGAACCTCAGGCTTTTTGTACCAAAAGAGGTGCTCTTCTGAGCTACAGCCCCCCTCCAAACAGACAAATTAAGCCTTCAAAAATGCTAACAGCCAGAGCTATTTTTGTATAATCAAGATGTCTAGACTCCTATAATTAAGAATTGGCACTGGCAATCAGAAAAATCTAAGTCCTAGGATCAAAGGTATTGAATTTTAGGCACAATTGTGAATGTTTCCTATTTAAGCTAGTGTTGAAAAGGTTTTGATAGAATGATTTCTGTTCCTGCAGTATAAATGATTGCTGTTTTACTGATGAGGGAAAATGCTTGATAAACTAAAACGTCACTACAAATAGAAAACTGAGAAGCTTTGTTGTTTCTTTGCTACATGTGACTCTAAAAGCATTATTAGGCTTAAAAGTTGTTTATTAGAAGGAAAAAGGAGAAAAGGGCTGGCTGCGCACTCCTGAACTCAGCAGGCATTCAAATCTCTGATGCTTTTAATAAAATGCTTTTATCAGCAAATGTGATTTCATTAATATTATTACTAGAGTAGCAAACCTCACACATTACTTGCTTGTCTGATGTGATGGAATGAATGTAGTGCTGGTCAGGTAGAGACAATAACAGATAATCACATATGATGACAGGTCCATTAGAATGATGCTTTGGGTTTCCATTTGGGCAACATTTTTTGTAGGTTTGTTTTTTCCATTAATGATTGTGCCTACATTTATATTGCCTGATAAACCAAAAAAATTGGTTGTTCAGGTTCTGAACTTTAAAAGAACCACTTGGTATGACGGTGAACATTTAGATTTATAGAATCAACACTTTAAAAAAAAATCTCTTTTGAGGTCCATTGTCAGAAATCTTGTTGTAGTCTCAACTGCAAACCATTTCATTTTCTTCCATTCTCTGTCATGTTATTTTTGCCATCCCCCCCGACCCCAGATACTAAAAGTTCTCTGCTGATGGAAGGGAGAGAGAAAGAGAAAGAGAGAGAGGGAAATCTGACCTGACTGGCTTCCTTCATGATGCCAAGAAGCCCTCTCTATGGGGTAGTGGTGGCGGTGGCATGGAATTTTTCTTCTTCTAGGAATCAAAATAAAACTGAAATGAGGGAAAGAAATATTCCAGACTATAAGTGATTGAGGTTAGGTACAAGTATCTTGAGACTGCACCATCTGTGTTGGGGGAGAGATTAGGCAGAAGATAGATCTATCTGGTTATACTAGAAAACTTATGAATGTCTTGCAGCAGATTGGCAAAGGTTTCTGAATCAGAAGCGCTTAACAGTGGCAGCAACCAAAGGACTTCCACGACCTTGAATGATACTGCTGAAATGAAGGCTGAGTTCCTAGATCAGATACTTAATTATGTATACTTAACTAAATACTGTCTCCTGGCCCAACCCCGCAAAACCTGCTTCACTGGGCAGCAGCCATGGCAAGTGACAAACGTCTGTTCTCTTGTAGATTAGGGTGCAGCATACTGATGTTTCCACACTTCCTCCTGCCTGGTATGTCTGGTGTGACAATCAGAAGCAGGATCCCTGTTGCATTTCTTCATCAAACTGGAGATTGCTGGAAGGAAAGGGACAGAAACATCAGTTTTCTGCACTCTAATCACTAGGAGAACAAAACCCTGTTGCTTCTGTGGCTACTGCCCAATAAGTGAAGATTGGGGGACATTCAGCAAAAGAGCGCTTGAGGTAATCAGGAGTGGATTTTTGCATGGAAGGACATTGAACTTCATTATATTTAGATGCTCAGAACAAAGCAGATCCTGGGAGTTTGACTTCAGAGTCTGGACATAGATGCTGCAAGTGTTATGTCTGCCCACAGCTGCTCTGCTTGGCATCCAGGGCTTAGGATCCCTCATGTGATGTTTTGATGGCAAACTGAAGAGAGGAAGAAAAACAATTTTTAAAAAAGCACAGATAAAAGCCCTGCTGCTGAATCAGAGCAAAGACTTATCTAGTCCCACAGTAGTCAATCAAATGCTTATTGAGGAGCCCAAAAAACAGGCATGAGGGCAATTGCACCCCTCTCATTTCACATTTATGAGCAATATGTATTAAGATACATGCTATGTGTGATTCTTGATGTTCTATATAAGATACCATGACTCTTTTTAAAACAGTCCAAAATGATGGCCATCATTGCATATTGTGGCAGTGAATTCCAGAGTTTACTGAAATACTGTGTGAAAAAGTTCTTTCTTTTTTTCTTTCCACATGTACCCATCTTTCGGCTTCATTGTATGACCCTGACTTCCAGAATTATGAGAAATGAAGAAAGCTGCCTCCATCTCCACTTTCTCCACACTATGCTTAACTTTCTACACCTCTCACACATCCCTGTTTACTCATCCTTTTATTTTTTCCTAAGCCAAGAAGCTCTGAATGTTATCATCTCTCTTCTTAAAAGACTTGTTGTTCCTATTCCTTGACCATTTTCATTGTTCTTTTCTGCATCGGCTCTATTGTAGTCCTTTTTTGGAGCAGAAAGATGCTATTCCATTCATCTCCAGCTGATGGTTTCTCCAGAGGTATCTGGGTAGGTGCTGTGTGAACCGAATGGTGGAGCAGCTGTCTTTTACACTGGTACTACACAATTCTTCTCATGCAGTGGCTTGAACTCTAAACAACTTTGTAGTTCAGCTAATGTAGCAGTATCTCAAGGTGAAGACAACATCTAAACAGAATACAAGGCTATAATCTTCTCAGGAACTGAGGGCTATGTTGTATGACTACTATTGCTTACATTGCATAAGGAAGTATTCAGCACCTCCTATGCAACAGTTTTTGCAAGGCATTGGGGCTCGGTTCCATACCCTTCTAGGTTCCTCCCGTTGCTGCCTGGCTGTCTGCCTGCACTCAATAGCTACCATTCGTAGGTTGTGGGTTTTCCGGGCTTTGAGGCTGTGTTCTATTAGTATTTTCTCCTGACGTTTCGCCTGCATCTGCCTCTGAAGATGTCAGCCACAGATGCAGGCGAAACGTCAGGAGAAAATACTAATAGAACACGGCCTCAAAGCCCAGAAACCCCATAACAACCTATGGATTCCGGCCGTGAAAGTCTTCGACTTTACAGCTACCATTCTCCTAGAACTCAGTGTTAGTGTGCTGGAAGAACTTTACAATCTTATGTCACAGTCAGAGGATACTACTATTGTTAAGGAAGAACAAGGAAAAAAGTATTTCACTGAGTAGGCATTGCATTTTCAGGAGGGCCTTGTTAAAGGTGTGAAGCCATTTCTTGAATATATCAGTGATAATTTCATGTGATATACCCTTCCCTCTTCTTTTTTTCTATACCTTCCTGAACACTGAGGTGTGAATGGGAAGAAACATCAAACTCTGGAGTGGTTTCTTCTCTGGTCACCTTGGCAAGCAGCATACAAGATCAGAAGGGCATACGTGAGTGTAAAAGAGAGAGAAAGAGAGATAAAAGAAGAAGATATATAGAGATGCAGGATTGTTAAACTTGGGAAGGTTATTAAACTATTTTTCTGGGATGGGGGGCGGGACATTTAAAGCACTAATTTTTTAAAAAAGCAAATTCTGCTCTCACTAATAGCATTACAAACATAAAAACATACATTTTTCTGGTAGGCAGGACAACCCAGTGCTTCTACTATACCAATGTGTTACTAGCACCAGCGTAACATTGATGTAATTTAACTGGGCTCCTTTGCTATCTTCAGGCCTGCCCGCACAAAGTAATTTGGGTTGCACTATTGAAACACAATTCCTAGGAGGACATCTCATTGACCTTAATTGGATCTATCTCTAAAGAAAGATGATGAGGATGAAGATGAAGGAGGGGGAGGAGCTGCTGCTGCTGCTGCTTGAAAATCAAGCATAGGACTGTGCTTTTAGTATCTCATACAATCAGCATACATTTAGGACACTATATAAGTCAGTGAAAAGGATTTTTGACAAGCATTATTTGATTCACTTACTGGATCTGTCCAGCTGTTACTTCAGACAAACTAGATAGATATGCCTCTGTAAAGTCTCTTCATCCAATATACAACTACAGAAAATGGTTGCTGCAGGCCACCTTAATATAACTAGAATGATTGCTATACTGCTTGGGTTGGTCACTGAGGGCTGGGGAAACTATCCATGCATAGCAAAGTTTCCGTGAGCTCTTGCTGTATCTCTCTATTAAAGTTCTGATGAGCTCTTGCCGTTAACAAGCGCTCTGCAATCAGAGACACCGCAGGAAGCCACTTTGCAGAGCTGTTCACTTGAAGTGCTTCTCTGCTTCTTTCTTATTGAAGGCTTCTGCTCATTTAGCATCCCACTGTTCTGTAGAACAATCCAACCGCCTCATGAAACCAGAAGAAACATGGGCAAGTCACAACAGCCAACACTGTGGTGACAACACATACCATGGTGTGAAACAAGCCAAGCTAATTTGCCCAAGGAAATGCTCCTCAGTCCATAGAAATAGGATGAAATTCTCATGTATCCCATTATGAAGATCATACACATATGTCTATTATGCCCAGTGATGTAGACTCGAGTCAACTGACTCGGACTCAAGCTGGACTTAAGTCGCTTCAGTGGCTTAACTCGGGCTCGACTCGGCAATAAATGATGCACTGACTCAACTTGAGACTTCTATATTTTTAGTGCCTTTGGTTCAGTAACATATTAATCCAGAAACCTTACAGCTTTAAACAATGCTTTCATCTCTTTTTGTCTACTTGTCACATGACAATCTCTCTCAAGCCCAAAGTGTAGGCACATTTATCAGAGCGGAACAGCAAACGTGTTAGGCAACAGGCTTGAGGAGGAAGAATCTTTTTAAAGCTTTTGAAGCTTCAGTAATGTAAAGTAGTGTAAAGTAAGAAGGATCCTATTCCCCACTTCTGAAAAATCTTCCACCTTCGGAAATGAGAAGTAAAAAGGATCCTATTCCCCACTCCAAAAGCTGCAGACTCTTTTATGCCCATTGGCACAAAAGCCTCTAGCTTCAGGAAGGGGCAGTAAGAAGGATCCTAGTCCCCACTTCTGAAGCTGCAGATGGCAAAATTGCAAATGTGGAGAGCTGACTGTACTTAAATTGTTAACACTGACTTTATTTGACTCTGTCCAGAAATTCTAGAATACAAGTTGGGGTATAAAGTTGGCTCCCAGACTTCAGACTTGACTTGAGACTTGACTTGAAAGTACCTTCAAGGACTTGAGACTTGACTTGAGACTTGGAGTAAAAGACTTAAATACATCTCTGACTATGCCTAGATATCTCAGTGAAGTCTATAAAGCATGGATGTTTGGAAGTGAGGTTTCTGAGTGCTCTCCTATTTCCCACAGAGATCCATTTTGGAATGCCACTCAGATTTGTCTATGTTTGTTTCCCATGTAATCAGTCTTTACATTTGCAAATGTAAAGTTGATGAATAGCTCAAATGTGTAATGAATTTGGATTATTGCTCCCATAGAGTAATTAGGATCTGGTATAAGACAATGACATTATTACCACACACCAAGATTTGTGGCAGCTTTCACAGTCTAAATGGAACATGTGCTTTGTTATTCAATGTTACTTACAGAAGGCATTGGTGGGATGTTTGGACGGCCTCCATTTAGGTCATATCAGGGTACGTGGGCTACAAAGCAACCATCCACGCACAGTACAACTAGGGAACCTGGGAATCATAGGAATTTATCAGTATTAGGGGCCCAATGTGGACCCAAGTTGAATGGGCTAATATGGACCCACCAAATGAAGGAGAACTGAGAAGCATAATTTCCCAGCAATTGCACCTGATGATCTCTCCTTTCCACTGGCCTCAAAAGTAGGGGACTGATGACACAATGTGTGGAACGTCGGAAGCACCTCTCATTCAGAACCATGGACAGCAAATAGGGAATACAGTGGGGCTTGGACAGACTTGGATGTCAAGAGGAGAGCCCAGAATGCATGGCCATGGAGGTTTTATTCATTGATCTCTGTTCTGGACTTTGTGTAGGAGATGTTCTGATGAGATTGACCTTATATTATATCATGGCACTCACATTTCAAAGACCCTCAACTTCATTTTGGAGCCAA
Organism: Iguana delicatissima; assembly: GCA_948472985.1. Classification (NCBI taxonomy): domain Eukaryota; kingdom Metazoa; phylum Chordata; class Lepidosauria; order Squamata; family Iguanidae; genus Iguana; species Iguana delicatissima. The sequence continues at coordinate 966,788 of CAOKZL010000063.1, forward strand.
GGAAGTACAGTTCCATTACTGTCAGGTTAGCTGAGCTTTCTCTGCCATGTTTTTAGGTAGCTGCTTTGTTTTGATATTTTGCTGTGCTCTACTGTACTGTGAGGGAATCAGACGGGAAAATATGTGTTGGGATCAGGAAACTGTTATTGCAGCAAACTGTGATAGGAATACAAGTGCAGGCAGACAGATACAATACAAGATTGCACTGTTCGCAAACTGAATGGAAAAATGGAAGGGGGATGAAATAGCCTGCGAAAGAGGTTGTTATCATTAGCTGTCAAATAGAATACTAGCTCCTCTTAATTTGAAATATTACAGCTTATAAGGTGCTGCAAATCAAATGGCAACACCATGATGTGCTGTTATTTTCTTCCATGTTCCTGAATAAAGCTTTTAAAACTTCTAATCCAAGCTCCTTGAACTCAGAGCTAGCCTGTAGATCACAATTACATGTTTCCCCATCAGCAGTCATAACCAAAGGGCAAGATCAGACTACAATTCAAGCTTCCTGGAATCCTTCATTTGAAAAGTTAATCATTTTGCTGGTAGAGATGAATTATTGAGCCCTATTGTGTAACTTAATGCCTGGCCAAGGATGACCCAGAGTTGAGAATTTCATTTTCTCTGCTCCTCATCGCCATGGGGGGAGGGGGACACAGGTACTCTATTTGTAAGGTTTTAAAAAGGGCATGAGATTTTTTTTTAAAAAAAAACCCAACCTCTGACATGTCCACACCATAGGAAGTGTATAATCTTTCCCTCCTCCACCCCATTTTGGAATGTTCTAGAGGTGGCACAAAAACACAGACACAACACAACTACCTACAGCTCTTTTGGTGGACTAAACCTTACATGATATGTAAGTGCCTATTTTTTTAAAAGCCCACCCTGGTTACTGTTTGCAATCAGAGGGAAGTCTCCATTAGCCCTCTCAGTAGAAATATCTTCAGGTTAAAAGCTCTTCATGTGGATAATAGTGGTGATGTGGGGTTGAATTTACTCCCATATTCTGAGTGTCCCTCATGGTTGTCCTTTACATTTTTCATATGTGCATTTTACTTACATGTGTACACTTAATATTAATATTACATGTAATCCCTACCCACTCCTGTAAGAAAGCATCCAGCTAACTCATCTTGTATTTGTGCTGCTCTGAGTTACTGTCCCCTACTACTTCTCTGTATGAAGTTAGTGTTCTGTCTAGCAAGAATATCTGTTTACTTCCAAGTTCTTCCAAAAAGAGCCTTTCTAGATCATTCGGTTCCACATTCTCGTGTGAAAGGCTTTATGTCCAGATTAACAAGAGGAGTTTAGAATCCTTATTGGGGCACAGAGTTTGCTAACAGGCCTCATATAATTCTCCCTCCATCCCCACCAGATGTTTTGTGATTGTTGTGGCACATTAGTCCTTGCCATTGAGGAAAAATTTTGCCAACTTTTGAATGAAGTGCTTTACATTAAAGCAAACATAAGAGATGTCAAAGTACATTAGGGGTGGGGAAAGTTTACAGAACCAGGGGCAATGGAAACTCACTGGGTGACCTTGGGCACATCACGCACTCTGAGCCCCAGAAAATCCCATGATGAGTTCATCTTAGGGTTCAATCAACCAATAATTTTATTATAGTTATAGACCAGCATGAGCAAAGATGACAGATTTTACCATAAAATATATAAAATATGAAATATGTAAAACAAAGTGACATATAAAGCAATACAATAAATACTTAAAATTGAGTTGTGATAGCAGTAATGCTAAAACCAGCAACGAGCAATCACACACATAGATCAAAACACTTTATCTAAGTCTGTATGTAAACCCCACTCCTTTATAACTCCTTTGGCTAGTTGGTTCTTTATTGCCATTTCCTACTGCTGGTTTGTCATCTGCCTATGAATCACAATGGCAGGTGCACAAAATCTAGCAACTTTGTTTGTGATATGTGAGTCCTGGTCAGTGAGCAGATGAGAAATATAAAATGCTTCTGTTCTGCCAGGGACATTTTGGATAATAGGTGTGATTAGCACAAGACTCATCCCTTGGTAAAAAGGGCAGTATAGAAAAACATGGTTAAGAGTTTCTACTGCCCCATTAGCACAAGGACAAATGTGACTTGTGATATGGGATTCTCCTATATTTTCCTTCCAGTACAGCAGATGGTAAAGCATTAAATCATGCCAAAGTAAAAACTTTCCTACACTTAGGAGTTGTTAAATTAGTCACATAATTAGGGCAGGTGAAGGGTTTTGCAGTAATTTCTAAGACAGGATATTTGGTAACTAAGCTCAGATGATTTTGTACCTCTATATCCCTTATATGTTGTTTGATGACACTGAAGCCAAGGGTTATCAAAACATTAGGAGTGAACCTGTATGTTAGAACACCTTCCATGCTGATTTTAGCCAATAGTTAATCTTAAGGATCCTGACACAAGCCTTGATAGAGGTCATGCTCACCTCAAGGTGCAAAACTGCATTAAGGACACAGCAAGGAGCGGCAAATAAGCATCTAAGGAACTTAGTTTTCAGTGCTTCAGATGAATCAAAGTTTTCTTAGGGTTGCCATAAGTCAGAAATTATTTAAAGGCACACAACAACAACAACAAAGTAGCCTTTTCCAAGTCTCCCGAGGGGTGAATGGCACTCAAATGCAACACAACGGAAGGGCCATAGGCTGACCCATGTTAAAGCACAGAACCAAACAGAAGCTGGATTATCTGGTATCTGAAGTGCAAATTATTTCTAATATAACCTTTCCTTAGTTCAACGCTTTGCAATTCCAGACTTCTCCATACATGTCTAAGCTACTGATTTGAGTCTTTCCTGTTATCTGGAAAATCTCTTTCCTCAGGGTTCTTATAAAGTCAGAGAAGAGCCATTTCTGCACAAGGTTGATACATCGTAGTAGTGTCAAATTCTTACCCTCCAGTCTGCAGGTTGTAGTGTTTTAGTGTTGTAGTTCTCCTCGTGGTTTGCACATTTTCAGTTCCTAGAACGGTTCATTGTGATGAGAAACCACTGTATGTGAAAACTGGAAACACTCCGATGTAAATATCCCAAACAGGTTCTGCTTTGTTTTTCGCCTACATGCAAAAGTGTAGCATCATTTCACAGCGCAGAAGTGGCCAGCTATGGGCATTCCCAGGCTGTCTCTTCCATCATTTCCATCCTCTCTCTCCATGCATCGAAGGACAGATGTAACACAGAAAACCATGCCACCCAGCGCCGGTGCCTGTGCTGAGTGCGAAAGAGGCACCCAAACCTCGCACTCAAGGCCTGCCCAGCCTGACACCTCTTTGTGATCAGAACTGAGCAGCCAGGGAGATCTCTGAATCAAGCCAGGTCCAGGACAAGGTCTGCATTGAATCTGGCTGCGGAGAACATGCAAAAGGCGCAGAAGAAACAGAAAACCTGGTATGACAGACAAGCCAGAGAAAGAACATATCATCCAGGTGATGAAGTACTGTTCCTGAGGCCTGTAAAAGGAAGTTGCAGTTTACCTGATTTGGATCTGTGACCATCACGAAGAAATTTAATGATGTCAACTATTTGATTGACCTGGGGGGTGATCAAGGGACTAAAGTGGTTCATACCAATATGTTAAAGCCTTATTACAGAAGGGAGAATTTAATCTGTGATGCAATTACAGATGGTGGGGAAGAACAGAATTGATTGCCATGTTGGGTGAAAGGAGATGTGCCTGAACCTAAAATTCAGGAAGCCCATATTGATAAATCCCTTTCTGATAAACAGAAAGAGGAGATTTGTAATTTGTTATCTAAGTATGCAGAAGTGTTTTCAAACATCCCAGGAAGAGTGAGAGGGTTGCAGCAGTGTATTAAAACTGGGAATGCTATACCTATTGCCAGTGCACCTTATCAAGTAACTGGGAAGTTTGCTGAAAGTGTGGAAAAAGAAATTAAAGAAATGCTGGGACAGGGAATCATAGTTCCATCGGAGAGTCCTTGGGCATCGCCTGTAGTATTAGTTGAAAAGCCGGACCACACTGTTAGATTTTGTGTTGATTACAGAAAAATGGAGGAAGGGTAAGATATAAAATATATTATAGTAATAGTCGTGATATAATTACACTGTTCATGTTGAGTTGTAAATGCTTTAATGATATATTGGTAGATAGAGCGATGGTAAGTATGTGTTGAATATTAGAGTGAATGGTTGTGTGCGAATCCTCATTGCTTTTGATGAGACCTGTGTAGAGGTCTCAGCAACGCAATGAAAGAGCAAATGGGGGACGTCTGTGACAAATCTGATGGGAGGGGGTCTTGACAACAGAGCCTCCTTGGCAACCGAGAGTGTTTAAGCTGATTGGCTGGTGAAATGGAACCTTGGATAGCCCAGGGGAAGGGCTGGTGGAAAGAGGAAAATAACAGATTTTAACTGCCTAGGGAGTGATTGAAGAAGAGTGTGATTTGTGGTGTGTTTGGGAGAGGTTGGAGATTTGAAGAGCTCTGTGGGAGAGAGAACTGAGGAACTTGGTGTACGAGAGATAGTGAATGAATTGAAGAGAGAGAGAGAGAGAGAGAAGAATGGTGTGCTGTTTATAAACATTTAGATATAAAACACATTTAAAGCAACAGTGTTACAATAAATGTTTGAAGTTCTGTGTTCCTTAATACATTGTCACAGAGGCTTATTCTGTATCCTGGAATACAGACACTACCAATAATATCATCTTGACCTTAGTGCTAACAGTACCACAGTCTTGGAAAATATAAATCACTGCTGATCCTTACATCTGGGAGAAAGGCAGATTTAGGGAAGGCAGTAAAAGGAGGGAGAGTCCTGAAAGGAAGAAGCCAAGAGGGGACAAGAGTGAGGAAGGGACTGTGTTCTCAGAGAGAGAGAACTGAGACAGAACCGTTTGTCCTGGACCTGGATTGATTCAGAGATCTCCCTGGCTGTTCAGTTCTGGTCACAAAAAGGTGTTAGGTTGGGCAGGCCTTTAGTGCGAGGTTTGGCTGCCTCTTTCGCACTCGGCACAGGCACCGGTGCTGGCTGGCATGGTTTTCCACGTTACAAAGAGTAGTGTCAGTGCAGTGGGATCTGACCAGAAAATTGGTGGGATCTGGAAAAAATTTTTTGGTGGGATCTGATTAAAATAATCCAGTGGGATTTGGTAGGCAAGATTCCCTGAGCTAACAGTTTGAAGGTACATAAGTAAGGGAATCTGTGGAACACCCAAAAGAAAATTTCTCAGTTCTAAGATTAAAAGGCACACACTGTGTAATCTTTCTCTGAGAAACTATCAAAGTTGTATAAGCAAAAGAATAAAGTAGTATTTCCTGAGGTAACTGTTTGGGTAATTAGTAGGGAAATACTAAAATTTTGATGCCATCTAAAAAGGCAAAAGCCAGAATGGAAAACCCTGAGAAAGAACAGCCCTTGGTTGAAATGGCTACACTTGAGTCTGCAGAGAGTGCAGAAATATGGAAAATAAAACTTGAGATGAAAAGAATGGAAGAGGAAAGAGCTTTAAAAGAACTTGAAGAACAAAGAGCTCTAAAAGAAAAACAAATGGGGTATGAAAAAGAAAGGGAAAGAGAACAAAGAGCTCTAAAAGAAAGACAAATGGAGGTGGAACACGAAATAAAATTAAGAGAATTAGAATTGCAAGCACATTTTGCCAGGAATGGGCAAGAAAGTAGCTTAGTGCCTCATGTAGACAAGAAGAGATTCCCTAAATATTACAAAGGGGATAATGTGGAAGCCTTTCTCATTAGTTTTGAGAGAGTGTGTGGCGAATTACAAATAAGACCAGAGGAAAGGATGAGTTACCTCAGATCTCAGATTTGTGGGATGTGTTACCCTGATTTCTGGGATCCCTTAGGGGACACTTCAATGTGCTCCACATGATGGGGAATGGAAACTAGCCAGAGCAGAAGCAATAGCAATGCTAGAGGCAGGATAACCTAGCAGGGTCTTTCTACCCAGTTTTTACGGGGACAGGCCAAGCCAAAAACCAAACGAAAATGTCCAATAAATGATTTTGTTGAATGAAAGTCTCATGCACCAACGCAATCACGCACCCACTCACTCAAGACCTATCATGAAGCAAAAGAGAGGAAATTGGGCAGGCGAGTATTGAAGGGGTGTAGCTGGGGTAATACTGCACCTTGTCCTGAAGTCCGTGGTCTGGGAAGACAGCGGAGAGATGAGACTCAGCATGAAGAGAGCTGAGGGGATTACTCAGTGGACGGAGCAACGGTCTGTTAGGAAGACTGGGAATGATCCAAAGAAACGCTCAAAAACTGGAACTATTTGTAGGGGAAAAAGGACCTGGTGGACTAATCCTTTTCCAGGGAGAACAATGGGTATTGCAGCAATAACAAAGCTCTACAATGGTAATTTCCTTTGCGTGGTGAGATTGCATGGTGTTGCCAAAGTCTCAGGATCTTCGGCTGTGTTTGTTCGTGGTGTGACTTCATGTAAATAGTCCTTGCTTGATAGGATATTTGCACAACTTGGGCAGACATGCTAATCCCTCAAGTCAGCTTCTCAGGGCTGAGGATCTTTTGTTTATTCATAGAATCATAGAATCATAGAAATGTAGAGTTGGAAGAGACCACAAGGGCCATCCAGTCCAACCCCCTGCCATGCAGGAAAACCCTCAAAGCACTCCCGACAGATGGCCATCTAGCCTCTGCTTAAAAACCTCCAAAGAAGGAGACTCCACTACACTCCGAGGCAGCATATTCTACTGCCGGACAGCCCTGACTGTCAGGAAATTCTTCCTGAGGTTCAGGTGAAATCCCCTTTCCTGCAGCTTGAATCCATTGCTCCTTGTCCTGGTCTCTGGAGCAGCAGAAAACAAGCCCTCTCCCTCCTCTACATGGCATCCCTTCAGATATTGTGGGTTTACACATCTTGAGGTTGTAGTGGAACTGAGATAGAGACCCACGGTTTTAGAAAAAAGATTTATTGTGCACAATGTCTCAGTGAGATAATTCTCAAAAGTCTGACCCCGCCTCTTTACATCCAAAACAATTTATACATCTCCAGTGCAAATTCATCACGTGTCCAAGAAAGGAAACTGACACAAACAACAGTTCTCATCATTTTCTGCGTAACCTTACTAATGTTGCAAAGCATGGCAAGGCCATAGCGAGGCACATTTCATCCTCCCTAACATTCTATTTCACAGTGTCCTATTGTTCTTCTCAAACACAGAGTCACTTCAATTGCAGGGAAAATTAACTGCTTTTCTCAACTGCTTTTCCCTCACACCCAGAGGTCATCTGGGCTGACCTGAAACTGTCTCCACCACAAGGTCTCCTGGGGCTACGTGACTGGGGGTTTTACTGGCCTGACCTGGTTTTCAGTCATTCGACCGTGACCGTGACGTGCTTATTCAGGTGACCTCTCAGGCACATTGAATCATATTTTAATATCAAAATTGTAGACCCCGGGATAGGGTTTTTCCAGTTGAGTATCAGGTGATGGCAGAAATCTATGGGCAAATGTCTGCTGAAGAGGCCCATGATTATGACTTATTTAAAGAAAGAGTCGAGCAAAGATTTGGTTTGACTCCTGATCATCACTGAAAAGAATTTTGTGGGCTGAGGAAAAAACCTGAGGAAACCTATTCACAGATGGGGCGTAGATTAATTAGAGCACTGGAAGGATGGGTTTCAGGATCTGAAGTAGAAACAAAAGAACAACTGCAAGAGCTCATAGGGCTTGAACAATTTTATAACATCCTGCCATATGAATATCGATGGTTGATACAGGACAAAAAGCTGAAAACAGTTAACCAGGCAGCTGAAATGATGGACCATCTAGTTACCATCAGAGGTGCTCCAAAGCCCCAAAACTGTGATAGGAAATTTCCTAGAAGTGGGCGGCCATTTTATGGCAGAGGTAATGAGAAGGCAAAAGAAACTCCTTGCAGTCCTGACCTGAATGGGCCCAGAATAAAGAACATTTCCTCACCAAAAGGAAATAAAGTATGTTATAACTGTGGGGAAGCTGGCCATTTTCAATTCCAATGCCCAGAGAGGGTGGTTAAAGATAAAAGGGAAAAGCCTAAACATTCATATTGCCTGACTAAAGTGGAGTCAGTTCAGCAAAGGCAAACTTGTCAACCTGAGTTGGCTAGGCCAGTTGCCACGGAAATGAGGCCTGGTGGGGAAGAAGGAACCAGTTTCTTGCCTCACACTTCTATTCTGCATGGTAGTGACTCTTGACACAGAGTGGATGAATGAATATATAGAGAAAAAAGGTTCTAGGGAAAACTATATGGGGAATTAAGAGATACAGGCTCACAGATTTGTGTGTTCCAGCCACGTCTTGATTCCTCCTAGAAACCTCATTCCCCAAGAAAAAATATTATTTAAAGGCCTTGGAGGACCTGGGTTTTCAGCTCCAACTGCAATCGTTCATATTAAATACAAGAACTGGACAGGGGACTGGAAGGTAGCTGTATGGGAAGATATTCCAGCTCCTTGTTTAACTGGAAATGATTTGGCCAAACATATTCATCAGGTCTGTGTAACTACCTGACACATGATATAGTCCCAAGTGGTACCATCAGAGTTAAAAAGGGGGGAGGAACTGGATGAAGGAACTCCTACCCAAGAGAGCAACACTTGTGACACTAAGAAATGCAGCAGTAAAAAGGAATTAATGCAGATCAGTGATCTTCATGAAATCCCAATGTCTGAGTTTGTTAAGGAACAAAGGCTGGATTGAAGTGGGTCAGGCCTGATGACCACAAGGAGTGGGGGGAAAGCAGAAAACTGTCTTTGCAGATGCAGTCTTTCTCTGTGCTTGATGAAAACAATAGAACTCTGTAAACGCTGAATTGTAATCTTGCTTTCCCTTGCAGTAGAAATGTAACAAGTTAGTTGAAACATTTCAAGGCGTGCAGAAGAACAGCTCATTGTTCATTGTATGGGAAAAACAAAACTTATGCCGCTTGTATGACACGTCTGTTGGAATGTATAAAGACTTGAACAATCTAGGAGGTGGGGCCGGTTTCTTTGGGAGTGATCCCGACCAGTGCTGCTTGCTAGCAAGAAGAAATAATAAAGAAAATCTTTTTTTCAAACCGAGGTCTGATCTCTGACTTGCCACTTTATCTGGGGGCTCATCCGGGATTTGGGGCCTTTCACCCTCTTGTGCGGCTATCACCCTCCCGGGTCCCCCTGCCTCACCGACAGAGACTCTGGGCGCCCCTGACTCTTTGATCGGATGGTCTTCCTCGTGGAGGCATGGAAACCGGGGAGGAAAGGTTGCCAGCCAGGAACCCATGGCAGTTTGGAAAACTGATACAGAACACAGCCCTAGGTAAGTGTGTTACTGCCTCCCTGCACGTTGGGGAGAAGAGGGGTCTGATCAACTACTTGGAATCCAGCCAGAGTATAGCAGCTCCACAGGTGGGGCTGCTGAAACCGCAGGATTCCTTACACACACACGGGAAAGGTGGGAGGCTGTATTCGTAGCGTGAAAGGTGTGAGCGTGACTGGCGTTGCAGTTCTCATTAGCAGACCGTCGGAATGTCCGGCTGCATGAGTCAACGAGTGTGAAAGTTGTTTACCTCATTGTTTTGAGCTGTTGGGACCCCCTACCCTCAGCTCACCCCCCTTCTCCTACTGTGTGTTGTCCTTTTGGGGTGGAGATGGGAGGAGGGAGTAGCCGGCAAACTCCTCTTCAATGCATGTTGAAAAATTTTAAGAAAGGATATGGAGGTGACTGTGGCTGTCCCAAAATGATGCCAGGCAGGTTGAAAAACCTCTGTGAGGTAGAGTGGCCATCATTCAAGGTTGGATGGCTGCCCCAGGGGAGCTTAGATCCAGATAAGATTAAGGCTGTGTATGCAGTGGTGGTAGGGAACCCTGGACACAATATCCCTATATAGATTCATGGGACACTATAGTGACTGAATTCCCTCCTTGGCTTGAGAGGTGCAAGGAGCAGTGTACCAGCGTCATGTTAGTCATGAGGACAAGACTCAGAAGAAATTTGGAAGAGGTCCCATAATTTTAGATAGTCCCCCTGAGGAACCAGAAGAACCACGTGCACCCCCGCCATATGTTCCAGCAATTTACAACCAGGTGGCACAGGCAGAAGAGGTTCCAGCAGTGCCAGTAGCAGAAGTCCAAGTGGCCCCTATGGTGGCACAAGCCACTGGACCTCCACCTATGCAAGTAACAGAGGCACTGGCGCTGCCACCAGTGAACCAGCCAACACTAATGACCCCAGGGGTGAAGGTATTATTGGGAAGCTCAACAAATCCCTTCATCAATCAACAGTCTGTGGAAACACAAGGCCTCCTGGTACCTCCTCCCCCTTCTGTGACAGATACGCAGGTTCCCCAAGAACTAGGAACTCTGAAAAGCCTATATCCCATATTACCAGCAGGGAAAGGGGAAATGACACATCCCTTAAGTCCACAGATGCCTTTAACTTTAGAAATGGGCCCAAAGTGAAAGCAAAAAGGCCAAAGAGAGCACAGGAGAGACCCCTTCTCCAGACCCAGAGTGAAGAGAGTGGAGAGGAAGAAGGGGATGACAGTGGTGAAGAAGAGGTAGTGGCCCCACTCAGACAGATCAGCCAACTGGTAGTTGATGCTCAGCAGCCAGGGGGCTACCGGTGAGTTCAGAGTTATCAATATATACCCTTCACCACGTCAGACCTACTAAATTGGAAGACACACTATGCAACTTATACGGAAAAGCCACAAGAAATAATAGAACTTTGCTCCAGTATCATGGCCTCACATGTCCCTAATTGGCAGGATTGTCAGCAGTTGCTTTTGACCTTGTTCACCACTGAGGAGCGGAGGAGAATAATTCAACATGCGGAACAGCTAGCCAGAAAAAGGGCACCTCCTGGAGAGGTGAATCCCGAGCAAGGGATGAGAAGCAGAGTTCCCCTAGCTGATCCAGAGTGGGATCCAAATAATCCTGACTAGATGAATATGCTCACTGATTATCAAGCCCTTTTAGTGGAAGCCATGAGAGAAGGGATGAAGAGAGCTGTCAATATGTCCAAAGTATCAGAGGTACTCCAGGGACCTACCGAGTCTCCAGGGGCATATTTGGAGAGGCTACTTGATGCCTACAGGCAATACACTCCTGTGAACCCAGATGACCCAGGCAACCAACAGACAGTGAATTTGGCCTTTGTGTCCCAGAGTTACCCTGACATACGGAAGAAGCTACAGAAACAAGAAGGACTTGCAGGCATGAACTTGAGCCAGCTGTTGGAGATTGCCCAGAAGGTATATGTGAATAGGGATCAAGCGGAGAAATGGGAAAAGGATAGACAAATGCATAAGAAGGTGGAATTGTTGGCCGCTGCATTGACTACTCGGAACGGAGATTCCAAGAGGGGAGGAGGAAGAGGCAAGCGGGGAGGAGAGAGACAGAGGCCTAGATTGGGAAGAAATCAGTGTGCCATTTGCAAGCAGGAAGGACACTGGAAGAATGATGGTGGATACAGGCGCCACCTGATCAGTAGTAACTACCCTCCTCGCCCCGAAAACCACCACTTGTATAAAGATAGTTGGAGCAACAGGAAAAACTGAAAAAGACCCTTGTTGGAGAAAAGAATTGTAGACTTGGGAAGACATCAAGTTACACATCAATTTTTTTATCTACCAGATTGTCCAGTACCCTTGATGGGAAGAGACTTGTTATCATAATTGAGGGCACAGATTACTTTTGAGGATGATGGATCAACAGAGGTGAGGTTCTGAGGACCATGCAGTTTGCTGGCCACGTACCCTATGGAGGAGGAATGGAGGACTCACCAGATCCTCATGAACCAGGAAGAAGGAACTGTCCATTATGGACCTCCGGGAGTATGGGCAGAAGGAAATCCACTAGGGTTAGCCCGAAATATAGACCTGGTTGTTGTTGAATTGAAATCAGGAGCCACTCCAGTACATGTAAGACAATACAATCTACCCAGGGCAGCCATAGAAGGAATACAGAAGCACATAGACCAACTGCTAAAATATCAGATTCTCAGGGAATGTCAATCTCCATGGAACACCCCACTTTTGCCAGTACAGAAGCCGGGAACGGATGATTATAGGCCTGTCCAAGACTTAAGGATGGTAAATCAAGCAACAGTAACCATTCACCCAGTGGTACCAAAACCATATGTGTTGATGGAGCTGATCCATTCAGGGGCAACTCATTTCACCATCCTGGATCTTAAGGATGCCTTCTTTTGTATACGATTGGCCCCAAAGAGTCAGGCCATTTTTGCTTTCCAATGGGAAGACGGAGTTACAGGAAGGAAGGTCCAGTACACTTGGACCCGCTTGGTGCAAGGGTGGAAGAACTCGCGCACAATCTTTGGGACATCATTGAGTCAAGATCTGCAGCGATTTCCATCAGAACTAGGGCGAAGAGTCTTGTTGCAATATGTGGATGACCTTATGTTAGCAGCAGTAGGTGAAGAAGAATGCCGAAAAGGACTGATGAGTTGCTCCACCTTCTGTGGGAAGCAAGGTATAAGGTATACAGAAAGAAAGCGCAGCTATGTCAAACAGAAGTACATTATTTGGGATATCAAGTTTCCCAAGGGAAGCGCGCCCTAGGACCAGAAAGAAAGGAGACAGTGTGTGCACTCCCAGAACCCCAGAACTGGAAGATGGTCTGTGAATTCTTGGGCGCGGCTGGATTTTGTCAGATTTGGATCCCTAATTATGCTGTGATGAGCAAACCCTTATGTGAAGCAACTAAGGGACCGGAAGCTGCAGAGTTTCAGTGAGGAAAGGAACAAAAGGCAGCGTGGTTACAAATAAAGAAAGCCCTGATGCAAGCCCCAGCGTTGGGAATGCCAGATGTTACCAAACCATTTGTCCTCTATGTGGATGAAGCTTTATCGAGAGTCTCTCAAGCAACTTAGCCATAGAACAGGAGAAAGGAAAAGACAATTGGTGGTGCCCACCAAGTACAGAACAAAGTTACTTGAAATGGTGCATGCTAGTTCTTTTGGAGGCCATTTAGGGATCAAATGCACTAACCAAAGAATAACTGCTGATTTCTACTGGCCAAAGGTGGGGCAGCAAGTAAAGCAGTATTGCCAGACATGTGATACTTGTCAGAAGATAGGCTTGAGAAGAGGTAAGAAAAAGGCAAAGTTATGTCCTATGCCAGTGATTGAGGAGCCATTTAGTCAAGTGGGCATAGATATTGTGGGTTCTTTGCTGAAGGCTACCAGAAGGGGAAATAAATATCTGCTGACCTTAGTGGATTATGAAACCCGATATCCTGAGGCAGTTGCACTAAGCAATCTGGAAACTTCCACCATTGCCAACGCCTTAATCGTTATATTTTGTAGACTGGGTTTTCCCAGAGAAATTGTATCTGATTTGGGAACATCGTTTACCTCCAGGCTGATGCAAAAACTGTGGGAGCTGTGTGGAATCAAGCATTTAACCTCTACTGCTTATCATCCTGAGACTAATGGACTAGTGGAGTGGTTTAATGGAACACTGACATGGATAATTAAAGCATATATGGCCAATAATCCACATGATTGGGATGTGAAATTGCAACATCTATTGTATGCTTATTGGGAGAGCCTTGGTTTTAGTCCTTTTGAACTGCTGTATGGTCGGAAGATTCGTGGACCATTAGACCTACTGAGAGAAGGCTGGGAGCAAGATTCAAACTCGGAACCGGAGGTTGTGGTGAGATACATCAACAATCTATTAACCACCAGGCTGCCATCATTATTGTCTTCATGCGTTAAACAGACAGTGGGAAGAGAGTGGATCTGGTAATGGAAAGTTAAGATATGTTTTTTTCCACATATCAATGAACATACATACCTACACACAAACATAGCAACGCAGAAATGTGTTTAAAATGTGTGTGTATGGTTTTTTTTTTAAAAAAAAGACCAATCAGCGATGGCAGGGCAGGTTGAGGGAGGGGAATAGGAATGACTAGGGACTTGCTGTTGTGGATGCAGCAGCCGCTGTTCTCCTCAGTAGTATGAGGTAAATGGGGGCGGACAGCACAGTTTCTGAATTGGAGTATAAAAACACCGCTCTTGACACATGGTGAACCACTCCTTCCCTCACGTGCAGAAATGGCCGAGGTGAATATTTGGCCCTAGCCCAAATTGTCCTTAAGTCCTCCTTTCATCTGCCACTCACTCTGTTGAACTGAGGAGCTTCTGCTATCATTACATATTACTGTCAAGGCCAGCCATAAACCAATACTACTCAGGCCAGAGAATATACACATTGCAGGCTGTTTTCAGTCGTTAACCAACATAAGCCCAAGAACTAATTGTGAATCCAAAATGTGGCATAGCTAGTACGTACAGAATGTAACAGTTGACACTGGGAAGCCATAAGCCACCCCAAACCAATTCCACATTTCCATCCTCCATGGGTAATGTATATGTTCCATAGGGCTTAACAGATGTAGCTGATGTGCAAAGAAATAGGGACAAAAGACATCAGGTGCCACAAATTGAAACATTGCAATGCAGCTCACCAACCTGCCAGCCATCCTCTTTCTGTTGCTTAACGTCCAATTAAAGGAAGTGGAGAATCAAATCGCCAGTGCCTCCCTGCCAATTTACAGAGCCATCCCCAATGGTTTGTGGCATAATATGCAAGCCTCTTTTGAACACAGAGAAAAGCACTGGAATTAAAGGCGGATCAGGGACCCATCTGTTGCCTTGACATGCAGGCAGCAAGTTGTTTCCCCAGGTGTGTTTCACAAGGACCCTGAGCTTCTTCTCTCTGCTCCAGGGTTAATCTTCTCAGCAAACATCTAAAGCAGCCTTTCCAACGTGGTGGACTACAATTTTATTCACTCTACCAACCAATGGGGTAGTGGAGCCAGAGTTTGAAGGGCCAAAGACCCAGGACTTTTTCATTAGCAAAGGGTTATGACAACATTTGATACACTCCCTTGCCCCCATCCCATTCATTCTCATTTCATCTGTAATCCCCACAGTAACTCGAGGGGAAATGGATTTTCCCTAACAATGATGTATCCTTATGAGCTATTTCTTGTGATACATACTCTTTGGAAATGGCTTTACTGTTCCTGGTAGAGAGGAAAGCTGCAAGAAGCTGTTTTAAATTAGGGGTGGGAATTATGTGCCTCCCATGTTGCTAGACTGCAGCTCCCAGCAGTACTGGCCAGTATAGCCAATAGTGAAGAATGTTGGGAGTTGTTGTGGTTGTTGTTATATGTATTTTTATCCCACTTTTTTCCTAAAATTGAGAGTCAAAGTAGCTTACCATTCAAAAGAACAATACAATTAAAAGCATACAAAAAGTAAACATTAAAATAGAATTAAACAATTGTTGTGTGCCTTCAAGTAGTTTTCAATGTGGCGATCCTAAGGCAGCCATATCATGGGGTTTTCTTGCCCAGGTTTGTTCAGAGAGGGTTTACTTTTGCCATCGTTTGAGGCTAAGAAAGTGTGACTTGCCCAAGGTCACCCAGTGGGTTTCCGTAGCCAAGTGTGGATTCGAACCCTTGTCTCCAGAATCCTAGACCAATGCTCAAACCGCTACACAATGCTCAAACCTCTAATACTACACAGTATTAACACACCATTTCAAGTTAAAATGCAATTTAAAAAGACAAAAAGCTACTTCAAACAGTCCAATTTAAAACAATATAACACCGTTAGCCCATTCTTTTAAAACTTAAAAAGTTTTTAGCCTGCTGATGGAAGGAAAATAGGGAGGGGGGCCTTTCAGGCCTCCCTGGGAAGGGAGTTCCAGAGCCTAGGGGCAGCCACCAAAAAGGCCCTCTCTCATGTCCCCAGTAGCTGTGGCAGTGAAGATGGTGGGTCTGAAAGAAGAGCCTTTCCTGATGATCTCAGGGCCCAGGCCAGTTCATGCACGGAGATACAGTCTGCCAGATAGCCTGAACCTGAGCCACATAGGGCTCTATATGTCATAATGAGCACTTCGAACCTGGAAACAAATTGGCAGTCAGTGGAGCTGTTTTAACAGAGGCACAGTATGGTCTTTATACTGTGCCCCAGTTAACCGTCTAGCTGTAGCTCTTGGGACCTTCTTAAGTTTCTGAACACTTTTTAAAGGCAGCTGCATGTAGAATGTGTTATAGTAGTACAAACAAGATATAACTGAGACATATACCACTGCAGCCAATAACGATGTCTCAAGAAACAGGTGCAGTTGGCACACAAGCTTTGAAATTGCAAAAGCATTCCTGGCCACCACAGGAACTGGGCCTCCAGGTTAAAAGCTGAGTCAATGAAGTATACCCAAATTGTGAACCTGTGTGTCTTCAGGGGGATTGTAACCCCATCTAACACAGGCTGAATCCCCATTCCCTGATCTGACTTTCCGCTGACCAGGAGTATCTCTTCTTGTCTGGATTAAGTTTAAATTTGTTTGCTCTCATCCAGTCCATTACTAATGACAGACACTACTTTAGGACCAAGACAGTCTTCTAAAAAGAGAAGTACAGCCAGCCATCTATTTATGTGGAGTTTAGAGGATCGAGACCCCCCACAAAAAGTGGGAAAAAACATGAATGAAAATAAAAATCATGAACCCTTTTTAAAACCTAAGAATAATTATCTAGGAATCTCTAGGTCCTCAAGCATGATTCCATGGCCAACTTCTTGCAGAAATGTGCCACAGAGTCACACTGAAGGACCTAGAAATGTCTAGAGAAGTGTTCTCTGTAGGAATCTCTAGGTCCTCCAGTATGAATCTATGGTCTACTTCCAGCAAAAGTGGAGAATAGAATCATGCCAGGGCACCTAGAGATTCCTACAGAGAGCATGTTTTTCCATGGCAGTAAGAATTTTTAAATAAATAAATAATCTATGAATGCTGAACCCAGAAAGGTGGAGGGCCAACTATAGTAGAGTTGGGTGTCATCCGCATATTGCTGGCATGGCACCCCAGAACTCTGGACAAGGTTTCCTGGCAGTTTCATGGGTATGTTAGATAGTATGGGAACAAAACACAACCAGTCCTAAGGGATCTCACAGGCTAATGGCCAGGGGGTCTAACAGGAGTCCTCCAGCACCTGGCTTTGCCTCTCCAGGAAGGAACAGAGTCAATATAAAACAGTGCCTCTAATTCCCATACCAGCAAGGCACCCCAGAAGGATAGTCTATGTATCAGAAGCTGCAGAGAGGGTCAGCAGAATCAACACGGACACACTCCCCCTACTCAGTTCCCTGCATAGGAGCTGCAGTTCAACAGCATTGGGAGGACCACGTGGTTTCCACTCCATTTTAGTCAACACAGCCACCTGCATGTTTTGACTCTCCATGGAAATGTTGCTCTAGCGACTTGTCTTGGTGAGTGTGATAACTGAAGCCCCTGTCAGAGCTGCTGCTGACAAACAGCAGGGTGTTGCTCAGGGTGGAGATGACAAGCAGCAGCTGGTCCCTGTGGCTCTGGCTGGAGATGAGTCCTGCAGCTCAAGAGCTCCCCCTGCTGCCATGGACCAAGCAGGCTCGGATGGTCCTCTGCCTGCTCCTTTAGGGCAACAGGGATCCAGCTGTGATCCTGAGGATGCCCTGGAGCCTGCGTAATCAGCCCACAAACAAGGCGGAGACTCAAGAGGGCTGAGCAAAGGGAGGCTTCCTTGATTAAGTTCAAAAGTGTTGAAGTACAGGACTTCCGGTCTTCATGGCGGCGGGATCGGTACTGGAGTGATGATCGTCTGTCACCCAGTACCATCAGAAGTGGCGTAGTTGGAATTTTTCCAGCCAACTACTCCTCCGGGAAAGGGGTGCAGAGGGGCTCGACGGAGACCCCATACTCTCCAGTTGTTTTCGATCGGGAACAGCGGATCGTGACAGCGTACGAGAGGGGGTCGTGGAGCATCCACAGCTGCTTCTGAAAGCTGAGTTTCTCAGTGTGACCGCGGCCAAAGGCTTTTTTTTTTAAAAAAAATCTTTCTTGTTAAATTTAACAACGAGAAGCGCTTTCCCTGGACAGTTCGTACCTCTGCTGGAGTGGGATCACCATAGGAGCAAAGCAGAAAAATTTTCTTGGAGATACTCTGTACAACAGATGTGGCGATTTTTTTTTCCAGCTTGAGCTCACAGGGGATGATATCATGGTTGAAGGACGCGTGTGTTTGAGCTCGCTGAACGTATTGAGGGGTCCTTTTGAAGGAACGTCTGAACTTTAATACGCAAGGACAGATCTTTTACTATTAGAATTCTTTATTTTATTTTATTTTTAGATTTATTTTTCTTTTTGTTGTGGAGAGATATAAGAGCCAGTTCATAGTGAATGTTTTGTGGGACCGTTGATTTGAATTTTAAGCTGGACCTGATTTTGAATCTGAGCCTGATGGATTTACAATTCTTATTAATAATACATAAAAACGGCTGGAGCTTATTTCTTTGGAAAGGAATTCAGATGTGAAACGGACTTGGGGATTAAGGCTTGAGCTCGCTACCAGTGTAGTGGAGCTTGCTGAAGTAAGAAGTAAGAAGACTGATATCAATTCATCTCGTATGGTTTCTGGACTTTTGTTTGGTCTCCGGTTCCTTGCTTGGAATGAAAGAATTTGAACATATACGAAGATAAAGAGAACGTTACGGAGAGAGTGGAAAATATATATGTACAAATGTTAAGTATATTTTTGTGAATAATAACTTTGACTGTATGATTGTTATATTGCTGTAATGTTCTGGCTAGTTTAAACATTACTGATAAGGGCAGAGACTGATAAGTACGTAGAATACAAGGTCACTTCTTCTGTTTTGAACGCAGCTGGATTTAATTAACCATAGTATAGCAGTGGGCATATAAATGCATAACCAAATATAGAGCAAGGTTTCCATCTAGTGGGTTATAGTAAAATTACATTTGATATTGCTGAATATACAGTTGATATATTTTTTATTGTTGAATCTATTGAAGGATAGAATATTATGTATTATAATATATACTTTTTATTAGTATAGCAATATATAGTGGAAATATTGTTGAATTTAGTGCCTGATAATTAAGTGATTATTGGGAAAGAGATACAGAATGGCAACTTACACAGCAGTAAAAAGGAAGGCAACTTTACAAGCAGAAGCGAAAATAACACAGATGACTACAGGAAGAAGAGGATCTGGGAAGTACCCCCTGTGACAGTGAGCTCGCCGGTGTCCCAACCTGATTTGTCAATTTTGTTAAAAGAAATTAAAAATCTGAGAGAAGATATAAAGCAAGAGATAAGACAAGAGATTAGGCATGAAATGAAAGAATTGAGAGCTGAAATAAAAATAGAAATAAAAAGAGAAATGGATTTTATAAATAATAGAATACAAAAAGTTCAAAAAGATGTTTCAGAAATAAAAGAGGATGTGACAAATTTATATACTAAGACAAGACAGTTACATTCAGAACAAAAAATAACAAAATCTTTACAACAGCAGCAGGAAGAGATAATTAACTTGCATGAATCGCGTTATCGAGACAGATGTTTGAAATTGAGAGGACTAACTGAATTAACGGGAGATAAGTTATATGAGAGGATTGTACCTGCTTTGGCAACTTACATAGAGACTACAGAAGAAAAGCTGGAATCGGATATTGATAGGATTTTTAGATTAAATTCGAAGTTAGCCAGAGAAAAAAAATGGTCGAGAGATGTAATAATTTGTTTTACTAAAGTAAGGACTAGAGATAAAGTGCTTCAGAAAAATTATGATTATAAGTTGATGATTGAAAATAATGAAATTAAAGTTTTTAAAGATGTTCCCTTTGCAGTGATTAAGAGAAGATAAGAATATA
The DNA here is from genome assembly GCA_948472985.1 of Iguana delicatissima. Lineage (NCBI taxonomy): Eukaryota > Metazoa > Chordata > Lepidosauria > Squamata > Iguanidae > Iguana > Iguana delicatissima. The sequence continues at coordinate 986,532 of CAOKZL010000063.1, forward strand.
AATTTCTCACTCGTCTACTTCAGAGATGTAAAATAAATTTTAGATGGGAACGGATTGTAGGAGTCTCGATACATTACAGACAGAGATGGTATAAAGTTACAAACACGGATAGAGCTAAAGAAATGTATGAAAAAATTAAAAGAGAGATGGAAGCTGAGGAATTTGAACAAGTGTCAGAAGAACCTTTGGGACAAGAGAAGAGATCAATTCAAAAGTTAGACCAGACTGAGAAAGATGGGGAGCTGACCGAGGAACAAGAAGGGGATGATGTTGATGATTCGGACAATGAAGAGAGAGAGGTAGACGATGCAGTTGAAGAGGGAGTTGATGAGAGTGAGAAGGAATTGGAGATCAACGAGGAACTGAATCCAAACGAAAAGAAAAGGATTACATAGAGATAAAAGATGGTGATAACTATACAATCTTGGAATATTAAAGGAATTAATTCATCTTATAAGAGAAGACAAATATTTCATTGTTTGGAAAAAAAAGAAAGCTGATCTGATTTGTTTACAAGAGACCAGAATTAGAGATAAAGATACAAAGTATTTGAGAAATCCTAAATTGGGAAAGTTATATATCTCCGCTTTTCAAAAGAAAAAACGTGGGGTGGCTTTGTATGTAAACTCGAAATTTAGTTCAAAAGAGATATTTGTTGATAATAATGGACATTATATTGGTGTTGAAATTGATTTTTTGAATATAAGAATTCTAGCAGTTGGAATATATACTCCCATTGATAATAAAGACAGATTTTTTGATAAATTGGAAAAAGTGTTACTTGCATATACTCAAGAGAGAGATCAATGTAATATTCTTTTAATGGGGGATTTTAACGCTATCTTAAATCCAGAGAAAGATAGAGTGTCATCAAAGCCAGTAAAAAAGTCTCAAGGAAAACTCCCGAAAAGTTTCTTTAGTGTTATGAATAATTATGCATTAGTGGACGTGTGGAGATATAAATATGGAGATTCTAAAGGATATACTTTCTTTTCAGAAGCACATCAATCTATGTCCAGGATAGATATGTTTTTAGTTTCTAAACATCTGCATAAATATATAAAAGATATGGAAATATTACCAAAATTTATCTCGGATCATAATTTAATTCAATTTAAACTTAAAATGTATGAGCGTAAAAAAGGTTGGAATTGGAGAATGAATGAAGCTTTATTTCAGAATGATGATTATTTGAAGCGAGTCAAGAAACAATTGAATACTACTTTGAAGAAAATATGAGTTCAGATGTTAAAATGAAATCAATCTGGGATGCTAGTAAAGCTGTAATAAGAGGACGTTTAATTAAATGGGGAACAGAATGGAAGAGACAGATACAACAAAAGTATACTGAATTGGAAGATAAACTGCAACAAAAAGAGGAAGCTTTAAGGAATGACCCACTGAATAGAGATTTGATAAATCAGATAAAGATTTTACAAGAGCAAATGAGAGCTGAAAATATGTATCAAATTGAAAAAAAATTGAGAAGAATTAAGCAGAGGCATTTTGAGTCGGCTAACAAAACAGGAAAATGGTTAGCTTACAAATTGAGAAAAGAAATAGAGAGAAGACAAATAACAGAAGTTAAGATCGGAGGGAAGAGAATTACGGAACAGATATCGATTCAAAAAGTGTTTATGAATTATTATGCAAAATTATACAAACAAATGGTAACTTCTAATGATCGGATGCATCAACTACATCACTACTTAAATACAAAAAATATAACGAAATTAACCCAGGAACAGAAAGACTTATTGAACGCGTCCATAACGGCTGTAGAAATATCAGCGGCAATAAAGAAATTAAAATCGAATAAAGCGCCGGGTCCTGACGGTTTCTCAGCAACTTATTATAAAGTATTAGAGGATCAATTGATAGTGCCTCTTCAAAAAACATTTAATGAAATAATAGTAACTGGTGTACCAGAGACTTGGAAACAAGCTAATATTACTTTAATTCCTAAAGAAGGAAAAGACACTTTGAATCCTGGAAATTATAGGCCTATTTCATTGTTGAATGTGGACTATAAAATTTTTACAGTAATCTTGGCAGAAAGATTAAAAAAATATTGAAAGATATTGTTTATGAAGATCAAAATGGATTTCTTCCTGGCAGATTTTTAAGAAACAATATTAGGTCGGTGTTGAATATGGTAGAACATTTTGAAAAACATAATGAAAAAAAATTAGCAATGATCTTTATAGATTTTGAAAAAGCATTCGATAACGTCAGATGGGATTTTATGATAGAAGTTTTACATAGAATGGACTGTGGTTCTACGTTTATTAAATGGGTCAATGAAATATATAAAGATCAATCAGCAGCCTTGGTTATAAATGGAGAAAAAACTGATGTTTTCGATATCCAAAAGAGTACTAGACAGGGTTGCCCAGTTTCTCCGTTACTATTTATACTTGTCTTAGAAGTGATTCTGACGGAGTTAAGAGAAGATAAGGAGATAAAAGGGGTTAAAATTAAAGGACAAGTTTATAAACTTAAAGCTTACGCGGATGACTTGGTCATTTTTCTAGAAGATCCTAAAATTTCTATTGAAAGGTTGGTTGAGAGATTAAAAGAATATGAAGAAATGGCTGGTTTGAAGGTGAATATAGATAAAACAAAAATGCTTACAAAAAATCTTAGTTATCTTGAAGAAAATGAACTTACAGAACTTTCTGGATATAAATTGGAAAGGAAAGTAAAATATTTGGGAGTGTGGATAACGAAACGTAGTACGGAATTATATGAGAATAATTATAAAATGACTTGGACTGGAATATATGATGAATTAAACTCTTGGAAAAAGTTGAATTTGTCATTACTTGGTCGAATAGCGGCAGTAAAAATGAACACGCTCCCAAAGATGAATTTTCTTTTCCAAAATCTCCCGATTATTATTAATGAGAAATGTTTTAAGAATTGGCAGAAAGAAATTTCTAAATTTATATGGGATGGGAAACGACCAAGAATTAGTTGGAAGATATTAACAGATAAAAAAGAAAGAGGAGGTTGTGCACTCCCGGACTTCAAATTATATTACCAAGCTGCATGCTTAACTTGGATTTTGGAATGGATAACCTTAAAAGATGAAAGATTATTGAGGTTAGAAGGAGCGGATAATAAATTTGGATGGCATGCTTATCTGTGGTATGGGAAAGATAAAGCTGATAGAAATTTTACTAACCATTACATTAGAAGATCTTTATTGGTAATTTGGAAAAAAATTAAAGCAAAAATGTACTTAAAAATGCCACAATGGGTCTCCCCACATGAAGCACTATTCAGGAGATGGAAATTAGAGCAAGAGAAATGGATACATTACAAAGATTGTATAATTGAGGGAGATACTTATATATTCAAAACAAGAGCGGAATTGGAAGAAAGTGATTTTCCAGCTCAATGGTTTTTGTATTTACAATTAAGAGAGAGGTTTAAAATGGATATGAAAATGGAAGGGTTTCTTCCAAAAACAGACATGAATGATTTTGAAAAAGCCGTTTTAGAAAACCAAAGTCATCTAACATCCAAGATCTATAATTTTCTTTTAAATCAGAATCTGGAAGATGAAACAGTAAAGAAAACAATGATAAGATGGTCTCATAATATAGGAAGAATTATTAATCTTGAAGACTGGCAAAAAAGTTGGAAGAGGACACAGAAATTTACGCTTGCTCAGGATTTAAAAGAGAATTATTTAAAGATGTTCCACCAATGGTATTTAAGTCCACACAAATTAGCTAAGATGTATAATAATGGTAAGAAACATTGCTGGAAATGTAACCAGGAAGAAGGAACTTTTTATCACATGTGGTGGACATGTCAAAAAGCTAAGAAATTTCGGGAAAAAAATCCATAAAACGATGGAGGAAATGCTTGAGATAAATATACAACTGACACCAGAATTGTTTCTTTTAAATATAATTCCGGATAATCAACTTTTGATGGTGAAAGGCAGATGGCGAATAATACTTTATATGGTTACATCTGCTAGAATAGTGTTTGCAAGATATTGGAAGAATTCGCAAATTCCGGAGCTTGATGAATGGTTATTAAAACTTAATGAAATGGAAATTTGCGATCGTCTCACAAATATGCAGAAAGGCACAATGAATACAACTTATGACACAAAGTGGAAATTGGTAACAAATTATTTACAGAAGAGATATGTTCGGTTGGTAGCAAATATATAGTAATATATAGTAATTGTTGTAAGAAAACATTTGTATATTGTATGCAAAAGGTACAGAGATTCTGTGTAAAATTTGCATACCCTAATTTGAAATTGAGATTGAGATAGGGTGTTAGTTAGGAAGTGTGGGAGTGATTCATCAAAGTTAAGGGATATTTAATTAAAGAAAAATATGTATATGTTAATGTTGTGACAGTTATACAGAGGTGACAGGTTTGAATATACAAAATAAACTGTTCAGGGAAAGTGGGAAGTGATGGAATTAATACAGCAGGATTTATATATGTAGACACGATTATTTGTAGACTTAATTGGTGGGTAATGGTGTTAGAGATTTTTTGTTGTTTTTATCATTATTTCATTTATATATCTTTAATCTGCTGAATTTTATTTGTAATAAATTTTTAATAAAAATAATAAAAAAAAAAGTGGTGACTGGCCACACCTGTGGCCAGGCTATATAACTGCCTGCCTGGAAGCTTTCCTTTGCTTGTGGCAAACTTTCTACAAGCCCTTTCCTTGCTTCCTGCACCTGGCCCCTGATACCTTGGATTGACCTCTTGGCTCCTGATCCCTGGATTTTGGACTGTAACTATGGCTTTCGCTTGTTGCTCAGGCTTAGGTAAATGGATTGCCTACGTGTAATTGCTTGCTTTGACTCCTCCCGGTGAGACTCTGCTATCTCTCCCTCTCCCTTCTCCAGGCTGGCTTGCCGCCCGGGTCTCCGACCTTGACAGTGAGGGCCCCAGTTCAACATTCACCGCTATGTCACTGCCCCATCCATCATGTCTATGCCAGCCAGGGTAGATGGGAGCCACAGTTCAACACACTGAAATGTTGCAGTGGGGGAGGGGGGAGTCTAATCTACAAGACATTGTTACCATGGCAATCTGGTCTGGTCTTTGGTGAACTTAAAGATATCATTTTGATATCATAATTTGGCCCTTTTTCCTGCCACCAGCTAAGTGTTTGTGAGGCTCTGCCGAACAAGCGAGACGCTAGGCATGGGTGATATTTGTAAAGTACCAGATATAGCCAGTTCCGCTTCAGGGGGAAGCCACCCGACACAAACACCTTGATTACAAAAACAAAAGGACTCTCTGCCTGGGAAAACACCCTGGCAAGCCAGGCACTTGACGGCCGAGCTAGCCGCATCTACATACCAGCTATACCATTGTCAATTCGGTTCATAATTCAATCATGCAAATTCTAACCTTTCAGAGTCTTTCTCTCCAGCCCAAAACTTATTGTTCTCCTGTAAAGACCAGACTAGGCTGCGGTCGTTCTTTTTCCCTATAAAAAGCCCCAATTCTGGTAGTTCAGTGGACTTCGCTGGACCTGGCTGAACTCCACTGGAACTCTCGTCGGACCTTGCTGAAAATCACTTGCTGAAATCACTTGAAGCTCCCTTTGGATTTTCTTCCTTGCCTTGCTGCCGCTTGGTCCAGCGGATTCCCCTCGGTCTCCATGCCAGGTTTCCTTCCTCCTCTTCAATTGGTGTCTCCAGGACTTCGGACAGGTGGCGTATTGCCCATTCCCTAAAAATTCTCTTTCTTTCCTTTCTAGTTAGGAGTGTGCTTGAGTTTTTATTATTTTTGTTTAATAAAAACTGTTAGTATTTTAAACTGCTTGACTCCTCACTGACCTGAACTGGTATACATAGGATAAAAGACTCCGCTGCGTTGCCCTGCCTCTCGTTAGCCAAGAGAGTGCTCCAGCTAATTTCCCCATCTTTGCTAGGTTTGGTTTGGTATTTGGGTGCCCCTCCCGGGACCCCCAGTTTACAAGGTAACAACATGAAGGTTAAAGACTTAAAAGAAGGAAAATAAGTACTCAGGTTATTCATCAGTGTTATCTGGGTAAGTCAAGTGACTTGGCAGAAACCCAGGGCAAGCTAAAGGAAGCCCTGCAGACATTGTTGGACTGCAATGCCTAACAGTCTTGGCCAGTGTTGCCAAGGAGAAGGAATACTCACCACTGAGGGCAACAGGGCTGCCTAACAAGATAATCACAGTTTTAATTAATTGTTAACGTCCACTTATAAAGTGTACATCCCATACTTTTTAATATCAATCTTAATACAATAAGGCTGGGGAGTGGTATTGCCAAAGATCACATGAGCATACTGTATATACTGGAAGCCTAAAAAAATGAATTGTGCCTATTTGTCATGCCCGGCCTTAGACACTGTGGCAGCGAGGAGGAGGATTCTGACTCTGAGGCAGAGGCTTCCCCAGAGGCTGAAGTGTCCCCAGAAGCTGGTCCAGAGGGAGATCATGCCAGACACCTGGGCAGCGAGCCAGCCCAGAGAAGGGAGTGTGAGAGCCAGCAAAGTCCAGCCGGGAGGAGACAAGCAAGCACTTTACACAAGGGAGTTCATTTACCAGAGCATCAAGCGAAAGCCGTAGTCAGAATTCCCAAAGCCAAGGGTCAAGAGATCAATTCAAGGTAGCAGGAACCAGGTGCTGGGAGCAAGGAACAGGCAAGAGGAGGGCTTGAAAGAAGTTTGCTACAAGCAAAGGAAAGCTTCCAGGCAGGCAGTTGCGTAGCCCAAGACACAGGTGTGGCTAGTCACTGCTTCTTGAACTTAATCAAGGAAGCCTCCCTTCGCTCAGCTCTCTTGAGCCTCCGCCTTGTTTGTGGGCTGATTGGCACAGGCTCCAAACCATCTTCAGAGTCGGATCCCTGTTGCCCTAAAGGAGCAGACAGAGGGACGTCCGAGCCTGCTTGGTCCATGGCAGGAAGGGGAGCTCTGGAGCTGCAGGACTCCTCTCCAGCCAGAGCCACAGGGACCAACAGCTGCTGCTCGTCATCAGCAGCTCTGACAGGGGCCTCAGTTATCACAGATAATACACAACAACAACAACAAGGGCCTGAGCCAGGGGAACAAATAGAGGAAGACATAACTGACACACCTACCTTGCAGCAGAGATGCCATGAAAGGGAGGGCTTGTGTTGCTTGGCCTGTTTAAGTAGTAAGTGAGCCCTAATGAGGGAACACCTCTGCTGACAGCAGCCATAGATAAAAGAGGGCTCCAGCTGGCCTTTCCTCTCAGGGTCAGCAACTGGTGTCTCTAACCTTGAAACCCTGTACTGTGCTTTTGGATCTGTTTGTCTTGGAACTCTGCCTGTTTGGACTATTGTTTGGATTTGCCCCTTTGGATTTTTTTGCTCTAGGCTGCCTTTCTGTTTGGACATTCTTTGACTCTCACCTTGTGAGTAGGAGTTGTGCTGCTTGTGAATTACTGCCTGCTCTGCTGTAGACACCACAGAATTTACCTAAGTAGGGATGGGCAACTATGCATAGAGAGAAAGGATTTTCACCCTATGGGCAGCACTGGTGTGTTGTGGTATACTGAAACTGACATCACATCACTTATGGTTGCCCTTTTTGATTGGTTTTTGACTGGAAATGAACATTGGGGGAATTGGAGGGTATGTGGAGTGGTGGTGGTAGTACAGAAGCTAAACTGCCATGTATACAAGTAGTTTTCTGCTGTTTGGGGCAGTTTGGAGGTGAAAATCTCCCAAAATCAGCCAAGGGGGAAAAAAACGAAAAAATTGAGGAGAGGTTTGGGGGGCTTTGGCCAAGGGATTTTGGGGACTGCAAAAGTAGAGTTTGAGGGTTGCATATAGCCTATGGGCTGCCCTGTCTCTACCCCTAATCTATACTTACCTTCTGCTCTGCTGGTGCCCAAAACAGGTACTGTCTGAAAGGTTCTGTGGATTCAGAAAGTCCAGGTTCTCTCCCTCCCAGCTCACCTCCCGTTTGCTCCTTTCCAAGGTCAAAGGTTCCAACTGGGGCAGGGGTCTCACAAGGACTGGAAAGGAGTAGGAGAGAGGATCTGATACTAAATCCTGTCTTCTGAGGCCAGAGCTTTATTCACCATAGCAAAGATCTCAGAACCTAGCTGGGACCAAAGGACTGCAGCCATTGCAAATTACCACCTTTCTTTTTTGAAGCCATTCATCTGACTGTTAATACAAACACTTCTAGTTTTTGACAGGTCCCACCTACCCATTAATTTGAAACAAAAGCAGCATCATTAAATCTATGTTTGGATGGAAAACCAATTTCCCCTGAAATAAAAGTCTCCTAATTTACTTTTTTGTTTGGACAAAACACTAAAAGGCTCTCTAATTTGGCCAGTGGGCAGAAGCCAGACAAACTACCAGGAATGCGTACTGCAGAGCCATACCAGTTGGGAAAAGCATTGCAGAAGGAGACACACACATGCATACAAATGTGTACTTGTGCAAATAAATGTGTATGCACGCATGCAAGTGTGCGCGCGCGCGCACACACACACACACACACCAGCTGCTGGGGGAAAGATCCAACAGGACTGTGGAACTAAGCAGAGGGGAATTCATGCTATGCAAACAACTCTGAGAGAAAGGGATGGTCAGTGGAATAAAAACCTGTTCCTGTAGTCTACAGAGAGATACAGCTCTAGGAAGACTCAGGTGAGAGCAACATTTGATATGATTTTTTTGCAAGTGGAGCTCAGCTGGAAAAGCAGAAGCCAAACTGAGTTACATGCTAATGTACAGCAAGAGAAGGCAGCAGGGCTAACAATGGGAAAGAAAATGCCCGCTAGTTCTTCTTCTATTGTTCTATAATACAAATCTGTTTTATTCATTACTTGTGTTTTCTATCTCCCCTTTCCCTCAGTGAGCTCAAGGAAGCAGCAATGGCTCCATTCCCTCCCCTGTTTATCCTCATAACACCCTGTGAGGTAGGTTAGGTTGAGAGTGTGGGACAGAAGTCAAAGGTATTACCCAGTGAATATCCCGGCTCAATGAAGGACTAGAATGTAGATACACAAAAGATGATGCACCATCACTTTCCTGCTGCTGAACTACACTTCATGCTTAGTATGTCCCACAAGGTAAAAGAAAGGGGGCAAAGGGAATAAGGATGGAAGAAATTGGAACCATACTATCTTTCACTGCTGCCAAGTTGAAAAATAGCCACATGCGATCTTTGGTTGCCAGGCTGCAATCCATCCTGAATGAGACCCCCAACCTGGAGCAGTTGTTCATTATTCATTTTTCAGCAGCTGTTTCACAGGGGACTGGTTTGAAGTGTCAGTGTAGTGCAGGAACAATATAACTGTCTATTGAGTCCTCTAGAGAGGAAAATTGGAATCCGGGTTGTTTCTTTTTCTTTGTAATAAACAAATGTTAAATTAATGCACCATTGGCAACCACAGCGGCAGCAACAACAATGACAAAACTACATCAGTGGATGATGCAGGATGAACATATGGTCCTGAATATGGATAGGCAGGCCATGATGCTGTCAGGTCGAAGCACATATCCAGAAGCTCACACAGTGGAATGAGCTGGAGGGGTGGCTCTCCACATTTTGAAAGGAAGGACAAGTGTATCTCAGTTAACAAAAGACCAGTGTTGTTGGATGTTGAGTTATTTAAATTTTGATATCAAAAGCAGAAATAACGGGGGGGGGGGATAGGGATAGATTCCTGCATCACAGACACACAAAAAAATCAGTTCAATATTCAATATTTCCACAAATATCTTATCCAAACTGAACACATGTGAAGCAAAACAACTCAGTTGTTCTATAAGTAAACAAGTTTTATCAACTAATATATAAAAGTCAAAGTTTGTCTGTTTGTCTGCGTCAGGTGCAAAGACCTCGTATGATTGGCTGCCTGTGAAGATTCTATGGAATCCTCGGGTTTGCAGTTTAGGGAAGGGCCTTTAGAATTCTCAGCCGGAGAGCTCTTGGGCCTGGCTGGTTGCTATGGAGATGAGGCCTAGCAGCAAGGAGGGCGGCAGTGTATTCCCTCAGGGACCCAACCTCTGTATGTTAATAACTCTGTATTCCCTCCCTTTTGTATTCAGATTGGATTGGGGACTATGGGGAAAAGTTACAGGTACTGGACAAGACAGTTTGGGGAATTAGAGACACAGGATCTCAAATCTTTCTAACAAGTATTGCCTATGAGAAAATAAAATCCCTGGGCAATGCTGAGTGTATACACTAGTGGGTTATATAAGTAAACAAAAACTTTTGAACCTTCTACAGACTAGCTTGAAAGATTTCTCCAAATGCAACTGAGATAATTTTTTCTTTCACCGGTCTTGACTTTTCTTATGATTTCCATTTTGGTGGCCAAATGTATGGATGTGTATAGATCTTTTTAACTTGCTGTGGATAGCTGATAAGTTTACCTGCTGCCTGTTTTTCTCTCTGGTTTGCTGTTTACATACAGTCAGTCAAGGATTGTACCACACAGCTACAGTAAGAGTGGTTAGAGCAGACTCCCAGCCAAAGGTTTACTGCAGCTACTTATTATGGACATGCTGCTGCAACTGAGCACCTGAAATCTGTGTTTGTCTAGCCTTCCTTCATCACATTCTCAGGGCTGCTGATGCTAAACAGCTTCAAGATAAACTAAAAACAAGACGGGAAAGTGAGGCTAGGCAGGCATTAAAAGACCCTGTAAAAAAGCAATTTCTTTGTCAGGGGTTTTGTTAACTGAAGTATGCCTGCAATATGCGTTCACATCTAGAGGGTGGGGGTAATACAGTCAGCCCTTCACAGTCATGGATGCTGTATCCATGGTTTCAATCAAGATGTCTTGAAAATATTTCAAAAAGAAAAAAATATCCAAGAAGCAAACTTTGATTTTGCCATTCTTTATAAGGGATGCCATTTTACTACACCACTGTACATAATGTCACTTGAGAATTCATGAATTTTGGTATCCACAGGGGGTCTTGGAAGAAAACCTTAGCAGATAACTGAGGGCCCACTGTATATTTTGAGTTAAAAAAAAGTTACCTAACTGGAACACAGCCAAAGGTGACAAAAGGTCTTTTGGAACCTGGTAGAATCCTCATGTAAAATAAAATAAAGATTTAAAAAACCTGCTTGACAACCAAAGGCAGATCTAGCTAGAGTGGGAGACCTGAAAGTTGACTAGATACAAAAGAACAGGCCTGTATTTGACAAGGAACTGTGGTCAGTGCACTGTGTGATACTGAGATGCACCTGGTGAAATTTCTACTCTTACACAATTATTAGAGCAGCAGGTGTCCTCTCCTCTGTATGTAAATAATGGGACATAGGGTTGGCAGCTGTTTTCTGGAAGGGCTTCTGTGCTTTCAACAGCTATACGACAAGAAGAAATGGTGTCAGTGAAGTTTTTCTCAGCCCATAAACTTTCTGCAGTGGCAGTGACTTGAAAGGATAAGTGAGGCCTTCCAGAAAACCTGAGCAAACCAACTGTGAAAGAAAGAAATATGCACAAGGTGGAAGGAGATTGTAACAAGGCCAGGATGGCCCTCTAGACATTACTGGACTGCAATACTGAGCATTTCTCCTCTTGCTTTGCTGGATAGAGCTAATGAGAGTTGCACTCCAACAAGTGGTTGCACATTCTCTACATTCTCAAATGGTCCCTACAACAGTTTGGGGCCTCTTAAGTGCTGTGTTACAATTAAGATGTGCCCTTCCTGACAGCAATGTCTTGCTCTTGCCTCACAGTAGAAATGAAAATGACAGCTGTGTCAGATAAAATGAACTGTTATTCTAACAGCAGACTAATCTATACATGATGGGCTAAGGTCTCTTCTTCATCTGCAAACGAATCCTCATCCTAGGGAATGCTGGAAGCAAATCAATAACTGTGCACTGTTCCCCCCCAACACACTTTTAACAAAGAAATGTTTTTTTTTTAACAAGATGCTAAATGAGGCCCTTTCCTCACGGGGGGCTGAAACGGGGCCACACATGCAGGGGCAGAGCTTACCCGTGAATGGGTTGCTCCGTCCCTGCGGAGAGTGCGGATCCGCCGTTCTAAATGCCGCCGAATTTCGGCGGCGTTCGGTGGTGCTCGGCGGTGCCCAAAATGCCAGCGGCTTCTGGCGGAGCTCCGCCAATCAGGACAGCGCACCAGCCGGAAGCCTGCCCCCGGGCAGATCTGTAGGGACGCGCTATCGCGTCTCTGCAGTTCTTCACCGGGGGCTGCCACGGAGCAGCGCAGGTGAGTTTTGTAAAAACCACTTGCGAAGGTGGTTTTTATAAAACTCACAGTGCCACCCCCGCGGCTGCGCTAGAGCAGTTTGAGGTCTAGAGCCTCACTTTTTTTAACTGTGCTAGTGCACCCCGCAGTGAAGAAGACCTCCAAGAGAGGTTGCCCTAGCGTGGGCAATATGCCCATGTGGAAATGGCCTGAGTCTCTGTTCCCTTATCTTCCTTCATGAATTTCAAACATGAACAGTCCAGAGGTGTAAGTGAAGGCATTTCACTCCGAGATGGGCTCCTTGTTTGTTAGATTGTGCCTGTTTCACAAACACCAAAAGTTACAGAAACTCATTAATTATATCAGCACAAATGAAAAAAAGTCCCTTTTTGAACAAACAACACTCTGTTATTTTAGATGTCAGACTAGGTTTTCTGCTTCAAATTTTTTAAACATGGGTTTCACTAGTAATTGCCAGAGACTTACATAAGGAATCATGAACATGATTTCACACTAAAATAAAAGCTAGGATGAAAGTGGTTAGAAGGAGTAAGCTCTCAGACTAGCCCACCCTCAAATATCCCTCCCATGCCATCTCCTTCCATTTCTTTTCAGCTTCAATCCACCCAACCTGTTACCCCAATCCTCCTTCCAACTCTCCCCCTCCCACATACACTTAACATTTCATGCTCCAAACAATCTCCTGGCTGCTGCCACTTTCCTCCAAACATGGTTCATTAGGGATATATTCACAGTCCAACAACAACAACACCTTTTGGTTTAACACTTTGTGTCAAGAGCCTCCTGTTCTCACAAGGTGCTGGGAAACTGCAGTTGTTACGGGCCACAACCTTAGTAGACACATCATTTTGGCAAGAGATTTGCTATCAAGGTCAGTTCCAGCTTCATCACACAACTGCCCCATTCAGATGCAGTCTGCCACTGATGAAATGTCTGTAGGTGGCTTGTGACTGAACACAGAAGTTCTTTTTCCTGATCCTCCTCTCATGGATTTTCTCTTGTGACAAAAAACGTTTTTAAAAAATGCTGTAATGAGATATTGCACACCAATTTTCCTCCTCCATTTAAATGTTTTTGAAGGGTGAATGTGTTCCCAACTTATTAAGGTAGTTTCTAGTTGAAAATAAGTGTGCTTCTTGACTTTTCCTCAAGGACGGGAGCAAAGTTTATTTAAATAACAACAAGATCAAAATAATTAGGGTGAACAAGAAATATGTAGACAATTACTGCTGCAGCTTCAGTACTTCTCTTTATAGAAACCTCTCCTTATTTCCTCTCTGGTTCTCCTATTCACCTAAATTTAACTAATATACTAACTCTCTACATTGTTCACGTTGTTTCCCATCTCCCTGGTAACCAGCCTCCCATTCTATCTATTCCCTCTCTCCTGGCCTCCCAAACAAGGCTCTCTAAGGAGGCCACAGAAGTTCCTGCAGGGCAAACGCTTCTCCACTCATAAAGTTCTCTCTGAGCACTTACAGGCTAAACTAGACCCCAACACCAGTATTTTGAATTAACACAGACCAATTGCAAACACCTTATAGTACAATTAAGACAAGGCACATACTATAACAGGGGTTGGACTCATGTGGCCCTGCAGATGTTGGACTGTAATTCCCAGCATTCACCACCATTGGCTATGCTGGCTAGGGCTAATGAGAGTCCCAGTCTAACAACATCTGGAAGGCCCCATGTCCTACCTTCCTGTACTAGATCTTCTCTCCAACCTAACCTATCAAACTGTTTCCTGAAAGACAGGAAACCATAGTAATAGATAAGAGCCATGCAAATGAGAGATATTAGCCAGCAAACCTAATCTCATTGAAGTCTGTGGAAAAACAGCAACAACTATGTATCAGACCTCTAGATGTCAGTAATCAAATTTCAAAGTCCTATAATTAAGCCTCTCATTGTCCTTCTGTCTCATGACTGGCATACAGATTGTCCCTCACATGATCTCTCCCATACCAATCAATCAATCAATCAATCAATCAAAGTTTATTACGGCAAAAAGCCAACCAGTAATCAACAACAATGACTTTACAATTTAAGCACTGGAATACATTTTAACACAGTCACATTAAGGCACAGTTACAATTAAACAATATAAAGATAGAAAAATTACAAAGGATTAAACGATTTCAAAGCATAAATACCAATTGGGCTAGAGCAATCAGGCTAGAGCACATGGTTAACATGTTTAACAGTTTGGCTATATTACATGGTTAACCATAAGTTTACGGTAGCTCATAGCTGCTGCACAAAAACTTGCAACTTTAACTGTAATCTGTGTATTAGTATCTGAAAGGAGAAACTCTATATAAAATTTATCTTGTCTACCAGGAAACGTTTGAATAAGAGGAGTTATAAAAGTTTTTCTGAGATCATGGTAAAATGTACAATAAAACAGGACATGACATACAGACTCCACCTCATCCAATCCACATGGCCATATCCGTTCTGAGTAGGGGATCTTTTTGAATCTACCTTCCAGCACTTTCGAGGGAAGACAGTTTAATTTAGCCAATGTAAATGCTCTTCTAAGTTTAGGCGTAGTTAGTTTGAACAAATAATTAGCAGGAGCAAATGGAATACTATTAACTATATGATCAGTGTGAAAGGCAGCATAACTTAGATGATTCTGCAAGTCAACGTCTCTAATGCATTGAGAAATTGCTAATTTAGCTCTATCATAGCCCAATGCCAAAATTGATTTTTCAGAGAAACCTAAGGTTAGCAGTTTTGCATTTACTCATTTACTGTTTGCTTCCATTTGGATTGGCAGGAGTCAGATAAAATTAATGGGGAGAGACCTATCGGGATAAACAACATTTTTAGCCAAAGATTAAATTTACGCCGCCATATACGAGCATCGATGGACATTACACCTGTTTCCAATCTTAAGATAATATTTGGTATGCAGCTGGGAAGACTGAGAATTGTTCTCAAAAATTTAGTTTGTACTACTTCATATGAGTATGTATTAACAACACTGCATACTTCTGAACCATAAAGGAGTTGTGCCACTACCTTAGATATAAACACCTGTATGGCTGAGGGGATGTATTGCCCCCCTTGTTATAAAAGAAGGAAAGTAAAGCCTTGCTGGATCTTTGCATTTTCATAATTACATATTTCTGTTGAGCGAGCCAAGTTCCTCGAGAATAGAAAGTTATGCCAAGATACTTATAAGTAGGCACCTGCTCAATTTGATTGTTGTTAATTTGCCATTTATACTTAAGTCTCTTCTTTGTAAATATTACTATTTTGGTCTTATCGTAGTTAATTTTCAGCAATTCATTACTACAGTAATTTCCTAGAGATTTCAACATACGTTTCAAACCAACCTTTGACAATGATAATAAGACTGCATCATCCGCATACAGTAATATTGAAATAGGTCTATTTGATAGTGTAGGATGATGAGAATTCACTTCTGCTAATGATGACACCAGAGAATTAATATAAAAATTAAAGAGAGTTGGAGCTAGGACACAGCCTTGCTTCACACCATTGGGAGAAGGAATAGAATTACTCATGTTTCCCTCTCTGCTACATCTGACTTGTAGACGGGTATTTTCATGGAGTTTACAGATGAGGGTCAAAAGTCGTCTATCAGTGTTAGTAGATTTAAATTTCTCCCATAATGTTTCTCTGGATATTGAATCAAAGGCCGATTTGAAGTCAATAAAAGCCGCAAAGAGGGTTCCTGTGGCTGCAGTTGTATATTTGTCAATTAAGTGTTGTAGAACTAAAGCAAGGTCAATGGTAGATCTTTCCCTGCTGAACCCAGCCTGCTCATCATGGATAATCTTTTCTTCTTCTAACCATTGTTGCAACTTTGTCAGCAGGTTTGCAGAGTATAGCTTACTAATGGTATTAAATAAGTAAGTATAATTGCCAGGGTTTGATCTTTCTCCTTTCTTATAGACTGGAATAATTATCACCAATCCCCAATCATCTGGAATACAAGTAGTGTGATTGATGGTAGTAAACAAAGTGGCCAAAACAGGAGCCCACCACTCAATGTTAGATTTAAACACTTCGGCTGGAATGTTATCATTTCCTGGTGACTTCTCATCTTTAAGCTGTAAAATAAGACTTTTAATTTGTGTAGTAGAAACAGGTGGCCGTTCAGGAAGAATATCTATGTTATCGTCAGTAAGTGAACAGCTTGTATGGCCGTTATCATATAAATTAGTGAAATAGGTTTCCCAAGTATATGCTGGAATAAAATACTCAATATTAACTGAGTGATTAGGCCATCCCTTTCTAACCAGACTCCCAAAGGACCTTGAATCCTTATGTCTGCAAGCATTTATCAGGTTTCTCCAAGCTTCCTGATGAGCTAAGTTTTTTTTGTACTTAATTAACCGCTTATATTCTCTCTTTAATTGAAACCATTCAGAAGGTATTACTTGTAAGTTCTGTTCCCGGTATAGTCTATATTGATCTACCAACATCTGTTTCATAGCAATGCAGTCTTGATCAAACCAATGCTTGGATTTATTTACAGGGAAATCTTTCCTGCATGTATTCTTTTTAAAACTCAAAGAATGCAGGAGATCAGAAATGAAATGAAAGAAATGAGAGCAGAAATAAAAACAGAAATAAAACGAGAAATGGATTTATAAATAAAAAAATACAAAAGGTTCATAAAGACATTTCAAAAAAAAGAGGATGTGACTAATTTACACACTAAAACAAGGCAATTGCTTTCTGAACAAAAAAAACCAAATCCATGAAAACAACAGGAAATGTTAATTAAAATGCATGAATTACTTTACCGAGACAGATGTCTGAATTAAAGGGGTTTTAACGGAATTAGGAAGTAGTTTTTATCAGAGGGTCATACCAGCTCTGGCAGCGTACATAGACACTACAGAAGAAAAGCTTGAAGCAGACATTGATAGAATTTTCAGATTAAACTCGAAATTGGCTAGGGAGAAAAAGTGGGCAAGAGATGTAATAGTCTGTTTTACTAAAGAAGGAAAGATAAAGTGCTCCAAAAAAATTACGATTATAAGTTAATGACTGAGAATAAAAAAATTAAATTTTTAAGGATGTCCCCTTTGCAGTGATTAAAAGTAGACAAGAATATAAATTTCTTACACGTTTACTTCAGAGATGTAATATAAATTTCAGGGGGGAAACGGAGGAAGGATTTTCTATATATACAGACAGAGGTGGTAAAAGATTACCAATATTGACAAAGCTAAAGAAATGTTGAAAAAATAAAAAAAGACTTTGATACTGAATAACCCCCAAAAAGAATTTTAGGACAAGAAAGAAGTGTCACCATAAAAGGTAATCAGATTGAGAAAGACGCTGAACAGCCCCCAGACGAAGAAGAAGGAGATGAGATTGACGACATGGACGAAGAAAAAGGAGAAAAGAAAACTGTTAAAGAAAAGCAAAAAAAAAGGAGAGGGAATTGGACAATATTGCAGATCTAAAGGGAACTGACGAGTAAAGACTGAATTTGAAATAAAAAAGAAGGGGGGAGGAAAAAAAAAGAAAAAAAAAAGGGAAAAAGGGAAGGAAGAAAGAAAAAAAAAAAAAAAGAAGAAAAAGGGATGGCGATAAATATACAATCCTGGAACATTAAAGGTGTTAATTCCGCTTACAAGAGGAGGCAAATATTTCATTTTTTGGAAAAAAAAAAGAAAGAAACCCTGGTTTGTTTACAAGAGACTAGAATCAGAGAAAAAGATAAAAAATACTTGAGAAACCCGAAGTTGGGAAAATTATATGTTCTACCTTTCAAAAGAAAAAACGTGGCATGGCTCTGTATGTAAATTTAAAAATTTAAACAAGAGGTATTTGTGGATAACAATGGTCATTATATTGGCGTTGAGATTGACTTTTTAAATACAAGAATTTTAGCTGCTGGTATATATACTCCCATAGACAATAAGGACAAATTTTTTGAAACATTAGAAAAAGAATTGCTTGCATATACTCAGGAGAGAGATCAACAGAATATTCTTCTAATGGGAGACTTTAATGCGGTTTTAAACCCAGAGAAGGATAGAGCATCGTCTAAACAATTAAAAAATCTCAAGGCAAACTTCCAAAAAGCTTTTTTAAATATTATGTAATTTTGCATTATTGGACGTGTGGAGATACAAGTATGGAGATTCCAAGGGTTATACTTTTATTGGAACCACATAAATCCATGTCTAGGATTGATATGTTTCTGATTTCTATACATTTACATAAACATATAAAAGACATGGATATATTACCAAAATTTATATCGGATCATAATTTAATACAACTTAAACTTCAATTGTATCAAAGAAAAGGCTGGAATTGGAAATTGAACCCAGCATTGCTTCAGAATAAGATTATTTGATTCGAATAAAAAAAGAGCGGGAATATTACTTTGAAGAAAATATGCACTCTGAGGCTAAAATGAAATCAATCGGGGATGCCGGTAAAGCTGTCATAAGAGGCTGTTTAATCAAATGGGGAACAGAATGGAAGAAGAAGAGGCAACAGAGGTATGCTGAACTAGAAGTCAATTTACAACAAAAAGAAGAGGCTTTAAGAAAGGATCCATTGAACAGAGACTTGCTAAATCAGTTTAAATTTTTTTACAAGATGAGCTTAGAAAAAAAATATATATCAATTAGAAAAAAAGTTGAGAAGAATTAAGCAGAAACATTTTGAATCAGCTAACAAATCAGGAAAATGGTTGTATAAATTGAGAAAGGAGATAGAGAGAAGACAAATAACAGAGATTAACATCGGTGGGAAGAAAATAAAAGCAGACCTTATTCAAAATGTGTTCTTAAAATATTATAAAAATTATATAAACAGATGCCTGTTTCTAATGTTCAAATTTCAATTGCATCAGTACTTAAATACAAGAAACATTACAAAAATAACGCAAGGACAGAAAGATTTATTGAATGCTTCTATAACAATTGCAGAAATATCAGCGGCAAAAAGAAATTAAAATAAAATAAAGCACCTGGTCCTGAGGGGTTTCTCACAATGTATTATAAAGTATTAGAACAGCAACTGATAATACCTCTTCAGAAAACATTTAATGAAATAATGGTAACTGGTGTACCAAAATTGGGAAACAAGCAAATATAACATTGATTCCTAAAGAAGGAAAGGACATTAAGAATCCGGGTAACTTTTGACCCATCTCATTGTTGAACGTTGATTATAAAATCTTTACTATGATTTTGGCAGATAGATTAAAAAAAATTCTGAATGATATGGTTATATGACCAAAATGGATTTCTTCCAGAAATTTTTAAAGGAATAATATTAGATCGGTGATGAATATGCTTGAATACTTTGAGAAACATAATGAAAAAAAATTAGCGATGTTTTTCATAGATTTTAAAAAGCGTTCGACAATGTGAGATGGGATTTTATGATAGAAGTTTTAAAACGAATGGACTGTGGTTTAAAGTTTACTAGATGGAGGGGAAGAAAATATAAAGATCAAACACCGCCTTGTTAATAAACGGGGAAAAAAACAGAGGTTTTTGGTATTCAAAAGGGCACTAGGCAAGGTTGTCCAATTTCACCGTTGTTATTTATACTTGTTTTGGAATTTTTCTAGGGGGAAAGAAGATAAGGAGATTAATGGGGTTAAGATCAAAGGACAAGTTTACAAAGTTAAAACGTACGCAGATGACCTGGTTATCTTTTTAGAGGATCCCAAAAATCTATAGAAAAGTTGGCGGAGAATTAAAGGAATTGAAGAAATGGCGGGTCTAAAGGTGAACATAGAAAAAAAATAAAATGCTTACTAAAAATATTGATTCTTCGGAAGAACGTGAACTTATAGAAATTTCAGGATATTCAGTGGAAAAGAAACTAAAATATTTGGGTGTGTGGATTATCGTTGTACAAGTGTTTGAAAATAACTATAAAAAGACCTGGTCTGAAATCCAAAATGAACTAAAATCGTGGGGGGAAACTGAAACTATCATTATTAGGCCGAATAGAGGCTGTGAAAGTGAATGTCCTTCCAAAGATGAATTTTTTATTTCAAAATATTCCAGTAATCATAAATGAAACTGTTTTAAGAACTGGCAAAAAGAAATTTCTAAATTTGTATGGGAGGGAAAGCGACCGGATTAATTGGAAAGTATTAACGGATAAGAAAGAAAGGGAATGTTCTACTTTAAAAATTTTATTATCAGGAAATGCCCAACGTGGATTTGGAATGGATAACTTTAAAAGATGAGCGATTACTGAAATTAGAAGGACCAGACAATGTATTTGGATGGCATGCGTACCCGTGGTATGGGAAAGATAAAGTGGATAGAGATTTTATAAATCATTATATTCGGAGATCCCCATTATTGATTTGGAAAAAATTTAAAATAAAAACATATTTGAAAAGCCACAGTGGGTTTCTCCCCCGAAGCTTTATTTGGAAAATGGAAAAATGAGCAGGAAAAATGGATTTGTTACAAAGATTGTATAATTGAAGGATCCACTAATATTTTTAAAACAAGAATAGAATTAGAAGAAAGCGGTTTCCCCACTCAGTGGTTTTTGTACTTGCAACTGGGGAGAGGTTCAAAATGGATATGAAATTGGAAGGCTTCCTTTCAAAAACAGATATGAATGATTTTGAAAAAGCTATCTTAGAGAATCAAAGTCATTTAACGTCTAAGATTTATACTTTTCTTTTGAACCGAAACTTGGAGGAGGAAAAAATAAAGCAAACAATGATTAGATGGTCCCAAAAAATAGGAAGAACTATTAAACTTGAAGATTGGCAAAAAAGTTGGAAAAGGACACAGAAATTTACTCTTGCCCAAGATTTGAAAGAGAACTATTTAAAGATGCTTTATCAATGGTATTTAAGTCCACAAAATTTGCTAAAATGTATAATACCATAAGAAACTTTGCTGGAAAAGTAATCAGGAAGAAGGGACTTTTTTCCATATGTGGTGGACGTGTCATAAAGCAAGAAAGTTTTGGAAAAAAATTCACAAAACGATAGAAGAAATGCTTGGGATAAAAATACAATTGACGAAATTATATCTGCTAACATTATTCCAGATAATCAACAACTGATAGTGAGAAGTAGATGGAGAATAATATTGTATATGGTCACATCTGTAGAATTGGTTCCCAAAATTGGGAAAAATTTGCAAACTCCGGAAAAGATAATGGTTACTCAAACTTATGAATTGAAAAAGTGTGACCAATTACCAAAATACAGAAAGATGCAATGAACACTTATGATAAAATGGGAATTGGTAACAAATTTTCTACAAAAAAGATATGATCTGACGGTGATTATATAATAATTTGTAAGTGTTTTTTTTTTTTTAAAATATAAATTAATGGGACAGTGGATTAATGGAAAATTACTACCCTAATGAATTGAATTGGGGTACTAGTGATAGGAGATGTGGTACTTAGGTGGTCTGGCTGCTTTAAGGAAATATTTACGATTTATGTTTTATGTTCAATTTAAAATATTATAATTTGTAATTGTAAAAAAGGGACAAATAAGATTTTCAAATAAACCAGAAAGGGATAAGTGGGGAAATGATAAAAATTGATAAGTGGGATATATATTAATAGAGAAGCTATTTACAGGTTTTCTTTACTGGGACAGCAGTTAAAGGTTGTGCTTAATTTTTTTGTTATTGATTTATACTTTTATTGTTTTTTATCTTACTGTTTTTTTTATTTGTAATTAATTTTATAAAAATTAAAGAAAAAAAAAATCAAAGAATGCTTTAGAGCCGCACATAATTCTTAAAAGGGCTCAACACTACTATTGTAGAATAGCTGATAAAGGATGTTTCATTGTAGAAGATTTTTTTCTGAGTAAATAAAATTTTTATCTTGAGCTCTGTATTAGGAGACCATTTTATACCTGTAGTTCTTAACTCAAGTTGCCCAGTAGGTATTCGCATTTGATCTATGTGGATATCTTGTGAGAAACAATTCAATGATAATATCAAAGGAAGGTGGTCACTTTCAGTGCGCTTTTCAACCAGACAGCTAGACACCATGTTTAGTAGATCCAGAGAGGCTAAAAAGTAATCAATTGTCGATGCACCACAATTTGACAGGAATGTGAATTCACCATCTCTGTCCCCCTCTACACTCCCATTTACAATAAATAAATTCAATCTATTTATCATTTGCTTTAAATAAAGTCCAGCCTGATTACAACCTTTATCCTTAGAATGTCTGGTTGGTAAATTTTAACCATCCTCAGTCTGGGTAAGTTAAATGGTAATGTAAATACAGTTCCACCTCATTAGCCCCAGTTCTGGCATTAAAATCACCTGCCATTAACACAAGGGCATTGGGATATAAAGATGATAAACTGGTAATATATTCTTCCAGTTTAGTCCAAGTACTTCTCACTAATTTCTTGTGGCGTAGAGGGGGGATATAAACATTTATCACTAATAGCCATATCCAATCAAATTTGATTAGTAAGGCATTGGCCAAGTCCTCCAAAGGGTCAAGAAGTATATGAACGGCTCTGATCTTAGTGGAGATGAGGGTGAGCAAACCATCCCTAGGGCGGCCACCCTTAGAGCTTAAGTGTGCCTCTAACAAGTAGGCTGTGTAGCCATTTAGGAATAGTTTATCTCTATGCCATGTCTCTTGCAGCAATATTACATCATGTCTAGAAATGTAGTCCAAGAACGATGGGTCAGCCAAATTCCTTTTCCAACCTGAGATGTTCCAAGTGAGGAGGTTCAAATGTTTATTTAGCTGTTCACTTCTTTGTCATAAATTTCCACTTAGTTTTGGATGGCCTTTTTGCTTGTGAAAAAATTCATTATAATTGGAGGATTTCTTAGGGAGTTCCAAACTTTCTTTCAGTTCCTCAATCTCTTCTGTAGGCAAATGCAAGCAACTAATATTAGAAATCACAGGGGTAGACTTAACTCTTGATTTTAGAAGTTGCGCTGTTTCCTGCTGTAATTGTTCAGTTACCTCAGCAGCAACAGATCTTAACTCTGGCTGCCCAGAGAGTTTACTAGTCTGATGGGGAGACTCTTACCACCATGGAAAGAGGCTCCGTGTGGGTTGCTATCAATTCATGATCATTTAGTACTGGGTTTATTTCTGCTAATATCTGAAGATCATTTTGTTTAATTCTGTGGGAATTATGACTCTGTGTGTTATTGGCCAAAGCCTCTTGTGTAGATATCAAGTCCTCCACAAATGGAGAGTTTGGTTCCTCCAGGAGGGATTGACCATCTTTTAAATGTGAACCTAATAAAAGACTTTTTAAAAATTCCAGTCTTGATATTATCTCAGTTTGTACTACCTGAGATGAAGCACAGAATGTATCAATTAACCTTTTTTCTTCAGCTGTCATAGGGAAGCTTAAGATCAGCTCTGTAATGGAATTGTTTTCTTGTCCAAGCTGTTTCCTATCCTTGCAAGAGGTAACTAGTTGTTTGTCTACAGGATGTGTCACAACTCTTGTCATCCAAGAAGCCTCAGAGACACCGTCATTAAGATATGGTGTAGAGTGTATTAATGGTTGAGGAGGAGCGGCATTGGTAAAATATTTTGAGAGAGTAATACCTCTGATGCCAAGTGCTTCCTTAAATTTATAAATTAATCTAACTGATTCCTTCATTTTCATTGTGACCAAAGCACGAGCACAGATAGAATTGTAATATAAATACTCCACTTTTTGAATATCCTCACTGTTAAATAAATTTAAACAGGTTTCATTTATGGTGCCTAATAGATGGATCTTTCGTTCTGCTTGTGAGAGATAACCCTGAGGTTTGGGATAATTAGACAGCACTACCTTTAGATGGTGTAATACTAGACACCATTTTTTGTTGACTGGTAGCTCAACTTTATATAGATTTGAGTCGCATATAGCATTGTCTTTGTAGTTTTGTGTGTCCAGTGTATCAACTTGTCTCGGGGACCAAGACAGTTGCAATTTGTGAGTTTCTTCCTTGGCCAACTGGGAATTAATAGCATTGTCTTTATTAGACTTGTCAGAAATTTTCTGAATAGTTTGAGGTGTCTCCCTTAAATCTGATTCCTCATTTATAGTGTTTTCCATTAATTTATGGACCACATTCCAAAGCTCACGTAGAATCAACATGCTATATTTTTGTGACTTTGATTTTTTAGAGATGTTAGGCTTTCTCCTGGTACACCAATCCCTCCCCTTGAGAATCTTTTTGGGAAGCGTTTTCCTCCCCTGTCCAGATTTAAATTTAGGTTTAAATTTAGTAGATTGTAGAGATGACTCAATATTAGCCTGATACTCTTGGTTGATCGTTTTTTCCAACTCATCTCCTTTAGAGTTTGGAATAAACTTTGTCTGTAGATGCACAAGTGTGGTTAGTAAACTGTTGCATTCAGTTAAGAATACTTTGATTAATTCCATTTCTCTAATCAGTCCAAGTTGCCATCTGTCAGCTATCATATCATCTGCCTTCTCCCTTATCCACTGGGGAGTAGGAGCAAATTCCTTAATTCCCTCCTCAGGGTAGGATAAATTGCCACTCTCACATATTTCATTTACAGGAACCAACTTAGATTCCTCCAGGGGTAAAAGATGGACAACCTCTTGTCTTGGAGAAGAAAAAGGATATTGACATTCTGTCCTACTTTTCCCCATCAGCTCAACAGTCTCAGCCATTGCAATCTCAGAGGCAAGATTTTTGCTAAGAGGATTTGAGACAGACAGTTCGTATCCCCTTTTAGTGTCCAAAGACCAATCTAAAATTAAGTTTGATTGTTGTATATCTGGTTAAAATGTGCCTGTTGAGGCATTAATTCCCATTGGTTCTTTATGCTCTTTAGGTTTTTCACTTTTGTTACAGGAGTAGAACTGTGTAATTTTTGTCTGAGTACATTGTTTGGGAAAGGTTAGATTAATATCTGGCACAACTCCCAAGGACTTGTAATTACTCCTAGTCCAAACCATATTTGGGGCTATAAGATATCAATGGTTCAGCCCTTCTGATGTCGGTTCACAATGAGAACACTGTCTCTTTAAATATTTTCAGCTACTACTCAGCCACAGTCACTTCCAGATTCATTTGTAAATTGCAAGCTAACTTTCTTATTATTCTTATATTTATTCTCTTGTTATTAGCTTTGCTTATTTGCACTTCACTTATCTGTAGCTTTGCTTCTTTGGCCTTCAACTTTTAGCTTTTAGTATCCCCAGAGTTAATAACACGTTTAAGCTGCACTTACCGCAGTGAAATCTCTCCAAAACAAGCAAGAAAGGCAAAACAACCAGGGAACAAAACAAGTCAAGCTGCCATGTGTCTTCAAACTGTAACAAAACGATTCTTCAGATCCAAGTATCAGTCAATAAGTGCTTCGATATCCTTCACTTCTTTTCAGCATTCCATTTATCTGCCAATTTTCCTTAAACCTCCAGTCTCTAGTACTCAGCCAGCCAGGTAGAAACAAGTAGTTATAAATTTATAAAGTTTCCTTTAGTAAAAAGCTCCCAGATATTTCCATCCCAAGTTAAAAAGGGAGCAAGGGAGTGATTCAAAACAGTTTAAAGAATGGAAGAAGATTAAAAAAAATTTTTAAAGGTTTTTTTTTAATTCTATTTAGAGGGAACAGAGGGAGCTCCTACTATCCTACCGAAGGTGTATCTTACTGCACTACACCTGCTGTAAACAAGTTAACCTCTCTCCCATACTGCGAAGATTCAGACTGATGAACTGAGGTGCTTTCTAGCTATAAGCCATAAAATCTACAAAATTTCAGGGTGTAATAATGCAACATGCCTTTCTTTTTATTTCAGAGATAGAGAACCTCCAGCTCACAGGTTGCTGCAATCCTTCTCTCAATGCCCAACATGTCCCCCAGGGCTTTGTGTGGGGAGGAGCCCCGTTTTTATCTCTCATCATATCTCTCATCAGTGGATGGGTGTAAGAGTGGAGATTCCCCTTGGCATGCAGTTTGTTGTCCTAATCAGGATTAGAAGTGGCACACAAAGCAGGAATACAAACCCTCCAGCTTTCCAAGGACTGTCTTTTCTAATTGCTGCCAATATGACTTTGCATGCCATCTCCCATCTCAGCCAGTTAACAACAAGCAGCATGTGAAGCATCCACACAACTCTGCTGGCACTTGGAGAGGCTCCTTTGGGCACCTGCCAGAGGCATTTGTGGTTACGGTTTGGATGATAAGCAGCACACAAAACTTGGTGAGTGGGGCTGAGCAATATGCCTTACAAGTTTGTAGTGATCACTCGAGGCCACTTGAAACAGAAATGAGGATCCTGGAAAGCTCCCAGGGCGTTCTGCTGCCTTTTCATAGTGAGCTACTGCCTCAGCAGGAAGCAGAAGCCATCTGAGGACTTTTAAAGGCAGACAAGGCCTGCACTGCACTGGTTCCCACTTCCTCCAAGAAGCCAGCTGTATTTATTACAGGAATCTTGGTTGAGTCTGAATCATTTGGCTTTTGTGAGGTTGAGGAGTCTGAGGGGCAGTTGCTGGAGACTAATTCCCTGAGTCCACAGATGACAGAGGTTCATTCTTTAGTCAGGAGGACAAAGGAGAAGGTAGTGAAGGCTAGTGTGTGAGGGAAGTAGCCCAAACTACCTCTTCCTCTGAACCTTGCCCATTGTGGAACCTCAGGGTCGGGGGGAGCGACAGAAAGGCCATAGACTGTTATAGTGCTATGATTCCACTTTCAACATCCTATGGAATCCTGAGATTTGCAGTTTTGGGAGGGGCCGGCTGCCTGGCCAGCCCCTCCCAAAACTGCAAATCCCAGGATTCCATAGGATGTTGAAAGCAGAATCATAGCACTATAACAGTCTAGTGCGGAAATGGCCAAAATGACCACCGATATGGATCCCTCCAGCAATAAACCTGAAGCAGGGTGTTATATTCATAATACATTTACAATTGTGATATCATTGGCTATTAATTACCATTAAGCAGAAAAACAAAACAAGGAGAGATACTTCCCAATCTTTGTTGCTGGTGTTGTTAATAAAGATTATCTTTAAATGCTGTCATTTATCATCATCATCATTCCATATTTCCATATAGATGTGGCCAAAACATAAGAGCAAAACTCATTCTTATGCACCTCCAAGTCAGCTCTGCCTTACGGCAACCCTCTCGTATGGTTTTCTTAGCAAGATTTCCTCAGAGGGGGTTGCCATTGCCTCCCTTTTGGGCTGTGAGAGTGTGACTTGCCCAAGGTTTCCATGACTTAACGGGGAATTGAACCCTGCTAAGTCCAGCAGGGTTCAAGCACTCAGACTACTATACCATGCTGGCTCTTAATGTCTAAGAACACAAAACAAGAACAGAAATACATTTCACAGAGTAAGTATAGCAAACAGCCAAGTATGAATTCATCTAAAAGGTAATATAGCAATCTAAAAAAGCAATTCATTTCATTAACTTTAGGATATTGTAAACACTTAATGAAGTAATTAATAGCAATCATACAGTATCAGCAGATGAGTCAAATTATTGTTAGGAGAAAAAAGAGGGGGAGAGCCTGAGAACACTGATAAAATCCGTTCATCCTATTTCCAGTGACCAGAAATAACTTTCAGAACTTTTCTTCTAAACTTTTTTTTGGAAGCCATCACAAATAAAGCTATTGCATTAACCACATATGAATCTATATCTTTGACAAAGTTCCCCATGACATTCTTGCAAAGAAGCTAGTAAAATGCAGGCTGGACAGGGCTGCTGTTAGTGGATTTGTAATTGCTTGACTGACCACACTCAAAGTGTGATCACCGATGGCTGCTTTTCATCCTGGAGAGAAGTGACTAGTGCCACAGGGTTCTGTCCTGGGCCCAGTGCTATTCAACATCTTCATCAATGACTTGGATAACGGAGTGGAGGGCATGCTGATCAAATTTGCAGATGATACCAAATTGGGAGGCGTTGCTAATACACCAGAGGACAGGATCAAAATTCAAAATGACCTTGACAGATTAGAGAGCTGGGCCAAAGCTAACAAAAAGAATTTAACAGAGAGAAATGTAAGGTCCTACACTTAGGTGGAAAAAAATGGAACACACAAATATAGGATGGGGGACACATGGCTGGATAGCAGTAATGTGAAAGGGATCTAGAAGTCTTGGTAGATCACAGGCTGAACATGAGTCGACAGTGTGATGCGACAGCCAAGAAAGCCAATGCGATTCTAGGTTGCATCAATAGGAGTATGGTGTCTAGATCAAGAGAGGTAATGGTACCATTCTATTCTGCTTTGGTAAGATCTCACCTGGAATCCTGTGTCCATTTCTCGGCACCTGAATTCAAGAAGAATATCAACAAGCTGGAATGTGTCCAGAGAAGGGCGACCAAAATGGTGAAAGGTCTGGAAGCCATGCCCTATGAGGAGTGGCTTAGGGAGCTGGGTATGTTTAGTCTTCAGAAGAGAAGGTTAGGAGATATGATATCCATGTTTAAATATTTGAAGGGATGTCATGTTGAGGAGGGAATGGGCTTGTTTTCCACTGCTCCAGAGACTAGGACAAGGAGCAATGAATTCAAACTGCAGGAAAGGAGATTCCATCTGAGCCTCAGGAAGAACTTCCTGACGGTCAGAACTGTCTGGCAGTGGAATATGCTGCCTCCGAGTGTGGTGGAGTCTCCTTCTTTGGAGGTTTTTAAGCAGAGGCTGGATGGCCATCTGTTGGGAATGCTTTGATGTTGTTCCTGCATAGCAGGGGGTTGGACTGGATGGCCCATGTGGTCTCTTTTCCAACTCTATGATTCTATGATACCTATAGGTAATATTAACTGATATGATATGAAGGCCTCCATCTATCATGACACTTGGGGTGGTGTTGGAGTTTTTAGATCTTCTGTCTTATGGCTCTCTTGGCAATAACAGCCTGCTCTGGACAGTCTTCTGGTAATTCCCAGCAGGTTGAAGGAGATGTGGGGGTTGAAGCACATGGGGGGAGGTCAGCAAGCAGGAGCGAAATGGTCCCTCCTGCTTGAGGAAGCTACTTTCTCAAGTACAACCACCATTTTAGTTACTGTCCATAACCCCAAAATATCCACTTTGCAAAGGGGCAAATTCTTTTTGCCATACCTCTGCCTTATGCTGTCATGGTAATCTCATAAAAGCTACAGCCTTATCTTTAGTTTGTGCAACTCCTAAGGAGTTAGGAATGCATTAAAATGCAAGCCATAAGAGTGAGAAATAAAATGGTAGCAGTGGTTTGTTAGGAGAGCTTGTTGCTTTTGATTGTTCCGAGTGAGATAATGGCAGATTTCTGTTGGGACCGAGCGCCATTTTCTCAAAGAGCACTCTCTTGTGCTCTCACTCTCCATTTATCCTGCAAAATGCCTCATCTATCTCATCCAGAACAGAAAGCAACAGAAATGCTCTGGCAATTATTTCCTGTCAGCATTGTACCTCCTGTATGTGACATAGCCCTGCATCTTTGCCTTATGTTCTGACTCTTGAGCAAGAGGCCACTGCTCATTTTTTCCATTAGTGCTCGGTTTGAGCTGAGCTTTTGGGCAAAATGTTCTCTTCCAATAGGCTGGAGTTCAACTGTCACAAGATGGGGCAGATTTGTGGACAGAGCTAATGAAGCATGCTGCCTAAAACAAGCAACTCTGTGCCTGCCTATTCAGAATTGTTGTGCTATGCAGAGTGGAGTCTTGCATACAAGAGAGTGGGAGCACTGCAACCTTCTAGACTGAGCTAAAAGTCAGGAAAGTCTTTGGTTCATATTTTGCCTCTGTTGTGTATCCTCTATGTCAGCAGTGGGGAAAATGCAGCCCTCTGATGTTGGACTGCAGCTCTCATCAGCTTGATGAGGGAGGATGGGAGTTGCAGTTCAGTATCTTCAGGAGGACCATACATTCCTCATCCTTGTAATAAGTGGGCAACCCAGTCATTGTCTGAACTGGAGCATGGGGCACTGATTTGATGATTGCTATGTGATTGCCATAATTATCAGCTTCCCTTCCACTTGCTAATGATGTTTCTATTTTGTGCCAAGTGTTAAAATACTAAACCAACAGGTTGCCTATATTAGTATCTTCATAGTCACTAGAACTGTTCCTTTTTTGTTAAATATGTGTAATGCCTTTTCTAAGTCAGAGCCAATATTCGTAAACAGCATGGGCTGCATAGTCAACCCTTTGCTGGACAAAACCGGTTCTGAATGATGAAATGTATGTTATATTCTCAAATGTAGCCCAGTGTGTGATGAGAAATAAACGGAAGAGAATCAGCAGCAGCATCTAAGCAAACAATAAATGAGAAGCTGGTTTGTTTGATTAGTGGCACTAATAATTCAGGCAATATTTCCTTTTATAATGATCTGTTCTGCTCCAAATACAAACACACAACTCTATTTTTATGTCAATGAAAGCAGTGGAAACGATCTCCCAATGGGGCAGCTGTTGGTTTGAACAAAAAAACTCCAGCATGTTGCATGACTTCATTATACACATATGACTTCAGAGCAGGCAGCTAAGATCACAAGTCACTCTCAAAGGGACATCAGAGTAACCAGTCTATATCAAAAATTTACTCTGCAACATTCCATCAGCCCGTGACACTTTGTCTGGCTCAGACACAATATATCTTCTGAAGGTATGGTGGATCTATGCATGTTGATTGCAGGTTGTCTTGGGTGGTCCTCTTGCTGTGCTGACTCTTGCTCATTGAACGTTTGCAAAATGCTAATGGCAGGGATATAGCTATGGGGGGAAATGGGGACATGGCTCCTCAAAATAAGAAATCTGCCCCAATGACATTTTACTTCAGTCCCCACATATCTAGCAGTCTGGAAAGTGCGACATGGAAGATCATTCACAGCTCCATTCTTAACATTTGCTGTGTTCACAATTCCTTTGGGAACTTGCCTGCATCTTTCTTTGGATGCTTAAATTGTATTGCTAAATGCTCAGCTGAAGTTTTAAGTTACTGCAGTGCTAGAAACTTGGGGACTGAAGAAATACTTTATTTGGAGGCAGAATTCTTTTGGGATGGGTGTTGCCCCATTTTGATGCACACATAGAGCTAAACTCCTGCCCTAATAGTAGGGCACAGCGTCCAGGAATTCAGAGCTGGGGAAACTCAAGTAATCTTAGAAAGAGATCTATATTTATGCAACTTTTCACTGCTGACTGCAGTTTTTTTTTTTTGCTGTGCTATCAGGCAGGTGGATTTTTTACTGTAGTTTTGGCCACTGTGCATCTTGGTCTACTTTTTCACACTAAGTAGTAACCCAAGGAACTTTTTGGTGCTTCCAGACAAGACTGTTTTCGTGAAGCCACCTTGCCTCCTTCCAAGGCATCAGACAATGTCCTATCTTTGTAAATTTCCTTTGCTTTCCCACTGGGTCTGCCATCTTTCCTTACTTCAGGAAATCAGGCAAAGATAGTTGTACAATGTCTGTTGACTGCTAGTGCTAGAAGACCTCTGTCTGAAAGCCTTCTTTGTTGGCGACGGCTGAATGTGGAAAAGGCTGTTCTATAGTGCAGAAGGGTAAACTAGATGTTTTTGCAGAACCTTGTAGTTCTAATAGCCACAGATGTCCTAATTTATCAAAGGACAACATGCAAGGGTGGCTGGTGGACCTGTTGCTGGGTGGGATGGCAAACCAACTCTTGGTTTTATGGCTGTTCCTCCTGTTCTGGGTTGAATGGGAACAATTCAGGTGCGGGACTGTTCCCAGTCGAGGTTTGACAGCAGGAGAGCTCCCGTATAACCACAAGCAGCTGCGGAAATAGCAGAGAAAGTCAAATAGAGAAAGGATTTGCCACCCCCCACAGTAATGGATCCACTTGCTGCCCCTGGCAAAATGTTAATTCAGTTATTTAGAAGTTTGTCCTGAAGGGCCCCCGCCATAGGAAGGAGGGAGGGGAGTTAAGAAGGAAAGAGAAGGAACAGATGGAGTCATTCTTGAATAAGATTCTCCATTAAAACTATATCTGGCATATTAGCAAAGGGAACAAGATACAGTACCAGGGTTTTATTGGTTCTGGGTCTGATCTGTAGTTAAGCTTGTTTCTACTCATGATTATATTTGCTTATTTATTATTTTGTAACTCACTTTGAATTCAGTTTTGCTATACAAGGACAAATGCAACAGCAATGCATGATAAAGAAGCATCAAGTTGTGTGATGAGAATTTTTTTCATGTGCCAGTAATGAAGTTAGCTCAGACTTTTGCCAGGAGACTGTGATTTTTTGGCAACTCATTCACATTACCACCAGCAGCAAAAAACCAATGGTTGCCTGCTTTCCTAGGCAATTTATACATATTAATACTACACCCATAGCAGTATGTATAGCATGCTGGGTGGATATCATAGAGAGAGAAGAACCCCACTCCACCAAAGTTCACTACTGACATACCCCTAAATTCTACCAATCTGTTAGACTACAGCTCCCATCACCCCATTTTCCTGGATGGGCTTGATGAAAGTTGCAATCCAACACATCTGGAGGGTACTTGTTGGGAAAGGGTGCCCTGCATTATGTGCTGAATTTACCTCAGTATCTAGAACTGCACCAAGGCCCATTCTCTGTTTTAATATTCTAGGGCTAAAACAGAAAAGAAGGTGATGAAGGCCTGTATGAAGTACCTCTTCCTGGCGCTAGGTAGGATCAATCTCTCTTGTATTTTGAATATCTGTAATATCCTAAGGGCACCAGATCCTGTCTAATCTTGGAAGCTAAGCAGAGTCAGCTCTGGTTAGTTCTTGGATGAGAGACCACCGATGAACACCAGTTTCTGTAGGCTATATATCAGAGGAAGGAACTGGCAAAAACATGTCTGAGTATTCTTTGCCTAAGAAAACCCAATGAAATTCATGAGGTTTCCATACGTCAACTGGCAATTGATGGATGTCTTTTTTCCTCTTCTCTGAATGGTAATGCTGTGTCCTACCAAGGGTTCTGAGGCCAATTTTAGTTATTAAAGGATATAACGTTACGATACAACAGGACTACAGTCAGCCCTCCACATTTGTGGGTTTCACTTTTGCGGATTTGATTATTCACAGATTATTTGCTGTCACCTCTG
Organism: Iguana delicatissima; assembly: GCA_948472985.1. Lineage (NCBI taxonomy): Eukaryota > Metazoa > Chordata > Lepidosauria > Squamata > Iguanidae > Iguana > Iguana delicatissima. The sequence goes on from CAOKZL010000063.1 coordinate 1,019,755, forward strand.
CTACCTCCCTATGCCATTTTTAACAGGGAAGAAGTAGGCGGCTGCAAGCCTCATGAGGCTGAGAAACTGCGAATGAGGTTTGTAAGTCCCTATTAAAAATGGTTTGGGGCCACAGCGGAGGTGGCAGGAGGCCCCACCAGCTACCCGCTTCTGCCTTGTGAAGGAACCCTGATGCCTCCACACCATGGTGTGTTTTTGTGTGTTAAATATGGTTTGGGAGGGCCTAGAGTTATTCACGTTTTTTTCACCTTCATGGGGGTCCTGTGCCCCTAACCCCTAGTGAATGTGGAGGGTTTACTATACATGTAAATATTTTTAAAAATGTGTTATAAAAAGATCACAAAAACTGTTCAGGCTTGCTGTGCTAGGAAACATCCTTTCCAGTATGCAGGTAAAAGGATCTGTGAAGAAGACAGTGTATATGCACATGTCCATATATACATTCTGTGTAGGGCATTGGTCAATATCTTTTCATCTGGCAGATGATTGAATAAGGTAACTACTGAAATGAAAAAAACAGCAAACCTTCGGAGGGGGAAGAAAAGTAATGTAATTCTCAGCCCCAGAAAACTCTGTAATAGGTTCACCTTAGGGCCACCATAAGTCAGAAACGTCTGGAAGGCACACAATAACAACAAAATTGTTACAACTTCTAAACACATGGCGTCAGATACAGATACAAAAAGCAGAAATGGGGAAGCAGAAGAAGGGTGTGGAATTAGCAGAGACAAGCCGAGTTTTTCTTCTAACTTTAAAATTTATTCTAGCTTCTTTTTTGGCTGAAGTGAAGGATAAGATAGTACCCTTCCCTGCCTCCATTGCCATTCTTCATACAATAATTGACTTTGTTGTTCTTATCAGAACTTGTGAACTTAACTTTAAGGGATTATAACTTTCTAAATCCTATGGAGGCGGAATGCAAAAAGTTGTAGTCCACTAAGTAACTTTTCCAAGCTGACAACTGCTAGTGCAAACAAATATTTATGTATATGCTACATATAAGAAGAGCATTTGTGGGCAACATACTTGCTTAACAAAAGCACAGGAGGCAGCATATGGCATATTGAACTCTATCCTACAACATTTTACTGTTAGTATTACTGCTGCTGCTGCTCTTTCTCCTCCTAACCTTGTAGTATCTGCTACCTGAGATGTCTGCCTCAGCCTGCCTAGCAGTAGGACCAGTCCTGGTTTGGGGAATAGATACAATCAGTGAGCATGCAGGAGCAGGAAGCTCTGGTCAGCCATGAGCTTGCAGAAAGTGCTTTGTGATGCTGCGACACTGAAGGTTTATTTCCAGTCTCTTAAGTTAACTTCCAGCCTTGCAAGACTGGAAATTTCCTCCCAGTGTTTTACTAGGGTTCTTGCCAGCTTCCCAAAGCTGATTTCCATGCTTGGAACGACTGGCAATCTCCCCAACTCTATCAGGTATGCTGCCACCACCCCCCTGAATTATGAATATTTGGACAAGACAGGAGGGACCCTGCCCAATCTCTAAGTGTAAGGATCTTCCACCTCCCCCTCCCCGAGTGAGAGGTCCTATGTAGCGTGTGCCAAACCTGGCGTGGAAATGGAGAGAAACGGAGGTTTATAGAAGTGTTTAATCAAGGCATGCAAACAACCAATATCACACTTGGGAGACTCCCCTCTCCCAGGTACACTTAGTTACAAGAATTTACAAAACAGATATTACAGCACAGATACATTCTTAAGATCAGCCAATTCCCAAAATAACAACATCTCTAATGCGACTAACTACTTATTTCTAGTTACTCACAATTAGGTTATAGGCGTAGATGGTCTAAAGGAGAAGAGAGGGGTCCAGGAGACACGGCATGCTGCCAGCTCAACTGGCCCAGCTTTCCCTCTTTCTCTCTGTCTCTGTCTCTGTGTCTCTCTCTCTCTGGCCACATGGCCTCTCAGAAGTTTTATATATTCCTCCTTGGAAGGATCTGGAAGCGTCTCAAAGATGCCCACCTCTTTTCCTTTTGGTTGGTCAATTCTCACCTTGTGACCTGTGATGCTGACCCTTTCCTTTTGGTTGGTCAACTCTCACCCTGTGACCCTTGATGTAATCCCAACATTTCATTAACCCTTGGTTTACCTGAAGAGGGAAGTATCTCCCTTTGATAAGCCTAGATAATGGAAAGCCCCATTATCACAGATGCCAGCCCTGTGTATTATTATATGACTTTTAGCTTGTTGCTTGATTGCCATAGGAATCGTCAGATGCAGCCAGACGAGGAGCCTTTGATCTTTTGCCAATATTCAACCAAGGGATGGGCATAGTTTGGATGTGCCTCACAATGAAAGGAAAAATAGCCCTTGTTCTGCTATCCTAGAGCTTTGAGCTGGACATTCATTAAATTAAATTGCTATCAATAGCCATCTCGTTTTCAACACAAGTCTCATTATTTGACAGTATTATTGGGAAAGGCAGTGGGTCTGAAATGGGTATTTGTGTTTTGCTTGAAACAGTCTTGCCTCAGACAACTTGGCAAAATTCCTCCACCTCTTTTGGAAAGAAAGAATTGCAATCCCTGCTAGATACCTACCCTCTGTACCAGCTACCAAGAAATGGAACCAATCCTCTTGTGGTGAATATCGATGTGTCGGTGTTCAATGTGCTAAATGTGGTATGTAAGATGGCTTTTAAACACCTACAGACTGATGCTGTGTCCCTAGCCAGGAACTCTGTTCATAAATAAAAGCTCTAGGTGAAACTGAAAGTGCTCCTAGATTCTTCTGTGGAATGAATCTGGGCCAAAACCAAAATATAGAAGGCTCAAAGGGCTCCTTGGCCATTAAAATAAAACAGCTTTAAGAATTCTCAGTCATAGTATATGAACTTTACAAGGTAACCATTTAAAAAAGGAAATGATATGCCTGTGTGACACATGTAGATTATATGTACACAACCACAGGACAAGGGTCAGAAGAAAAATTGATGTTAAATTATTTCTCCACTAGGATATCATGAAATACACTTTGACAGCAGTCTTGCTCTTGAATCAGGTAATGCCTAGTCTTTCTTGTCCAATACTTGGGAAGCAAGAACACACGTGGGTGGGTGGGAGCCCAGAGGAAAAGATGAGAGATTCCGTTATCCTCAGTTTTCTAATCATGCTCCCCAATCAAATGCAATTGAATGAAAGGCAATGAAATACTCCCCTCCATGTCCTGGCTAGACCAATCGTTTTCAACCTTTTGGGGTTCCATATCCACTTAGAAACCTAATTCCCTGTATGAGTCCAGTTTCTTTCCCTTTTGTTTTAGGTGCCTTCCCCTTCCCCACCCCTGTTGTCTCTCTCAAGACAGAACTATACTGCAAACATACTGGTTTAATAATCATTCCTTCTCTCAAGGGAAGCCCAGAAACAGTTCAGGGAACGGGAAAGTGCAAGCAAAGATTCCCTGACAGAGAAATCTTAGTCCTGTAAACGATTAGGATTGCATGCCCTCCAGCAGGTTCAATTTGGCAGGGACAGTCCTGATTTATCCTCTGTCAACCCTCTTTTTCAGTTGCTTTTAAAATGCCTCAGTTTCTCTCTACTCCTCCCACCCCCTGCATCCTCATCTTCCATCAGTAGTTTGCTCTCAGTTAACTCAGCAAGGGGGAGAGGAGAGGATTGGAAGCTTGCCCTTCGCTGCAGACTCAGGCAAAAGCAAACTGTTGCTGCCTCTCTTAGCTTGTACATTCTTCCTCATCTTATATTCTTCCTTCCTTCCTTCCTTCCTTCCTTCCTTCCTTCCTTCCTTCCTTCCTTCCTCTCCTTTTGCCATTTTGACCACATTCTGATGTTGTTTGGCTACACGTGTCCCAGTTTTCATCTGTGAAATGTGTTGGGGTGGGTGAGCCTAGGACCTGGGGCCATGATGCTTGCACTTATATGATGCTTACATAATAATCTCTCCGTCTGACATTTACTCCTTTGCTCAAGTCATTTCTCATCTTTTTAAAGAAGTAAAGTGTGCTTCTTTAGCTTAGTCAGTCAGCATCCTCAGGGCTGGTCTCAACACCAAGGGGAGGAGGCCCTGTCCTTTTCCCCAGGACTATTTCTAACTGTGAAGGCAAGCTTTGTGGGGGCTGGGGGGCAGCATCTCTCCAGGATAATTCCACCCCACAACCCACTTGCCTTCCCAATAAGGAAGTTGACCGGGAAGGAGGGAGGGACTCTAGTATTTGTTTCTTCCTTCATTTCCATGCAGTAGAATCACAGAATCATAGAGTTGGAAGAGACCCCAGGGGCCATCAAGTCCAACCCCCTGCTATGCAGGAACACCCATCAAAGTATTCCCAACAGATGGTCATCCCAGCCTCTGCTTAAAAACCTCCAAAGAATAGCAGAGTTTTCCAAACTTTTCATGTTGGTGACACAATTTTTGGACATGTATCATTTTGTGACACAGTAGTTCAGTTTTGTTAGCAAACCAGAGGTTATATAGTGAGAAAGGCAGCCCCTCGCCCTCGATCCTGGCTCACTGCTGTTTCCCTCGCCAAGGAAGGACTCCAGTGAGAGCAGCAGCAGCAGCGGGAAAGGCAGCCCCCCACCTGATCCTGGCCCACTGCAGCAGTGGCGGCGGCAGCGGAAGAGGCTTGGGTGGTGTGTGCGTGACATACCTATACACTTCAGGCAACACACTAAGATGTTGCGACACATCATTTGAAAAGCCCTGCAGTACAGAAACTCAGTCTGATTTCTGTGAGTGACCAGTGAGAGTGAATGGGATGTATGTTTGTGAATGCACCATGTGCGTGCGTGCGTGCGTGGTGTGTGTGTGTGGAGAGAGAGAGAGAGAGAGAGCGGGGGGAGAGGGAGAGAAAGAATCCACAACTCTGTATTTACTCTGGATAGGAACTTTGAAACTTCATACTAGAAGGGTGCTCATATCCTTCTGGCCTCATCCATTGTTGGAATGTGGCCTTTGGCGTGGAGGTGATCCAGAGCCAATTTGGACCACAGGCGAAATAAAGGTTGTGGGAAAGAAGATAGCACTACATCCATACTGAATTTACCTTATTACAGACAGTTAAGATCTACCTTGCTGGAGCTGGTGTCCACGAAATGGCTGGTTTTGCTTGGACGTTAGCTTGAAAAGGGTGGGTGTTGTGAGCAAATACATTTAACATTTTCTTTCCCTAAACTTCTCAGTCATGGTACAACAAAGAGCTGGTCTGGGATGAGAAAGAGTTCCCTTTCACCACCCTCAGCGTCCCCTGGAGTTCGGTATGGATTCCGAACTTCTCAATTACAGAAGCGTAAGTAACACTGAGAACCACACATGTGACACGTCAGAGGAAGACATTGACCAGATGCTCCAAAAGGTTTTTCGGCTTCTGCCCAGCCAATGGCACAGGGCAGCTTTCTCCAACTAGTGTCTGCCAAGTGCTTTGGACTTTCACTCCACGCAGCATGGGAGTTCCTGACCAAAACAATATGTGGGTAACAAGCAACCAGACTCATGAGGCTTCAAACATGGCTCCAACTCAATTATATCTGATGTGGAGGTGCAAGTCAGAGAGACAAAGGGGCAGGCTGGTTCCTATTGCTCTTATGTTTGCACTCCACTCAAGGGTCTGTTTCCCTTCATCACACTTCAGTACTGAACAGATTCCAATGGGGAAAATTATCTGGGGAAGGCTGCAAAAGGCACCGCTCATTTTAAATATTACTGGGACCTACCCATATTTGCAGATTGGGTTTGCCATGGCCAAGAGTCACTAAGATCTAATGTGCCATATTAGAGATAGGGGTTCACATTGCCTGCTTCCTCTGTTGGGGGAGGGGAGGCAAACTACAGTTGGGTAGTGTGATAACCTTAGTAAGTATAAACCCTTTCTCTGGTTTTGTTAATCCAGAGTGAGGTTTCCAAATTTCAGAGGAGAATATCAAGACTGTGGCAGGCAACACTCTCCTTTTCTCCCTTCTCTCACTGCCTTTTTTATCCCCTTACTGCAGGTTTGATGTGACATGGAAGATTGACTCACCCAATGTGGTGCTGCACAGTGATGGGAAGGCAGAGTTTCTGCTCCCTCTGAGCATTGACAGCAACTGTAACTTTGACCTCTTTTACTACCCTCTCGATGTCTCCAGTTGCACTTTCACCTTCATGTCTCTGTCCAATGAAGGTGAGTGAGAAGTGTGCACATGCACAGTGCAAAGAAAGTGTTGCTCATGTATGGAACTGGACTTTGTTGAGGTTTCCCAAATCAAATCCTCTAAAGAAGGGATGGGGAATTTTGTGGCTGTGCAGATACTGTCAGCCTGCAACTCCCAGCACTCTTCACCACTGACTATTCTGGCTAGAATGCAGGACCACATGATACCCACCTTGCTCTAACAGCCCTTTCACACTATAGAGTTAAAGCGCTATGATTCCATTTTAACTATCATGGCTCCAATCTGTGGAATCCTGGGATTTGTAGATATTGAGGTTTTTAGTTTTATCAGAGGCACTCAAGCTCTGTAGCTAAGAATTCAAAATACCTCATACAGCTACAGATCCCAGAATCCCATAGAATGGAACCATGGCAGTAAAAGTAGGATCATAGCTTGACAATTGTGAAGGCTGCCATCGCAGATACATTTTGGACACAGGTCCAAATGATCTAAGGTTATTTGAGTGGTCTCTTTCTTTGTTCTGGCTGCCACCAGTTCCAGGACGGTGCTTGTTTGCTGGGGTGAACCTACATTGCCTGGTGATGGAGGCATTAAGACTATGCAGAAGCTGACAGCACTGACAAGCTTGTTTCCCACATTTTTCACATATTTCACACTGCTTGCTTATTGTGGACAATTGCCAACTTTTTTTAAGTGGCATGATTTCAGACATCTGTTATATGATCATTTCACCTGAAACTTCATTCCTATTTTTCTATTCACATTACAATAACCACAATTTATAAATTTGGGCAGAGAAGAATAATAATTTAGAGCAGCCATAGGGGAAGTACATCCTGAAATCCTGTTTTTTAGGAGAGCCCATTGCACTGTCTCAAAACCTCTGCAACCTCTCAACATTAATTGTCTTCAAAATGTTAACTGCTGTACCTTCAGGCCTCCAGAAGCATCAGAAATCTATAACAGAAGAAAGCTGTTTTCAAGGAGATAGGTGTGTTAGTCTGTTTCATCATAACAAGGGAAAAAAGGAAAAAAATAGTGTTTAGAGGGAAGAATCTAACAGCAATTCTGGGACTGATATTTTATCATGAGCTTTTGTGGCTATCAGTCCACTCCTTCAGATATACTGAGGGGGTCATATGAAAGCCAGAGGTATCCAAGCACAGTTACACAGTTGTGGAAGTAAGCTGGAATGTAACAAGATACAGAAAGAGGCAAAGTATGGCTGTGGCCATACGATGAAACAGGTCTGTCAGGTAACCAGTCTGTTAATACTGAAGTGTGACAGCAATAAATCTGCTTACCAAAAATCAGTTTCCTTGGAGTCAAAACCTTGTGTGGGGAGGTATGTCTTGTTATACTGTGACCCCTTCACTTTTGTGGGGGTTTGGGGCACAGAACTCTCATTAAAGTTGAAAAACTGTGACTACCCCCCCAAGTGAGCAAGAAAGAAAACACATGTGAGGGAATGCATGTGCATGCCTTCCTTCCCTACATTCCCCCTCCCATCCCCTTGCCTTTTCTCTGGGCATGCATGCCTTCCTTCTCCATGCCCAGGCAAAAGGCAAGGGAATGGGAGGAGAAGAATGGGGAGGAAGGCACGCGCACCCCTTCTCCACACATGGTGCTCCCCCATCCATTTACTTGCCTTTTGCCCAGGCATGGAAAAGAAAGGCACGTGCACCTAGGCAAAAGGGAAGAGAAGGGAAAGAGAGAGTCCCATCAGAGAATGGGAGGAGAAGAGAAGGCACACACATGCGTTCCCTCACTTGCTCACTCAGGTGGAGGGGAGTTATTCATATTTTCAACTTTTGTAAGGATTGTAGACCCTGAACCCTTGTGGAAGTGGAGGATACCACAAAACTATGGTTTTTGTTCATACTTCTGTTGATGCATTAGAACTGTGAGCTGTTCTCTCTCTCTCTCTCTTCACCTCAATAGCCTGTGAGGCTTCAGACATTATTCTTTTCATTGAAGAGTGGTAGCTAACTGATGGCACACCTACAATTTTTTAAAAATAACCCAATAATTTCTCTGTGTGTGTGTTTTAATCTTTCAAGTCAGCGAGATAGAATTCAAGACCTCCATTCAAAACCAAATTCTCAATATAAAGCGTGAATATCTTGTCAAGGGTGTGAACATCACAAGCCCAAAGAATATGCCACGGCCTTATTTCGCAGTGAAGGTAAGGAGATGACTTCACCTGTAACTCAAGACAAGCATCAGTAGTTTCTCTGCTGGGTCCTCCCCTCCTGGCCAAAACATCCACCCGCTGCATCATATGTTTTAAAGCTCCGCTTAACTAGAAGTGGGCAAAGTTTGATGAGGAACATGGTAGACCTATTTGCTGCTGGAAAGCTGAGGCTGAGGAAGTGTCGCTTCCCCTAAAGACACCTGTTCCATTCATGACAGAAAAAAGACTTCATATCCTGACCTCTCAGTCACTGCTATATTTAATTTCTATCCTGCCTCTCTACCAGTAAGGGACTCAAAGTAGCTCACAAAAAATTAAGCGTAGTTCAGCTTGTATTTAAAAAAGTGTTTTAAAAATGAAAGAAAAGGTTCTATTAAAAAGCATATAGTTATAGAATCATAGAACTGGAAGAGACCACAATGGCCTTCGAGGCTAATCCCCTACCATTCAGGAGCAGACATTCAAAGCACCCCAGCAAATGACCATCCAGCCTCTGTTTAAAACCCCCCAAAGAAGGTGACTCCACCAAGGCAGCATATTCTACTGTTGTTACCATTCTTCCTGATGTTTAGGTGAAATCTCTTTTCCTATAGTTTGAATCCATTGCTCCGTGTCCTAGTCTCTGGAGCAGCAGAAAACAAGTTTAATCCATCTTCAACACGACATCCTTTTAAATATTTAAACATGGCTATCATGTCACCTCTTAATCTTCTTTTCATCAGGCTAAACATCCCCAGCTCCCTAAGCCACTCCTGATGGGGTGCCAGACCCTTCATCAGTTTGGTTGCCCTCCTCTGGACACATTCTAGCTTGTCAATATCCTTCTTGAATTGTGGTGCCCAGTTAACACTTTAATGGTCATTTAAGACATAATTAAAAGATAAAACTATAGCATACCATATTCAGAACACCCTTCTACCTCATAATTTAAACAGCAAAGTCCTACCTAAATAAAAAGGTATTTCCTGCCCATGGAATGAAGGCAGAAAGGGGGCCAACTGAATCTCCCATGGAAGGGAGTCCCACTGGAAAGGTTCTCTTGTGACTCCTCACCAAATGTCCCCGTGGATGGTTGCGGGACTGAGAGAAAGCCCTTCTGCAAGGATCTGTTAACTCAGGCTGGCTTGTATAGGGAGTTGTAGCCTTTTAGACATTCTGGACTGAAGCTGTGTAGGGCTGTGAAGATCACAGTCATCACTTTGAATTCTGCCCAGAAATGGACCAGTAACCTGTGAAGCCGTTACAGCCGGGAGCTTATACGTTCTCTGTAACTAGCCCCAGTCAGCAATCTGGCCACAAAATTTTGAACCCACTGAAGTTTCCCAACTATTTGCAAAGGCAGCCCCACACAGAGTGTGTTGTTGTGTGCTTTCAAGTCATTTCTGACTTCTTGCAACTCTAAGATGAATCTTTTATGGGGTTTTCTGGGGCTGAGAGTGTGTGATGTGCCCAAAATCACCCAGTGGGTTTCCATGGCTAAGCAGGGTCTCCAGGTCTGCAGGGTCATAGTTCAACACTCCAACCACTACACCATGTTGGCTGTCAGTAATCCAAACAGATGTAATCAAGGTACCAGTCACCTCAGCCTGGTCTGATATCCCAAGGAACAGGCTCAGCTGGGTCACTAGTTTTAACTAAACAAATGCATGCTCGGTCACCACTGAAACCTAGGCATCCAGGCTCAGATCTAAGTCCAGGAGTATGCTCAAGCTACAAAACTGAGATTTCAGAAGTTGTGTAACCCCACTCCCCAAGTACAGGCTGAGTCCCTGTTCCCTGATCTTCTTTCTAATCAGAGCACTTCTGTCTTTTTTTAATTAAATTTCAATCTGTTTGTCCTTATTCATCCCTTTACTGACAACAGATAGTTTTAGTCCTGCAATAGCTTCACTGGAGTTGGGTGAGAAGCGGAGCTAGAGTTGAGTATCATCTACATACTGCTACCTCCTTTTCATTTATCTTGCCAGTCAGATGTAAGCTGCCTTAGGTCCCGAGATGAGAGCAAGGCAACATAGTGAGTGAGTAAGCAAGGTGTAGGACTGAACTGAAACAAGCCTCCTGACTTGGTGATCCAGCTTGAAAGCAGGGGTAGCCCCCACACACTTTTGGTAGTTTTAAGAGGTGCTAAAGAGGGATGTTAAGTCCTTTTTCCCACTCCATGCATATTTCTGTGCTGTATTCAAGCATCTTGGAGTGGCCCAGAGGATTCTTCTGCATAGAGGGACATGTGTCTTCTGGAGGCCTATATATATTCTGTTTCTGCACAGAACAGTCCTCCAGAACACTCAAGGACCCTTGAATAATGGGAGAAAAACGGTGTAAAAGTCTCACTGCTCTATTACTCTTACCAATACCAGCAGTGGGGAACCCATTTTCCAACCAAGAAACAAACAATATTCTTTCCATCCCTAGTGCTGAACAAAAACAAACTTTTATCCATTTCCCTTAGTTGGTACCAGTGTCCACAATACTAGCTAAATGGCCACCACCCACCATTTTGTCTAGGTGGTGTCCAGATAGTGACAGCAACCAGAGTGACAAAGTACAACCCTCCAGATGTTGCTGGAGTAGGACTCCTACCATACATCACCACTGGCTATTTTAGTTAAGAGTTGCTGGAACCTCCCGTTATGAAGGGGGCATATTTTGCCCTCCCCTGAAGTAGGACAACAGTTGCATCCCCCCTTTAGTCTATCCAAACTGAAGTCACTGTGATATAGGCAGCCTCACCCTCATTCTGAACTGGCTACACAGACCTCTTGGTGGTATTGTTGCAAAACACAATCCGCTTAGCTATTTGGCACTTTAGTATTGGTCACCTTGTGAAGCTGTATAGCTAGGATCAAGTTGCAAGGAAGAACAGCACAAAAAGAGCAGCTCCCAAGTACTGAATGCAAAACATATGCTATTGGGGTCTCTGCAGGGCTCCCTGAAGTCTCATTTTCAGAACCAAAATATTAGCTGTAATACATTCAGTGCAGCCTGGAAATTATGCCTGCTTTTCTGACTTTGCTTCTTCATTAATTCTGACAAGAATAGCATGAGCCATTTGTTTCCCTGAGTTTTGAAAAGGGCATTTTCATTTTAGTTGACCTTGCTAACTCAGTTTTAGACCTACTTGTCCTCAACAACACTGTCTTTAAAAGGTGGCAATTGCAACAGCTTGTGTGCTTCATTCACTGCTTATTAGAGTTTGCTTAAGGAAACTCTTAAGGTAGTGTGTCTTACCAAGGCCCAACATACACTTTTGATGAAACAGATGTACAGATACTCCTTCCTGTCGCACTAACCTCTGTGGCCTCTTTTCCAGATAAATTTAATAAACACAGGGATACGAACCATGCTTTCTGTGATTGTGCCAAGCATTGCGCTTGTTGTAGCTGACCTCTGTGGCTTCCTTGTCTGCCTCCAAGACAGACTGGCATACATGGTCACCCTGTTACTGGCATACCTCGTGTTCCACTCCTCTGTGGTTGGATCTCTACCTGGTTCATCATCTTGCAATCCTCTGCTGAGTAAGTTGAATGCATCAATTGATCAGATTTTTTTTTTAATGGTAAAACTGAGGCAGAGTCATGTTACAAGCAATGCAGGAGCATTGCAAAATGCAACTTTGGACTGAGTTCTTTGCTCTCTGTAATACTGTTAGGCAATTACAAGGGGTGGAGAAACACATGCTCTAATGGCATCAGGAGACAGAATATATTTCAGCTACATATTGTAGAGGAGTAACTGGTTAAAAACAGTGGAGTTACTTTCTTCCTTCTTCCAAACTCTAGGTTTTTACTACACGGGTCTCCTGGTGTTACTATTCCTAAGCACAATTGAGACCATCTTGGTGACAAAGTTGGTTGCAGACAACCTCTATCTGTGGCACAATTGCAGATTACGAGGCAGAAAGACCAAAGTTACTACTAAGTTACATCAAGACAAAAGCTATCATGCTGAGGATACAAAAGATCCTGGGAAAAGAGGTGAGTGAACAGGAAATAAAGAAACAAAAGAGTATTCAAGGGCAAGGTGACATGTAAGCCACCTCTCAGTTCAACAACACAAAACCTTGATGCTAAAAGCTGTTTGCTAGGATAGTAGTCTAGTTTCAAAGACTCAATTTTTTAAAAAAATTAAAAAAAAATTGAAGTCTTTCCCCAAAATGTACTTGGGCTGCTGTTCATTTTTTTTTTTTAACTGTTGTTGTTCAGTTCAATTCAGTTCACTTTTAATGCTGCCATTTATGATTTTAATTAGAAACCACAAGAGCCTGGATTAAAGAATGGGGTGAGAACAATTAACAATTAATTGTTAGCAGGACCACCCACTCACTTAAGATTAGCTTTAAGGTACAAGAATTCTGTTTCAGTCCTGCCCACAGCCCAAGAAGCATCTGAACTACAAAGAAAAAGAAATAACTTCAGACAAGAGGATCCCTACATTCAGAATTCCACAAGCCCAACTGTTTTTCTTCTGAAACATTTGTGTTGTTAGAGAAGTAGTACTAGAATTTGAGCTCGAACATTTATGCTTAAAGAAGTATTAGGATCCACAGTGAACACTGTAATGGTGAACTTACTGACAAATAGAAAAGTGCCTTGAACAGTATCTATGTATTCTCTCAAGTATATGCACTATTACCTCTGATCTACGTCAGGTTGGATTTCAGATGCTGCTGGCTTGCTTTCTGTGTGTGTGCAGGACTACCACCTAAATCAGTGTTTGGGGTTGCCTTCTGATACTTTTGTACTTTTTGTTTGCAAACTAAATAATTCATTTGTCACCTCTTTCTTTTACCCAGCAGAATTTGGCACAAGTGAAGATCCATCACATGTAAATGAAGCTTCTGCTGTTTTGGACAGGCTCTTCTTCTTTATCTACTTAGGATTGCTTTTTCTGTTTCATTGCCTAATTGTAGCCCTCTGGCTCTTTTGGAAATGTGAATCTGGGAAACCTCCTGGAGAAGAACATTTTGACGGAATTAAATGGTGACAAAGGAGGATAATGATGCCAGCAGTAATCCTGATTCATACTCTGCTAGGCACGTTTTGCTAGCACCTATTGTTTCAGCTTGCTTTGAGCTAAATCTTTTGGGTACAATACTCTTTGATCTTGGATAGCCTGAATCTACTGCACAATGCAAATTATTCCTGCATTTATGTATGGTGTAAATGTGGTTCCTAGACAGTCCCTGCACATATTTATATTTGCTCAGCTTCAGCAGCCAAGCTGCCTCATGTGCCTCTAGCTCATTCTCTGAGCCATGACAGTGAAAACAGGAAGGGCAGATTGATGCAATATAAAACGAGCGTTCCTAAATGCGGAGACATTGCTCAGTTTGTAGCTTGCAGAGAGCAAACACCTTCTAATTTGTGCTTCTCCCTTTTCTGATGTTGCTGTCAGTTGAAAACATTTGTATTGTGTAGAACATTTCGTGACTAGTGGAGATATGGTTTTATGTAGTTTTACATCTAGTATGATGATGTTCTTCTGTTGTGCATGGATTATGTTGTTATTTTTGTTTTCACACTGTATACCATCTGAATAGTTTTCTGCTGAAACCTAGTCTAATAAAGGTTTACTCTTCACAAGGTAGCTGATGAGGGCTAATCACAAGACTTTTCCAAGTGACTGTATTCTACATATTTCCCTTTATCTATATAAGAGCTGCCCTACTCCTGTGATCACTAAGGACGTGACAATTAAACTTAAGTTATACATTAGGAATGAGACAAAAGGCATGACTGGTTAGCTAACTCAAGGCGAAATCCAGTTACTAGCCTCAGCTAGTGTAGGCTAACTCAACCTGCGGAAATTACATAAATCAGCAACTATGTAAATCCTACTAATTCAATGGGTTTACTCTAACTGGGATGAACAATTGGATTTAGCTCTAAACATTTATCCCTTCATTCTTACATTTCATAGAAAATAATACTAGAAAGACACATACTTCTGAACTAGTGAAGTGCTTGCTTGCAAAAGCATGGACAGAGTTACTGTTCTCAGGGAGACCAAATACTGCACTGGTCCCAATAAACAGAAGCAATTTATATTTCCTGATGGGATAATATATGACCTGACACTAAAACACCGATACTGGAATGTGTGTTCCTTTCCAGAGCTCTTGACTCTCCAATTACAGCTGGATTAACCTGTGTGTATATTCTTTCTTTGCTCTGTCTACAAGATTGGCTTTTTCTTAGAGAAGGACAGCACAGAATTCCCAGAACACTAGCAGAAGAGGAAGGAAAGAGAGCAGGTGGTGCTTCTCAGTGATGCTGTGACAGAAGACTCAGGTGAACTGAAGACTTCTGCCTTCACTCACCTGTTTGAAAAAAAAACCTGAACAGACACAACTCAGGAGCTAGTGAGAGCGAAGACTGAGGGTAGCAAAGAGGCATAGAGCACATTCAAGTGAAAGGCCAAAATTGTACCAAATATGAGTCATATGAACAAAATATGAGGTCTGATTCACACATACAGGTTCATCACTTGCTGAATGCAGCATCAAGTCACACAGATGAATAAGCCAGGGGTTGAACACCACAAAAAGTATTCTATCACCTTCCCCTGCCCTGCTCCCCCCACCCCATGGAGTTTGTTCTCACCTTCCACTACAAGTCATCCATTGTTGAGTAATCAAATGATGAGTTTCCAATGTTTGAAGTGTCCTACCGAGCAAAATCAGTCCCTTGGGGGAAGCAAAGATGCCAGCTTGGATGAAGGTAAGCATCAGTAATAAGAATACCAAATAGCAGAGGCAGCAGAACAGAAAGGAGCTTGCCTTAAACCTCAGAAAACTTTAAAAAGACTGAAGACAAGGATTGTAACAGAAACACACCAGTATTGTTAAAAAGTAGCAACAAAGTGTTCTAATGGCTTATTTCCTGTTGGAATTGTCCTGCAATACTGACTGGTCAAGAGCAGACTAACTGTGTCTTCTGAGCTGTGGGAGTGCAGCTCCCCAGGGAGTTCATTCCCCCAGGGAGAATGCAAACCAATGCAACTTCTCTTCCTAAAACAATAGTGATAAGACTCCATTCCTAATCCCTTTTCACAAATTTCTTTTCACTCAAGAAGGTCCTGCACATTGTTCTTGAAAAACTGTCCTAAACTTTCAGCAACAAAACCAGAACACTGCTAAACCACTCCAGACTTTGGTGATATTCATGTTCTTCATGGCATTTAGAGAAATTGCTTGCCAGGACTTCTATTCTTCTACAAGCAGCGCATTAGGTAACCCATCACTTTAAAAGGATCAGTCCAATACATTTCCCCTGCTGGTAACTGGAACCTGCTATTTGAAGATATATTACTGTTTTCAAGGAAAACACTCAACATGTACAGAAAATGTCTATGGCCCTTTTCAAACCTTCGACAATGTCCTTAAAACAGTAACACTTAAGTGCTGTTTCACATCAGTGAAGAATACTCAGGAAGGAAGGCTTTCAGAGGAATATTCTTGAATTGCCTGCTGGTAAATTACTAATGGAACAAGTAATTGAAGACAAAATCCATATAAAGATCCTAAAATTGACTGCAGGATAAATTATTTCCTTCCAGGAATGCTTGAATATGTTTTTGACGAGATCTCTATGGGGCATTTTTCAGACAATGTAATGTGTTATGTGGTTCTTTGAGCCATAAAGTCCATCAGGAATCCTTATTTGTCTACAGAGACGATGGGAATGAACTTGGCTTTTCCATTAGCACCACTCAAGACAGAGTACGAGCACACATTTTTCTGGCCTTGTGTTATATTACATCAGGAAAGTGTCCATGTATTTGACTCGTGCTAAAGACTTGAATCAGGTGTGGAAGAAATTCCTTTACAAGAGAAATCACAGGGGCACTGTGGTAGATTTTGAAGAATAACATAGAGATCCTTTTTATAATCAATGTGTGGTTCGGGAATGGACATGCAATGTAATGGCCAATCAGATGCCTATGAGGATGTCCACAAATAAGACAGGATAGTGATAGTATCATCCCACTTACATTTCGCAATGATTGGTACTAAAAGGCACACCGCATCTAATATCAGAGGTACACAAAAGGAAAATAAGGGTGATGGAAAGAAGCAATCCAGTAGCACCTTTAAGACTAACTAGTTTATTTCAGCTTGAGCTTCCACAGATATTCTTCAAATATGCTCATCAATCAGTACATCTGAAAAAGTGACTTAATACTCACAGCTCATGCTGAAACAAACCAATGAGTCTCAAAGATGCTGCTAGATCCTTCTTCCCACCACTCCTACTTTGTTTTTTATGCTGTGACTGACCAATACAGGTATCTCTTTAGAAAATATCAGAGGTACCATTGATAGCCTCATCCTCCATTCATTTATCCCCTTTTAAAATAATCCAGATTGATGGCTGTCTGCCATGGCAAGCCTGAGGTAGGTAACAAGTTGTTAATTACTGCTCATTTGGCTTTACTCTCTGGAATCTAATCTCATTGATTTCAATGTGACATGCAGGAAAATAGGGAAAGAAAGAAGGTAAAGAGGGGAAGGAAAGACAACTAGCAGCTGCTTAAAAACTGAAAGCTATTTTTGTACATGGAAAACATCAGGTTAGAAACAGTGCCTTGGAAAACAGAAAAGTTTTCCACATAAATACCATCGCAAGGAGATCCTGCTCTCTGCAGTGATCTAAGAAATCAGGCAAGCCATAAGATGTATTTCTAAGAGTTTATAAATACAAGCATAAACAATAGCCTTCACAGACAGTTGGAAAAAAGGACTAGGAAATCACTGATACACAGTCAGGAAGCTCATGCTGATGTGTCAAACAACTTCTCAATCATCTCGCCCACCTGCTCCACTCTGTATTTAATGTATTTCTCAGGATTCTTGGTGAAGGGCACATTACCATACCTGCCAAGACAAGAGGAAAGAAAATCTTGTGTGACAAGCGTGGAGGGGACTTCTCATAACATAGCTTCCCTTTCCCTTTTTACCAGCTGCCAAAGCCTCATTATTGCCATAATTTGTTCTCAGAGCTCCCAGTGCCAGTCACTACATCGCCAAAACTACAGCAGCCACATACTGGCAGGTGGTTTCACAGACTGGGGAGAAATGCCAGGCTTGCCGAAGAACAAGGAAGTCTTCAGAGGAGGGGAAAAACTTCCTATCTGCAAACAGTTCAGTGAAGACTAAACAGAATTCTGACTTGAAAGGAGCTCCAGGAAACACAGTAAGAAGAGGGAGGAATGGGGTGGAGTGGCTGAAATGCTGAGCAGCAACTCTCCACACTGCAGTGTTTTGCTGCAGGTCTCAACTGTACAATATCATCCATTCCTGTTCAGCTACCGTATACACCCAATTGCTGCAAGCATCTGAAAGGTTGTCCATACAGCCAAGCTGTCTTTACAGCCAGGCTGTCATCAATGTGATGTGTGCTCAACTATGGCCATACTACAGAAGTTTTATGGGTAAAACTCTGGCTCCTCAATCCTCAAGGACACATGTAACCAGCTAACATGCTATGCACACAAAGGGGATAGTGCTGGAAGCCAGAACGTAGAGAGGGAGCCTTCAGTGCCTTCCCTGCATACCAGCACTCTTTCTGGTCAGATAAAGGGGGTCATTTAATGACAAAGGGTCACCTGCTTAGGAAGGCAGCATAGGCTTCTTGCACAATGGTCTTCTGGGCCTGCCGGATTTTGTCCCTCTGTTCTGTGTCAGGAATAGCCCAAGCCTTCTGGATTTTACACAGCTCCTCCAGACCATCATTAAAACCCTGTTCCATAGGGAAGATGGAGTTAAGCACACACTTGGAGCAGAATATAAAGGGCAAAACAAGAACAAAAATGAGTACAAAGCCATAAGCAAGAACATTTGCCTGATCCTTGGCAGCTACTTACCTTAAAGCGTTCCTTGATCACCTGCCTTTCCTTATCCTTGAGCTGTGAAGGAGTAAGAAAAGAGGAGCCTTTCTGTTTACATCTCAGGTAACACTGCTGTTCAAACTGCTTCTTCACCATTCAGGTAGAGAGTTGGCAACAATGGCTCTCCAGGGATTTATGGACTCTCAAGTCCCAGAATCCCTCACCATAAGCTATGATGACTAGGGCTTCTGGGATTTGTAGACATAAACCATCTGAAGGGCAACAGTTGTCCACTTTTGATTTAGAAACAATTGGACAGTGCCAGGACTGTTCTGCACACACCTAGGAAACCTGTTCAAGCCATATCCATGAGGACTGCCATGCAAGCCAGATTTGGAACACAATGCATGAGTGGAGAGAGCAGTGATCTTTTCCTAATCACAGAGGTCCAGCAATCCCACTCCCAGCTATTAGCCACAGGAGGAAAGCTTCCAACGATGGCAGGGCCAATATCATCTGAGGAGAAAGGTTGCTAAGACAACTGTGTTCTGGAAAAGGGATAATGCTCTCCCCCATGTATTGCATTCCTGGTCTTGCTTGTATAGGAATCCTCAATCACATCTGAAGATTTTGAAAAGATGTACCCATTTACATGCATTTAATGCCACATTTAGTTTGACCCTAACCTAATTGGGGCGGGCGGGGGGATATGTATTACAATTTCCCAACCCAAATGTTCTCACCTTGACTCCAGGTTGGAAAACAGGCAAATTTTTATCTGAGATGTAATCCGTTACTTTTAACCAACTGAAAAAGAAATGAAGAAGGGTAAGCAAAGCAGGTACAGTCTCTACTAGTAATCATATGAAAATGAACTTTCAAATAATAAATATCTGTACTACATGTGCCAATCAGGGAATCTAAGCACCCAGACTCTTTTTCTTGGCCTATTCAGTTTCCAGCATTGCTGCCTCTCAACAGTCAGGGTGTTAGAAGTATGTGCCTCTTTAAGCAGCTTGTGTTATTTCATAGGCTGCTCCCTGTTTGACTGCTCTAATGGGGTTACATAAAAAGGACAGAGGCTAGATTCTTCCAGTTTTGTTCCTTAATACCAATGGTAAAACATCACAGATCAGACATACAAATCCAACAGCTGGAATTCAAAACCTGCTTATTAAGCAACATGAGATCACATTTCAGCCAAGTCTCCAACTTCTACACTTCATATGCAAAAGCAGTATTTTAATTACTTCTCAAAAGAAGTATGTGTATCTATGAATATACTCCATACATTTTTATTTAAACATCAAGGATATAATCACATTTTCATCCAAAGACTTTACCTTCCAGAAATATCTCATGCCAAGCATGGGTAATATGAAGCCAGACCTGTAATTCCCATCAGCCACAGCCAACAGATCAGGTAACAGTAGATCAATGGCATACCATGAGGTGGCTAGCTAGGGGTTGGGGGGATGTGCAATCCAACAACATCTGGAGAGCCACAAGTTGCTGCTGGAGTCTAGAAAGGGCATCCTGTATGCAAGCTGTAGGAACAAAATGAGTTGCTCGCGTCACAGCTAGAATCCAACTGTGAAGAGCAAGCCTGATTGGTGCCAGCCAATCACGGCTCAGGGAATGCCATGGGGGGTGCTATGGGGGAGAAAGGATGCAAAACTGAAGCTTGTATCTGAAAGAAGGCAGATAGGGAAAGGACTGCAGTGGAATAGGGGGAAAGATAACACAGAGATAGAGAAATGCTCTAATAGAGTTAGAACAATCAGCTGGGGGGAAAGACTGAATAAAGTTTTGGAAGCCATGAATGATTAAATACTTCAGCAGTTGATGTCTGATCTAATTGTGCACTAATACATTTCTACTTGTTTACTGCTTTTTACAAATGTGTCAGGCTGTTCCTGTTAAGTTTTGAGTCTGGTCACACTTACTACAGTGAACCCACTGAACATCCACTGGTCCATATAGGGATCGCCTTGAGGCCTAAGTACCCAGTTCAGGGAGAGATTGTGAGGGCAAAGGGGGCAAGGTGAGTACAGGGGCAGGGCCAGCCTGGAGAGGGGATCCATCATAGCAACAATGTTAATAATTCTACCGAGAGAGCATTTTCAAGAAGGACAAAGTGCCTTCCTCCCTTTTTATCATATTCTACTGTAAAACCTCTTCATCTAGTCATTAAAACTGATGTTACTGTTCAGGTCTTGACTTTAGCGGGAAATGACCAGATGGGTTCTTCTGACCTGCGCTGGTAAGTTAAAATCTGCTGCTTAATGTGTTCTCTGTAAGATCTCTCTGCTGTCTTCTGTGTCACAGCCACCAACTGGATTAATTCAGACCTAAAAGCAAAGAGACAGAGTACTAAACAATCAGTGAGCTTCCAAACCAGAAACACCTTTCTGCCTAGAGAACAAGATGCAGTTTCACATTAGTCAAAACAATAGCCTGATTGTTCTACAGTTTTAACGGAAACAAGAGTTGTCTTAGAAGCCAATCAGAATTTGAAGGCCCCATCTCAGGGGCTGAGGATTGGCCATAACTGAGGTTCAGAGGACTCTATGGAGCTGTGCAGATAAGCCTCGATCTTATTCTCCAGCTTTGAGCTATAGGTTGATATGTCTCATTTTCACCCTCAGAAATTATTAGAAAGTGGCCATCTGTCCCACTGAGATCCACTTCTGCAAGACCATGAATGAAGCTATAAGCTAGGATCTCTCAGACTTTACACTGACTTTTGGAAAGCTTGGAAAGCACCAAAACCTGTCAGTGCTCTCTTAGCCCCTCCAAAGCCTGAGAGATCCTGACCTGCTCTAGGAGAGGAAGAACAGTAAGCACCAGAATAAAAGACAAAGTTGCCACTAGCAAAGATATGTGTGGGCTCTTATCTCAAAAGCCAACAAAATCTAGGCAAAATATGTGGTACGTTAATTTTCATTCACTCTTTCAGTAACAGTCTATCACTGGTCAGGTTCAATGATTTTGCTGCCAACCAAAACAAACTCTGTCTCCCCTTCTGCAGACAATCCTATTAGTGAACCTGGGCTATCAGATGGCATAAAATACAGACTGATTTTCATTCACTAAGGACATTTTTTTTCACTGTATTTGATGGATGAGTCTGATGGCCTATTCAGGAACTAATATGAGAGGATTTTACTTTTAAAAAGACCTAAAATGTTTCAGTAGCTTAGGGGTTTCCAAACTGTGGTTTCCAGGCAGGAAAGAGGACATAATTTTATAACTGAATACAGGTGTGCTTGTACATTGGGCCCTCAAGATATGAAACTCTTCATCTCCTGAACACACTGAGATCCAAATGGCTCAAGAAATGGTGGTGGCAGTAAAAAAAAAAAAAGTACTAGGAGTCAGATCAGACAAGAGTAGTTAATTATCCAGAACATTTGGAACAGTGAGAGCAACCTTAGCTTTTGGTGGCCACCAACTTAAGGAAAAGAAAAACGCGTCGCAGTAATGACTTCCAGCAAAGAAGAACTAATAGGGAAGGACAACCATTAGAGATGTAAAAAGAAAAGGTTCTGTGTCTGCATCTATAAATTTTAGCAGATGGCTTTGAGGCTTAAGAACTTTGGATACAGTAACATAGCTACTTGCTAAACTCAGGATTAGGAGGGATCCTAGCACCACATTAAAAGGAAAGGCTAGCTGGCATTAGCTCATTTTCCCCCAAAGTGTATGACGCTCATCCATTTGCATCTTGCCTCTTCTGGCACACAATAAT
Source organism: Iguana delicatissima (assembly GCA_948472985.1). Classification (NCBI taxonomy): domain Eukaryota; kingdom Metazoa; phylum Chordata; class Lepidosauria; order Squamata; family Iguanidae; genus Iguana; species Iguana delicatissima. The sequence goes on from CAOKZL010000063.1 coordinate 1,041,650, forward strand.
CCAAATAAACATCAACTTTCTTTTATTACCACATGTAGCTAGTAACCAGAGCACTAAGTCCAGAATACGTATAGAAAAGCAAAAATGTAACAGAGTTTTTTTGTCACTCAAACCTGTAAAGGATTTTAAGTGACTGTCCCTGTAGGACAGAATGCAACCAGCTGATAATTACTCCTGGATTTACTGCAAAGCGTTCTCCAGAAGAAGAGCCTCTCCAACGACAAGATGAAAGAGACTGATGCGTTCAGAACCTTCCTGGCTGCTTTTATTTTCCATTGCCTTATGCAAGACAATGTTTACAGCGCAAATGATGGACTTCAAAGAGATCTTTTTGCAAGGGAATATGGGCAGAGCAGACAAAATGGAGTATAAAATCTGCTCTGCAGAAAAATTAACAGAAGCTTATGAGCACAATATACTGGCAGAAATTCCAGCATGCACTGTGAACATGAAGAATGCTCATGTACTTACTTTTCAAGGGACTTGAGAATGTAATTGTAGTTGTTATGCAGAAAGATGGCACTTAAAGCTGGGTCCTCATAAACTTTGGATTTACTGAGAAGGTTTAGTTGTAAGTTGCCCAGAACTTTGCCTTAACAGGAAGGAATGCAAAAGTAGCAGTGAGACCACTGTAAAGATCTCAAGTTTGACAAAGAGAACTGTATACAGTCTGCCTATACCATTCACTTAACTGGCTGGTTAAATTTTAATTCATTTTACATATTATAACATTTCAGAAAAGATGGTTTTCTAAGAATCCTGAAAAACAGTTTCTCAAGTGCAAAATAACTAACATTTAATGCACAAAAGCTACCATCCATGGTTAAAAAGATTTTCCTCTTTCTTGATACAGGGAATTAATCTACACTCCATGAAGGAGACAGGAACTATCGGATTAAAGCAGTGGCAACCCACAAGGCACTGTGATTTGCCATCCAATTAGAACTATGTAATGGATCGAGCTCTCACCCAATTCGGTAGAGTTTATTCCCAGATAAACAGGCATAGGACTTCAACCTATGAAAAGGAAACAGCTAGTATCCAGAGAAAGATTACTCACATATATAGGTGCTGAGCAGCCTTCTATTGAATTCAGAACTGTAGCTACTGGCTGAAGAGCTGGTCTCTGAAAGGGAATGAGCATTAAGTCAGTTAAAATATGACATACTGTAGTTTTTATATGCCTATTTTATCCCCCACACAATTTTTTTTAATCTTTTGAGATCGGCTAAACTACCTGATCTTGGACTTAACATGTAAGAGCAAGCTAGCACCATTGCTTAACTCTAGGGCAGAAGCACACACACTTGGGTCCCCCAATGCTGCTGGGCTTCAATCCTGGAAGCCAGCAAGGCCAATAATCAGGGCTTCGAAGTGCTGTAAATTGAGCAGCATCTGGGTAGCAAGCCTGGGAACCACTGCACTATTAATTCACAGACAGTGCCCAATGAATGCCCTATTCCCCAACACCAAACCTCTTTCAGTACCATAAATTCTCATCCAGGTAAGAACAAAAACATTGTTTTTGATATCCCAGAAAATGAACAGTGTTATTATATCAGTATTAATGCAGCCAACAATTAGACCTATACAAATTCTAGTGTATAGTCCTCCCTCCACATTCATGGGTTTGACCTTTGTGAAGGCTCATGTGTGCCTTCCCCTCATTCTCCTCCTCCCATTCCCTTGCATTTTTCTGGGTGCAGAGAAGGAAAGCATACACCTGGAGAAAATGCAAGGGAATGGAGAGGGGGAGAAAGCTGGTGTGAACCTTTCTTCTCTCTTGTAGAACTCCCCCCTCCCATTTCCTTGCCTCTGGCCTCAGAGCCAACAACTTGCACTGAGACAAAAGGAATAGTGGGAGGGGGAAGGCTCCTGTGTGCCTTTCTTCTCCCCTACAGAGCTCCTCCCTTCCGTTCCCTTGCCTCTGGCCCCAGCATGCAAAAGGCAAGGGAATGGGAGGGGGATTGTTGGGGGGGGTATTTGTGGTTTTTCCACTTTTGCTAGGGTTCTGCACCTTGAAGCCCTGTGAAAGTGGAGGGGGCACTGTAATAAGAAAATACTCAAGTTTCCATCATGCAAACAAGACAGGTTGTCAAAACATTTCTATTAATATTACTATCTTTCTTGGCAGATAATACCAAGTGACCTAGCTCAGCTAGAAGTGTAGGCCCTACAGAATCACTCATTCTTGGTCTGAAGTGAATTCCTGTCTTTAAAGGCTAAGCAGCAGATGTATATTCTGAATAGTAACCCTTGAGACTCTACAACAGACACAAAACATCTGTGCACAACCAATTATCACTTAATTGCCTGAACTATAGAGAAGATTGCGTGTCTTGAGAGCAGGGGAGGATGATAGGCAAAATCTTTAGGCCTTGTGGTACCAAACAAGCTGTGCTTTTCTGAAACACAGCATAAATGTAGGTTTTCAGAATGAGCATAGTTAACTTGAAATTACTTTGTTTACTCTTACATTTAGAACTGAGGATGTACTAACTGGGGATGTGAATAAATCTTGTTAAATTACTTACTGCTGATGAGACAGGTTGAGTGCTTGTTGAGAGTTTGTTTATCTCTCCAACAGAAGCAGAAGTTACCAAGAGCATTTTTCCCTGTCAACGTTTCAGCAATTTGTGCAAAACGCGTCTGCACAAAACCAGCATCTTTTCCCTTTGTAAAGAAAAGTATGTACTCAGACAGCAAACACAAAATGAAAATTATCAAAATGGCCTCAACAGCCCATCCACATAATTCTAATTTTAAAAGCCTTTGCAACAAGACTGGAGAAGCTACAGTTTAGCTATGCTATTTGCGCAAAAGTCATTCTCACAAATACAAGACCTCTCTAGGGCGCGATGAAAAGAGTCTCACCATTGTGGCAGGTAACAAGAAAAATGTTATGCGCTCTCATTCCTGCATGTGAGAATAAGACAGGAAAAATTCACACCCCTTGTGCAGATTCATTTAGGTCAGTGGTTCTCAACTTGTGGGTCCCCAGATGTTTTTGGACTTCAGCTCCCAGACGCTCTGAGCATTGACCATAGTGGCTGGGGCTTCTGGGAGCTGAAGTCCACAAACATCTGGGGACCCACAGGTTGAGAACCATTGATTTAGGTGAATATGATGAAATAGAAACTGAGGGTTCTTTGTCATTGGTCAGCTAACCTTTATGTACCTGGGAGTACCTCTAGTCACCTGGGTTTCCAACTTCTGAACAACACTGTCATCAGGCTAGATATTTTAGCATCATTGTTCCCCTTAAGTAAACATAAGCATTGGAGCTGTGTGATATTTAAGATAGGAGAATAAAAAGACATGACTATTACTGTGGGTTAGTATGCAAAGGGATATTGTATCACCTTTTGAGATTGAGAGAAAGCAATTTGTAGCATAAGCTTTCATAGACTAAATCTATTTCATCATCGGAGTGAAAGTGCCTATGGACAGACATTACATTCATGGGTACAAATGTCTGTCCACTGATAACTTCACTTTGCACATCTGATAAAGGAGATTCAGTCTACAAAACCTTACGTTACAAGCTTATTTCTTTCAGTTAGGATCAAAGGAGCTACCATATCCCTTTGCATGGGAGAATAAGCATGCAGCTTTGTGAAATATATCTGAGGCTACTCATGAATATAAACAAATCAGGATGGATACATGGATAGATAGATACACACACAAACACACATCCCTCAGGGAGGAACAGACTTTTTAGTCTAGGCACATTCCAATATATTGGTAAGGAACTTGACATCTTGTGCAACACTCTTAACATAATCATCTGTTGACAAATTGTAAACATCTCAAAGAGACACCCATTGGGAAAGTCACACTTATCTACAGGCACTCTAACACACTGCAGCATCTAACAGTCTATCACCAGCATTACCAGGCATGGTATTCAACCACAGAACAGCAAAAATAGGCAGGTGTTAGGAAATACCTGTGTATGCAGCAGTGGAAGCAGTCAAGGAGACCACTTACCTTACCTGTTCTAACATGTGCTTATATACTGTCACAAGCTGCTCCTCTCTCCCTATCAGGAATGACAGCTGACTGGTCTTCTGTTACCAGACAACTAACAACAACTTTTACTGGTCTTTTGTCCAAAGCCAATTAGATAGGACTTGGAATAGTTCATTTGCTCCAGATCATTCATCACCCAAGTGCAAATGAGATTTTACTGACCTTTTGTAAAAGGACACAAAGTATCAAATCAAATCAAAAAAGGCTTATGGCTAGCTGCCATCAGGAGACTGCGTCATGTGTAATTGAACGTGATTGAGGACTACTGCACCAATTCAGTATGCCTTTTTTTTCTCTCTCTCTCAGGTTCTGTCAAGGCCACCATTCCCTAGCTACATCATCTATTTATTATTTTCTACAAAGGACATTTGTATTTTTACTTTTTTAAAATTTTGAGTTAGTTTGGCTAAATGCCCAGAACCAAAACTAGACTTTAAGCCTGTATTTTTAATACTTTGCTGTCTAACCCAGAAATGTTTGGCTTTTTACTCTGAAGGCACTGCTCATACCTATTTCCATTCTTTCTTCCAATATAAAAGCTTCAGGATGTCAAATATACCCAAAATACAGTCTCCAGCTTATAGCAATGAGTATTACAGAGCAACTGGAAAAGGTTTTGAATTTGAAAAGATACAGACAGGCACAATTAGAGAGGTGCCTATCCAGCTTCATGAACTGAGAATGCTATGACAATTTCTACCTGAGATGGGTCATGCTCAAGTGCTTTGGAATAATTAAGCACAACCGAACCAGCCATGTAAGCAGCTATCTGTCTGTGTATTTCCTGATAGAATCTCTGGCTTAAAATGAAACTGAAAGACTCAGGAGCAAGTTTGTCTAATAATCCTGAAAATCACATGCTGCTATACAGGACAGCACCTTAAGCACTGGCAGGAAAAGTTCTCTTATTAGACATCTCCTCTTGAGTGCAGTGAAGAGTCAGGCACTTGAATCATGCCAGTGAATGCACGCCACACAGTCTTTACAAGCAAGTTTTATAAACAACATAGCAAGGATGTACATGTGTATGAGAGACTGCATAGAGAAGTATAGGAGGAGTGATTAATTATTTCCTTGTTCACAATTTTTTCACTGAAACTCCTCCTCCAGCAGTGTCTTTCATCTTGCAAAGCTTGCAAAAGAAGATGTGCAAGTGGAACCCCCCACCCTTCTGGAAGAAAAACAATGTAAGGAAACTCAGTTTGGAACAGAAAAATGGCAGGCTCAGTTAAGTGGCAGGCATCTTTTCCTGTTCAAACCCACGGTTGCTTCTCTCAGGCAAGATGGCTGCTGAGGCATCATTACATGCATGTGGGTACAATGTGCTGCTTGCTCAAGACACAGGACAGGCAGCTCTTCAGATCAAGAATGTGTGAGGGTCTCTTATCACCATCAAGAGGCATGGAGAGCTTTGTTCTCAATTATAAACTCCTAGTCTCCATGAAAGTGAGCTGTTGCCTTCACACATGACTTTTAAGCTTAGGAAACAACCACAACTACCATCACTGGTACTCTGCACCTGGAAATTTTCAAATAATTCGAACAGGCAGACTTTTACTGAGTACAGTGAAAACAAGCAGAAATATGTAACCAGGTGCAAAAAAAAAAAAAAAAGAGCAGTATTAGCCAGGTACTTGGGTAGTACAAGTATTACTGCTGCTTACCTCTGGGATCTAAAGGAATATTGTATGTGTCCCCAAGAACTATAAAGTTTAAGGCAGAGTAGAGATAAAAGGATAGGGAACAAAGAGAGAAAGAAAGAGAGAAAGAAATGCAAGGTGCAAAAAGACAGGTTAGAGACAACCATACCTTTAAGAACAAAGCAGAAGATACCAACACAGAGCACTATGGGTTCAGCAGACAGGAGCTACTCTCTTTTAGACAGTCCAGTTTTATACACGTCTATTGGTAAAGAAGTCCCACTCAATGGGACTTACTTCCAAGTAGTTGTGTATGGAATTGCAGTCCGTACAACAAATTGTACGTGTCCACGCTCATTGACAGAATGAATGGAATTGCTATAATCCCAGACACAGAATGGAACTGTAGGAGGGAGAGAGCTTCTTTGCTGTCTCCACTAGCAACTAAGTAGATCCTTTCAGCCAGTAAAAGAGTTTGCTCCATAATTGTCTTTTCCCATAAACAATTTTAGCAGGCAAAGGAGGCATGAGGAAGGGAGGCTGACAAATCAGCTGCAGAAATGGATCATGTTTCAAGTATTATTCAGGCAGTGGTTAAGGACAAGTGATGGCAGGACATGCAAGATGCAGCTAGTACAATTGAACCTCCTTAGCATGGGTCAGAATGGAAACTCTGGAGCTCTTTTCAAAAATTATAATCCCCAAGATAGTCTCATCTATTTTTTTTTTGAGCAACATCAACACAAGATATTTGACTTACACCGATACATTACTGTAACACTATCTAGATATTAAAGATATGCACTGACCACCAGATTTAGTTTGGACTCTGATTCAGGGCTTCCTGAACCTGGGGTGTGGCTCAAACATCCAGAGGGACCTCGCTGACTATCAGTGAAAAAGAAAGAGCGCTAAAACATTTCCCTTTCTTTGTCAGAAATGAAATAAATTTATAGGCAGAACACCTCCTTATGAGGAGACTATATCTGACAAGTTTCAAACAAAAAGCTGGGGGCGAGGGCTTGGGCTATGCCCCTTAAAGTTTTTTTTTTTAAAAATCTGCCAGGAACTTTATTTCATTCCTCAGTGGAACTGAAGAAACCTGAAGTCACAGTTGCCTCTTCTGATAGAATCATAGCTGTCAACTTCCAAATGAACAGGATTTCTGTGAAAAATCATCTTTTATCTTCAGGGCTATCAAAAAGAAAAAAAAGACATCTTTATCCACTTAGATTTCTTGTGGACCACTGTTCTGAACATTTTTATCTAGCAATACAGACATTAACTGTAGAGTAAAATACCTCTTCCCACATTAAATATACCAGGTCAGTGATATGAAGTCTGAATGTCACAAACCAGTGAGGGATATGCAAAATCAAAGCAGTAGCTTCTCATTTTGTCAGAAGAGAAATCTCTCTGGATTTCAAAACCTCATACCCACTTTCACCAAAAAAATCCCTAGCCCAGAATCAAATGAATGCTCCATATTATTGTTACAAGTGGATCACGAAGCCAGTTAAGGGCCCATTCACGTGATAATAATCCCCTGGGAACTGTCTTCTCACTTCAAATTACTGCTCTTTGGTGATGAAAGGCATCAGCCATCCTTTGTAGGTTTCAAGGATCACAGAGCTAAGTGCATACTTACAGGCTGATAAGAACACCAGAGACATCTCTCTGGGCTTTCTTACAACTACTCAGACGCCTGTAGCCTGTGGCTTAAACTAGGTGGCTCAGCAAGTGAGGCACAAGTGAACTACACCCTTGCTAAGGAGGTTTTACTGCAAAGCAAGCAGAGGAATGACTTGATCAGTGGCAAGAAAGTGTGCTTTTATCAAGGGAGCCCTGTGCAACTACCTTGGGATGCCAACATGGCACCTGCAGTTTCTTGAAAATCCAGCAACTGTTGCAGGAAGAGAATGGCCTGTGAAGAAAAGGCAGAAGGGTGTTACTGCTGTTGTTTTTGTTGTTTTTAAATCAATTGGTTATTTTCCATTTTGTTAAATGAAACATTCTTTGCCTAATGATTATGAAAAGATACAGCTGACCTGGGAAAACACAGAATGTGGCAGTTTCAAAGGTAGCATTGGAGCAATTGTATCAACAGCACCGCAAACACAGCCCTCTATAAGTGCAGTCATGAATGCCATAGCTCAGGAACAGACATGAAGCAGAAGTGTCTCTCCTTGTGGCAAAAAACTGAGGCTCAATTAATTATTTCCATGCACGCTTGATCCTCAAGCAACAATCCAATCACCTCCTCAGCTGATGTGTGAGCAAGGATCAGGGATAACCCATGCTTAAGCTCAGTCAGTTTGTACTTTAATACTACTAGTCTATCATGTAACTTCCAGGAAATTTGCAAGTTGCCAGATCTTTGGTTGGCATCCATCACTTTAAAAACTCAGGCACACAACCGCTGTGTTTCTGAGCCTTCTGGCTCAACCACTGTCTGCCTTCCTTTTTCTTTTGTTACTCTGCAAGGGCTCCAGTTTGGCGCCATAGTAGGCTGGTAGAGCAGGGAGCAAAACAGTCTCTCTAAATATTCAAATTGACAAACACTATCTCCGATGAAGGCTAAGTATTGCTAAGCAAGTCTAGCAAACGGAGAGGGAAGTCCAAAAGCAAGTTATGCCAGGATTAAACAAGACCCTGGAGAATATATTTTCTGGCCAGAGACCTCAATAACATCTACTGGAGTTGGGGGCTTGAGCTGGAAAACTTGTAATCTATAGGCGGGAGGACAGGACACAGAAGGGACTGCTTTGATAAATAGACAAGGATCCTAATATTCATACCAGACTTACTTGGTTCTGAGGGTTTACACTGCTTGCCAGTTAAAACAGGCCTCTTCTCTCCCTCAAGGGAGCTCCAAGGCCAGTGCACTCAGAGTCCAATTACAGTGATGAGATTCCTCTTTAACTGTTGTGGCAACATCCCATGCCATTCTGGGATTCATGGTAGCATCCTGTGGAATTCTGGAATTTGCAATTTAGGGAGAGGCACTTAGAATTCTCTGCCAGAGAGCTCCTCTAGTGCAAGCTGCAGCCCCTGAGATTCCACAGGAGGCAGCCACAGAAGTTAAAGTGGACCCTAGTGCTGTGATCATGTATTGTGAAAGGGACCTGCTCTTCCAAATTCATGGCTGATATCTCAAGAGAACTCTTTGACAAGTGATCTCTGAATGATACCTATGATGGCTGCACAGTTAGGAATGGAAACAGCAACTTCCTCCCCAGAGTCCTGGAGGTGAGTATTTCTGGGATTAACTGCTATGTAATGAGGATATAACTTACAGGAAATGCTTAAAAGGAAGAAAAATTCCTTGTGATTCCAGTTTCCCAAACCCAGAAAGTACCCATATGTTCTGAACCATAGCGCTTGGAGACTGTCAAGGTAGCTGCTCCTGTTTTGGCAGCTCTACTTTAGCTATGCTTTCTCCTTCCAAGTAACCTAGCGTCCAGAGAAAGACATAATGCCTCTTCTATTCTGGTCTCGTCAAAATGCAGCTGAGGTTAAAAATTTACAGAAGACTTCAGGCTGCACACAACATTAAAGATGAGAGAAAAATTCTAGACCAGCATTTATGTCCATGATCGTTAATCTCAATTTATTTCCTCTGACAGTAAAGGCTGCATAACTTTCATCTGCGCTTTCTCCTGCTTAAGCAAGACTGTTTTCCTTATATGAAAAAGAAAAACAAAACATGGAAATGAAGCCACTGGATATGTTTTACCAAATCTGAATTGGCTTCACATACATTGCTGGTGAGTTCATGAACTGTCCCATCTTTTGGCATATTATACTCCTTGTCAGGATTGTTCTAGGGAGAGGGAAAAAAAACAGATATATTTAATGGATGGTTAAAAATGCATGTAGTTGAGAACCACCCTCAGCTTATTATGATGCTATTTTTTTTTTCTGAACCAGGCATATTTCTACAACTCTAAAGTCCAAAGTCACCATCTACTGGTCACTACAGAAATCTACATGGACAAAAATATTTTTAAAGAAACCTCCATAGTCATCCATAAGCGCAGCCAAAAGATTTATGAGCATTTACGAAACATTCTGTGGACTTTTCCATATGTCTGGCAATCGTGCTTGCTAATGGATATTATTAAGTCAATCTAGATGCAAACACATTCTAAACTTAGAAAGGCCGTTCTTTTTAAATCCTCCCCAAGATAACTTCCAGGACTCCTAAAATTAATAAAAGTAATTATTGCTTTGCAGAGACCTCTGAAACTAGTCAAGGCAGCTAAAAAGACACAGGAGAGTCACAACAGGTACCTTAATGTTGTCTGCAAAGTCCTCCAGAGCCTTGGCTCCTGTGGTCTCCATTGAAGTTATGAGGCTTGGCAGCTTGTTCTTAGTGCTGGCTGCAGTGCCCTGAAATGTCCAGCACAATATATGAGACAATCCAGATGAAAGGGAGTTTGGAAAGGGGTAGATGGTATCACCCACTGCTGTCATCCACTGAATGCAGAATAGCCATAGCTACAGCCATAGCATGTGTATTTCTATACCGCTTATCAGCTAAGTGCTCTCTAAGCAGTTTACAATGTATTTTAGCTAACTGCCCCCAACAAGCTGGGTACTCATTTTACCAACCTGTAGAACAGTGGTTCTCAACCTGTGGGTCCCCAGATGTTTTTGGACTTCAGCTCCCAGAAGCCCTGAGCATTGACCATAGTGGCTGGGGCTTCTGGGAGCTGAAATCCACAAACATCTGGGGACACACAGGTTGAGAACCACTGCTGTAGAAGGATGGACGGCTGAGTCAACCTGGAGCCCAGCAGGATCAAACTCACAACCCTGTGGCTGCAGTACCGGCATTTAACCACTGCGCCACTAGAGAGAACCATTGCTCACTTGGGCTAATGCTGGGAAAACCTACACAAGTTTTGTTAGCAGCAAGTGAGAACTTGCTAATCTTGACAGTGTGAGTTAAGCTCATTCACCAGGAAGGTACAGAGTACAGAAGTTAACAAGTTGTATATAATATTCAAAAGTTACTTGGAAGGAGTTTTCCCCTTCTCTTTCTACAAGGATAGTATGCAGCGAAGGTTTAACAAAGCTCCACTTCAAACATAATGTGGAAACTGGGAATAACCTCACTTTTTAAAGTGTAAGGAACAGTAAGTTCTAATTATTTTCAAAATGCATTTTTAGGCATCTTGTCTGTAGAATTTTGTATGTTTTATGCTACTCTCATCAATCCCAAGCCTTCTGTTAAAAGCAATTGAAAAGTAACACAATGAGCTTCCTTTTGGCACTGTAACATGTATCAATAACAAACTGCTTTTCTTTGTTTAATACCACAAAATATAACAGAAATGAATTACTTTTTAAAAGTAACCTTCCCAGCTCTGGGAACTCATTATCTTCACATTCCATATTTAACTGGGTACTATAAACCTGATGTTTATAAGTGCAGATTAAACAAAGCCACAGAAATGCTAGAATGCATGATCCAGCCAAGCCGTCCCATCTTCTGCTGTAACAAAATCTGCAGTTAACTCATCTGCCGTGACAGTTACCAGACTGTAGAAATTGTTGCTTGTTCAACTGGTCTATAAAATATCAGACATCTGAACACACAGTGTACATGTGTTCATGCTGCTCTGAGGCTGTACTGCCATCCTCTGAGTTGCTTGATCTCCTGCCTTGAGTTGGGCATGTCAGCCTGCTCACTGATGTGTCTTCCAGTCTGCTAGTTGACACTCTTCAACCTAATATCAAAAAGCCTTCTTACTAAGCAGCTATTCTTTGCCTTTATTTAATCCCAGCTTATCGGGTTTCCATAGGAACTGTACCCTCAGCCACCCTCAGCCACTGATGAAACCACTGTCAAACCCTCTATAAGACTGAATACTGTAACATGCACCACACAAGATATCCATGGAAACTCTCTGGAACCTTCAGACAGTGAAAAATGCAGTTGTGCATATGGGTAGTAGGAAGGAGTACCCCTAAAGTTACAAAGTCTTTGGCTTTGTAGAGGACATTTTAAGATGTCAATTATAAAGCCCTATACAGATAGACCTCAGTTAATGAAGCAGTTATGTTTCTAGGTATGACTTCTTTAACAAAAAATCTGGTACCAGAAATAATAAGGAAAGAACAGGAACAGATTCCTACACCACAAAAAAGAAGAGCAGTTCAACATGTTTCAGCAAACTTAACAATATGCACATGTGAAATGACACAATCAGGTCAGATAAGGCTTGTGTAAGGAAACAAAAACATTTTGAACCTTCTACTTGAAAGCTTCATCTAAAATGCATCCTGAAATTATTTTTTTTCTTACACCATCATCCACTTTTCTTACGATTTCTATGTTAGTGGCCAAACTTATACATCTCTGCATTTTTAACATGCTAGGGGGAGCTGGTGAAGTAGGCTTATCTGCTTTCCCCTTTACTCTATTTTGCTGTTCACATATGTTCAGTAAGGGATTCTGGAAGGATCTGAAAGTCTGTGGTTCTCCAGTCCTCCCTTACTATCCTCCCAATGCAGATGCTGCTTAAAAACTTACAGTGAGGCAGAGGAGTAAAGGGAAAAGGAGTGTAAAAATACTTTGTAAAAAGGAGCTTCTTTGTTGGAGGCTTTGTTAACTGAGGTATGCCTGTATTGTGTGGCTTTATTATGCTTTTGCAAAAGTCTCTCTTCTTGTTAAATTTGACGTATAACATTTTTAGAGGCACCTTTTCTATCTGGTTAGATACAATGAGACCCCATAACAGGCGCATCTTTACTACAGAATGACCTCTCTATGGGTAATCTCTTCATATTCATTTAGATGGCAGGTCAAGATTTTTACACCATCAGGTTGGCATGTGCCACAGCCTGGCACCAATGATGAAGAGCAACAGGGGTGGTGTGCAGTTGCAGCTATAAGCAAATGCCTGCCACCTATCTTGGACCTGTGAAGCCTTCCAGCAGTGCCTCTTCTTTGTTGTTCACCATAGAAACTGCAGTTTGTTGCCAATTTTTAGCTACAATTCACAACCCTCATTTTGGCAGCTTTTTGGTTTCTTTTTTTTCCAGGAGAGCTTGGGAGGCTGGGGGCTAAAGGCAGTCCATGGGTTACACTTTGCCTACCTGTTGCATATAGGATCTATTTTATGTTGATCTGAGTGGCTGTTTTATTGGGAGCTGCCCTGAGTGACAATATTGTTGGATTGGCAGCTGGTAAGTCAGAGAAATAGCAAGAACTGTTTAAAGAAGAATTCTGTGAGCATTTAAATGACTAATTTGACCAATACACAGTCTCTAACGAGTTCTGTGCACCTCTGTATTAATATTAACCTAACTTGTTTCACCAGCTCTCACAGATTTGGTTTCAGGTTCCCTCCACACCAATCTGAACTCTTGTTCAACTTCAGCCCCCTTTTTTTGTGCTCTCTTTTGATCTTTCGTTGCACTTAATAACCTCAAGTGTATTTTTGCACTTCAGACTTAGCTTCCTGTCCTTCACTTTTTTTCCATTTCCCTAGATTGTGACTTTGTCTCAACCCTCCTACAGTTCCCAACAGCTAGCTAATCCTGTCTAAGACCCAGATTCTGGCACAAATAATTAGATCCTGCAGCATGACTATGCATGAACTAGTTTTGCAACAGCACATGTTCTGGCTAACCAGCTACCTGCAAAACTTGATCAAACTCTGGCTTTGTCTGTTTCAAGTGCCTCAGGATGGGGAAGATAGTCAACACAGCTGAGTAATCATGACGCATGATGGCCTTCCGAGCTGCAGAGACAATGTTGTCACCCTCTATCATCAAGTTGTCTAAAGATTCCTGCAAGGGGATGAAAAATGGATGAGTCAGGGAAGTGAACAATGGATTTGCCACAGCAGCCTAAGGAAGGAGTTGCACAAAGTTTTAGCAAGACCTGGATGAGAGAATCAAATGTCTTCTTCTGGTGGTGTTCTGGGATGATTTCAGTCAGAAGTTGGTATTCGCTTTGGGCCAGTTTGATGAAGGCACTAACACAGTGGATGTATGCATCAATTTCCATGTCCAACATGTCATCTCTCCCTGTGAGGATTGCATGTGCACACAAGATGTCAGTTCCATGTAGCTGAATGACATACAAACACATCTCTTGTTTCCATCTAGAGTGGAACGGCTTTGTCTTAACATGTTGTCTTCAAACTTTATGGAAGACCCAACATTTTCCCCATGTCTTCCCATAGGGCAAACTTGCCATATTTGTGGGCTCTACAGATAAAAATGAGATTTATACTCCAGCAGTACATGGGTTGACTAAAGTTCACCAAGTACAGAAAAAGCAGTAATGAGCTCTCTTGGGTACCTTTATGGAATCATGGAAGAGAAGGCAAAAAGTGAATGACAAAACATATCCACTTGCACCTTCTTACATTAGTGCAAAAATGTTTACTGTTAATTAGCTTCTGCCTTCTTTTAACATAATTTCTGTTAAAGCGTCCATTCTGATAAGAACCAATCTTCCTGGAAGATTAGAAATTAATTTACTATTAAAGAGTGGTAAAAATATTTATCTAATAAACTGAGCATACTAATTAAAATATGTAAGCTGTTCCATCATGTAAGAACTCTCTACAATATAATCTGTATACATGCCCATATACACCAACAACATCTCATTTCTAAAATGAACAGGATAATGCCATATGCAACACAGAATATAGGCTGAGATGGCTTTGATTTAGCAGCATACTCCATTTCCAAAATATGTGCCAAACCAATGTAGTTCAGGAATGAAACAATAATAATACTCCAGCTGATAACTAGAGTGATGACTTCAGAAACACTTATGCTACAAGAAATCAGGACGCCTCCAGAGTGCCAGGATAATCTGTCCTACAGGTGAGACTGAGGGGAAAAGATCAAATAAATATGATGTCCAAAACAGAAGAATAAGATGTTTGACGTTCCAGCAGTATATACTTAACCTCTTTGGCAAGATTGCTACTTCTAAATGGCCACAAGCTAATAAAGTCAATCTGAATTATTTTTTTTTAATGATTTATTTCATTCTTTGTTTTTGGCATCCATTTCTTCATTGTGAATAATGGAATATACAGTTGACCCTCCACATTTGCTAAGGGTAGGGGTGTGGGACCCTCACAAAAGTTTAAAAAGTCGGAAATATCAAATTGTGTGTATGCATCCCTAGAAAGAGGCTGAGGTATGGTGGAGAGAGCAGACACCCAGGGTCCAAACCAGGTCAGGGAAAGGAAAGAGAAAGGGGTTGGGTCATCAAGGTGATGCTACACTTCCTCTCTCTTGCCCATCTCCTTTCTTAGGTGTGAGTGGGGGCATCAGGAGACAGTTTGTGATGCTGAGAAATGGGCCTGCAAGCCATCCTTGCTTGGCTAGGCAGTGGCTGGTGGAAGAGAAGGAAGACCAGAGGCAGTTTTTAAAGGGCTGTGTGGTCTGATTGGAGCCAACAGTGAAGTTTCCCTCAGAAAAGAAGCACTGCGGGGGCAAGGGTTGGAGAAACTTGCAAATAATCAAGTTTGTGAAAGTCAAACCCGCAAATGTCAAAGGCTGACTGTATATCTATTCTATTAAAATATCCTGTTCTATCAACTCCAGTTCTGGTGCCCTATTCCTTCCCTGCTGATATTGATACAGATTTTTAATTCCAACCTTCTGAAAGCCATGCAACCCAATCAATACAGTCAGATGATATATTTGTTGTGGGACTGTACCACATGACATTGCAGTAAGTATTTCCCCATATTAAATCTACCTATTTATAGAAAATGAGTTTTACTATTACCTTCTCCCTTGCACACTGCACTTAGGCAGTGTTCTATTGCTCCAGATAGGGAAGCCATCAAATATGCTGTTCTGCTTCTGAAATTGGAAGCAACTCATCCAGAAAGAGCTATGCCATGTAACTTAGCTTTTGCACAGGAACACAATATTTCTGCACTGTATCTTGGCTTCAGGGACATCTGGTTTTAACTGGTGATGAAACTGAAGACTGAGGATTTCAGGGGCACAATTTGTTAGTACTATGACACTCAATATTTTTGACACAGCAGTATGGGGACAAGGAAGGACCTTCTATTCACAACAGCAGAAGGCTTCTCATAAATGTTGCTCTACTAGAGCACTTACTGACTTCAGCTTATCATCGTGCTTATATCAGGGAGTACATTAGTCTTCTCCATTTAGACACTGTCAGCCACCAGCCATTTCTTATCAAACAAATGACCACAGAGCTGTCTACTGTGATATGGGAAAGAAGTGATATCTACTAGGTTATCTTACATATCTAAAGTTAGAGTATGCACAGAGTATACTCTACCATTCAGAGGAAACATACAACCAGGTTGGAAAAGCAATCCACACAGATAATATTAATATTATTATTATAATACGATGGGCTTTGAAGATGCTAGGCAAGATGAGGACACAATCTTTCATTCTAGTTCTTATATCTTCCCACTCACATTGTGGAAATACATAAGCAACATTATATGTCACTGAGGAGACATGCATATCCATTCAATGCTCACTCCAAGGTGGGGATTTTCAGAACTCTGCACTTTACAGATAATCATGTATAAAAACACTTGCAGAAAAGTTTCACCAAAGTGAAGAGTGAATGATATTAAAAAGCCAAGATTTCAGCATACTCGTAGCCATGCCCACACCAACCCTTCTAGATGAATGGTTGTCTTTAAGAATGGCAGACACCAGCACAGGAACCAGCACAGTTTATGCATGGTAGGCAAGTGCCAACAACCCAGAGCCATGCACCCCATTCCATCTGGAAGTTTCCTAAGGAAATACCACAAGAAAATACTTTAAAAATTATTATTAGCCAGCTTACATTTTGTTATGGTACTTACCAGCAGCTGGCCCATGCTTGTCAACCAGGGTATCGGAAAGATGTTTAACTCGTAAATCATGCTCATGACCTAGTGGGATGTCAGCGGGTGTAACAGAAGGAGTGGTTTATCCAGGACCATCACAGCATTAGTGCTTGTCACTTCAGGTTTTATTGGCTTGTCAGACATTTATACGCATTTTCCTGGCAACCCAATCTACCACCCTTTCTTTGGAGACCATAACAGTAGCAGCAGTTTCAGGTGGGACACATACTTGATATAAAACATGGTTGGTAGTAAAAAGAACTTGCAACCATAATATGCTCCCTCTAAAGGAGAAAGCAATATCAAGAATTTAACAGTTTCAACTTGGTCACCTTTGAAAGGGTTACTACCTTTAGAAATAAAGAGGACAAGGACAGAATGCAGAAGGAAAGGTCACCAAGCTACCACAGAACTTCTGTTAGTCAATCAAACTGCACCATGATTCCCTTGAATTTAGATGTCCCACAGCTCTTCAAAGTTATCTATAAGAGCTGTCTTCAAAATCTAAACCCATTCTTCATTGTGTTAGAGTGCCCAAGGAGCCAGATTCTTTCTTGCACAACCTGAATTATATATCAAGAGTAGAACTAAAGACTAACAGAACCCCTGAGGAGGGAAGAAAATCTCACACCTAAATCAAAATCAAAGAGTGAAAGTGAGAGAGGTGATTACCTTCCATAGGAATGAGGTTAGAGGCCCCCTTTTTCCCATCTAGACATTGCTGAGAATACTGTTTCAGAAGGTTCTGAGCCTTACGGATCGTGCCTGTCACCAGAGCCACAGGAAAGAGAAAGAGACCTTGGAAATGAATGAGAGAGAAACAAAACACAAAGCAGCCCTCCACCAGTGCTTCATCAAGCAAATCTAGCATGGGAGTGGTGGCCAACAGTGAGAATGCTCTGTAGACATAAACACACCCAGGAATGCCCATCGGTCTGCCCCTTTTAATGTAGTCAATTGAATCCTCAAGTTCAACTATGCATTTAAGGTCTCCAGATCAGCAAATACAGAACATGGAATTACTCCAGTAGTATCATTTTAACCAAAAGATCTTATGGAAATAGATGCATACTATTTCCCCTTTCACTTCCTTTTTCAAGAGGATGCATTGACACATTACACTGTGTAATGAAATTGCTTTAACTTTACTCTGATGTCCTTTGATTTGGTTCTATATTTTAGAGATTATGGGTGCATACATACATGTATATTTTAAAGAGAGAGAGAGAGAGAGAGAGAGCATGAACCTTCTTAATATCTGGGTTAACATGTGGTACAGAAAGTATCATAAGGAAATACATACATTCCATACCTGGAATAAAGGCCAGTGTTGCACATGACAGATGTAGCATCAGAACAGCTACTGTGCAGCATCATTTCTAGGCAGGCTCACCATCAAAGTCCTGCCTACCAACTCAAGTTAGGCAGGCAGGATGAATGCCAAGGGCTTCTTCACCAATGGTGTTTCTACTGCAGAATGCTTTCCCCATCTTTAGCTTCATTCCATAACCTTATTAAAAGATGCTCCTCTGGGGCAGCTTCCAGAGAGACCACCAGGGTTTTATGCTGCTTTTGTTGAATTTTATTCTTTGTTGTTTTATATTCATTTGTTACTCTGCATTTTCTATCTTCATTTTTTTTCCATTGGTGGGTTTTTATTACTACTATTTTGTCACTCACTTTGGCTCCTGAAACAGCAGGACCTTTTAAAAACAATCACAAATATCCAAAAGCAGCAATGATGTGCCTTAGGCAAACTGCTTGTTATGGTCCCATCCTGATGGTCAACCTCTGCTGACAGTCCATAAGCATATCATGGGATGAGATCTGCTTGTTCCACGTGACTGCCAATTAAAATTGAATGAAAGAGAGACCCTGATACTCAAAAGGACTCCAGCCTCCCTGCCTCCCTCTTTCTCTCTCTGTACTGGCCGAATTCCATTCCATACCTGAAACTACGCAAAATCAAAGTATCTTCCCATACTATGCTATTATTTGCACAGTGGTTTTCAGAATTTTACTCCATTTCTCAGAACAACTGGAAAAAGTAGAAAGATTCTCTAGAAGATCAAAGGAGAAATTGGTCCTGAGAAACACAGAGGAGGATCCAGACTTCTGTTATATGAAACGACAGCCACGTACAGAATTCTGGAAATATCTGATTAATCCCTTATCAGTTTAACAGAAAGTATACACATTTAATCCATAATCTTAAGGACTAAAAATGTGTTCCTTCTAAAGAAATGATAGCCAAGGGCATTGTGATTTTTGCAGTGCCTGCTGGATTCCACTGAAGGTGTAGCCTCAGCAGCCATATGAGGCATCCATATGTTGATGTTGGGAACAGGCGACCACAGAAACAGTTACAGGCAGTGTGTTATTTCTGAGCATTCTCACTACGAACAGATTAGGATCCTAGTAGCTATATTAAAGCAGAGAGAAAGCTCTATTCTTGTTAGCGCCCATGAAAGCCAAAGGCAACAGAACCTGGCAGCTCACTGCACAGATCATCTCCCTTCCCATCCCTTCTGCTCACAGACAAAGGAAAGAAGAACAAAAAGGTCAAGGCATTAACTTTCCCCACCCTAGTGGTCTGTACTTCGGGACAAGCACACATCAATTACACTGCAAAAATGTTTTGTTTTTTTTAAAGGCACAAAATTAAACTGTAGCTGAAGCAGGATGATGCAACTAAGAAACACTGAAAAAAGCATAAAAGAGAAAGTATTAACATGTCAATTGACAAACAAACCACTGTTTTACCTGAGAAAGCATTAGTGAACATGCAACAAAGCAAAATAATAGAGTCAGAAGCACACACAGGCCCCACACAGAGACACCAAGAGTTCAGACTTTGGAGATCCGATATTCAAGCACTGTAGACACAATCAAGGAAAAGAAATAGGTAGGAAAAGTACAGAGCGTTCCACGACATTTTCAATGAGGTGAAAACGGATAAACTATCAGGGTTTTTAAATACATCACTAAGAATATCTTATACTGTTGCTCAAGAAGAGTAACAGCATCCAGCCTCAAAATCTGGAAGTTCCTGGGGTTGCAGACTTATATACCCTACTGCTGATTGGGAAAATGACCATACAGTGGAACCCATTTAGACTAGACATCATGGTACAATTAGTGCATCTGTTTTCTTCTGTAACTGAACAGTGGTGGAAACAGTACCCAGGTCAGTGCTGCAAGGGATCACCTTGCTATTTCTACAAAGCCTGTCTGGAAGCAGTGGAATGCACTGGAAGCAGTGGAAGGTCATGCACCTTCTCATGTGGGCAACAGGTAGCAAGTTGGGAGAATGGAAAGTCCTCAAAGAGCAGAAATGACTGCAAACTAGCAGCGTTCTTGTGGCAAGAATACCATTGTATTATTTAATAAATACCAACATATGGTAGGATAACAAGAGCAGGGTGAAGGATATATCTCTCTTACAGTGTTTAGATATTTGGTTAATTAACAGTGCAGAATCCATGCAGAGCCTCTACATAAACAAATGGCATTCTGTAAGCTTCTTCATCAGGCAAAGATGTTAAAAATCATACAGGAGAAGAAAAGTGATGATGGTGGAGTCACAGACCTTACATTTTGTCTCAGTTGTTAACTTCTGTTGTCAGTTAAGATGCAGGCAATAGCTACTCTCCTTCTTGGCCATGTGGACACTAGGGGCAAAGGGCAATAAAAGACAGGTAATAAAATTTCAACTCCATTAGAAACAGAAAAGTAACAGCATGGATCTCAAGGAAAGTTACCTTTCTATTGATAATGGAGTTGAAATTTTATTATCTGTCTTTTATTGCCATTTGTCCCTAGCCTCCACATAGATCAGAAGTGGAGTGGCTTTTGCCTGCATTGAGAACCTTCTAAGACCAACAATTCCCAAAATCTAGTCCTCCAGGTGTTCTGGACTTCAACTCCTAGAAATCCTAGCTGCCTTGACTAATAATCAGTGATTCTGGGAGCTGAAGTCTAAAACCCCTGGAAAACCAGAGTCTGAGAAAACCTGTTGGACCATTTTAACTGACAACAGATATAATGTCTGACAACATCTGATACAAAACTCTAATATCATCACTATTCTTCTCCTGCATGATTTTTAATATCTTTGCCTGATGAAGAAGCCAGAAGTAAAGCTTTGAAAGCTTGCATGATGTATTTTGTGCATTTTGGTTGGTCAATAAAGGCTCCCCCCACTTATCTGACAGATTAGGGACTGGAGCACTGTCAGAAAATTCGATAGGTTGAAAAGCAGAATCCATGTATTGTACTGCAGGGAGCACGAAGAACTTATGGAGGTTCACTTGGGACTGACTGAATGTGTGCTGCTTGCCAGATCTCCCAGCCAGCTTAGTACCTTTTTCCCTTCTTGGATTGCAAGCCACACACACATGCAAGTGGTTCCAAGGGAGCCTCTGCAAGCAAGAACAACTGATGAAAGAATGGAACCCACATAGAATTAAAGGAACTTATCCTTAATTTGAACTGAGACATCAGATAACGGGGCATCTCCTCTAAAAGTATTGCTGTTTTGTGGATTTTGTATTTTGTTGTATTTTGCTGCATGGCCAAAAAGGCTATCCTTGAATATGTTTCCTAAACAAATGAAGTTCCCTAATTAGAACTATATAAAATAAATATCATAATCATATAAAAATATATAGAGAGAATATTTACAACAATGCTATAAATATTCAACATCCTTTACTACGGACAGCTCCAATTAAAATTAATATTTTGCAAGAAATTAGGAGTCTGATCATCATATTAAGAAAGCCAGATTGAGCTGTCTTCCAAGTGACTGTAAAGAATTAACAAACAGCTTCTACCCCTGCCCATACTATTAAATATTGCTTGATATGTGAATTATTATAGTAATAGCACGACCACAAGCTGACTGGGGGATAACCTGTTTTCACAATTTTGTGGAGTTGACTAATGAACAAAACAAACAACCAAAAAACTGTTCTGTTACAAGGTCTGAGCCCATTTTTTACATTTCTGGAACCACGTAATGCTTTCAGATTTCTTGAAACAAAATTGCCTGAACTACTTTGTTGAGTTCTGTTATAAGATACTACAAAGAAAGCCATTTGCTTCTGAAAAGCCAGAGTATCACTGAAATTGGCCCCCTTCTCTAAAAATCAATAGCCTACTCTGTATGCAGCTGAGCAGGAACTATTCCCAATGCAAGACTACAATGACAGTCCCTCATACTCTCTACAGACAAGGGCCCTGCAGGTCCAGGATCCTCCTCCAATTTGCATTAGAACAATTAAGTATGTTTACCTCCAAATGCAGCAAGTGCTGCTGCGTATTAATTCACTGCTACTGAAGAGCAAAGTAGTTAGCATCCTAATTAAGCACTGATGGATTCTATTGGAAGCCAAAAATGTCTTTGTTCTAGGTTTATTTCTTCTTATTAGGCACTTTTGAACCAAGTGGGATAGCATGGCAGTTGCTAATAAAGGTAACACATTCATAGTAGAGGTGGTGATCAAAGAAGGAGATGGGGAACAGGTTGTTGCTTTCAAGCTTATGTCATCATCCTCAGAGCACTGTTTCTTTGCAAGGCAGCTGGAAGATATTAACTCAAGAAATTTCTTATGGTGGGTTTTGGTATCCACCAACAAGATAGTGGGCTTGAAGATATCTAGCCTACTTGCTGCCAGCCCACAAAGCGTGAGAGAACTTCATGTTCTTTCCTCAGGAAGAAATGTTTTTTCAGAATAGATCAGCAGAGAGTTGTGTTATACTGGCCTCAAAGGCTATTACCATAAGAGTTAACCCACAATAGAACTCCTCTTTTTTTGGTTGGGGGACATCTATTCCTAGCATAAATCAAAAATACAATCTACCCTTTTCAGCTGCATGGTTCTCACATAGAAAGCTTAGTGAACCATTCACAAGGTTCCTAGGAATCACTAACCATGGAGCTTGGTTTTTCTTCAAATTAGCCATGAGGTGAATGCCAGAAAACATTTTGTTAGGAATGCTAGAAGGGGCTTTAGGTCTGAACTTGAACTTATGTGCAGAGGTATGGAAAAGAACATTAAAATGTCGACTTTCACTATACTAAAAATGTAAGCTCCCCAATCCCACATCCATTTACTTTTTGGTGGGAATCATTTGCATCTTTGAACACAGTGCCTTTGCAGCTTCATCCTCCTAATTTGGAAGAAAGTTTATGTGACGACAGCTTAGCATGCAATTAAGCAGGTATGTAGCAAGGAGGCCTGTCCATACTATAACCAGGGCTGGGAAACTACCTGAAGCCTGGGGCGCCACACAGGACCCTGACTGGGTCATGGAAAGCCGTATCTCTCTACTTAACTTCAAAATGTTTTTACTTGAACACACCCCTACACTCTTTAGGGGATGGAGAATGCAATGCCACCAGGTTTTTGTCTTTCCACTAACTCAAGTGAGCTCAAGTGAGGTCTTTTTAAAATTTAAAATCAAGAACAAAACTCAGAAACTTTAAAAACTGGCTAGGAGGATGGGAGACAACACAAACTTGCCAAACAACAGCAGAGAAAATGGAACAGTAGTTTCTTTAACCATTCAAGACAGATAAAAAGACAAAATAAGGGATGATTACATTCCAACAAAAGAAACCAAAAGAGACAATTTTGACAGAGATGTTAGACCCTTTTGAGCTGCCCTTGAAAGCTGAATAGTTTCTGGGAAATACAACTCACGAACTTTCAATCTGCTGAGGAATAATGAAGACACAATTACCCATCATTATGTTGTAAGATATGCTTCACTGCAGGTTTATTTCAAACACACGCTGTTAATTCAGATTGATCATCTACCAGATTTCAGCCCAATACACCAGTTCCAATAGCTAGCAGACTTAGTACATCCAGATTGTGAGAAGTAATTGTTCTATTCGATTTGGTGTTACAGGTACTAAAGGCAACTGGATTATAGCACATCTGACAAAATTCTTTATGGATGTGAACAGGTTTGTTTGATCTACTAAATTGCTCTTATGCTCCACAAATCTGTAATGATTTAATGGGTTGGAAATGTCAAAGGCAGCCAGACAGTGCTGAGCTCATAAAGTTTACTGCCTTACAGACCATAGAAACTGTGTCTGTCAGTCCAAACAATATTTTCAGTTCTGGGCTTGGAAAAGCACAAGTGCTACTGGTAGAAAGGGAAATCTTGATCTCAAAGTAAAGCCATTTATATCCAAACAGGGGTGGGGTGGGATGGCAGGGCCTACCAAGATACACTCATGGACAGTGGCATTAGCTTAAATTGAAAAATCTGACCCCAGCCCTTCCATCTTGTTTCTCAAATACTGGTCAGCTTTCAAGAAGAACTCCAGGACATGATAGCACTACTGAATGCACCTCCATAGCATTAGAGACCTCCATGGACAGTTATCCCCTAGAAATATGCCAAGCACACCCTTTGCTAGCAGTAGTAACAGGCCTGCAGTGGCATCTTAGCACACGGACATTTAGAAGTTGTGTCAAGCTGCAGAAGGGACATATATTAGAACACATTACCTGGGATGAGGACTGTCATTCACATAAGGATTATAAAAAACAAAAACAAAAACACAAAACAATTACAACATGCCACTTCCACGCTTCATGACCCAACCTCTGCCTGTTCTCTAAACGTTACTTGTCTGTTTCTCTCTCTAAGAATACTAATAATTATCTGTTTTATTCTGTAAAGTAGCTCACATTTTTCCTGCATAATCCACATAATGCTGTAAATTCACTTCATAGGACAACACCGATGAAAAACAACTGTCTTAACCATTGTCTTTTAACGTTGCCAAATGCTTACAGTTTCTGTTCAGTTAACAGTTGTTTTCCACATTGAATGAAAGCCACTGAATAGCAAGAAAATTTTAGCAAACTATCCTGATTCAGGGAAGGGAGGGGGTCAAGAGAATTCTTGCATTGTGAGAATTTTTAAAACAGGGAATAGAGAACAAGTGGCATTCCACATGTTATGGATTCTAAAATCATCCCTGATTAGCCATGTTGACTGAGGTTCATGGGAGCCATAATCCAAAAACATCTAAAGAGCCACAAGTTCTCCATCTTCAGTTTAAATGGGAGAAGGTAACTTCAATGGGTTTGCAGTATTTTTCACCCTTCTCACATCTTGGTGGGCCACCTCCAGGCACCCTGACCCCTAAAGTGCCAATTTTGCCAACATGAAAATGGTTAATTATGGTCCCAAAGCATTTAGGGAGCACAAGTGGGCTTTACAGGCACTTCCCCAAATCCCTTGGACCTTTTTATGGCCCTAAATAATATTTTCCTTCCCTTTTGGAAAGAAGAAGTGACAGCTCATGTTTACATATTTTTAAACACTACTTGGGGCGGTTTAAAAGGCTGGGGACAAGGAAAATAATATTTAAAGGGCCAAACACACCCACCAAGGTTTTTTTAATACTACTTTTTTCATTGGGCAGGCTAGGAAAGGTCTGGACGGGCACAATAGAGGGCTTCACTTTGCCCATCCTTTATTTAAATTCGTAAAAAGACTTACTAAATCCCAGGAGCTCAAAAAAGTATAGCTGTTGTTCCACAGAACAATGTATTGTGAGGCGAGCTCAAAAGTTGTCATTTTACAGTGGTAGCTCCATGTTGCCAACAGCTGCAGGTGGGGAGCTCTATAATGGGATGACCCCAGGCACAGCTCTGTTTGATTACAGGATGGATACGTGTTTGGTGAAACCTTATTTTATTTATCCATCACAGTAAGAGAAAGAAGATGAAACAGATAACATTTTAGCTTGTTCATACTGATGATGGAATCCATCTGCCCTTGAGAAACTGAGGCACTCTTGCTAAGACTGTTGGTTCATGGAATGCAATACCAAATCCTTTTGCCTGGACCCACAGAGCTATAATCGATAGCACTCCAGCATCCTGGTCAGAAAAGCAACAGAAACTGCTCGTGTGGCCACTACAGCTAGTGAAACCACATTACTCTTAGGCTAGTACTGGGTCCAGAAAGTGAGAGTTGCTTTGCCCATCGCTTCCTTTACAACCAGTTCATTTAGAAAAGAAAAAAAAATGTCAACATGTGGTTTTGTAACAGATTCTTCATGACTACTTGGAAGTTTCTTTAAGCATCCTACCACAATACAGACTTCTAAGGCATGATCAAATAACAACCGAAAGATGAAGGGAAACCTTTTCCCAGATCAACAGACAAACTGAAAATAAGTTAAACTTCCAGGCCTTGAACAGGACAATAACAATGTAAACTGGACAATAACAATGCAAATTGATGCCTGAAATTCTGGACTCACCTGGTCTTTTGATGGGTTTTTTGGTTGGCGTGTCCTTCCTCTTGTTCTGAATGGCAGGGGAATAAGGGACCCCAGAGGAAGAGCTATTCTTCCGGAAATGCTCTTTCAAACCTTTGATAGAGCGGTCCAGCTGGCTGGAACGGATTTGGTAGTAAACATTCATGAAGTCTAGAAAGAAAACCATATCAAAAAAAAGCTAGGTACTTTGTCTTTCTTTGTTCCAATGCACTTTTGATATGAATATGAAACGATATGAATATGAATAATATATGAATAATACGAATAATGGCTGCATGAGAGAAAAAATATTCAGAATTCAAAATTAGATAATTTATTGATTGTGAAACCAAATTGTACCTTCAAACAGCATGATTTCTTCCAGATTTTGTACTGTTTGTTAAGGTAATTTGATTTGGGTTAACTGAAATAAAATAATTATTATTTTAAAAGGAAAAGGAAGTAGTTATTAGTATGCCAAGATGCCATATTTGAAGCTTTTTAAGGTTTAGCCACTTGAGCGTGAGACTCTACCAGTAGATATTAGATTAGCAAAACTCCTGCTTATAAAAGAAAAGCAAACATGTTTGAAAACTGAACTACTCACTGATCACATCATGTGAGGCTGAATATGTCTTAAGGTTATCCTATAGTGCAGTGGTTCTCAACCTGTGGGTCCCCAGATGTTCGTGGACTTCAGCTCCCAGAAGCCCTAGCCACTATGGTCAATGCTCAGGGCTTCTGGGAGCTGAAGTCCACGAACATCTGGGGACCCACAGGTTGAGAACCACTGCTATAGTGCAACTGTCATTTCTAAAGCAAAGCATGGGGTCACCTCTTGACCTACGGCAATCCCATGAAGGTCATAGGGTTTTCTTGGTCAAAGAATACATAGAGGTGGTTTTACCAGTTCCTTCTTCTGAAAATATACCCTAGAACAGTGGTTCTCAACCTGTGGGTCCCCAGATGTTTTTGGACTTCAGCTCCCAGAAGCCCTGAGCATTGACCATAGTGGCTGGGGCTTCTGGGAGCTGAAGTCCACAAACATCTGGGGACCTACAGGTTGAGAACCACTGCAAAAACACCTGGCATTCACTGGTAGTCTCTCATACAAGTACTAACAAGGCCCTACCCTACTCAGGTTCTAAGACCAGATATCATCTGGTGCCATTCTTCTTGTAGTTATCGTTGTGTGTTGTCATGTTGTTTCTGACTTGATGATCCTATCACATGGTTTTCTGGGGCTGAGAGTGTGTGACACACCCAAGACCACTCATTAGATTTCCATGGCTGAGTGGGGAATCAAACCCTGGTCTCCAAGGTCACAGTCTAATGTTCAAACCACTATACCACACTGACTTAAGGGAACTATTTATTTTCTAGAAAAAGTCTGTAGCATTATTTCCAGGGCACACAAAGAATTTTAGATTTTTTTTATTATTATTTTAGCAGCACATCTTGATTCCTTATAAATTTGAGTATCCTGCACTTACTACAGTTGTGTCCTAATTCTCTGACTGACCGGTCTACAAAGCTCTCCCTAGAGGCTATGCTGGTGTAGGAAGTGGCTCTGGACTCTCTCTTTAGGCTTCCCCTCTGGGCTCGTGCAGGCAGCTGCTTTTCCTCACATAGACAGTTAAAACCTGCACCATAAGGAAAATGAAGACAAACAGAGTCATATAACAGAACCCCATGAAGCTCAGTTCAAACTATAAAAGAGAGCTTTTGTAGATCAGGGGCCAAGTGACTCAATTACTGGGTTGAAGGAAATGCTGCTACCTCGACATGACATTAATTACTGGCTGCATTTTCAAAGTACAATCACTAACGGCAATTACAGAATCACAGTAGTAATTTCAGAAGAGCAGCTGTCTGTGCTAATTTTGTAGCAGCAGGAACAGTGGAGAGTGGGAGTGCCTCAGAAGCAAATTGGCTTCTCTGAGATTATGTAGATGTCACAAGACTTCATAGGCTTACACTGCAGCCTTTCCAAATTTCACACCCCACAAATAGTTTGGATTACAAGCACCATCCTGAATGTATTTACCAGTGATATTCTCCAAAAACTGGCTATGCTAATCTGCTGCAGCAAAATCAAAGGGCCATAAAGCTTTCAAGCGCCAAAACCCACTTCATCAGTGGCATCCATCCCAACAAGCTTACACTACAATAAGCTTCTCTATGGTACCGTTTGTACCCCGCCCAGATAACAAACTGAATCATTCTACAAAAGGCTCTGATTTTGCCAACTGTTCTGAATTAAATGGGATTAAAACAACATAAAAAGATTTTTTTCAGATTCATTCATGAAACTAACTCCAGCTTCATTGCTGGATTCACCAATTCCATTTTTGCCAACTTCCCTAAATCTGGAGCCTAATCCTTGGCACATAACTTGAATTCTAGAACACAGTGCCCCATATGTCATCCCTATCCATGCACAAATGCCCACCACACTACCCTCTCCAAATCCTGATACAACTCCTCTCCCACATTTGCAACTGCTCCCCTCCTTGTGTCAACTGCCATGCAGAATCCAATCCATACACAGAACGTGCTCCAGTTATCCTCTCAAGATTGCCTGGAGCAGAAGGGGAAAGGATTATTGATATTTTATTATTTTGTTTACATAACCATCAAGAAGTGCATGAATGGATTAACTCATAAATTGATACAGAAACGGGATGGGACAAGCATATGTTCCAAGTCTCCCTACCTACCCTTTCAGCTACCCTTTCTTCTCCCCTTCACTACCAAGAAGGTAAGAACTTTCCTGGATGATGCCCCCTCCTCTACTCACTCCAAACTGGGCTTGAAGATACCATCAACTGTTCCTGTTGCTCCTGTTGTTCGACTGCTGGAGATAAAGAAAGATAAGTAGCTGAAGCCATAAGAACATGCAAGGCCCAGCAGGATACCCAGAAGTGGGCAATAGGTTCCTTCTGCTAACAGCAATGATTATGTTTACACATTTACTCCAGGATAAGAGACATATTGAAGAAAGAGCTCTTTATTTTTCAAGAGACCACTCATTTCTCCTTTGAGTGATACAGGTACAGTCCTTTCTCCACATTCACAGGTTTGACCTTCATGAATTTGATTATTCGCGAGATGCGCACATGCCTTCTCCCATGTTTTCCCCCTCTTATTCCCTTGCCTTTTACCCGTACATGTGGAAGGAAGGCATGCGTGCCTGGACAAAAGGCAAGAGAATGGGGGAGGCACAGATGCACCTTCTGGGGGGGCTGTCCCCCCATTCACTTGCCTTTTGCCCAAGCACAGGGAAGGAAGGCATTCGCACCTGGGCATAAGGCAAGAGAATCGGGGAGGGGGGACAAATGCATGTTTTCTCCACACATGGGGCTGCTCCTTCCATTCCTTTGCCTCTTGTCCAGGCACATGGAAAGAAGGCACATACATCCAGGCAAATGGCAGGGGAATGGGAGGGAGAGAATGCAGGGAAGCACATACATGCCTTCTTCACGTGCAGGGCTGCCCCTCCCATTCGCTTGCTTTTTACCCAGGCATGTGGAAGGAAGGTACACACACCCAGGCAAAAAGAAGGGGGATGGGAGTGGGGAGCCCTGGAAAAGAATGGGAAGGAGACCACTCACTAGGGTGGGGGGAGTTATTTGTGGTTTTTTGACTTTCACAAGGGTTTTGCGCCTCAAACCCTCACGAAAGTTGAGGGGCCACTATAAATGAAATGGGGGCTGGAGTGAGTTCAAAAATATGTGAACCATTTTTTATATTCATGTTTGAAATTCTTACTGGCATTTGGATAGTTTGTGGGGGGGGGTGTTTTACCAAGTGAAAGCTTCCATGAAACCTGTGGTTTCAAATAGAAAACATTTTACTCTACAATTTTAAAGGACGTAACAGATTGCATAAGGTGTTTAACAGAGATCAATACTTCAACTGAAAAAGCACAAAATAGTGTTTAATACTGCTTTTTGTAAAAAGAAAAAGAGCCTTGAGTTAACGAAGAGTGGAATAAGAACAAATGCAGAAAGACTGATCATTTCTTCCTTTCCTAACTGGCTCTTCTATTCTAGATTCTCTTCTCCAAAAACTGCTTTTCTTTTGGAGAAATCAAAAGGATTGTAACATGGGTTTTTGTTAAATAGTTAACTCCTGAAGATGTCAACTGCCTCATACCTCCCACCAGGCAGGTCACTTCTCTTCTGAAGATAGAAAAAAAGAGGCTGAGAATAGGTGCCATGTCCCAGGATACACCTGTATCCTAATCTTCAGTTAGAAAGCTCAGAGCAACCTACATACAAATTTAAGGTGATCTTCTACTTCTAACCAAAGAAGAGTAATGTTGACATACCTTACAGGGTCATTATAAAGATTACAAGATAGCATAGGTTAAGAACAGTGAACACTTCAAATAAGGCTTAAAATTATTAAGAGTTGATAACACACATGTTCCATCTGGAATTTTATGCAAAGAACAGATTTTCATATTCAGTTCATATTAGGCTACATCTGTTGGCAATAGTGTTCCAGAAATAATAATTCTCCACTCACAAGGGAGATGAGAGCACCCAGGGAATAGAGGCTTAGGAAGCTTGCAAGCCAGTGAAGTGAAAAAATCAATGAGGCTATGTCATGTTCGGCACACAAGAGTGTACAGTGTAGAATTGTAACTGGAGACAAAAAAGAGCAGATGAGATCTAGAAAAGTCAGCCAGATGAGTATGCCTGCCTATTGCAAAACAAACAAACAAACAAAACCCAGGATAAAAATGTAGCTTTGCTATAGAAACCTTTATCTGTAGATGCCATTTCTGATCTTAGGATCAGGTTGTCAAATTTTTATAATACACGTCAATCTCTAGTCACCAGACTCAACTCAAGGGCTTTGAAGATACCTGCCAGACTGGGCAATACACAAATCAATTAAACTGATATGTTTGCACATAAAAGCTGGCTGACTGGACTGACTTCAGAAAGAATAAGAAATTAGGGCTGCACATGTGCTGCTTTCAGTGGTCTGCAAACAGCCATAGAGAAGTGAATGGTGCTTACTTTTAAATACAAATGGATAGGATTACACTTGAAATATCTAATCCTGAAAATATTTTCTTGTTGACCTGAGACTTCTACAATTACACAGATAACATTCAGAAATAGTAGCTCTCTCATCAGAGCAAGATATTTGGAACTGGAGGAGTCACCCTTGTCCTGGCTCAAGGGCAATGCCAGCATGAACAAACAACATAAAGTATGCAAAAATGTGGATGGAAGCATCCACATTAAATACTTAACATATATAAAAATACTTAATCTAATTTAACAAGAGAGAAATTTGCTAATAAAAATGTTTCATTTAGCAAGTGAGAGTCATGATTCTTGTCCAAAAGATGACCTCAACTTAGTCCAGAAAAACCTGGAAGAGAAAAAATCTACCTTTTCCTTCCGACAACAAGAAGAGGCTACAAAATGGCTGAATTCATGAAGCCTGATAATTTTCATAGATACAGCGATATATGTACATATATATTTATATATATATACACTTTAAGAGTTACAGATCTAGGCCTAAATCCATTGAATCAAGGGGAACTTGGTAGGTTGTCTCTTATGTAAATTCTATTAATCCAACAGGCTTACTCTAGCTGGCACTAGCAACTTGCTTAGTTTAGGCCATACTAGTGAATCCAGAGCCATATGCAAATACCATCCAGTCACTCTTAACAATCATTTAGCAAGACATCCTTCAAGCAGCTGTCTATCACACTTGATTCCAAATCACACTTTCCTTTCATGATGTCATTATAATGAGTTAGGCTGCTTCAACAGACTCTCAAATATTATTAGTATTACTATAGACTTGCCCACACACCTAGGGATTCTGCCTTCAACCACCACCACCACATTGATTTTTTTCCAACTTAGTATAGGCATGATTGAAACACACATGCCCCCTAACATCCCTCTTATTCCCCTGAGCATTTTGCATAGTAGAAGATATATCACTTATTAAAGTGTTCAAAAGGGAGTATTATTTTGTAATCACGTATTTCTGGAAAAAAGTGAACAGGATCAGCTGGGAAAATAAATCACATGCACAGCATATGTTCATACATTATAAGACAGATTACCACAACAGATTCAAATATTACAAAAGAACATAATCTGAATTTCATTAACATTGCTGATGTACCATGGCATATTAATTCTGCTGTAACTGAATTAAATCTACAGTCCCATGTGAAGTCATCTGTCAGTAAGCTCCACTGAACACAATGGGAATTATTTCTAAGTAAATATGCATTGGAAAGACTACATACTTGTGATAATTAAATTGTGAGTACCTATAATCAGACAAGAAATAATCACGGATAAATGAATACTGACAGTAAAAAAAAATCTCAGCTTTTAATTTCCTTCTTGTCACATCATGTTTGCTAGACGATGTTCTAAAATATCATTCTCTTGTCATGAAGTTTAGTAATTTAATATGAAATGCAAGTTATCCACATATCTCTAAAGGGTCCATAGAAAGAAGACAAATGCCCTATAGTCCATTTGTGTCTCACTAAAATGTTCGTATTTAAAAATTTATACCTCTCTTCTCTTTATAAAAAGAAATTTAGAACAGTTCCCCCAAAATAGTAGGAAATGTAGTAAAAATAGTTCAAATTAACCAAAAACTATTTCATACAATAAAATCTAAGAACAGAAGAATGTTCAGCTTAGGAACACCAACAGAAAACCTTAATTTACATTGCAAGTCAAGAAAAATGAAAGAACAACTTGCCTAAAGCTTAAAAAAATAAGGCAAAATAGTCCCACTGTCAACTTACCTTGATTCCTCCCATACTCCACTAACCAACCAGAAATACGGACAATGTCCTGTAGGACACTCTCAGGGAGGTGTTCTAAGGTGACATCTTCCTGAGTTTCCATTTCATCATCCAAAGTGATGAGATCCAAAATCAAGATGGGTGGGACTGGTTTAGAGTATCGGGTCATAAGACTACGAAATTCAGATTCCAGTGAATCCTTCCCCTTCTCGAACAGTGATTTCTGGTTGACATAACACATACCAAAAAAAAAAAAAGTCAGATCTGTGCACTACCACTTTGAAGCTACTAAAATGTAAAGACATAGCTGTAGTATTCTTCCTTCTTTAAAAGTCAATACACATAAGATATTTGGCACAAAAAGCTCTTTTAAGAGGAAGGAAAATGCTGCTTGCACCATTTCTTATTGGAAAAACCTCTTATGATACACGCACACACATATACATACACATATATGCATATACATAACCACATACACACACAGGGAAGGAGGAAGGGCTTCTGTACTCTTAAAAGGTGTGGATGTTCATGCATACTGTTCTGGACCATGCTTTTCAGGGAGATCATGACGCATTATTACTTTGGAACAAAATTTACTGCAAACAAATTGAGGAAGCAAGGAGAGCTACGAAGAGAAACAGTACTGTAGTCTGACGCTTAAGCAAAGTACATACCACTCTATTAAGTTCTGGGCTGTCAGGATTATTGTCCTGGAAATATTCCACAGCCTTCTGGATTTTAGCCATGCAGCCCAAATATTCTTCTAGTCTCCCTGTAGGGCTGCAATAAAAAGTACAGCTGGTTTAGGAAGAAAACTCCATGGACAGTCAAGTGCTTATGATAAACCCTTGCAAAGCTGCCTGCCATTTCGCGAGGGACTGGTAAATAATTCTGTCATTTCTTTTGCCAATAGACAAGTTGATTAATTTTAAGTATGGGAGCACAAGGTTAACCGGCATACACTACTGACAACAGTTAGCAAACAGGCAGCCATTTGAAACTTAACTGAGGATTAGTTGACATGTCATGAGCTCTGGTCAACAAATTTCCTTTGAAATATTGGGCTGGATCTAGATTTAGTCATCCTTAGAGCAGACTCAGTTAAAGAGGTAGGTCTCGTTTCAGTCATGCCTAACCTGTTCCATTAATTTTGATGGGTCTGCTCTACACATGACTACATTTAGATCCAGCCTTGAATATGAATATGTGGAGAAACATGACTAAAAGATTTGAGAAGATCTACAGTTATTTTTAAATCCTCAAAGGGAAAATAGGCAGTAATCACTGAAAGTCATGAAAATGTCGAGAAAAAAAGTGGTAAGAAAAGGTCATGATTATTTTAAAAATATATTTATATTCTGCTTTTCTCCCATGCTTCACAGTGCTTGCAGTAACTTTAAATTATGTATTCATTTATTAAAAATACTTACAGTCCACATTATATCTTAGGATCTCAGGGGAACATACAATTGCAATCAATTTAAAACTACTTAAAATTTAAAACAATAAAGAATAAGTTTTAACAAATTAAAAGTGTATTACAAATTAATAAGGTAAAACAGTTTAAAAATCATGATACATGTATAAATTTGGGCAAAATGGTTAGATTGCATAGGCTTTGGTAAAAAAAAAGCGCCTTTTTTTACTATGGCACTGCAATGAAGAACTTATCTGTTCCCTTCCAGAAATGAAAGCTCATCTGGGACCCATAGCCCACACAATTCCCAGAACCAGGAAACATCAATACACAACGCCTACACCTTATTAGAATTCACCTTTGGTTTATTGGTCCTCATCCAGCCTACCACAGCATCCAGGCACTGGTTTAGCACCTGCACAGACCCTGGTGACTCTGACAAGAAGACAGCGCTAAGTGTCATCAGGCTAGTGATGGTACTCAGCCCCCAAACTCCTAATGATCTCATCCAAAAGCTTAAAATAGATAATACATAGCATGCTGAACAGGATGGAACCATGTGGCAATCTATAGTTTAATAGCCATCCTCACACTCTTTTCTGAAACCAACCCTGCAGATAGG
This sequence comes from Iguana delicatissima, assembly GCA_948472985.1. Lineage (NCBI taxonomy): Eukaryota > Metazoa > Chordata > Lepidosauria > Squamata > Iguanidae > Iguana > Iguana delicatissima. The sequence continues at coordinate 1,076,356 of CAOKZL010000063.1, forward strand.
AGCAGAATCACCAAAACACAGTGTCTCTTACCACCATACTATACAGCTAATCCATCAGGATAGCATTGTCAATGGTATCAAAAAATGGTGAGAGATCTAGGAGGATCAACCGCATGCTACTTGCCTGACTTTCACCTGCAATAAGTCAACAGACAGGACAACTAAGGTTGTTTCAGTACCGTATCCTGGCCTGAAACAAGATTGAAATGGGTCAAATAACTAGTTTCCTCCAAGAACATCTGAAGTTGCTCAATCAATATACTCTTGGCTACTTTGCAGATATTAGCCATAGGGCAGTAGCTTTCATATATCTCTGGGTCCAGGGAGGCCCTCTTCAAGGGAGGGCACACTATAGCCTCTTTTAAAGTAGCAAGTACTTCCCATTGATAGAGAAAGGCATTCACTGCACTCACAGGTCACTTCACCTCTACTAAGCTTATCAGCCAGTATGGGCAAAGGCAAAGTTTCCATGCAGGGGGACAGACTGATTCAAGTGTCGTGCCCACATTATCAGGCCACAACAACTGAAAATGATCCCATGAAACTTGACCAAATGGAGCACTAAACACTTCTACTGACTGCAGTAATTATGGCATCAGCTTCTGAGCAAATAAGAGCATACTCCTTTTCAAAGTCCCAAGCAAATTTGTCACAGCAATTAACAAATTATTATTCTAGTCTGACCCCAAGAGGCTCCTCACCACTCCACATAACTCTGCAGTGTTGCAGATTCAATACTAGAGGCAAAGTATGACTTTTTTTGGTCAATCTCACTGTCACACAACTGGTAAAACAAAGAGTCTTCACTAATCTTTGATCATATGCATTCCATAACTTACATAACCTGCACTCTATATAATAAATGCAAAAATTTAAAAGCTAGTTAGTATATAAGCAAATATTAGAAAATAGCAGGCTACTTTTTTTAAAAAAAATCAGTATTAGATTATGAAAGTGTTGTTTAAGATGAGCTTTGCCTTTCCCTCCCAAAACTTAACAGTAAATGCTGATGCATTCCCTCTGTATCACGTTCCAAACTTGTGAGACAACTGTGAAAACCCTGCTCCTCTCTATTGGAATGTGTATTTCCATAATAAAGATAATTCCAACTTTGCTATATGCATATCTTCTCTGAATGTCTGTAGTAAAGCCAGAATTAAAATTAATGGGATTATGCAAGATGGAAAAATAGAATGGCAAACAGAATACTGAAAGAACTGATCTTTCTGTTGGGCTGGATGGTTTGGAGTGGGACTTGAAGTCTATGATTCTATGATTTTGAAAGTCTTGAGTATAAACTCACCCCTCCTTTATTATCTTCTCTGTATCTTTTGCTACATGGTAGTAACTTATAACATGGTCCAAGCAAAAAAGAGTTTTCTCAACATTCTCCTGCAGGCGCTGGAGGTTTTCAGTCTGCTTATGGACAGGGATAATTGAATTTTCCAGCTTCATCAGACGACTTTCAAAAGATGACAAAATGGAAACCTAAATAACAAAGCCAAAGAAAGACCTGGTGTAGGCAATGGGACCATTTCCTTCAGCACAGACTACCTGCACTGTGGGTTCACTGTTTAATCAAATGAAACAAACACAACTGACACTCATCACCTACCTTATAAAATAAAATAAAACCTTACCATGTTTTTGGTGAGTTGGTCACTTTTTTCTAAACTTTCCCTAATAAAAGACAGTGTTTCTTCTTCCTGTCAGTGCAAATAAAAATAATAATAAAAATCATCACCATCATCAATCTGCATCCTGAACTTGAGCAATTTTAAATCTTATCTTTCTAAATTCTTATCAGATCTGTAAGTTCCCAGTAAATGTTTAACCTCTTGATATTGCAATGATGCTCTACCCCAAGATACAGAATTTTATTCATTCTCTCCCTTCCAACGGCACCAACGGGCAGAAGTAATTTCAGGCTTGGTGTTGTTCCTAGCCCTTTTCCTGTAAGTACCAGAAGAACAGGCGGATATTCTTGAGTTAACTCTTGGTGGCTGAGGCAAGAAAAGATATTTAAAGGGGGTCCCTGTTAATGAAAATGTTCAGAACAGCAAAGCTAGACTATCAAGGCACAGATGCATTTTCAGCAACATGGTATCCTTTTATTGTGTTTCTGACAGTTTTGGATGGCTGCTTTTTAAGCCAAAGGTCTGTACTTTGTCTGAATCTCTACAGTGATAGAATTAACAAAAGATGAAGAAAACAAAAATCATAATAAGAATGAATTCTTCAACAAGTCTAACACTCAAAGGAAACAAAGCAGTTGTTTCCTTTACCCTGTTTGATATTTTTACTATTATGAATTGCTACATATGTATGATTTATACTTATTTACAATAAACTAATTTTAAAAACAAACAAACTAGACTTGCTACCAAGCAATTGTGGTCCATCTCGACTAGAGGGAAGACTCAGATGGATCCGGAGAAGTACTGTGGACCCTATACGCCCTTCATACATTAACACAAGGTTCTTTGTGAAGCAAAGAGGTTTCTCTGGGAATGATTTTTTATTAGAAGGATAAGCCTTGAGCCTGGAGTGCTACATGGGCCATTTCCGCACTACACTGTTATAGCGCTATTACTCCACTTTCAGCCTCCTGCGGAATTCTGGGGTTTGTAGTTTAGGGAGGCCAAAGAGCTCTCTGGCTGAGAATTCTAAAGGCCCCTCCCTAAATCTGCAAACCCCAGGATTCCACAGGAGGTTGAAAGTGGAATAATTGCACTATAACAATGTAGTGCAGAAACGGCCATGATTCCCACCCCTGCTCTACAGTCTGCTTCACAAGCACGCACTTCTCTCAAACTACTCAAGAACACTAAAGCAGGATTCACCTTTACAGAAAATGCCTGGGAAGAGTGAAGATCATTGAAAAAGGATGTTATGTGCTGGACAGGGGTTTGGGGGACCATTCAGACATGCCCTTCTGTCAAGGGGAAAGGCTACCTCCTGGTTTTTGAAGTACTTCCCAACACTTCAGGGGCTTCAGTACCTCACTCCCTTTGCCACTTTTATATCTAATCCTCCTACTGTGACGTTTAAGAAAATTACAGGTGAAGATTTTTCCACCGCATATACAATCATGAATAACTTCACGTGCTGTAGTTCTTCAGCACGACTCGTATGTGGCAGGCTCACACGACAGGGCTCCGCTTCCCCTTTCGGGGAAAACTGGGGCCCCATGGGATAGCATACGGCTCCTCGGAAGCAAGCCCAGGGAGCGCGCAGAGGGCTCCGGCTTTCTCTCCTCCGTGGCTTCTGGGTGGTCCGCAAAGCAGGCAGAGGGGCGCCCACGGTGGGCGATACACCCTCCTCCCCGCCACGGCCACTGCAGGGCACAAAACCACCCCAGCCTAACCGGCCGCAAAAAGGCGTAGGTGGGCCACTGTGGCCCTCCGGAGGCGCAACTCCCCTCAGTCCTAACCAGCACCGTCCGTGGTTGAGGGACCATGGGAGCTGCGGTCCCACAGCATCCGGAGGGCGGCCACCTGCCCGCCCCTGCCGGGCGGGGTCCCCGAGGAGCCCGGGCTGCCCCTCCCCGCCCAGCAACCCGGCCCCACCTGCTTGAGCTTCTCTTCTATTTCCCTCCTCCGGGCCGACGCCTCCTCCGTGGGAATCATCCTGACGCCAGAGAGACCCTGAGCCGCTCCAAGGCCACCGCCGACGTCTCTTTCCAGCCCCTGTCAACACTAATTTCACTTCCGCCTCATTCCCCGCCCTCTCCGGCCCGGAAAGTCCACCATCTTGAGAGCGGCAGGCAAGGCTGCTCAGGCTCAACGGAAGAACGCTCCGAGCGTGCGTGAAGCTGTAGTCACAGGGAACGGTGAGAAAAGGTAATATTGCGCATGCCAGCGAGAAAGACACCGAGAGGTGAGACGCTTAGCTTCGGAGTTTGGCCATATTGGGAGAGGCACGTAGCGCCGCCTGGTGTAGAAGTCTTGGGAGGCGAGCGGGGAGATGAAATCCTTGGAGAGGGACTCGCTTTAAAAACCGTAGAGATGGGGAAACCACAGCTTGGCTGAGCCTTACTGTGCAGCTGCCACTTAGGGTGAAGCTATAGTGAAATATTATACTTGTCTATTAAGTAAGGCTCAGTGAATTCATTGGGACCTATTCCCTGATAAAGCAGGATTCCCACCTTGTTTAATGAGAGCGCGTGAAAACAAAGATACTCGTGGGTTTAGTTCTCAAAAAGGGCATGCTGTTGCTTTTACCTTTTGATGTATTTAAGAGTTACATCTTTTGATGTATTTTGTGCATTTTGGCTGGCCAGTGAAGGTACTGCTCTTTTGTGGAGTTTGGTTTTTTTTTTCCCCTCTGCATGAATATATTTCTGGGATTTGAAGAAAACTGTACTGAGTTCTGCCACAACAAGTGAAACTTTAAAAATGGGAGCTAATAGACTGGACTTAACTTTCTGAGGTTTCATGAACAACAAAGGTGACCGTTTTCACTTGGATCACAACTGGCAAGTTTTACCTATATAGCACCTAAAAGTTTTTCCAGATGTAACAGTACAAGGGCTTCTTCTTGACAAATTCAATATTCTCTGCTTAAGAAAGGGGCAGCCTGGATCTTAAGAGAAGTTACTTTTCTGTTGCTAACGAAGTTGCGATTTTATTACCTGTCTTATTATCTTAGTAGACCACAAGCTGAACATCAGTCTGCAGTGCGATGCGGCAGTCAAGAAAGCCAATGCAATTCTTGGCTGCATCACTAGGAGCATGGTGTCCAGGTCGAGGAAAGTAATAGTTCCACTCTATTATGCTTTGGTCAGATCTCATCTGGAATACCATGTCCAGTTCTGGGCACCTCATTTCAAGAAAGATATTGACAAGCTAGAACGTGTCCAGAGGAGGATGACCAAAATGGTGAAGTGTCTGAAGCCATGCCCTGTGAGGAACGGCTTAGGGAGCTGGGTATGTTTATGTTATGCAGAAGAGAAGGTTAAGAGGGGACATGATATCCACGTTTAAATATCTGAAAGGATATCATATCGAAGAGGGAACAGGCTTGTTTTCCACTGCTCCAGAGACTAGGACAAGGAGCAATGGATTCGAACTACAAAAAAAGAGGTGCCACCGCAACCTCAGGAAAAACTTTCTGATGGTCAGAGCTGTCCAGCAGTGGAATATGTTGCCTCGGAGTGTGGTGGAGTCTCCTTCTTTGGAGGTTTTTAAGCAGAAGCTGGATGGCCATCTGTTGGGAGTGCTTTGATATGGGTTCCTGCATGGCAGGGGGTTGGACTGGATGGCCCCTTGGGTCTCTTCCAACTCTATGATTCTGTTGCCCTTTGCCCCTAGTTCCACATGGCCAAGAAGGGGAATAGCTTCTGCCTGCATTGAGATCCCTCCAGTACACCTTAACTAACAACAGAAATAATATCTGAGACAAAATGTAGGCCTGCGACTCTGACATGATCAGTTTTCTTGTCCTGTATAATTTTTAACATCTTTGCCTGATGAAGAAGCTAATGAAGTTTCAAAAGCTTGCATAATATATTTTGTGCATTTTGATTGGCCATTAAAGATACCACTGTTCTGTGGATTTTGGATTTTGTTATATTTTACTGTGTAGCCAATATGGCTACCCCTGAATATGTTACATATGAAAAGTCCTTCAGACCCAAAAAGACCTCTAGAAATAAATTGTTCCAACGTGAATTCTAAAAATAGTTGCATTTGTCTTACATTTTTTTTTAAACAGGGAACAGGACTGTATTGTACATGCATTACAAGCACATATCCTTTCCATAGGTAGGAGTTTTTGCATGGAAATATCACAATAAAACAGAAGGGCATTAATTACTGTATCTGTGAGCTGTTTCTTCGACTTACATATAAAATGAGCTGTCAAAAAGATGCATGCAGTCTACTTACGTGCAGGCAATTCTTATTATTAGGAGTGGAAAACAGTATTCAATGCACATGGAGGCTGGCACTTCTTATCTCTTTAATTTAGGAATTAACACCTGCACACCTCCTAAAAAGTTCCCTCTTGATAATTATCCTCTAGCTGTTTTCTTGAGATGCAGGTGCTACCATGGCACTCTGGTCTGGTCTTTGGTGAACTAAAAGATATCATTTTGATATCACAATTCAGCCTTTTTCCCGCCATGAGCCGCGTGTTTGTTGGGCGCCGCCAAACAAGCGCGACGCTAGGCATGGGCGGTAGTTGTAAAGTACCAGATATAGCCAGTTCTGCTTCAGGGGGTTGCCGCTCGAAACAAACACCTTGATTGTAAGGTGAAAGCACTTTGGCAAGCCAGGCACTTAACGGCCGAGCTAGCCACATCTGCATACCAGCTATACCATTGTCAATTCGGTTCATAATTCAATCATGTAAATCCTGACCTTTCGGAGCCTTTGTCTCCATCCCAAAACTCATTGTTCTCATGCAAAAACCAGACTAGCCTGCGGTCGTTCTGTCCCTATAAAACTTGCCCCATTTTGAGAGCTCATTGGAACTCTCACTGGACTAAGCTGAAATCACTCGAAGCTCCGTTTGGGTCTCCATCCTCGCCTCGCTGCCACTCCGCTCCACAGATTCCCCTCGGTCTACTCGCCGGGTTTCCCTCCTTATCTTCAATTGGTGTCTACAGGACTTCGGACAGGTGGCGTATTGCTTGTTTCTCTAAACTTTCTTCTTCTCTCTCTAGTTAGGTGTGTTTGAGTTTTATTTTCTTTGCTTAATAAAAACTGTTAGTATTTTGAAACTGCTTGGCTCCTCACTGACCTGAACCGGTATACATAGGATAAAAGATCCCGCTGCGTTGCCCTGCCTCTCGTTAGCCAAGAGAGTGCTCCAGCTAATTTTCCCCATTTTTGCTTGTTGTTGGTTGTTTATCTGGGTGCCCCTCCCAGGACCCCCAGTTTACAGGGTAACACAGGTGCAAAGAGAGGACCAACATGCTTTATGTTTATGTTTGATGTTTTAATTTGTTGTTGGAAGTTGCCTTGGGTCCCATACCAGGACAAAGGTGGCATACAAATCTATATCTATATCTAAAATAAAATAAACAACAAGATGTAGTGGTTTGAGTGTTGGATGGCAAACCTGGAGACCAGGGTTCAGTTCTCTGCTTGTTAGAAATGACTTGAAGACAGGCACACAACCACAAACAAGTTGCAAGAATGTTTGAGTACTTACAGGACTGGGGGTAAAGAATGTGTTACCTACAATCTCATAAGTTCAAAACATTCAGTAAGAAAAATTATATACAGAACTGTCCTCATATATCCAAATTGGTAACATAATACAACAGTACATAGGGGTTTTTTGAAGCCAATAATCTTGGTTAACATCATTAATGCAGATTAGATGCCCTTTTATTGATTTTACGAGTTGGTGTCATGTAGTGTTCATTAAAAAAAAAGACTTTATCCCACATGTCTTATCCACTAGGTGTCCCTATGCACCAGTCTTCAGGGGGAAATAGTGAGGGTTGAGTGCTTTGTTTGCCTCTACCAATCCTGCATTACATGTCATTTGTAATTTAATTGGGACATTCCTTTCAGGTAGGGGGCCAGCTATTCTTGATGCAACTCAGATAAAAGTAAATACTTGTCCTGAGTCTTAATCCACTTAGCAAACAGCAGTACACACCACAAAAATGTGCTGGAGAATGGGGAAATACACTGCCTGGCAGGAATTTCTTTGACTTTTTCAGCTGGAGACGTGACAAGCCATACAGGCCTCTTTGAAATAAATCAGTCGTCCTCTCAGCAGTGAGCTGCGGGGTGGGGGGCACTCCTTAAGACAGCATATGCACTTATAGTAGACAGAGTCTTCAGCTATGCAGGATCTTGTTAATGCTTTTTTTGCTTCAGGTACCAATTACAAAGGCTACATGTTATGCAGGTGACAGTTTCCCCAACTGGCTGAGAAATCTGATGGTGGAAAAAGATGCAAAAAAAATAAAAAAAATTAAAAGCTAGAGTAAGGCCTAGAGCAAGGGAAGTGACTCAGGTGAGAAATCTGAGATTAAGTTAAAGAATGGCAACTTGTCAGTCATTTGACTGATGTGTGGGTGAGGGTGAACATCTGATTTTTCACTTCAGCACCAACTTTTCTTGGCAAAAGGAATTTTGTGCTAAAGTCTGTCCTCTGTATAAGAGGCTAGACAAAAGAGCATTCACATTCTTTCCACACCTATAATAGTATACAGCAGCCGTCGCAAACCTGGCACCCACCATATTTTTGGAGTACAACTCCCATAAGCCCTAGTCAACATAATCAGTGTTCAGGGATGCTAGATGTTATGGTCCAAACTGTCTCAAGTATTTTAGTTTGGAGAGATCTGATATAAGGTATTTGTGATGTGAAGTAGGACTTTCATTAATGGTAATACTGTATAGGAAAGAGAACATTGGCTGTCTACATCTTGTTGTACAAGAATGAGAATGAATGCTGTGCCAAGGTTATATTGCTATTAAAGGTGCATAGGCCCTCTCTTTTACACCTGATCAGTTTCTATACAATTTTATGAAAGACCAAATATCAAGTTGACTTATTGTCTGTAGGCTAAATCCCATATTACTAATGAATGGCATCCAGGAACATGGCATTTCCTGCTGTTATGTTTGTTGCAATAAACAGATAGCAGTTCTGCATACAATGGCTGCATGAATTCATTTGAGTGCAGTGTGCCTTACATAGATACCTGTGCATATTATTGCAGATTAGCAGCAGCATCTTACACATCAGGGAAACCTGAAAGCCTCAGCCAAAAGTCATGTGAACCTTGGCATGCCTTCAGAAGCACTCTGCAAGCAATCAGTCCAGAATGAACTGTTGGACTAACATTCCCCTGGCTACCTGTTGGACAGGGAGGAAAAAGAAGAGAAAAAGTAGACTGCATCCAGTTTTCCCTCTAAGAGGCAGCACTGTTGTCCACTGTTGGCTTAGAAAGGTTACCTTTTGGGACCCCTGCTGGCCAAGCTGGCTGGGGATTCTAGGAGTTACAGTTAGAGAATCATAGAATCGGAAGGGGTCCCATTGGGTCCAACCCTTTGCTCAGTACAGGAGGTCCAGCTAGAGCACTCCCAGCACATACTCCAAAAGCAAAATTTCCAAGATGTGTGTTCACCCTGCCCAGTGCAAGCATATGTCCCACAACAGATTACCTCCAGGGGAACACAGCCTCAATAAGGAAAAAAGGGTTCTCTGTCCCTGCCATATACTTTAGACTCAGGAATAAGCTCCAATGAGTTAAATGGACCTTTTTTCCAGGTAAGTGTATATAGGATTGCAGCTTAAGTTACTTGCCCAAGTCAACAAAATGTTTCTAATTCCAATGAGAATATCATGGTGGATATGATTTCAGTGCCCTTCTCAATCATTCCATGGCAACTTAACCATCTGTGTAGTTGATTCAGCAACATTCCCAGAGCCTGTAAATTACTTGCCAATAATTAAAAGCACAGAGTCCTTTTCACTTTTGGAAACTAGCAACTGACAAGCGTCTCTTCTGTCCTTTGCACAGCTGTTTTGTTGTATGTATGGGGAAAGCTATGCTGTTGAGATCACACTCTTGTTTCTTGCTATATGCAGGGCCACCTTTACCTATTAGGTACTTTAGGCCCAGTGCCTAGGACCTACAAAAAGTTTAAGGTCCACAAAAATAGGATTTTAGGGACTATGAAGACGTCCTTAGTGGTACATCAAGGCAAGGCAGGGTGTAAAATACAAGAGTGCCTATACATAATCTTTAGCAACACAGAATACTGCTTATGAGGCAACCCTGAGCTTATCATAGCATCTTTATATCTGTGCCTTAATATGACTTAATACGCACTGTTTCAGGTTGGATGGGCCATATTCTCCCTTTGCAATTTTCCAAAAGCCAGATGACCTCAGGACCTGAGGCTTGCTTCACTTCGACATGTGGAGGGAAATAGGTTTGAGAGATATGCATGGTTACTTTCACACATCTGACCTCTTCATTTGTGTATCCTGACTGGGCTTACATGGGCACAGATTCTGAGAAGTCTGGCTGCAGGACTCAGCCTGATTCAAGGCCCACACGGGGCGGGGGGAGAAACATTTCCTGGTTACTATCTGACCATAAGCATCTGAGTGTTTGACTAGGGAGGAGCAAGAGGAGAACTGAGAAATAGGAGCTACTGTTGTGTCACTTGCTGAGGCATTTTTCTTTCGGCTAAAGCACAGGATCATGGCTGTTACTCTTGGGAGGTATGGGGAGGGAGAGGGGATCAGCCTTCCACACGTTTCCCCCTTCTTGAAGAAACACTGTACGAAGGATAAAGGTGAAGAGCCAAATTCTTGCCAACCAGCAGCCCAGCAACAAAGTAACAGCTGGAGGAGGAGGAGGAGATTTAGAAGGCTGCGGAAATTTGCTCTTGGCCCCACTGCTGGCCTCTTTAAGGCCACACCGAGAAACTGGCAAACTACTAGAGCAGAAGTGGGGGCCCACTCTGTTCCAAATATCTCTGGCAAAAATACCAGACTTTGGGCAGGGGGGTGCGGGAAAGAGAGAGGTGTCATTCAGACTCAAGGTTTTCCTCCCATAAGGTTGTATTTCAAAGTTAGGTACTTCGGAAGAAAATGCAGTCACTGTGCTGATTTGTTTTGTTTTGCCTTTCTCCCAGCGTACGATTCAGAGAAGCGTACAACAAATTCAAAGAACAGCTAATTATAATGTATTACAAGCTTTTAAATCATGCCACACCTGTTACAATAGCCTAAGCATCATTTACAAGCCTTACAATATTCTGTAAACCAGTACCACAGTACAGGGTTTATGAGTAAGAATTAGTCAAAAATAAATCCAGCCATAACAGTAAATGGGATTGGGTTATTATTTAAGTTTCATCATTTCCAGAATAAGATCCCAGTTGAGATCCTTTTTGAAGCAAATTGGCTGTGCTGTCTGGGGCTGATGAGAACTATGGTCCAGCGATCAGGAAGGCACCAAGCTGGAGAAAGCTGTGATAAGCCATCAGGTTCCCAACGCAGCAAGTATGCCTACTCTGTCCTAGTCATGCACAGCTCAGAACATGATCAGGGATCAGGTTTACATGGAGGGTGATTCCTTCCCACGCAATAGCAGCAGGATTTTTTGACAGCTTCATGGTGGTTAGGAGAAAAATATTGGTAGGAATGGAAGGTTTCAGGAATAAGATGGAATTCAGTGCTGGTTGTTATAAAGGACCTGGTTTCAGAGATCAAGATGGTCACACATCCTCTAAAACCCTCCTCCAAGCAGACAGTCAGTTGTTGGACCCCCTCCAGGCTCTGCTCCTCATTTTCTGTACTATTATGGTTCATCACTGACTTTTCCCCTGGCCCAGGAAAGAACAGGCAAGCAGATCTGGAAGAAAAGAGAAGAAACAGAAGCTCATTTATTTAACGAGCTATTCCTTCTGTGTCAGGTAGGAGGGAATATAGCCCTCCAATTGTTGTTGGACTGCAGTTCCCCTCGTCCTGAACCAGTATACTAACTATGACTGATGGGAGTTGTGCTCTATCGTCTAGGGAGCTACATGTTCAGCAGCTCTGACATGCCTATGCAGGTTTCTGTTTGCCTTCCCCTTTGCCTCCAAGTAAATAGCTAGGAGTTTCTTCATACATGAACATTTGGATGGGGGCCACAGTGGTCCAGAGCACTCCTTGTGATGACTTCAAAGCTCAGTGCAGCCTAGAGGCCTTTGATTAAGACTATGTCGTTTTAAGCATCTGTTTAATTTGGGGGCATCCAGGAGAGGGCACACACATCATGATTAGGTTAAGCTGAGCATGCCTAATGATCAGTGGCCTTGGCGCAGTTTGCAAAGCAAATGCAAAACAGCATGGCAGAGTGTTGAGAGTGGGCTGACCCAAAAGAGGATGGGCTTCCTTTACTTTCAACTGAAGTGTAACAGAAGAAATGTTGGCCAGTGCAGCTTTTCTCATTCCCTTCCAGAAATGCTTTCTGTGATTGCCTCTGCTGCTCTGTAACAAAAACAACAATGAGGTATATTCATATCTCTAGGAAAACTGCCCTATGGTGTCTGGTAATCTATGATACTGACTTGATAGGCTGTTTTTTAAGTGTACTGCTTGCCCTACCAAACAGTTTTCAGAGGGAATGTGAAAAGAGGTTGTTTGTCAGCATGGTATGCCAAGCCATCAGTTCCATTCACTATGTGATGCAAACAAGCTTGTTAGACCAGACAGCACGAAGGAGAGGCTGAAGAGCACTCCATATTGTTGCAGGGCGTCAAGGGGAGGCATGCTGATGAATATCTATTAGGCAGCACAGCCTGTTCTTCTTTGGTTCCCAAGGTGAAGATTGAGATACTACCACAAAAACTGAGATGTGGACAAGAGTATTTGCTCAGCAGCCTATCAGCACAATAATGGTGGAACCTGTTTGTCAATACCATTGGGCCCAAGAAACTGTGCTGTGCAAGACAGAGAAAATAATACTGTTTGGATGCTTATTGAGCAAGACCATTTTTTAAATGATTTTGTTATTTTGAGTGTTTAGACCCCACTCTTCAGCCACAAAGGCTCTCAGAGCAGCTTACAGATTGTTAATTTGACGTATGATACTGGGTACCTGTGAGAGAGGTTGCCTTCAGGTCAGCACTGTGTGACAAAACCTCCAAGGTTCTTGTATTCTCTAACAACATGGGGACTTCTCCGGCTGGCACATTCGCTTTGATCTTGTGGTGGTGGTGAGGGAGGGTGAATAAAAATAATCATAGTCATTTGATCCTTCTCTTTGGAGTCCTTTTTTTGGCTACAAAACGAAATAATTACGGCTGCAAGATTTCATCAAGATAATTAGTAGATTCATTAACAAAGCAAACATACAATCACAGATTAAACTCCTTCCCCTCCCATCACCAGGTAATTGACTAGACCAAGACTGACAGGCACACAGAATAGTGCAGGTTGCACAAGGGTGTTAGCTCATTCAGTCTTGCTGCGCCAGATTTGGCAATAAATAAATATGAAGAGGAGTTCTTTGTTTCCTCCAGTTTCTCTCCAGAGCTAGCAGACGCTTTACATATCAAGCTGAAACTTGAACAGGATGGCTCCTCGGACTGTTGCAAAAACGGCCACCGCAGCACTCGTGTTTACCTATCTAGTTGCTATTTTGTATTTCACCCTCCATGCATGACATACTCCTCCTCCTTCTCCTCTTCCTCCTTCCTACCCCCTTTGCCTTTTAATTAGATAAGCAAGGTAAGATAGATGCAGAGAATAGTAGGCTGGTTAGATACCTGATCATTCAAACAGAAGACGCCACAGATTAAATTTGGGGCCTCTGTCTCCTGCATGCATAACACATGCTCTGCCACTGATTTTTGCAGACCCCACTTCTTGATTGGGAGTGAGGAAGCAGTAGGGATGCAGTGATACAGTTGCATAGAAAAATATTCTGTATATGTTCAGAGGCACTCAAAACATTTTTGGTTAAGAATTGTCCACCCTTGATTCATCGACTGATCTTTGTAGGTATGGCACTTGTTAGAGGACTTGCAGTGGATCAGTATCCTCTAAATGAAATGCAACATTCCTTATTAACCTTTCAAAAACAAGGTATTTGAAGAGTGACTGTAGTATGATGGTGGGAATGGAGAGAAAAGAGAGAAATGATAAGTGACAAACTTAAAGAGGTGGCAAGATGAGATCCCATGTTTTAGGACAGCCTTTCTCAATCTGACGGTTACAAAACATGTTGGACTCCCATCATTCCTGGGCAACCAACATATATGGGCTTTGCAGTCAAAGAGCTGGAAGGAGCCACAAGAGCCACCTACCTCGTTCAAAACCCTGCCATGCAGAAACTTCTGTTTAAAGACCTTCCAGGAAGGAGAGTCCATCTTCTTCTGAAGCAGGTTATTCCACTGTCAAATAGTTCTTAGAGTAAAGAAGTTCTTCCTCTTTGTTTGTAGTTTGAATCCATTGATTTGTGTCTTAGTTTCTGAAGCAGCAGAAAACAAGCACCCTCAATTTTTCTACATGACATCCCCTCAGATATTTAAAGATAGCTCTCTTGTCACCTCTTAGCTTTCTATTTTCCAAAGCTAAACGTTCCCAGCTCCCTAAGTCATTCTTCATAAGGCTCATTTTCCACACTTTTGATCATCTTGGTTGCCCTTCTCTGGACATGTTTGAGCTTGCCAATATGCTTATTGAACTGAGATGCCCAGAACTGGACCTAGTATTCCAGGTAAGGTCTGATCAAAGCAGAAGACAGTAGCACTACTATTACTGCTGCTGCTGCTCTACTACAACTACTATTACTACTACTTTTACTACTATTTCTCCCAGTCTGGACACTCCCATTGATGCAGTCCAGAATTGCATTAGCTTTTTTGGCTGCTGCATCACACTGCTAACTCAGTGTTCAGTTTGTGATCTACTAAATTTTCTATATTCTTTTCACATGTACTTCTTTCAAGCCAGGTGTTGCCCACCCTATATTTGTGTCTTTCAGTTTTCTGGCCTAGAAGTTTATCTCTGCTGAAATTAATTTTCTTAGTTTTGTCCCACTTCTCCAGTCTGTCAAGGCCATTTTGAGTTTGTACATCCTCTCCTCCCACTGATGCAGTCTGCAAATTTGGTAATCATGCCTGCTATTTCATCATCTAAGTCATTTATAAAGATGTTATACAACACCAGGCCCAGGACAAAACCCCGAGGCCTCCCACTAGTCACTTCTCTTCAGGATGAAGAGCAACCATCAGTGAACACTCCCTAAGCTTTGTCAATCAACCATTTATGAATGCATCTAACACACGTAGGATGGAGGAAGGCAAAGAGAGAGCCCTCTGAAGGAACCAATAATGAAATGTCCTTGTTAGGGTCAAAACTGACAACTTCCATTCTTTGCAATTCTTTGTAAATCCCATGATGTGCCCCAAACCAGTGCCTCAGAGAACTAGTTGACTAACGATAACATAGCTAATTAAATGTTTTATATTATCAATCGAACCTATTTTTCCTTCCTATATTTTCAAATCTAACATTCTAAGGTCTGCCTGAAATAAAGAAAGTTTGGTATATTAACAAAGTTTTTTGTGTGGGAATATTATGGACTCCATTCAGTTCTGCCGCTCAAAAATAAATTGGTAGACTCAGAATTATTTAATTTGTGACTTTGTCTCTTGGAAGAGGTCCCAGCTGTCAGATTTGGGGATGAGCCTGCGCCCCTGAAATCTGTGCTCCTCTGATTTAAGACACACACACACACACACACACACACACACACGGCTTGAAAATATTTATTTTCTTTTTTTATGGGAACAGTACAATAGTATTTACTTACTTATTTATTTAAACAATAAATCAACCAATCAATGGCTCGTGGACCACCACTGGTCCAGGGATCAACAGTTCTGATCTAGATCACAGTGTCAGCTCAGGGCTAATGCCACGTGATAGCCTGTTGAAACACAGGTAATCTCTCAATTTTGTGTGAAGCAGGGCTGTGAGTTAAAGCAAGGCAGCCAGCCAACAGGAATGAAAAGTGATTGCTGGGGCTGTATTGTCTGTTGCTTTAGAAACTCTGGGTTGGAACTATCAGATGGGCAAGTACCTCTCACGTTAGAAAGGTTTGAAATGTTGTTCAGCTGAGGAGGAGAAGGAAAGGAAGTCTGAGGAGGAAGAAAGTTGATTTACTGCCTGCCCCACTGTCAGCTGTTAGGTGATAACCCCAGGAAGCAAGAGATGTGTGACTCGCTTGCAGTCCTGCCAATTCAAGATTGTGTGTTCATAAAGAAATACTTTATTATTCATATAGTACGCATAATAGTTATTCATAAATGGCAGACTAGAGATATCTGAAGCAGTGGTGGACAGACTGCAGATGTTGCTATATCTACTTGGTTTTGTTTTTGCTAGCATCCTGACATCTACCAGGTTAAAAATGGGGTTTGGAGAGGAGGCAGGAGGGGTGAGGAGCAAAGGACATTTGCTCAGAATTAAGGATTGAAGTGCTTTAACATGCTCTAACAATTTACATTTTTAGATGCTTGTTGAAAACTATTGTTGTTAGTCCAACTTAAGCACCTGTTTTATGGCTATCATAAACACTTTTTTGGATGCATTTTATAAGGTGGGTGTTGTTGTACATGGCTTTGAAATTTTCTAAGTGACATAAATAACAAATAATCAGTACATCCATTCCTGTTTTTTTAATGTAGCAGCAGCCTATTGGCAGGGCACTTTTTCATGTTTTTACTGTTGTTAAACAAGAAAATTAGAATCCCTCAGCCATCTTCCTTCTCCTCTGCTGCATTGTAGGGGTGGGACTGCCTTTTGTGGGCAACAAATCATTTAGGCCAAGTGTAGGAACTGTTGCTTGAATGCAACTTCTTCAGCATTTGTACAGTGCAAGTACAAAGACAGGTAGCATAACCTGAGACAACCAGATAGGTCACCTGTTGAGAAGGGAGATAGAACTTAGACAAAGACCATTTCTGCACTAGACTGTTATAGTGCAATTATTCCACTTTCAACATGCGATGGAATCCTGGGGTTTGCAGTTTAGGGAGGGGCCTTTGAGGCTAGTGCCAAAATGGCCAAAGTTTGATCTGGTGACATGACTTGCTTAGACAAAGGCCAAGTCCTTAGGCTAGGTTGAAGGTAGGAGTCCTGTGGCCCTCCAGGTGATGTTAGATTGCAGTTCCCAGCCGTGTTCACCACAGGATATGCTGGCTAGGGCTGCTCTGAGATTTAGTCCAACAACATCTAGAGGGCTGAATGTTTCCCACTCCTGGTTAAGACATGTGAAGAATTATGAAATGCATGTAACTTAGAATCTTCTAAGTACAGTGAAGCCTCTAAGGTTACCAACTGACCAGGGAAATTGTTAGTCTTGCTTCTGTGCCATTAATACAGGGTGGGCATTGTATGACCCTCCAGATGTTGTTAGAGGACCCCAACTCCCAGTAGCCCTAATCAGGATAGGAAATGAGCAGGCACTGAGAACTGTAGTCCAACACCATCTGGTAGACCACATAATTGCCCACTCCTTCTTTAGAAGAAGTTTGATTCTGCTCCCCCTGCCCCCATCTCACCAGCAAGTGAAAAACTTTTCCTGGCCTACAGAGAAAAATCATCACCTGGTAATCTAAAGATCAAGACTCAAAAAGGAACAGATGTTGGTGTTTTTTTTTTAAAAAAAATGGCATCTTTGCATGGAAGAATTATTTTCAAGCATAGGAGAGAGCTCCCTTGCTTGAGCTCTCATGGTTTATTTGAATGTACATGTTTCTATGCATACTTCATGTCCATTCTCCTGACCCACTGTTTGTAATATGTCAGATCTGGATCTCACTAAACATATTGTCAGTATATAAAGGAACTGAACTTTCTGAAGGCTACTTTACTATCAAGTCTTTCTGCTTTCCTCTGCTTTCCTGTTCTGTGAAAATGTTTCAGTTACTGCATTAGTCATGAAGAGATGATGGCTAGTACAATGACTGAGGACTTTGCATATTTTCATAGGGGAAAATGTAGAATAAATCACCACTACTGATTTCTCGATATCTTCTTCCTTCCAAGGCATTCAGTGTATTTATCTGTCTCTCCCTCCTCCTGCTGTAACTTCCCCAAACTACAACCCTTCAACAGAACTATTCTCATTTTTATTTTGGCTTCATTTGTATGGACATTGAACAAAGGACTTCGTGTTGGTAGCTGTGGTTGGACTACAATTCCCAGAGGCCCCTAGTCTGCATGGCCAGTGGGTCCAGGAGCTGTAGTCCAAAAAAGTGACTTTTCTGAAATTACTTTATCTCCCTTACTATCTCACCCTAGGGATAAGCTGAGGGCTAAAATCAAGGTGATATGGGAGTGGATAACCAGGTGAGGTTTTGCCACACCCTTGTATCTATTGCTAGCATGTTTGGAAGTAACTGTGCTGGGTGTGCTTGTGTGTCCTGCAGAGCAACCTGCCCCAGGGAGCTCTTTACTCCATCTTCTGCTCTATAGTTACCTAGGCCTCCTTCCTCGCCTGCACCTTAGGGAAGCTGGAGAAGCAAACAAATATAAACAACAGCCATGGCATCCAGCCGTTACTGGCTGACGTGCTTCTCGGCTGAGAAGAGTATGTGACACAAAGAAGGCTGGCAGGCCAGGACATGCCCATGAAAGGAAGGAAGGAGGGGTTGGGGAGAGTGAGGCTACCAGTGACCTGAACCCACAGGTGCAGCCTGTCCCTTTCACATCTAGCCCTGTCAGGAGAACAATCCCGTCAATGCCAGCTCCCTCGAGCCACACCTGGGTAGGCACAGTTGCCGCAAGCATCACTTCTGCAAAGACCTGCTTGGAAAACACTTGTTTCCTCAAGATGTGCTCGTGACCACTGATGTGTACTGTGTTCAAGTCCAATGCCCCTAGCAGAGGTGGGCAACTGGTGGCCCTCTAGATGTTGCTGAACTGCAGTGGCCTCCATTGTCCACCACTGGCTATTTCAACTACTGGTGGCTAGTGATGATGGGACTTGCAGTCCAATGATGTCTTGACGGCCATGCATTACCTACACTTTCTCTAAAGGGGTGTGTGTCTTTGGGCCTTCTAATGTGTTGAAGTCCTAGCCCAGCTTGGCCAATATTAAAGGAATCTAGCAAACATGGTCCAAAATGTCTGGGAGGCCAAACATTAAGACTTTAGAGCAAGAATGGTTGTTGGTTTGGAACTGCAGCTTCCATCAGCCTTAGTCAGCATAACCAATGGTGAGAAATGCTTGGAGCTGCAGTCCAGTATGGAGACTGGCCATATGCTTTTCTTGCCTCTTGCACTGATGTAACGCCCTGTGTCTTCTACCAGCCGTGCTGTTGTGATTGAGGGGACCTTGACCCATTCTTTTGTCTGTCCTTGTTGCTGATAGCTCCTTCACTAGCCACACTGCGGGCAGCATAATTTGGCAGTTGGATGCCTTTTTTGAGGGATGCTACACCTACTTCTACTGCACGGCAGTTAGCTGGGGGGAAAAAACAGTCTGCATGTCCTTTAACACCATATAATTATAGTGTAATGATTCCACTATAACTGCTATGGCTGCATCCTGTGGAATCCTGGGTTTTGTAGCTTTGTTGAGGCACCAGAATCCTAGAGACCTTTCCTCATAAACTGCAAATCCTAGGATTCCGTAGGATGAAACCATGGCAGTTAAAGTGGAATCTTAGGCCATTTCTGCACTACACTGCTATAGTGCTATTATTCCACTTTCAACATCCTATGGAATCCTGGGGCCTTTGAGGCCCCTCCCTAAACTGCAACCCCCATAGGATGTTGAAAGTGGAATAATAGTACCATAACAGTCTAGTGTGGAAATGGCCTTAGTTCCAGGGCCCTGTATGTTGCTTGTTGGCAAGAGGGGTCTCATCTCTGTCTAGATGCTCTCCAAGGTCCACTGTGTGGCCATTTCTGCACTAGACTGTTATAACGCTATTATTCCACTTTCAACATCCTATGGAATCCTGGGGTTTGTGGTTCCAGGAGGGGCCAGCCGGCCCCTCCTGGAACCACAAACCCCAGGATTCCATAGGATGTTGAAAGTGGAATAATAGCGCTATAACAGTCTAATGCGGAAATGGCCTGTGATTCTGTGAGCAAACAGACCCTGAAGGACATGGATATGTTACCCATTTGATATTTTCTAAGATAATGGACTGAAGAGGCATCTGTTAGTATGTTGATTCCTCTTTGCATTATGGAAGTCAAAGAAGAGCAAGTATGTGATAGAGGGTCAGGCAGGGGGATCAGCTAAAGGAATCTGGGAGGTATGCATGCCTCATTTGCTTAGTTTGCAGGAGGCAGTGCTTTGCCATGGTAGCTTTCACTACGAGACATATTAACAAGGAAGAATGCATAAATATCCAAAGGTCACTTGGCTCTGCTATATCAGAATATGAGCAGCAGCTGCTTTAAGCCATTAGCAATATATGAATGATGCTGACCACACACACAGGTTTTAAGGTGTGGTAGGCATTGAGAGCCTTGAGAGCCAGTGTGGTGTAGCCGTTTGAGCACTGGACTATGGCCTTGAGACCAAGATTTTGACTCCCTGCTCAGCCATGGAAATCCACTGGCTGACGTTGGGTGCATCACACATCTCAGCCCCAGAAAACCCCATGATAGGTTCACCTTAGCGTCACCATAAGTTGGAAACAACTTGGAGGCACACAACAACAACAACAACAACAACAACATCACACGTAAAAATTATCTAGTCATCTACCAATGGCACCATTCATTTATTCACAGAAGGTTTTTTATGAGCAGATAGTCTGCTGTCTGGAATATATCACTTGTTGTTCTTTTTAATCGCCATCCAGTTGACTTCGATTTATGGTGACCCTATGAATGAGAGAGACCTCCAAGCCACCCTGTCCTCAACCATCCTACTGAGATCTTGCAGGTTCAATGATGCGTGTTCCTTTATCGAGTCCATCCATCTGTAATGCAGTCTTTCTCTTTTTCTGCTGTCTTCCACTTTTGAAGCATTATTGTCTTTTCTACTGAGTCCTGTCTTCACATGACATTGTCAGGTTGCAAGGTATGCACTTCAGGGCATGTGCAGAGTGCAGAAAATAGCCTGCCTAGAAGCAAAACAACAGGTACAAAAACGGCATGGAAGACAGACAAAGAATACGGCCAGAGGCAGTATCAAAGTGGCCGAAGGCAGTTCCAAATGTGGCCTGAAGCAGTTTACAGAGCAAAACCCAAGTCTTTTAAGGGCTTAACCACACCCAGATATACACTGGGTGATTCAATGCATCCACAGCACACATTCTCCCCATGCTGGATGCTTTCTCATGAGGCAGGACCTTGCAAGGCAAGCTAGCCATAACAATCCTTGAAGCTGCACTGCCAAGGTCACATTACCTCATCTTTCCGTCCAACAGAAAAACATTCTTGGACATACCACACTCACATTCTGAATACCCTGACAGATATGGCCAAAGTACAATAGCCTCAGTCTAGCCATCTTGGCTTCTAGGAAGAGTCTAGGCTTGATCTGCTCTAGAACCCATTCATTTGTCTTTTAGCAGTCCAGGGTATCCGCAGAAGTTTTCTCCAACACCACATTTCAAATGAGTTGATTCTTCCTATCAGCATTCACTTAGCTGAGGTTAACTTGGAATCATATTAGGGACTGTAAAGAAGGCTGGATATTTGACTGCTATTTCTATTTCTCTGTGCTAGTTGGGAGGAGAAGCAACTGAAACAGTATGGTACCAGCACACACAGGGAATATTGTCTCACTGCCCCAGCTGAAGAAAACTTTGCACTTCCCATTTTGTTGGGCATTAGAAGTGGCCTAGGCCAGCTTTCCTCAACTAGGTACTTTAGATTACAACTCCTAGACAACACAGTCATTAGACATGCTGGGTAGGGATGATGCACACTGCAGTCCAGCACATCTGGAGGATATCAGCTAGGGGAAGGTGAGTTAATATGAAAATGATCTCATTCACTATCTGAGGCCATTATAATTTAGCATGTAATACAGGATGGAAACTGTGAGACCATTCAGAGATTATTGAAATGCAACTATTGGCCATGCTGGCTGGGATGCTGGGAGTTGTAGTTCTACAACATCTAGAGGGTTACAAAATCCTTTCTGCCGAGGTACAGTAATATATAATAACAGGGAACTAAACAGGATATATTGGTGTTCTTTCAAACCTAAGTCCTGTTTTTCTTCTCTATCAGTGACAGTCCATAGTTGGGAGAGAAGAACTGATTTTTTCCAATGTTTTGAAAATCTTGAGGTCACAATCCTCTGGGTGAAAAGTGATTGCCCTTAAAGGTGATGGCTGAGGGTAGATGGACAAGATTAGATTGTATGTGGAGAGATGGGAAGGGGTCACAATTGGCATTTGGGAGTTTGTTCTCACACATTCTATTCCTGTGGAAGCATGATAAGGTTGTAGAAGGAGGGAGGGATTGCAGAGTCATTGTGACTTGCAGTGAATTAATGAAGATCTTATCATATTTCCTGTTGACCAAAACAGCATTTTTGCACGTGAGGTTTAAATTGCCTTTGAGTGTCTCTCCTTGTTATTTGACAAATTCAAATACTATCATTGGAAAAAAGGCATTAGTAATGCAACTGAGCATCCTAGTCAATTTAGTTTTTCATGCATCACACCAATTCACCCAAGAGTCCTATGGTTGTACTGGATTCAGAGAAGTGAAAGGCCTCATTAGCACTCCTGGATCTCTTGATCCTCCTGGACTGTCTACCTGGTTGACCATAAAGGAACTAGTAGCAGTGCCAAAGCAGGCCATTTGGAGCTTCTGGAGTGAGATACTACCATCATGCTGGAGACATGCAACTCTCTCGCTCCATGACACTTAACATCAAGGAAAGCTCTAATACTTTGCATGTTACCTGGATTCAGGAATGGGCTGGATGAGGATGAACAAGCTGAAAATATTTTGTTCCACTGTATCACTTGCCAGTTCCTACAGAGTTTCCGGGAAAGGAACACAATGGGCACAGTTATGGCATTGGTCCCTGGCAAATTGAAGAGAAAAACTGCTTGCCTCCCACATCACATAGCCTAGGTTTAGATCTCAAACAAGAAGCCCCAGCCCCCACTTAAATTTCAAGTCTTCTGGGCCGCAAAAGTATAATCATTTCCTAGCATCATGACTTATTTATGTCTGAATGCTTACAGTACACTTTATAAGCATCATGGGCTGCTGGTGTAGTTTCATTCATCTTAACCCTTCAAGGCAAAGCGGCTATGGCCATTTCAGATGTGATTCAAAACTACAGTTGAAAGAATCTAATAAACCTGAGCACAAAAGAGAGCACCCTGTGCTGTGGGGAGAGTGTGCATTCGGATTCAGCTATCACACAGGCAACCACCTCTGTCTAAAACACACTAAGCATTGAGCACTGTCTCCTGGTAGGGAGTTTCCAGCCCAAGGGATGCTGGAGAGAACACTCTGTGCTAGTGCCTAGGTGCTTAGTGATTCTTGTTCCCAGAGAGAGTGATAATTTGGGTCAAAGTATTGCCCTGAGAGTAGTTGTGAGATGTCTAATTTTGCTCAATGCATTAGATAAACAAACTTACTATAGCTGTGAGTATGACACTTTTGATAAAAAAGAAGACCTAAAGAACAGAGTTTCTGAGGAGATGTGAGGAACTTCTGGTCCTTCAGATGTTGCTGGATTACAATTCCCATGAGACCCAGCTAGCATAATCAAATGGTAAGAGATGATGGGAGCTGCAGTTCAACAAAATTTATGGGTCAAATGGTCCCCACCCCTGTTTTAAAGTTACTATCTGACCCTTGGAACTTATTCCGGCTTGCTCTTTGGTATTCAGCAACTTTATCTGCATGTTAGCATTTAGTGAAGCTTTATATAATATGGAGAGGAGTACTATCGTCTGTTAATATCTGAAGATCACACTGCCTTTAAAGGCAGAGGAGAAAGATACCAACATGCCAGCAATCTTACTTGTGGATGTACTTCATTTTCCATTCCCATTGTCTCTTTAATGTAACCAATGTAACTTTAATGTAACCAAAATGGGCCTTTGGGGACATAATTCCACAATACTTGCCTAGGATTAAAACCCACTGTGTGGGTTTGAGATGTGTGAGATGATGTGTGAGAAGTGTGAGATGATGGAACACAAAGATAAATGAACTATTCTTTGCAAGCCAGGAGGGACATACAAGTCCTTCTCACCCCATGCTGTTATGCTGGGCTACACTGTTCGAAGACCACTTCAGGTGTAGTCCACTGATGTAGACTTGAGTTGATTGACTCAAACTCAAGTCAGACTTAAGTCATTTCCATGACTCAACTTGGACTTGACCTGACAATAAGTGACACATTGACTCAACTCAACTCATAACTTGTATATTTTTAGTGAGTGACTTGCTGTCCTTGGGTCAGTAATATAACACATTCATCCAGAAACCTTACCACTTTGGAAAACACTTCCATCTCTTTTTGGTCACATGACAATCTGTCTCAAGCCCAAAGTATGGGCGCATTTCTCGGAGGGAAACAGTAAGAGGGTTAGGCAATGGGCTTAAAGTAGGCTTGAGGCCTGCTCAGCAGCCTGTCCCCACTGCACATCAGTGGAGCCTTCTAAAATTTTGCCTGAGAGCACAAGGCGAGACTCATCCCCAGAGTACAGGGCATGTTTTTCAGGGGCGAACAGCAAGTGTGTTAGGCAGTTGGCTTGAGGAGGAAGGATCCTTCCTTCTAAGGCTCCTGAAGTTTCAAAAATGGAGAATAAGAAGGACCCTATTCCCCCCTTCAGAAGCTGCAGGCTATTTTATGCCCATTGACACTAAACCCTCCAACCTGGGGAAGGGGAAGTAAGAAGGATCCTATTCCCTGTTTCCAAAGCTGCAGATGGCAAAACCATAAAAGTGGAGGGCTGACTCTATTTAAGTGATTAAAATTTAAGTAGATTTTATGTGACTTTGTCCAGAAATTCTGGAATATAGGTTGGGGTACAAAGTGGGTCCCAGACTTAAGATTTCACTTGGAACTTGAGACTTGAAAGTGTCTTGCAAGGACTTGAGACTTGAAGGTAGAGACTTGGGTCTTGACTTGAGACATGGAGGAAAAGACTTAAATACATCACTGCTCTACTTGCAACAATATCTGATTTTTGGTGCTGTGTATCACACCGTTGCCACATTTGCACTATAATAGCAGGATTTGCATAGTTTGTTCACCTACACTAATGCCGTTATCAGCACCCCATTTGCCCTGATTTGTTCTTCATGATTGGTTTGCTTCTGTCTGTCTGTCTGCCTGTCTCAGGCACTTCTTTTCCAAAAGAACTTTCCCTCTTCACAGCTCCAATCAGGCCATGGAACCCTCTAAAAACCCACCTCTGGTCATCCTCCTCCTCCCCACCAGCAGTTGCCTGGCCAGCTAAGGACATCTTGCAGCCCAATTTCTCAGCACAATAAACCCTCTCCCAGTACCCCCCCACACACACCCAGGGAAGGAGATGGGCGAGAGAGAGACAGCATAGGGCCACAATACTGATTCACCCCTTTCCCTCTCCTTTCACTGACCTGATTTGGCCCCTGGCTATTTGTTATGCCCACCATAGATTGGCCCCTTTTCCACAGACAGACACATACATTTTGATATTTGCAATTTTTCCAACTTTGTGGGTGTCCTGCACCCCTAACTTTAGCAAATGTGGAGGGCTGACTCTGTGTATACATACACATACACACACGCACACAGAGCTATAATAATGCTCTTATGGCACAGCATCATTATAGCACATGCAGCACTATCTCATCTCAAGTGGTGACGTAGGCAGAGCAATTGACCACACAATCCCTCACCATTTCTGATCTTTTTCTCCTGGGAAAGCCAAAAGTATTTATCACACTAGTCAGTTGATTCAGGTTGTCATTTTCAAAACGAGACCAATGGACCAGCTTTCCTACCGGTTCTCAATATGTATAGATAGAATACACTTCATAAGAATTCTGTCTCCAGTTTTCTATTAATTATGTACTTGCTGTTTTTTTTCCCTGCATAATATGAGAAATGCAGAGGTTGGAACAGTACCTTTTTTAGACTACAATTCCTATAATTCCCCAGCCAGCATTATCACTGTCCAAACAATGATTTTTTCTGAGCTCTGATGAAATGGTCTTTAACCTCACATATAAAAGTAATTCTTGTCTAGTGAATCTTACCTCAGTACCAGGGGGCAGCACTAGAATACCCAATGTGGACCAAAATTAGGTGAGGAAGAAAAATGGACAATGAAGCCATTGAGCTTCCAAAAAATGCCCATTTGATCCTGGATTAGAATTGTGTCTCAAGACACCCACTGCCATTGCGAGACCCAACTGAAGAGAACAAGTATAACTACTCCCCCCACGTCTGCAGCCCCCGCCCCAAAGGCAATTCCCATGAAGTCTCAGAGCAAAGGAGCATTTGAACAACGTATTTGAACTTCTGGAGTCTTCTCCACATGGGAAGCTGTGTTCCTAAACTTTGGAGGTTGTTTCTTCATTACTATGCAACATGAGTCCCGCTCTTCTGATCCCCAGTGCCATTCCTTATTTTTTCCCACCCTAGCAAGTAATGTTAGAAGGGATTGAATTTTCAGGGTGAGAAAAAAAATGTAAATGCGGGGGTTGGGGAACCATCAGCTGTGACCCGCTCAGAAGGCAAGGCGTCAAATCCACAGAAGAAAACAAAGGCCGGACAGATTAGCATTTCCAAACTGAGCAAAGACTGGGCCCCATTGCAGAGCTGTTTATTCTAGGCGTTGATTTTCAATATTTAGAATGATTAGCAAGTGAAAGCCGGTTGTTGCCAAGATGGATCTGTGCCAGCCGAGGGCTCAATGGAAGAGAAAGAGCAACAAATAAAGGGACGGCAAGAACCAGAGAGAAAAGAAGGGCTTATGTGTATATTTTCCCTCTGAACGGGGAAACTGGGTTTGCGGTGTTGGTGTTTGCCCAGTGAGAAAGGAAGATAGATGGTTGGACAGCTGGGGGAAATGCGGTAAACAAACAACAGAGTAATAATCAGGCTGATCCAAAGAACTATTACCTACGACCTTTGCTCCTCAACAGTATATGGCACAAAGTTATCTCTCTTGCTTATTTTATCAACAAGGAACCAGACTCTCAAAAGCTTTTATTCAGCAACTGGCTTCAGAGAGAGACACTGGCCTGGCTAGCTGGCTGGAGATGGTGGGCATTGTAATCCACATCCACCACATCTGGATGGCACAAGGATGGGACAATCTGGCGTCCATTCACACTACTCAGTTATAACACTAGGATTCCACTTTAACTGCCATAGCAACATCCTATGGAATCCTGGGATTGCCATTTAAAGGAACAGCCTTTAGAATCCTCAGCCAGTGAGCTCTTCTGGAGTCTCTGGCCAAACTACAAACCCCCAAAGGATTCCACAGGATGCATCCATGTAGCCATTAAAGTGCAGTCATAGTGCTGATTGTGTACTGTGAAAGGTTCCCTGGACTTCATCTGTAGGGAGCCAAAAGCAGTAAGCAGGGGAAGCAAACATGACTCCTCCTGAACAGAGCTTGAAAAACAAATAATTTCTTAGACTATAGCTCCTAGATTCCTTCAGCTAACATGGTTATTTTCTTAAGTTCTCTGCTCCTGAAGTGGCTGTAGCGAGACAGCTTAAGATGTGTCTTTCATCATCCTCATGAACATGGATAATCAAGTGTGGAGCTACTGGAATCAATCCCACCTCCCACTGTAAAGATCTCTTCAACAGCAGTCTGATCTGCATCCACCAGCCTGCAGTGAAAACCTTACTCACTTGATTTATCCATTGAAGACATCACCTGAAGGCAGGTGGGGCTGTTTGGCTTTCCTTTGGCCCTTTGGCAACCACATTTACAGCCTGCTGTCATGGATGGCTTAGAACTAAATTGAAGACAGGGTGGCTACTTCTGCCTTACAAAAGGATGGCCAGGGGAAGTAAGAGAAATTTATCACCCATGATGAGAAAATGCATCACTTTTGAAAAGGAACAAAAGATGGAAGAGATTTGCATAAAATTTGCATATACTAATTTATTGTCAACAGGCAGCTCCAAGGCCTCTGTGCTTCATTTTAAGTGTTCTTTAGCCTTAAGCCAAACTGAAATAGGACAGTGCTTCAGACAGGAGATACTTTCAAACAGATCAGCAGCCTTTCAGACTGCAATTAGCTATGTTGGCTAGGTCTGCTGGGAAATATAGGTCTGTGAAAGCTGGAGGCCTATACAATCCCAACTCCTGAAATAGAATACTGTCCCAGGGTAACAAGAGAATCTGTTGCTGCAATGGTGGCCAGTCCACTTTCAATTTTAGGTCGCTCCTGTTGCAGCTGCTTTGGGTTGTACAAGAGCCATCTGGGTGAGGGACACTATTCCCAACAGAGGTTCTGCATCAGGAAAGCTCCTATAGAAGCTGGGGGGGGGGTCATGGAAGAAGTTAAAAAACTGAGAGTGGGTCCATTGCCTCATGGCAATGCATTCACTGGCCACCCTGGAATATCATATTGCATTTTCAAACAGAGGACTGTCTCCTGGAAAATGGGACACATAGCTATCATAACTCAAGGACTGATATCCCTGGCAGAGTTTCCATGACTATTATAAATACATAGAGAGAAAGAAACATATACATTTCCTCATTTTTGCATCTCTATAAAATTACAGATTTCACATTTTTGCTGACCAACAAGTAGCTGGATCCCTGCCAGAAATAAAAGTGGCAATTCTACAAGTGGGCTGAAGTCCAAACCGAGATGTAAATCCAAGCAGTTTACTTTAAACAAGTATTAGACCAGGATGTGAAAGTGTCTATGCACAACACACAAGCCTCCCAATGTGCTCTTCAGCTTGCATTTCTCTCTGGACTTTTCATCTTTAGCTGCAAGTTTAAGCTTGCTGGCAACTAGCCTTGCAGGATCCTGTGGTGCCTTTAATAAACAAAACATTCAAAAGACATTGTTTCTCCTTTATATGTAACACTGTAGCAGCAAACCAGACATATAATAGGCATGGGTGTCCCATGTACCTTGCAAAGAGGAATCCTGGGAGTAATGCTTTAAATCATCAACTGCACACTCAAGGATTATTTTCCTGCACTGCTTCACTGATTATTTTTGCTCAGCAGGCAAAGATGCCAAGAGTGTAAGTTAAGAGGGTATTATTGCCCTCATCCAAATGACTATGTCATTCAGGCTCCAATCCTGTTGTCAGAGCCAAGGGACAGACAATTGCTTTCTTAGCCAGCAGGTCCAATGGACTCCCTGGAGGAACTGAGTTTAGTCCCGGACCTGAGGATACTTAATGGCCTAGGGTAAAGTTTCAGGCCACAATTCTGAGACTAGGGTCAACTGCTAGGATGTATAGCTGTCCATCTGTCTTACTTTACAGAGGGCAATACAGTCCATCCTCCATATCCAAGGATACTATACCAATGGATTCAACCAGCTATTGAAATATTGAAACTATCCCCCCGCCAAAAAAATCCAAAAAGCAAACTTTTGCCATTTTATATAAGGGATGCCATTTTACTACACCACTGTACATCATGGGACTTGAGCATCCACAAATTTTTGTATCTGTGGGCGCTCCTGGAACCAAACCTTAGCACAGAGCTTTCCAAACTTTTCATGTCGGTGACACACTTTTTAGACATGCATCATTTTTGCGACACAGTAATTCAGTTTTACTAGCAAACCAGAGGTTAAACTAACTCCTTATAATAATATATAATATTATTATTTCATTATTTCATTTCATGATAATAATGAAATGTACGGGGACACAACATATCTCATGAAAACCCTTCATACATTCCAAGATTGTAGGCAACACACCTACACGCTTCAGGCAACACACTAATGTGTCGCAGCACACCATTTGGAAAGCTCTGCCTTAGTGGATACCTGAGCCCCACTGTAATCTCTTTAAAGGGCTATCTAAATTGGTTCAATTATAAAGAACCATATTAAGAAGAGAGAGCGGGAAGGCCTTGAACATTAACTCTGAACAATATGTTAACACCTGGACAGCAGACTGAGCAGGCACATAGCTCAGTCTTTTCTGCCATGATGAGATGCACTGAATTTATATTTATGGGAATTATTTCTAAATTTTCATGAATTATATATGTGCAAATGTCATGCAAGTCTGTAACCTCTTTCTAGGTGGTACATTTCCCTGTGGTGAGGATGCCTAAATGGCTACCCTAGTAACTATACCCCGTTTGAATATCTCATGAATTCTGTGGACTTACTTGTGAATAAAGTCCATTGAATGCATTGGGATTTTAATTCCAAGTAGTCAGACACAAACCTGAACTGTATGATGTTCTCCAAGCAGTGCAGGATTTACTTATTGATAAAGAGCTCACAATAGCACAGAGAGAACAGATAAATTAATTTTTATCTGTTAAAATGTGCTGGGCACTTTTCCATTGGCCATACTTCCTCGGGCATCTGGGAGTTTAGGTCCAAAAGCCTAGAAGAACAAATGTTGAGAAACACTGGCTTATAGTACAGTATTCTGCAATAATAAAGTGCAATATAAAAATCTGAAAGCAAAATAATGAAATTTGAGTTGCTGTGGGTACATACATTGAGTCAGATCCTAGCTTGGCTCAATCTTTTAGATTCAACCCTTGGTTTGCTGTGTTCCCTCCCAACTTTGCCCACAAACTCAGAGATTGGGACCCATGTGGATTTTTAAAACCATTTCTTAAGATAATCCTTGCTGTGTTGTGTTCTCTCCCTTGACACTAAATCCATGAACCCAGTAGTGTAGTAGGGCACACAGCACTCAGATACTACAAGATGAAAATAAGTCAGTTTTCTTTTTGTTTTGCAATTGAAGCAATTAATATGAGGAATGGGATCCTATGAGTGGACTTTAGAGCGATAGGAAAATGAGTGGAGTGACAGGAGTGGCTCGCTGTTTACCACAGCACACCATGGTCCAAACAGCCATTTAAAGGGGATTGGATGCTCCCAGAAGGCGTTCCAAACCTTTCACTAGACCAGTGGTTCTCAACCTGTGGGTTCGCAGATGTCTTTGGACTTCAGCTCCCAGAAGCCCTGAGCATTGACCATAGTGGCTGGGGCTTCTGGGAGCTGAAGTCCACAAACATCTGGGGACCCACAGGTTGAGAACCACTGCACTAGACATTGAACCACAACTTCCACCACACCAGACGACGTGCAGCAATATCAAGGAACCTCAAATCAGGAACCAATAGTGTGGATTGTCGGACTGCAAGTCCCTGAAACCCTGGACGGTGCGATGGGAGCTGCGCTCCAACAGCCTTTTGGAGGTAGACGTTTCCTCACCTGGAGCCCTTGGAGTCAGGGAGATCACTTTTGGGCGGGGAGGGGCGTAAAATATTGTCATTTCTGACTGGGAAAAATCCGATTTCCTCTCAAAAGCAGCACCGGCTATGAGTAAGACGTTTAGATCCCCTACATTGTTAAGAACGGCCACCACAACAAAAGAGACAGGGCCGCGGAGTCCCGACGCAACACACCTTTGTCTAGAAAGACAAAGGCCTTCGCCGGAACCAAACTGCTTTAACACCGAATTAACTGGGTCGTGGAGCCGTTTAAGCGGATTTGTGCAAAGAAGCCCGCAGCGCGACTGCCATTGTGTAGCCGCGTTGCACAACTCTGTTTGATCAGCCCCTGCCAGCGGTAAGAAGGAAAGAGAGGGAGGGGGAGGGGAAAAAAAACCCCAAACCAAACTTCTCTCTTTAACAATTCCTCCCCGTTCCCTCCCTCCCACAGCTCTGGAGCGGAGCCCTAAACGCTTTGTGAAGAAACTGAACGGGCTTAAGCAAACAAAAAGAGATTCCTCCACCTTCTCCAACGCGCCTCCCTGAAGAGCAAAAACCACTAGCGAGGCGAAAGGCGGGGGGGGGGGAGAAGGAAACGCGCCATTTCCCCGGGAATTGGAGGGAGGGCGAGGAGGAGAGTCCTGCTGCCCGCAAGCCTTTGGGGTTGTTTGAACTCGGGCTTGAATGGAGGCAAGCCCGGACAGGCCCGAGTATCGAAGGGGCCGCGACCTGCCTTTCTGCTTTCTCGCTTTCCTTCCCCCACTCGCCCGCTCTCCGCCGCACCGAGCGCGGGCCCGCCTTTCCTCTCCGGGGACACGCGGGGCTCCCCAGCTCACGCTAGAGGGGCAAAGTTTACAGCCCGGGGGGGGAGTTGTGATTGCCTCGCATTCTTTCCTTCAGGCTCCTTCCTGGCCGTAGCAAAGAGTCGGTTTGAGGGAACGGAAAGCCGCCCCCGCCTCCGCGGCCTCCTCTCCCGGGTTACTCCGCCACCATTCCTATTTTCCCCCATGAACTCAAGTCTCCTGGCCTGTTTGTAACACTAAAAGGGTGGCGGCGGAGGAGAGGCTACAACTCGTAACTATCCCTTCTCCTCCTCCTCCTCGTTCCCACCCAAAAAGTCGTTTGGAAGTTGGCTTTGTCGGCTTGTAAAAATTTGGACATAAGGGTTGTGTTCCTCCAGCACCACCCCGCTCCTCGGCCTTGTTTTCCAACGCCTCGAATGACGCTGCTGTGCTTTCTTTTCTTTCTTTTCCTGCCTCCTTCCCTCCCGGGGTCTGGCTGGCTTCGGTTGCTGCTGCCGCCTGAATTGTGTCAGAGGATATTTTTCATCCATTTGCACGTTTCCTGGACACTTTTCTGTTGTAAAGGGGTTTCCTTTTTCATGCGAGGCGGCCGCAGACGAGGGGGAGAGAGGGCAGAATAGTGGCTGGTGGGTACCTTCAGTTGCAGAGCAAGCCTGCCCCAAGTTACTTGGGAGATGGATATACGTGGATTATTTCTTGACATATTTTTTGCAATTAACAGTAGCCAGGCGGGGGCGGGGTTGTTGCCGATAGAAATGTTGGAGGGAGGGTGCTTAACTTTCTCCCACTGTGTTTTTCCATCGTTTGAACCCTCCTGAACGTGCGATGGGGAATGTGAGGGATGAGTCCCATTTGTGGGAGAAGGGTAAAATACTATGGACCCTTTCCCACTACACAATTATAGGATTATGATTCCACTTTAACTGGCATGACCACATCCCACGGAATCCAGAGATGTGGAGCTTAGGAAGAGGTATTTAGAATTCTCACCCAGAGAGCTCATCTTATGCCTCCGACCAAACTACAAATTCCCCGGGGTATGATAGCATGTTGCCACAGCAGTTAATGCTATAATTGTATAGCATGAAAGGGGCCTAAATGTTGAATCACAACTTCCCCACTTCCTCACAGTTTGTCATGCTGGCTAGAGCTGATGAGTTAGTACATTTCAGCAACGTCTAGAGGGCTAGACATTTGTGGCCCCTGTGGTAAGTTATCGCTACCCCCACCCCACCCAGAGCTATGGGGATCTCCCCACCAGCAGGGCCAACAGCTGCTTCAGGGTGATTGAGGAACTAGCTTAGACAAGTGGCAAATAGCATGAGAAGAAACCATCTTTGCCATACAACAAAACAAAATCCAAAATCCGCCGAAGAGTGATACCTTTATTGGCCAACCAAAATGCACAAAACACATCATGCAGGCTTTAAAAGCACCACTGGCTTTTTCATCAGGCAAAAGATGTTAAGCATAACAGAAGAAGAAAAGTGTTAAGAGTCACAGGTCCACATTTTGAATCAAATGTTTCTGTTGCAGTTCAGTTGGTTTGGAAGGATCTCAGTGCAGGCAGGGACCATTCCTCACTGTGACAAGGGACAGCAAAATCTGAACTCTGTTAGCAGCAGTAAAAGTAACTCCTCTTGGGATCCACGGTGTCTGTGTCTTTGTGAAGCCACAGGCCCCCTTCTTAGGTAGATGAAGAAGCCAGTGGCGCATAAGTAATGCCCTCTTGCTCTGTGAAAACACTTCTAAAACTGTGGCAGGAACTGTTTTTAAATTGAGTCATTTAAGCAGCTTTGATATTAAAACTTGAGCAGACTCATCCAGGGAAATACAGTGTTTTGCATATTCTGGACCCAAGCTACATAGGGCTTCATAGGTCATAACCAATTCATTGAGTTCTGCCAGAAGTGGACTGGTAGCCAGTGAAATTTTTACAGCATAGAAAGTTACATGTTCCCTGTCATTAGCCTTTGTCAGCAGCCTAACCTCAGTGTTTTGGACCTGCTGAAATTTCTGAGCAGTTTCCAAAGGCAGCCCAAGTAGTGCACATTAGAGTAACCCAGCCAGGATGTAATCAAAGCATGTGTCACAGTAGCCAGATCTGACATCTCAAGAAACAGGCACAGCTGGCATTCTAGTTTTAGCTGTATAAACACACTCCTGGTCACTGTCAAAACCTGGACATCCAAAACCAAATCTGAGTCTAGGAATCTGCCCAAGCTACAAACCTGAGATTTCAGGGGAAGTGTAACTCCCTCCAGCACAGACTGAATCCCTGTTTCCTGATCCATCTTCCAACTGACCAGGAGCACCTTTGGCTTGTCTGGATTAAGGTTCTATTTGTGCTTTTACTTATTTGTGTCTTCCTCATTTTAAAGAATTCTTTCTTCAGTAAAGCAGCAACATCCAGTCCCATCTGATTGTGATGTTGACCTGGTTCCACCCTAATGCAATCCCAGCCAGATCTCTGTATTGCTCTGCAGCAGCCAGTGCATGGTGTTCTCACTGCTTGTCAAGTGCCTGTTTGCTGCTGGAAGATCATTAGGCATTCACCCTCCTTAACCTTCCATATTTCCCCCTTCTCCTGCCTTGCACAGCTTCGCAAAGCCAATTGCTTTTGATCATAATTAACCTCAAGTGGTTTCATCTATTACGATCTCTTTTGTGGGCTTCTCTTTAGTGCTCCATTCTCAGAGTACCTGGACCTTTCTGTTGAAAAGATGTGTAGAGTTTGCTTCCCTGGCTTCCTTTTTTCCGGGTGAAACTAATCCTCTACCTCTCGGTTCTTCTTCCTGTCGTCCAGTTTCCCTCTTCCTGTGTCTTGACTGTCTACACTGCAATGTGCTACCATAGCCATTCTCCATACAGCCTAAGAATGGAGGATGCTGTCTAAACCTTTCTTCAGCTACGTTTGTAATCTTTCTTCCACTATTCGGCTAGAGATGACATTATAACATTATAGTCATTCATTTTAAAAGTAACATTTACAATTCTGAGAAATTCGCTATGGAACAGATGGAGTCAGTCATGAAAAGCAAGAATCAAGCACACAAGTAGTAGGCTGCACCTTTTGAAGCACCTTGTCCTCATCATCAGATTACAGTGATTTTGCTGCATCCCATAAAATACCTCCAGGTGGTGATCTAGGCATTTCCCTAGACTGATCACCAAAAACAGTGGTGTCTATGTGAAGATAGATATGAGTGATTTTGACCTTGAAATGGCTTGCAAGCATGTTGTGCAAGCATCTCTGAAGATTCCTTTGAGGGTGTTCCTGCATGGCAGGGGGTTGGACTGGATGGCCCCTGGGGTCTCTTCCAACTCGACATTTCTATGATTCTATGATTCTATTCCTTTTTGTCTGCCATATTAGCCAAGGGGTAAATAGCCTATCAGAGCAGCTTTATTAGGTGGCTGAGGATGCAATGGAAGCAAAGAATTGCTGTTCCATCTTGCTAGCAAGCTACCATTGTGCAGGCTGACTTGATCAAGTTTGTGGGGAAGGTCACTGAGTCAGGGGCTGCTCTGCACCCCATGTGGCTTGTGCAGAACGGAGGGAGGGCGAGTGGCATTGTAGTATCTGCCTGGCTGTGTTGGGAAGGGGCATGTAGTGAGTCGGGTGACATCCTGGGGGGCGTTCCACTGTCACCATGCACTGATGCATTCCACCCATCAGTAATATGCAGAAGCATCATAAGAGCCCAGTGTTGTGATTCATAGGTAGCAGAAGTGTTTTTCATGGATATCTGCTAGTGTTGCTAAGTTATGTATGGACATAAATGCAGCTTCAGAAATGGCAGCATTTTTGAAAGTGGATGGAACATTTCAGCCTTTCGGTGTATTCTGTAACTGAGTTAAAAGTAGCCACCCACCCAACTTCCTTCTGCTGTGTCTTTGAGTATCATACACTGGACTGGTGGTAGTATAAAGCAAAAAAGTAACCTCTCCTCATGTAAGCTTTCATTTTGTTATAATTAATCATTATCATATATCATAGTTAAACTTTAACAGAATTAGCTGCCTTGCACTCTAGAAGACAGTGCCTGGACAAAAGGAGCACAAATTGCTCAAACTCAACAGTCAACAGGTTTTAAAAATTCTGTCTTTTCTTAGAAAGACATTACACTTTATGGGTGTTTAGCACAAAAACCTGATTGAAATTTAGTTGGGTTAACCTCATCTTAGGGTCTACCATGTGTCCACATTTTAAGTATATGTGAAAAAAACAAATTTATAGTTATTTTTGGATTCCCAATGCAAGTCAATGAGGGAGGACTGACATTCCAAATTCTTAAATCTTGATTTGGATTCAGGATCCAGATTGGAATGAATTGGGTCTGACTCAGTTGGCACAGAACTAGGGCCCTTTTCGCATGGCATTTGTCATGTGAAAGGGCCTCCGGAGTGTCGCGCGATTGCGAGGAGCGTTCCACGTGGCGTCCTTCCAATCACACGATGCTGCTGGGGCTAGCAGGTGCCGATCGCACAATATATCATTTTCGGCTTTTGGGTGAAAATGATGCACAATCACGCGTCACTCCGGGGCCCCACATGCACTTACTGTCTGTGTGGGGCCTTCAGAGATGTGGCCCTCACGCTTCCTCCCCCAGCGCAGGCTGGGAAAATACCTGGTTGCGCTGCAGAAGGAAGAGGCGGAGCCCCCACGCTTCCTGCCGGCCAGCAGGGAGCTGCTGTGGAGCAGGAGCATGGGGACAAGAGTTCCATGAGGCTGCTCGTGTGATCCCCGCATAACCACGCCGGAAGCAGGTAAGCTGTGGAAAGGGCCTAGGACAGATCAAAATCACCAAATTGGGCTCTGAATCAAAAGGGGTGCCCCACGCACTGCTTTTATACTAAGTACTCTTCACTCTATTTAGCTTCTAAATCCAGATTAAATCTGTGTTTAATGTGATATGGTAGTGTAATACTTTCTGCCTTCACTTACTTTCCTCTAGCTCATACCAAAGGGAAAGCTAAGAATACAAAAATACTCTGAATGCATTATGGAAGTAAGCAAAGACAGTTTACCTTTTTTTTTTTAAATTAGCAAGTAGCTTTTCATTTTTAAAAAAGGGTTCGTTGTACACACATTTTTTCAGTTTCACCAGCATTGGTCAAAAATGGAATCCCACTCACAATACTCAAAGGATATGAACCTTCTTAAAGTAAATCTTGAAGATTTGCTTTACTTCACTTTACTGACTTCGAAGATTTACTTTAAGAAGAAAAATAAAATTCTGTTTTTATTGCTAGTAACTTTGATGGTCTTGAAAACTGTACAAACTAATGCCTACTAGGTCTTTTTGAAGGAGATAACACTCTTTTATAGTTGGACTTTTTGATATTTTGCATTGTGGCAGCTTAATTGCTAATAGTCCAGGCATGGAAAGATAGTCACCTCTATTTACTATCTGTATGCTATAGAACGATATGGTTTACAGCTGTTATGGGGAAATTGTCCCATAATATCTTACTGAGTAAAGGAAAAGTTAGACTAGATTCATTTTATTTAAATTGGTATCTGTTTATTTAATACGTTAATGAGGACAACACATACTAGCATTCCAGATAAATGCAACGTAGAATGGCCAAAAATAAGTGCAGTTTGAAGGAGGAGGATTATTTTTGATAATTTGGATTGTTCTATCTTATTATGTCTCAGCCCCAGAAAACCTCATGACAGATTTGCCCGAGGGTTGCTATAAGTCTGAAATGACTTGGAAGCACACCACAACCATAATCTTACTATGGACTCTATCATTTGAATGTTATAATTTATATGATAGTGGGAGGTTTGGACAAGAACTGATTTTAACCATTCTTTTCTCTTAATTTTCTTTATTGTAGAATTAACTAGTGAGGAAGGGAGGGAGGGATAATATGGGAATATTGCTATTTTTGTTTGATGTTATGCTTTAAATTCAATATTTTTTTTTAAAAAAAAGCTATACAAGCTACATCTTCAAATCTGATAAAGCATGCAGTTCTTGGAGTAGTTACAAAAAAGAATATGAAACGAAGACACATCTGTTTTACACATGCAAATGAATCTGAAACTAGACATGACTTGAATGCTGCCCATCATGGCTACATATATGCTTAGTATTGTGTGAACAGACCATAGCAGGATGTATATGACAACCCCACCCCAATGGATACCATAGCCATGTCATTGAGGAAGCTGAGTTACACTCCTCTAACTTACAGTGGAAACACAATTGATGGGCAGTGGTAAACATCCATGGTGTGGGAACAACCCATTGTCACTGTAGTGGTTTCCATTAAACCAGTCACGGAACAGCTGATGAGATTTCTGGTCATTCTTTGTGACTAGTTATTTTCCAAATATGGCACTACAGGTCACAACTTTCCTTAGCTTGGTGTTTAGAGATTTGGCACTTATTCAGGATTAGAACTAGTTTACATTTATATTAGAGATATGTTCAGAGAAAGCCCACACTTTATGTCTATAGCAAATGAGCTCTGAAGAGGCTTGTTATATGTTACTCCACCTCCATCCTGAAAGCAACCAGGGGTCCAGAGGTCTACATTTATTTTTCAAATCCCATTTTCTCTATCAACCCTTAGGTACTCTCTTTAAAATGGTGGACATCATATGGACATCAGTAAGCCAAGTGAAAGACAAATATTCAGTGTGGGGATGGCAAAGATGTATTTTTCCAAATGTTGCTTAACTACACCTTCGCTCATATTTCACCATTGACTATGCTGGCTATAGGCTGCTAGGGGTCAGAGCTTGGAAAAGTTACCTTTTTAGATTGCAGCTCCTGGAATCCCTCAGCCAGCATGTCCACTTTTCCTACTTATGATGTGAGATGATGCCCAATAGCATTGGGAAGGGCGCAGTTTCCCCACCTTATACTTGTGATAATTCTGTTTTCTTATAGACTGCTGGTTATGCACAGATTAGTAGGTGACCCAAGTCTTCGAGCATATTTGTGTCTCTTGCTAAAACTTCCAGCTGCTGCTTGTCCTCCAGACCTGAGAGTGCTTATCTAAAACAGGTTCATAGTAGAATTAGATCTTGCTTCTGAAGCTGGATGTATGGAGACCAAACAGGAAATATTCAGACATTCAACTTCAGTGGAACTAAAACTGATCAACACCTGTTGAGAACAGCTGGGAAGAAAAATCAGAATTTTTAACCCACAAGACAAACAGGAATTCAAATTCCCAGTTGGATGATCATTCAATTTAAAGGCCTAGATTCATCTGTTAGTCCCAGTTAGACTACAGCCACTGAATTTGTAGGAATTTGGTAAGTGAACACATCTGTAGTACCATTGATTCAATGGGTCTACTCTAGTTGGAACTAGCAATTGGATTTAAGTCATAACAGGCAGTAGTCTCAGGTATCTGAACTAAACTGAAGTCATCAAACAGGACGTGAGCCCACTGAAATCAGTGACAAAATTGCAATTGATTTGAATGATGAAGACTGCAAAGATTTTGGCTGTAAATCTAAATATACATGCTTATGTGTTTCCAAATGTGTATTTGAGCTTTGACATCTGGGTTTTTTTCAACTTCAAAATATAGAGGTTTATATTTAAAAATATAAATATAAAATGTTGGGCATGACCAGGAAAAAAATCTATTTGTATTAGATCTATGGTTTCCATCATTTTATTGATTTCAATGAGGAAGTGTTAAAGCATTAACTCAACAGGATTAACTCAACAGGATTTAAATGTGCTGAACTTTCTACAGATTGTGCCCATTAAAAGGAGAATTCTTAATTCAAGGAAATATAATGCTTCCAGTTTTACCAGTCTGTGATAAAATACTCATTTCAAAATAAACACTTGAATATCTGGTCTATTTTGCATATAAATCTCTGACTCTTGTATTTATCCATCACTGAAAGTAAAGGGTTTTCTTTTCTAGCATTTACCCCCAATGAACAAACAAAAAGATACAGATATCTTCTGACATGATTAAAGGTTCTAATATCTGTAACACAGACAAACAACAAAGCTTCCAGTTCGCTATTATTTTCATTGATCTAAACATACTCCAAAAAGAATACTCCAATATTCTAAATAATGGCAAGTTAACAATATTTTCAGGAAGAAGTAATGGATTAAAATCTGTTGTAATAATTTGAATTCCAGGTCAGTTGTTTTCCCTCCTCTGATATTTAAGTGGTCATGTGATTCCCGTATATCTTTCTAAACTTTCATTGAAAATCCAAGAGGGCTGAATCCTACACAGCTCCTGGAGGCTTGGTTGATTTTTAATAGTGCTGTTAATATCAGCTGCCCCTGAGGTGTTGTGTAGTTTGCTCTCCACTTACTCTGGTTTTTCAGATGCTTAAGTGTACCCATGACTTTTCCAGTGATGTGTGTATTTAAAGAGCACCTGAGTATTGTTCTTATGTGCTTCGATTTTTTTTGTAGGCAGTATATTTCAGATAAGCGACGGCCAAAATAAAAAGCGTTTGGGGGCCATATGCTTTAGCTCCCAAATAATCTTGCCAGTGGGTGGGGGAGATGGTTTCAGGTCTCAAGAGACATTCCCCTTGAGGAATTTAGTACGCTTGGCAGGGTGGAAACGCCATGCTCAGGTGTGGTTTATCGTATTTCAGTGAGGATCTCTGATCTTACCAAAGATGCTTCAAATATGTT
Organism: Iguana delicatissima; assembly: GCA_948472985.1. Lineage (NCBI taxonomy): Eukaryota > Metazoa > Chordata > Lepidosauria > Squamata > Iguanidae > Iguana > Iguana delicatissima. Next base: position 1,116,649 of record CAOKZL010000063.1, read on the forward strand.
GCTGTAAAAACAGTAAAGGATGAATTCCTCCACCCTGCCTCACAGTACAGGGCCAACTCTTGGTGCAGCCCCTTATTGCAGGCCAGAAGTGCCTATGGACCCTTGGAGGCCATATAAAGCCATGTCAGGGACTGGATGCAGTCCACAGGCTATCAGTTTTTCCCCTTTCTAGACTATCAGTATGGTACACCATACTGCATTTCAGGGGATTTCCTACGTACACAAGACATCACATTCAAACCACATGTTTCAAGCTACAATTCTAGTGCAATCTCAAGAGGAGATGTATGTAACAAGTAAACTAAGTGTATATTTATTATGTGTATGCACACCAGACTAGAGAATTCAGAAAACTCTTTAATTTCTCTCTCTTTCTGTGGCCTGCCTTATAGTGATGGGGTGAGGCTGATTAGAAAGTACACGGAATATTAAAAGTACAAAGAAGTAGCAATAGTTTGTCATCGTTCCTCACCGTGCACCCTAATGTAATACAGCACTAATACTGGTCGCAGAAGGCAAAGAATTGAATTTGTTTAATCATGATGTGAGCTAGTTTTAAAATGTAGAATGTAGTGTGGGAAATAGCCCTCTAAACCAAATGATTCCTTCTGGGAGCCTAGCTCTTTCGTTCAAATAAGTGATTGCCTTTTCATATTTCTGTGAAGCAGGCTGACATAGCCTGATGAAGCACATAAAAGCAACAACCTTTCAAAATGCATAAAGTAGCAAGTGGGTATGCTTATTTAGGGAGATGTAGGAGAGAGTATTTTTTTTTAACTGTGTTTTGTAAACGCTCTATGGAGTCTCTGTATATACTAGGTGCAGATAGTACGACATCAGTGGGGAACCTTTGGCCCTCCTGATGTCTGGACAATGTCTCCCACCATCCCTTTCTGTTGACCATGATGCCTGGGGCTTCTACTAGTCAAAGTCCAAAATACTTGGAAGACCAGCAGTTCAATCTGCCTGCCTTCCCAATCCCACCCGCACTCCTTGCAGCAGCATCTTGCCATTTAAACAGAACCATCACAAAACTCTTTTAAAAAGACCATGTATACAAAATGCCAGTGTTCCAAACAAGACCAACATCTTTCCAGACAGAATTTCCATGACAATTGTGAATGTTGCACATTTTACTTTATTGGAATGTATGCAGATTTTAAGATGACCATTAGGTTTGGGCTAAAAGTATCTAGTTGGATGGCAACCACAGTTCTAAGAGAGAAACAGAATAATAAGGCAAAACTAAACTTTATGTTCTTATTTCATTTGCAGTTTTCACTACATATACAGTCTTTGGCCTATAACCATCCACTTATGTCCAGAGCCACAGAATAACATGAACATTAGGAGTTGTTTTGTTTGAATTCAAGCCAGCACTACTACATTGTCAATGGCTAGGGGCAGGGGCTCAAATATAACAAAGCATCAACTATAGCAGAGAAAGGTTTCAGCAGTACCTACGGTTGCCTGATCAAATGATAGAAAAATATAGCCCTTCATTATTGATCAGCCGACTTGTCAGCTGAGTTGTCAGAGTCTGTCATGTGATCACACAAATTCCTTCATAGCTTCTGTTCAGAAGAGAGTATAGTGCTTTGTTAGTAGTACGTAACAATAGAGGGTTTGCCTGCCATGACTTCATATCTAGGCTGTACAGTATACATTGTTAGTGAAGAATGCAAAACTATAAAGAATTTGAGATACAAAAATATGTAAAAAGGACCATCTAGAGAACACATCAGGTCCCTCTTTGTGGATTTTTCTTTTCAATCCTCTACTGGCAGGAATTCCGACTTGCATATTACCTTACGTTTCCCTCTGTAGAACAAACATTTGATAACACTTCAATCTGAATTAACATTATTAACTGTCCTTATCCCCAGCACTCTACTGATTGTGCACTGTTGCTAAAGATATACATTTTGTTATAGATATATAGATATATAATAGACTCTACTTTAAAACCTGAAAGATCTTGATGCTGAGTATATAGAGTTCAACATCTAAACTAGTCCTACTGTAGAACGATGGTTGCAACTCCATATTTGCCTGCTACTTAATTGTCCCACATTTTACCTAGCAAGTTCCCTTGGGTAGAAACATGCAAACACTCTCACACAACACAGGAAGAAAAATAAATGTACAGAAGAAGGAAGAGAAAATTTAAGATGATCTAACACATTTCTAGTCACCAGAAAAGGCCAGCTCTTCCACTCTACTCCAATGTCTTCTCCTCCCAGGAAGATATGCCTTTTTCAGTTCCCTCCACCCCAAAGTAGAAAAATCCATATTTCTTTCAAAGGACAAAAATAAGTACTGTATTATTACTATTATTTGTTGCCTTTTGGGGCACAAAGTCCTCATTTGTGTTGCTTTCAGATACATCCAACCAAATTCTGCAGATCTTTTCCCCATCCCAGATGCCTCTATGATCCACTTAGTCCAAATAATAAAGATGTCTTATTTGTTATACAATTCTTTTGCTTTGAAAAGTTCTGTAGTACTGGGAATATCTTGTTCATACAGCTGATTAGTCCTGGGTGATCTTCAGCCTTTCAGTCAGGGATCTGTCTCTTATTAAAGACAGCCAGCATTGCTCCAGTCATTCATTTCTGTCTGCAAGGAAGGGTCATTGAGTTCAAACAGCGGATCCATGTTGACAGAACCTGAGAGGTAGTCATTTCTCCCTTCATCCCATGGATGCTGAAGGAACGAAGTGGCAATGAAGGTTTCATCAAAGTCCAAGCTGTTCTGGTTGGATTCTGTGAGGACATAATCCTGCCCAGCAGGGCACCACTCCTGTGGACAATCAATATGTCTTCCATGCACAGTCAAGTCTACATCTCTGGTTATGGGGCTAACAGGAGGAGTGATTTCCAGATCCTCAAAGGTGGAGAAATCACCATTTATGGTGGTATCAAAGATGGCCTCCCAGTCGAAGTCACCTTTCAGAGACCCAAGCTCTGTCTGTTCTTCCTGAGTGAGCATGGGGGAGCTGGAGAGGCGGGCCATCTTGTACATCCGCTTGGGCAGCGGCTGCTTGCGCTTATGGTTCATCTTCCCATCTGCAGGGTTCCAGTTGTGGTCAGCAGTAACTTCCTCAAACTCCTTGAGTAGCTGCTGGGACTCCATGTTGATTTTCAGAACACTGTTGCTTTTCCAAGAGGTGGCTGCTGCCTGGTGAGCAGAAGAACTGGAGCAGGCATCCTGCAGTACTCTCCCAGTGAAGGCTGGATGGATCTGCACAGGAGGCATCCTCCGCTTCTTGAAAGCCCCATTCATCAGTCGATCTGCATACTGGGGATCGATTTTCCAAAAACCACCTTTTCCTGGTTCATCCTTTTCTCGTGGCACTTTGATGAAGCACTTATTCAAGGACAGGTTGTGTCTAATGGAGTTCTGAAATCAATGTTTTTTTTAAAAAAATAAAGTTTAATATAACTTCAGAAATAAGTCTGTTTTGCAGCATGAGTCTTTACTATAAATGCAGCTGAATCAGCTGCATAGAATTATAAAGGGCTTTTCTGAAAGGAGGAAGGATGAAACCATTTGTAACAGTGATGCTACAAGGGATTCAGTCTGGAACAGACTTATAGAACAGTAAGCTCCACGGCCAGGAGTATGACTACAGGCAAATGGGTGGCCATCCACAAACATCTAGCAAAATAAGGACACGGTTCTATCCTCCACCATATATTTAAGATTAAGCAAGAACACTTTTCAGATCATATTGTGAATGGACTATATTCTTTGTGGATGTCCTACAAACACACAGGTCCCTGAACTAGAAAAATATCATGGAAATACAGTATAGGACTTTTAATTCTGAGATGGTTTTCAGATACCAGTGGGAAGCAGAAGGGTGTGGAGGATGATAGGTAGGATATTGGTACCTGATTTTATGTGCTTTGTATTGTACCTGGATATCACATTCAGTTCAAATTTATACTAAAGCACAAACTTGCTGCATAAGTCCATATAAGCAGAGCTTAGAAAAGTTACTTTTGGACTACAAGTCACGGAATCCTGCAGATAGCAGGGCCATGGAAGACTAATTTTTTGGAAGTCCAAAAAATAAACTTTCCAAGGCCTGATAATAACACCTAAAATGGGAGGGCAAAGACTTTCTCTCACACACAACACACATTTCTTGTATGTATGTTTTCAAAGATTACATAGGAATCTATTCTCATATCATTTATGTAGGCCACAATTCTTCTAGTCTACTGCATTCATCCTAATTCTCCCTCTAATAGCAAACTCAAATGGTGAGGGCTTAGAGAAATTGAGGTAAAACAGTGCCACTGAGCAAGAAAAGAGAGACATCAGTATACCTGGAGGAGCCCTGAGGGCTGCTGAAGGACATACAATATTTTGCACAAGAAAACTACAGGATTCCCCCACTTATCTGACAGGTTGTGGTCCGGAGCGCTGTCAGAAAGCAGAATTGGTTGAAAATCAGAAGCCATATACTGTACTGTAGAGAGCATGAAGGACTGACTTATGGAGGCTCATTTGAGACCAATTGGGTGTGCACTACTTGCAAAGTCAGTCTGCTTAGTTCCTCCCCCCTTTCTGCTCACTTTGCAAGCAACATGAACATGCAGATGGTTCTAAGTAAGCCTCCATAGGCAAGAAGAACTGCTGAAAGAATGGAACCTGCATTGAATTAATGGAACTTATCCTCAATTTACATGTGTCAAAAAAGCAAGTTGTCAGATTAACAGGGCGTCAAAAGATGAGGGCATCCTGTATGGGACAGGCAACAACCACAGACCAGTGATGAGTACTAATCATTGGTAGCCACAGTACATTGAGGAGGCCTGGAAAACCAAAGCAGGTTGGAAGGATAGGGAAAAAAGGGCCTTGGAGAGGCCTGGTTGGCATCCTGAACAGCAGCCCTCCTGTTAGAAAAACAGGTTGTAGACTACAACATTTTTACGTAGATCCTACTTTTTCACTCATTGATTTAGAGAGGCTCATAGGTTACAGCCAATCCACTAGAATAAAATACTGATGGAGAAGGGGGTTGGAAACAAGGATAATTGCAGTGAAGGTATATGAATTATTAAGAAAAAATGGAGTTTGTACACAAACTATATCTTCTACTAATGAATCCCAGAGTCTTCTATAAGTGAAGGGCAAAAAGGAAGTAATAGTTTTTGAGGAAAAATACATGCCTACTCTTGCTGTTCTGCAGTGCTATTAGATGCTGGCAAGAGGAAAAGTAGAAGTTTTTATTGCCAAGTGGTCCAGTTCATGAAGAGTAACTGAAGGAGTTTTCAGCTGGACAACGGCAAAAGTCCTCAACATTTCCTAAGTGTCACTCATATAATCAAGCAGTTACATGAATCCATCAGTCACTAAGAATGGCTTCTTTCAGCCTGAAAAATTTACAAATTTACATCTAGACTGCAACAAATTGTCCTGCACTCAAAGGTATAGTGAGGGTAGTGACTCAAATAAAAAAAATCATAGTAATTCCCACATGCTATTGAAGAAATTGATTTCTCATTTTGCTGCCAGAAGCAAATAAGAAAATTGTGTCCCCCACTCATTTCACTTGTAGAAACCAAAAAATGCATTGCAGTTGAACCTTACTTCCACATTGGGGAAAAATAGCACCCTTTTGCCCAAGGGAGACAGCTAATTTGGGGAAGGGTGCAGGAGAAACCTTGTGACTCAGACTAGTCTGTCCTGAAGGACAGGGGACAATATCTGCTGATCCAACATCTGCAGCCTGTGGCTGTTTCCTCATTCTGCCTCATGGCAAGACCAGTCCTGAAACATCTCTAGAAGACAGGGTAATAAAATGGGAACATACTATCTCAGCCGTTTTGCTACTATAAAGGAATTTCTCACATTGTAGAATACCTGTGTTTCAGACCCCATGCTTTCTGTGCCTTATTGGGATAACATTTGTTTCAGAAGTGGCCACCTAGAATACTGACATAATTCTAGCATACTAATGGGCTTTGACATGAGCAAATAGCTGTCTTTACATCCTCAGGTGCTCCCCCTTGTGAAGTTTGGGCCTGCAATGAACGTTAACTATGAAAGCAACCTCCCTATCTTATGTTCCCTATTGCATTTTCTCTCCAGTGGCCTTGAGGGACACACAGGGTTTTCTTCACTTATTTTAGGCAGAAGCAGTTGAGAACCTGGAAATGTTACTTTTTTTAAATTACATCACCCAGAGTGCCTGAGCTAGCATGAGAGGAATGTGAGAGTTATGCCCCCCCCAAAAAAGTAACTTCTCCATTCTCTGGCATATTCACAGCAAATTCCTCAGTGTGGAATAGAAAAGACAGTCTCCTCCACATCCTCAAAATTAGGAGAGAAAGTGACTGCCCAGAGACGAGAACAATAAGGACAAGTGTCCCATGAGTATCATGTTTTTTAAAATGTCATGGTAGCCAGAGAGCAGATACTGGGCCTTTCCACACTACACTGTTATAGCACTATTATACCATTTTCAACATCCTATGGAATCCTAGGATTTGCAATTTGGGGAGGGGCGTTTAGAATTCTCAGCCAAAGAGCTCTTTGTCCTCAGTAAACTGAAAACGCCAGGATTCTATAGGATGTTGAAAGTGGAATAATAGCACTATAAGAGTGTAGTGTGGAAAGGCCTGTTGTGTCTGCAGTTGGGGGACCAACTACCACTATTATGGTACAATAGCAATGATCTGTGAAAAAATCGCTTAGTATGACGTGTGGAAAGAGAACACCACACAAAGTCTGCACACTTTTTGTTTAGTTGTGTTGCATCAGCACACCCATCTGAGACACACACAGCTTTGTATGCCCCTGGATCATCTCCTGTCTGAGTTGAGGTCTGTATGAAATCACCCACTGAATTGTCATTAAAAAGGGGCGGGGGAATCACAACAGCTGTGAAAACAACAGAGAAAGACTGAGAGACGGAAAGAAGGGGGCATTTCTGTCACCATAGAGCTATTTAAAAAAGAAAAGAATGTGTGTATGTGTGTGTGATGTGCACAATCAGAAAGGAAACGTAGTTATTGGGTAAATAACACTCTCAAAGCAAGGAGGGTGTTACGAGACTGGATATAGCGAAGGACTGTGTGTGAAGTTTTTTTTTTTTAATGTTGCCTAGATATCTTTATGCTTATTCATCCATAATCTGTATTGCCAAAGAGCAACAGCAAGGCTTGAACGCCTGGATGGCTAATTTTTTTAAAAAAAAAACCCGTTCCTCTAGGCTGAAACTCCCTGGGCATCTTGGCTCCTTTCCAAAGCACATAGCTCCCACAGGAATCTCTCTCCATCTCCCCCTGCCCCCTTCCTTATGGGTGGCATGACATTTTGACTCTGTGTCTGCACTTACAGGAACTGGGGTTGGTGAGGCGGGTGAGATCATGGCCGCAGTGGGAGAAAAGGAAAAAGAAAGGAAGAAAAGGAGAGAAATTCCTGCAAACACGCTGGGCTGTGATGAGTCAGAATTTACTGTTTAATGAAATTTTACAAGGGTCAGAGAATACTCCCCTTCCCTGCCTGAGAATTAGTCTAAATCTACTGTCCTTGTCTACAGTTGATTATTACCCATCTAGTTAGCATATTTATCATTTTCCCCTGCAGGGACCAGCTGAACCACCTGCATCTTTGCAAAGTGGTACTGAACACTTAAAAAGAAAGGAACATAAACAAGGGGAACAATCTTCTAATAGTTAGGCTTTTGGACATACATACACAGAAGTGAATGTATAAGAATCTGTCTCTCTCCATTTGACCATTTGAGAGCCACTTCTTTATTAACCCTAAGAAACATAAAATGTCCCAGTTCTGGAGCTTTCTCATGGGAAACCTAACAGATACAGAAATATGGGGTCAGAAACTTGGTATCAGATAATTTCGCTAATAACAATTACCTTTTGTTTCCTTAAACTGCCTCATGCATGCCCTGTTTGCAGTGGATGGATAAAAACCAAATCGAGAGTATTGACTTTGGAGTCCAAAAACGTGGGGCTTTTTCACACTACAATTATAGCACTATGAGTCTACCTTAACTGCCATGGCAACAGCCTATGGAATCCTGGGATTTGTAGTTTGCAGGGGTTACTTAGAATTGTCATCTAGAGAGCTCCTCTAGTGCCTCTGTACAAATCCCATGATTCCACAGGATGCAGCCATAGCACTTAAAGTAGAATCATGGTGCTATAATTGTGTAGTGTGAAAGGGCCTCTGACTCAATAACTTCCACCATGAAACAGTGTGTTCCTTCCAATACATCTATAGAATATCTGCTCTACATGATAAGATGAATAAGCAACATGTAACCACATCAGGAATGTCCAAGACAAGGCATGTGAAACTAAAGTCATGTTCACACTTACCTGGGGATAATTCCACTGACTTCAGCCCACACATATAGAGAAATGCACAGTTAAAGTGGTATTTATATCAATATTTGGAAACCTCAGCCAGAGTGGTACATGACAAATGGTGAAACTTTGACCCACCATGTAGTTTGGACAACAATATCCATAATCCCTTACCAGTGACTATGCTGGGTAAAGCTGAAGGGAATTATAGGGCAAAACATCTGGAGAGGAAAGGATTCCTCCACTCCTTAGTCTAGATCAGTTTTATGTTTTTGATATCATCTTTCTCCATGTATCTGACACATTGGGAACCAGAGTACTGTCAGAAAATGGAATTGGTTGAAAAGAACCCATGTACTGTACTGTAGGGAGCTTGAAAAACTTACAGAGGCTCACTGGGGACTGATCATATGTGTACTGCCTGCAGAAATCTCTCATTGGCTTGGCACCTTTTTTCCCTCTCAGCTCACTTTGCAAATAGAGTTGAAGCACACGTGAGCAATCCCAAGTAAGCTTCCATAGGCATGAAGAACTGATGTAAGACAGAACCCTTGTTGACTTAATGGAACTTGTCCTTAATTTGGAAGCATCAAAATAGCAAGTTGTCAGATAATGGGGCACTGAAAGGCAGGGGCTTCTTCTACCTCTGTCCCACTCCAGCAAGAATGATTTCCAGCTTGAAATCTTTCCAGCCCAGGAATAACTCTCCTAGGAGTAACTTTCCTGCCTAGGAGTAACTCTGTTTCTCACAGAGAAATCTGGGTCACCCATAGGCACACATGCAAGACTGGACCAGCTTCCAGTGATGCTCTTGGGTGCCACTCATCATGGTGCCTTCATAACAGGCTCAAAGGTCCTACATGGGTCAATTTCCTTACCCTTTTGATATACGTCTTTTGATATCCAGTCCAGTTGGTGTTAAATCCAAAATAACAGCAAAATAGTCCAGAGGCCCTTTTATATTACACAGCTACAGCACCATGATTCCATCATAATTGCCATGGCAACATCCTATGGAATCCTGGGCTTGTAGTTGGGTGAGAGGCACCAGAAGATCTCCATGGCTGGTAATTCTAAATGCCCCTCCCTAAATGAAATCATAGAGTTATAACTGCGTAGTGTGGAAAACCCTTGGAATACCTTGACTGCAGCTTCTCCTTCTGCTGACAATTCTTGCATGGATACTTACTATATTTAACCAAGAACGACATAGCAGGCTGCCACATCCAACTGATGGAACTTATTTTAAATGAACACTTTGGCTTTATTTTAGTGTCTCTGTTATTTGTGCCTCCTAAAGTTAGGATCATCTTGTGAGTGACACTGCTGGTTAAAAGGAAAACAAATGAATTCCACTAATTAATAAATTGGAGTATAGTGGAAAATTCCTGAGAGAAAATAAAGGCTTTCATCCAGCTCAGCTTCCCATAGCTTCTCTCTTTTTCTTGTCTTTCCTTCTCTTGTTAGAAAACTGCCGCACTATTAACACCATTTCAAAGCCATGTCCTCATGTTATTAGCAAGAAGCAAATCACAAAAGCTTGAAAATATGTCCAAAAATAGAAGTGAAAAGAAAGAAAAGAAAAAGAAAGGATTTTATGCTAAGGGCAAATATTGCTCTGAATACTGGAAATGTTTAATATTATAAAACACCCCTTAGGACTATATGGTAGACTTTCAACTAAAAATATACATGGTTCTCCAAAATATACCAGGGCTGCTTTTCAACAAGCTACTGAAAATTCAGTTACCTAATCCAACAGCTTCTTTGAATTAACATTTATAGTCAGATGAGGAGATCTTTAGCATTCAGCTGAATATAGCAGTTACACAACAGATCTGATGCACAACAGGGAGGGGGAACCTCTAGCCTTCAAGATGTTGGGTGACATCTCCCATCATTCCTGACCATTGGCTATGCCAGCTGGGGTGAGGGGAGTTCAGCCCAATAACATTCAGAGGGCAACAGGCTTCCCACCTTCTAGGAGAAGAGCCCCTCCACACTCACACACAGAGCAAGACAGGGACCTAAACTATATTTGTTAGTCTCATCTAGAGTGGAACAACTGAATTAATTTTTGAATGGTGAGTCAATATAAAAGTCAGTCCCAGTGATTCCATGGGTCTACTTTAGTTAGACTAACAATAAGATTCAGGCCTCTGTTTTACATTGTTGTTGTATACCAAAGACTGAGCTGAAGACAACAGTGCAGTGTGGTGAGCTTCAATTAGTCCTATTTAGGAGAGAACATGCTGTTGTAGGCAAAGGAATAATATGGCAGGAACCTGATACTAGAGGTATCAAAATGTGAAAAAGCACAGAAGTGAATGAGGAGAAGGTAGAAGGATTTTTCTAATGTCACTTTCTTCCCACAAACAGAGATTACTCAAGGTGATGGGAAGTCAGACCCAGAAGACATGAAGTTGTAAATAACTAGACAAACAAAACCCGATTATAGTTATGGACATGGTGTCAAAATTATATTTCTGTAGTAGCAACTGATTGATCCTCAGTTATATTCAAAAAACATTTATCACTGCCATCACACCTACAAAGACCTGGGAGAATTTTTTTAAATTAACATTTCCAGAATTCTGGGAGCTGTAGTTTTTTTCTTTTTAAAGCCTTTCCTAAGCTGTGATCTCCATCACTTTTCCAGAAACTAGCAAGTGTGTGGAATGGAGCTTCCACAGTATAATGTTCCCTGTATTACGAGCTGGGTACTAGAGATACTGCTTGGTGTAGTGGTTTGAGTGCTGGAGTAGGACTCTGAAGACCAGAGTTCAAATCCCTGCTTGGTATGGAAACCCACCAGGTGACTTTAGGCACGTCACATTTTCTGAGCCTCAGAGGAAGGCAATGGCAACCCATCTGTGAACAAATCTTGCCAAGAAAACCTTGTGATAAGTTAATCTTAGGATTGCCATAAAATGTAAATTACCTGAAGGCACACAACAACAAATTAGTATACTGAGGCCAGTTTCAGAGGTACTCCTAAAACATGATGAACTCCAACCTCAGGCTCTCAAAATCTAGTTAAAGATGAAATCTGTTAGAAATACTGGATACAAATGAGACTTCCATCATCATCATCATCACCATCACCTCCATGACCATCATCATAATCTCTGATGTCATCACCATCATGTCTAACCACACAGAATTTAACTGGCCCACTAATCACTGGAGACAGACAAACAATCCTTAGTTTCATGTGAAGGAACATCATAGTGGGGTTGGCTTCAGAGACTCTACCATTATGTCTCAAGATGTGCTGGTACAGTCACTATGGATATCAGGTACAGGTTTTTCCAGATGGTACATGGACATTCATTTCCTTTAATGAAAAGAATTTCTGGACAAGACCAGCATGAGAAGGAATGCGTAGTGTGTTATTGTTGCGTGCTTTCAAGTCATTTCCCAGTCAAGGCAGCCTTGAGGTAAACCTATCATGGGGTTTTCTTGGTAAGATTTGTCTACAGGATTTTGCCTTTGCCTTCCTTTGAAGCTAAGAGAGCGTGACCTGCCCAATGAAGTTGATGCTTGCAGTCTCTTGGTTTTCAGGTCTTCATATTCAAGCAGACAAATCTTACCAGGACAAATGAAGGTCATGGGTATATAGTTGCTGCTACAGTAATAGGGCCAGAAGGGCCAGCCCTTTCATTGAGCCATCTCAAGTCATTGGGAAACAGGGAACTGCTGCAAGGGGATGAGGAAGATTAAGCTCTCTTGGGCCTCCAGGTGTGGTAAGCAATATTGCTTTCATTCTTACTGTTGAAGTAAGATTCAAATGCCAGTCTGGTCATCTTTTGTACATGGAATGGGAAGGTGAGCCATCTGTTTTCCTAGGCTGTAAAATATCTTTGGTTGGCCTGTAAGAGTGAAACCTCAACAAGCACTTTATAAAGGCCTGGTGAATAATCCTTACCTGGATTTCCTCAAAGGCAAACGTTTCCTCCTTTTTTCTAAATCAACTTTTATTTGTTCAGTCTTATAAACAACTGACTCAAAAAATATTTTTAAATCCCACAAGCCAAGGAGATCATTCAACTTGGCAAGTATCACACACATTGAGTATACAAGAAGATGGTGCTTGAGAAGGACAGAGGTTCCTCAACACCAAGATTGATGCTGTCAGGCTGCAAGAGAGACTTTTAGTGGCACTCTCTTTTTTTCCATATTGTTTTATAACTTGATGAGAGCAGACTTCACACTGCTGTCCACAGCACTTTTGAACTTCGTGAAGGTCTTATGGGTTCACTATGTCTTTTCAAGAGGTTAAAGGAAAATTATCATTGTATGTACCAAACAGCTCTGATGTAATAATCCATCAGTCTCAGATAATCATTTCTAGCATCCCTGCCCCATGCGCATCTATTAGTTCTCCATTCTTGATGGAGGTTCTCCGTCTCCAGTCTTGTGAAGCACCACGTGGCATGGGCAATGTACATTTCATTTTTTGCCTCCAGTGCAAACTTGTAGCCAATGTAGCTAGAACTTTTGATATCCCTCCTCTCATGGATCAAGGAAAAGAGCTTTTAGGAAAGAAGGAATGCTTGTTTATACTTCTAAATCCTCTCCCCCTCTTTCTTCCTCTGCTAGCTTATAGAGTAGTTGAGTCTCCTGAATGTTCCCTGTTCTGACACAGATTGGCCTAAGCTAGGCTTCCCTAGCTAAATGTCCTCCAGATATGGTGGAACACACATGCTAGCCAGTGATGATGCAAATTGAAGCACTGGCAGCTAGTGGCCTCAATGTCAGTCGAACAATGGAACCACTCTGAGTTTTAGTCCAAAGTTTAAAGAAGCTTTCCAAGGTTCTAAATCCTATCCCCAAACAGATCCATCACCTTGGATAGTTCCTTTAAAGTTCAGACTAAAATTTGAAGTGGATTTACTGCCCCACTGGCATGGGAGCCACCAGTCACCACTCAGTTGTAGTCCTTTGGAAGGGCACCATGAAAGAGGAAACCTGGCTTGTTAAAAATCAAAATCTAATAATCTGTTAGAGAGACAGCTGCTGAATATGGAGCACAGTGCCATATGCAAAAGTTCTTCCAGATTTGAGTGAGAAATGGACATTTCAGTGTGGAACATAAGATTCGTGGCAAAGCTTCCAAGCCTACTTTGATGTCCAAAAAGCAAGCATCTTGAGAATATTGTTGTGGTTATGTTTTTCTATCTTGTAATAATGACATATGGACTCTTGAGGAATGAACACGAACTATCCAAAACACATGGTCTGTAGGAAGATTGCTCCTTTATCCTCTGCCTCTGTATAGCACCCCTGTTATTTCCAACAACCCCTAACCCTGTTCTTCAAGTCCAAATCTCCATTTAGGACTGACAGGATTAGTGGCATTACTAATATAGTGTTAGGAAAAACCACCATCTTTCAATCTTTATTTCCCTTTACCTACTGTATTAGCTTCTCTCTTTGGTCTATCCTCCTCTTTGGTCATAATTTACTCAAGAATCTAAGTGCACCACAATAAATACTATGATTGTTTGAGGTATGGAAAAAGGAGAAACATCCCCTCAAACATCCATAGCATTTATCCTGCAGTACAGACATAATAGCTAATTGCTACCTTTAAATGGAGAAAATGCCTTGTTTACATTGTTCTGCCTTCTCATTTACATCAACATCTGTGTGCCACTAAGTGCTTACTCTAGGCAAAACACTGAGATAGGAAACATACCAAGCAACAGTAATTGAACTCTAGGGAAAATAAAGCAGAGAAAGGAGCTGTGGCATGATGAATACTAGGGGCACTTGGCTGCTTTCTAATATTATGTGAATGGGGTGGATGGATTGTGAGGAGATCTGTTCCTCTTCTCTTGATGGTCCTACAACCTCGTCAGGATCTTGTAACATGGTGGTCTTGTGAGGTGGTAGCATCTAAAATTATGGGGTCTTAGATCTCATATGAAGAAAGATGATTTAGCTGGTAGAGTGCTAGTCAGGAATATTGGAAAATGGTTGCTGTTCTACCATAACTGTTTAAGGACTAGATTTCTCCTTCAACATATTAAGGTGTAGGCCAACTTTGCATCAAAGGGGAATAATGAGGATTAAAACACATTCTGAAACCATAAAGTTCAACTATTACAAAACTTATGGGCAACTAAGTCGATCTGAGAAGGTAGTTAGTGTTGAACCACAATGTAGATTCTGCAGAACACTGGGAAAATGATAACTATGCCCACATGACTGGATGGCCTTATTCCAAGGCAGACGCCAAAATGCTGAGGTATATAGGCTCTGCCAGCCACCTACCTGCCATGTGGGGTCAGCATGCCGGAAATAGCAGAAATTATCTGTAATCCACTTGTAGATGTCTGAGAGGGTGATTTTGGTTTTCTTGCTGGCTTCCATTGCCATGCAGATGAGTGTGGCATATGAATAAGGCGGCTTCACATGGGGATTGGTCTTGTAATCTATGTCTTCCAATGGCTGGCCTTGCAGATGTGCAGTCCTTGATGTAGAGGAAGAGATTGGCTTGCCGGGCGTATGGGGCATTCCCATGCAGGCTGGATCACCAGCCAAGGGAGAACATGGTGCAGCTGAACCAGGAATTTTGTGATAACCATGAGGATCTGTGCTGCATGGGGAAGAGGAGGACTTCCCCATGTTGGCATTGATTATGGAGAACTCTTGGAGCCACTGTAGGCTGGTCAAACTGTCGTCCAGGTTCCCTGAATCCACCATGCTGTTTTCCTGACTTTTCTCTTCCTCTGACTGTATGTTCAGCCAGCTGTCAGTCATGTTAGTGGAAGCCAAAATAGGCAGGTCCAACATTCAGGAATTATAGGAATGCAGGAAGAGGGTAGAAGGGAAAGGTCAGAGGGGATGACAGTCCTGCAACAACAACATGAAGAAGTTCAAAGTCCCCAACAATTGGGTAGTTCACAAACCATTTTTTGCCAGCCAAACATTAAAAGCACAAAACACACACACACACACACACACACACACATCTCCCTTAAGAACCCCAAGAGTTGAGTTTTGCCTGGGTGTAACAGGAGCCCCTCCTCAAATCATTCTCTTTTATTAGCCTGCTTTATGTAAACCACAGTGGTCAAATGGGTGGAATTTGCCCAAATCCCTCTTCTCTTTTCTAGCAAGATGGTTCTCAAAACTGCCAAGAACCCAAGTAGCTTTGTTCCTGTTGGAACACCATTTAATTCTAGATAGAAGCATCTAGATAGAAATGAACACTGGTACACCGCCTCCTGGGGATAACAGGAGTTTCTTTGGTTTAACTGAATAATTTCATATCTTGCAAGACACCTTCTAACCTCTCTTGGGTAACAGTGACAGGGCACTGCATTTGTTTTCTCTAATTTTGTTATAAAATACTATTGTCTTTTTAAAAAATCAGCAGATATATAGAAGTGGATATTTAAAGCTGTGGGAGTAACCAGCACCGAACTCAATAGGACATACTTCTGAGTAGAAATTATTAGACTGTTCTAAAAATTAAAGTATTAGACTGTGAGGAAGATTAGATATTTTAAATATGCACCTCATATTCTCACTTTTCTCACTTATTCTCACTTTTGCCATGAGAATTGATAGAAAATGGCTATAACATTTTTTTCAGAATGCTTACAATTTCCCAACATACCTATTTGGCATATACGTTCAGTGAAATGGACATTCTGTCTCTAACAACACAATCCAACCATATGATTAAACACTTTTATTTAAGTGAGTTCATCCCAGTGCTGAACAATATCATGGAATACGTAGACATCTCATAGGTTTCAGTGAACTCCACGTAAGGCATTTAGGGGTAAAAGTGGGTCCTGTCTCACTGACATCAGCCAGGTAGGTGCACCTGGCTTGTATATTATGACATACTCAGGACACTTTACACATCTTGTTGGCCTTGACTGTTGTGTGTGTGTGTAACAAGATACTATTCAGGCTGAAGGATCAGTAGCCGATAGTAGCCAAGTCATTGCATTTAAGTAACCACAAGGTGCAGACTCAAGATCCATGCCAGCCACCTTCACATTAAATGCATGAAACTGAACTAAAACTCCGAATATATTGCACAGAAGATGACAACCATGGGCAGTTAAGCAAAGCCTATAAACGAGCCAGTCCTGCCTGAAGGTTTGCTGTCACAGGTGTGACTGTAGGGTGGGTGGGTGCGGGTATAACCTTCCTAGTAGAAGTAAAAAACGAAAAACCACTCTCTCCTCCCTTGACCTTAGAAAGAAATAATTCTATTTATCTTACCTGATCCTAAGGAGAAATCCCACCGCTGCCAAATGTTTACAACTAGAAGAGGGGCTGCTCTGTGGGGTGAAGTTGAAGGAGAGGGGAGAGAGCGGGAGGGAAAGGGGAAGAAAAGAGAGGGCGAATCTCTCCTGCTCCCCCCTTGGATAAATTACGACGCCCCTCGCTGCCAGCGCCCTTTTATTCCGCAGCCGCTGTGATTTGTAAGCAACAGAACGACCGTCCATAAGTAGCTGCTCCAAAAGGCTTCTCTGGGTGCCATGGCGACGCCCCGCCCCTATAAACAGCTTCCGCTCTTCCCATTGGCCCTGACGTCTCCATGGAGAGCGCAAGCACTTGACAGTTTGCTCCCTCTCCCGCCGTTCTACTACGGCGCTTTGCACAAACTTTGTTTGTGCCCTTCCATCAATCTCCCCCCCGCTTCTCCCAACTCCTTCTTTTGCAGCCAGTTATTTTCTAGACGCGCCAGGAAGGGCGGGGGGGAGAAGCTAGGAGAACTTGGACGCTTGAGTTCCCCAGGTTTTACGCGCGCACATGCTCCCCCCCCAATAAATCCTGGTACTCGACGGCCTTTGAGGACGCCTGGTTGGTATGTGGTCGCTATGCGGCGAGGGGGGCGAGGAGGGCTGGGGGGCGATGGCTGCGTGAGTTTCATTAAGACAAATTAAAGTCCACTTGAATCCGCTCCCAGATGCCCATTCTTCTCCGGGATGCTAAAGGGATGGAGGTGGTGGGGAGGGGGGAGAGAGGGACCCCCGGTGCCAAGAACGAACACAGCCCAGCAACCAGAAAGATCCACGTCTTCTTGAAGGGAAAGGAAAAAGGGGGAATGATTTCCGCCGCCGCCACCGGCCTCCCTCCTTTCTTTCGCCGGGGCAACATCTTTCTCCTCCCCGCTTCCCGCGCTCTCTCCATTTCCGCACGAGACTGTTAAGGCGCTACGATTCCACTTTCAACATCCTACGGAATCCTGGGGCTTGCAGTTTCGGGAGGGGCCGGACTGCAAACCCCAGGATTCCATAGGATGTTGAAAGTGGAATCGTAGCGCCTTAACAGTCTCGTGCGGAAATGAGGCAGCCGTTGGCTTTGCCCGGTTTCGCGAGCCCTGCGCGGGGTTCTTGCTCCCCCTCCCCCCACTTCTTCGCCTCTTGCTTTTACTCCCCTCCCTGCTTTTAATTAATTGAAACGTCTTGCAAGCAAAATGACCTCAGCTTTGAAGTGGCCTTTGCGAGAACCCGCTGAAGAGGGGAGGGGGCGGGGGCGGGAGCATTCATCTGCAAAGGTCTTGGCTCCCCCTGAACCCTCGCCGCGGCCGATTTAATGGCTCCCCTTTCATGAGGTTGCGAATTCGGGGGCCGAATGGAGCCCCCGCGCCGCTGCGGGGCGGCGAAGCAGAGACGGGGCGAAGAGGGGGGCCGCCGCCGCCGCCGCTCCTCTTCCTCCTCCCGACCTGCCCCCCTGGCCTGGCCTGGCCTTTGGGTAACCCGGCGGAACGGGATCAAGGGCTGGCCCAGAAAGGCGGGGAAGGGCGGGCGGCGGGAGCAGCAAGCCCTCGGCCGGACTGCTGGCCCCTCCATTTTTAATTAAGAGACCGTGGGTCACAGTCCTTCATAACAGGTTCCCCGCCTCAGAAAAAGGGATGGCTGAAAATGACCGTTAGGTCCTTGTTACATTGTTTACCCTGCCCGTTCTCCCCAGGGGCCAACGCAGCTCACATGGCTCCCTGCCATTTTACCCTCCCTGCTAACCTTGGGGGTGAGGGAGGCTGAGAGGCAGCGCAGCCAGGCCGAAAGGGAGCCATGGCTGAGGAGGAGGGCCCGCCTTCTTCTCCCTAGGGTCTGTTGGGAAGAAGTTTTTCACTCCCACTCCTTGGGCTTTCTTTTTCCCCAGCAGCTCAGTCTCTCCCCCCACACAACTGTCATACGCACCCACACACACAGGCACAGGCCCCTTTGATACTAAATCCGTAAGGAAACACTGCCCTCCACGTGGAAAAGTGAGCTTACCTCTCCCAGGTTTGCTGATGCTCTGAGGTGTATTTTGTTACGGGGAGCCTTCGCTCTGCTTTGGTGTGGTGACATCACAACCCTTGGCAAGGGGTGTCCAAGCGTCCCTGTTAATCAGTCACCTTTTCCAACTGCCTTTGAAAACTGGCTGCTCTGGGAGAGGGGTGAAAAAGGAACACACAGAAACATTCCCCCAGCAGCGAAAGAAGAGCTCCACTCAGAACCTTGTCTTGTTTTCAGCTGCCAAGACAAAGGTTTCCTTGTGACTGCTTGGGGCTGGGGTAGTGTGGTGTAGTGGTTAGAGTGTCTGTGTTAGACTGCAGTTGGGGAGACCCAAGCTCAAATCCCCACCCAGTCATGAAGTTCACTGCCAGTCACTGTCACTGTCTATCCTCAGGTTGCTGTGAGGATTAAATTGGGGCGGGGGTAGAGATGGAACCAGCATGGTGTTGTCATTTGAGAATTGGACTATGACCCTGGAGACCAGAATTCAGTTCCCCATTCAGCTATGGAAGCCCACTGGGTGACCTTAGGCAGTCATAGAATCATAGAATCATAGAAATGTAGAGTTGGAAGAGACCACACGGGCCATCCAGTCCAACCCCCTGCCTTGCAGGAACACCCTCAAATTACTCCCGACAGATGGCCATCCAGCGTCTGCTTAAAAACCTCCGAAGGAGGAGACTCCTCTACACTCCGAGGCAGCGTATTCCACTGCCAGACAGCCCTGACCGTCAGGAAGTTCTTCCTGAGGTTCAGGTGGAATCTCCTTTCCTGCAGCTTGAATCTATTGCTCCTTGTCCTGGTCTCTGGAGCAGCAGAAAACAAGCCCTCTCCCTACATGGCATCCCTTCAGATATTTAAACATGGCTATCATGTCCCCTCTTAACCTTCTCTTCTGCAGACTAAACATACCCAGTTCTCTAAGTCTATCCTCATAGGGCATGACTTCCAGGCCCCTCACCATTTTGGTCGCCCTCCTCTGGACTTGCTCCAGCTTGACCATGTCCTTCTTGAATTGGGGTGCCCAGAACTGGACACAGTATTCAAGATGAGGTCTAACCAAAGCAGAGTAGAGTGGTACCAGTACCTCCCTCGATCTAGACACCATACTCCTATTGATGCAGCTGAGAATTGCATTGGCTTTCTTGGCTGCCGCATCACACTGCTGACTCATGTTCAGCTTGTGATCTATGAAGACTCCTAGATCCCTTTCGCACGTACTGCTATCTAGCCACGTGTCCCCCATCCTATATTTCTGTATTCCATTTTTTCTACCTAAGTGTAGGACCTTACACTTCTCTCTGTTGAATTTCATTTTGTTAGCTGTGGCCCAGCTCTCCAATCTGTCCAGGTCATTTTGAATTTTGATCCTGCCCTTTGGCGTATTAGCAACCCCTCCCAATTTGGGGTCATCTGCAAATTTGATGAGCATGCCCTCTATTCCTTCATCCAAGTCATTGATAAAAATACTGAACAGCACTGGGCCCAGGACAGAACCCTGTGGCACCCCGCTAGTCACTTCTCTCCAGGATGAAAAGCAGCCATTGGTGATCACCCTTTGAGTTCGGTCAGTCAACCAATTACAAATCCAACTAACAGCAACCCTGCCCAGCTCGCATTTTACTAGCTTCTTTGCAAGGATGTCATGGGGAACTTTGTCAAAGGCCTTACTGAAATTGAGATATGCTACATCCACAGCATTCCCTTCATCTGTCAAACTAGTAACTCTATCATAAAAAGAGATAAGATTAGCCTGGCATGACTTATTTTTGAGAAATCCGTGTTGACTTCTCGTGATTACTGCTTTGCTTTCTAAGTGATTGGAAATTGACTGCTTAATGATCTTTCCGGGTACTGATGTCAGGCTGAACATCTGCCCTCTTCCAGTCTGCTGGAACTTCTCCTGTCCTCCAAGTTTTCTCAAAGATTATAGCAAGCGATTCCGAAATGACTTCTGCCAGTTCTTTTAATATCCTAGGATGCAATTCATCTGGCCCTGGAGACTTGAATTCATCCAGTGTGGCCAGGTATTCCTGTACCACCTCTCTACCTATTATGTACCGCATTTCCCCTGCTTCCTCACCTGCTCCCCAACCGCCAGGTTGAGTGCTTGTATCCTTCTGGGAAAAAACTGAGACAAAGAGGTTGTTAAGTAGTGCTGCCTTTTCTCTTCCCCCGTTAGTAATTCACCATCTTCTCTGCACAGCGACCCTATTGTCTCTTTCTTTTTCCTTTTGCTGCGGACATATTTAAAAAAGCCCTTTTTATTGTTTTTAGCGTCTCTGGCCAGCCTAAGTTCGTTCTGTGCTTTAGCCTTTCTGACCTTCTCCCTACATCTCCGGGCTACCTGCTTAAATTCTTCTTTGGTGGTTTCCCTTCTTCCATTTCCTGTACATGTTTCTCTTAACACTGAGCTCAGCTGAGAGTTCTTTAGTCAACCATTCTGGTTTCTTCAAATGCCTTCCATTTTTCCTCCTTATTGGCACAGTTTTAGACTGTGCCTTCAGTATCTCCCTTTTAAGGAACTCCCATGCCTCCTGAACTCCTTTCCCTTTCACTATTCTTGATCACAGAATTCCAGCCAGCATCTCCTTAAGTTTACAGAAGTCTGCCTTTTTAAAATCTAAGATGAGTGTCTGGCTACACTTATCTTTTCCTTCCCACTGAATGCCAAATTCCAATAGGGCATGGCCACTCTCCCCTAAAGATCCAACCACTTTTACCTCATTAACAAGGTCATCCCTGTTGGTCAGGATCAGATCTAGAATATTTGACCCCATTGTAGCCTCTTCCACCTTCTGGACCATGAAATTGTCTGTAAGACTAGCAAGAAACTTGCTGGACCTTGCTGTCTTGGCAGAGTTTGACTGCCAGCATATATCCGGGTAATTGAAATCTCCTGTTATTACTGTATCTCTCCTTTTTGAATGTGCAGTCATTTGGTTCAGGAAGGCGTCATCAAAGTCTTCAGTCTGGTTTGGAGGTCTGTAGTAAACCCCCACCAGAATATCCCTATTGTTTCTCACTCCCTTAATTCTTACCGAGATGCTCTCGACCTGGCTTTCTGGGTTTAAGTCATGGATCTTTTCACAGGTGAAAACATCCTTGACATACAAGGTTACCCCTCCTCCTTTCTTGTTAGGTCTAATTTTACAAAATAGGCTATATCCGTCTAATTCCTACATTCCAATCATGAGACTCATCCCACCAGGTCTCAGTGATGCCTATCAAATCGTATTTATTTTGTTGTACTAGGAGTTCAAGTTCATCTTGCTTGTTTCCCATACTCCGTGCATTAGTGTAGAGACACTTAAATCCCCAGGCCCCTCCTGCAAGTCCTGTACTATAGTTTCCACTCCTCCCACCATTGGACGCTTGTACTACTTGGCCAATATCATTTGGGCCTTTTCCCCCTGCACTCGCCGAGTCCTTGCCTTGATTAGTATTGTCTTCCTCCCTAGCGGAACTTAGTTTAAAGACCTCTTAATCCTCCTTGCAAGACTGTTTGCAAAAACATTCCTGCCAAGTTTCGTGAGGTGCAGCCCATCTCTTGCCAGAAGCCCACGTTCATGGAAATTCAGGCCATGTTCCAAAAACCCAAACCGTTGCTGGCGACACCATGTGCGGAGCCAGGTATACGCTCTCATACACTCTCAGCCCACAGCAAACCCTGTGATAGGTTTGCTTTAGGGTTACTACAAGTTGGAAACAACTTGAAGACACACAACAAAAGAGAAGTATATCTACTGCCCTAGACAGAAGTGCAATAAATGTGCATTTATTTATTTGTAATAATGAAGTAAAGAAACATCTTGTGCCAAACTTCTTCTCTAGTAGTATTTTTGCATGTACGCAGTGGCCACTTTCTGCGCACAGATAGCTTTTCTTTAGAGGCATTTGACATTTCCAAACCTCCTGACTTTACAAAAACGTTGAACAACATCTCAGTTTACTCACTTTGGAGCTAGGCCCATATGGAATGGTAGGCATTGCAATGGACCCCGTGGCTCACTTGCAAGCAATGATGCAGAACAGGGGTGAAAGGGTGCTCTCTGCAGTTCATACTTCCTTCTGGTCTGCCAGTCACAGAATGAAAACCATGCTGGCACAGTTCCTTCTCTAGTAATTTCCAAGCCCATTGTCTCTACTCCAACAAAGAAGCCACTACCCTCAGTTACCCAGTTACCAATTTCCTTGCTTCAAGTGGTTAGTCCTAGTGCTAAAAAACTGAAATATTCATTTTTTGTGCTTCTTAGCAAATAGTTACAGGGCACACAGCCCTGTTTGTTAAGAATTAGAGTTACATGGTAAGTGTTCATTAACTTGAAGTAATCAGTGGAATAATTAATACATGTAACAAAGGAAAGGGAATGGATGAGGAACTGTTGAAGGAACTTGAAGGGCTGAGAAAAGAATTCAATTCCAATGTTCACAGCACAGTTAACTGATTAATCTTTACCACCTACCAAAGATTAAATAAACGTTTGTCACATGGCTTGTTTGTACAGATTATAAACTGTCCTGTTTCATTGCTAACAATGCAATATCAATTGGAGGGTAGGGAAAAATGACATGGGGTAACTCACTTGAGCCACTGACAGTTAACATCAAGAGTTAGGAATGTGTGGTCTCCGAATGTTGTTGTACTCCATTTTCCATCAATCCTCACCCTAGTGCATGATCATGGGAACTACACAGGGCCATGGCTTCTGTCCCAAAGACTTGCTTTGAGGACATCATTGCCTGGAATCCCCTTCCACAAGCAGTGAACCATGGCTGTAGAAACTGCCTAGCAGAAGCTGGTAAATTGTTACCCCTGTCCTAACTTACTGTTGACCAGGTTGGCTGAGGCTGAACAACGTCTGGAAGATTTAAAATTACCTTGTTTCCCTATGGAAAACAAAAAAACCTTCACCAACTTGGTATCCTCCAATTGCTTTGAATTACAACCCCTGCCATTCCCAGCCAGCATGGCCACTGGTTGGAAGTGGTGGTCCAACACATCTGAAAGGCACCAGGTTGGAGAAAGTAGTCACATGTTGGACTGAAACCTGAAATATCCAGCCTCAACTCCCCATTGAGTCATTCAGTTCCATGATCATGGACCAGTTTCTCCCTCCATCCCTCCCTCTCTCTCTCACACGTACACACAGCATGACCTATCTCACAGGTTTGTCCTGGTGAATGACATGGGACAAGGGGAGCCATATGTGCATTGCCTTGAGCTAATTGGAAGAAAAACAGGATCACTTTCTCTATCTATCTATCTATCTATCTATCTATCTATCTATCTATCTATCTATCTATCTATCTATCTATCTATCAAATAAAGACTGATGGGCTGGTGGTCTGCCTTCACCTGAACCCTTAATACTAGACACTGTGATGGAGGAAGGCTTCCTTACTCTTCCTTGTGCCCTATCTTCTACTCCTCCCTATACCACCTGAAATCATGCTCATCTGCAAACCAATACAAGCATGGCCATTAGTGACTGGGGACACACTGTAACTTTCGGTTGTGGGGCTCTCCCCACTTCTTTATATTGGTGAATTATACTAATTGTTACTTGTAATGAGTGAAAGAAATGCAGTAGAAGACAATTAGGTTGAGAAATCAGTGCTAAAGATCAAGGCTTTAAAAACCCATTTGCTCATTTGGGCATGGTTAACTGGCAGTCTCAGGCTCACATCTATTGATTCTTATGATTTGCTTTTGAGTACCACAGAGTTGTCTCAGTAGTGTGGGTATGCCTGTTGCTTCTCTTTGTAGCAGTTGGCCTCCGAATACCGCCCCCCAAACCTACACTTATCTTTCTCCAAGGATGTGAAGAACTCCCATTCCTTATTTCATTGTTCTTCTCTGAATCCTACCTGAATTTTCATCCCACTCTTGATTTGTATCTGGTTGCAGTAATTCCCCTCCCAATGGAATTCCAAATACATGTCCTGTAACGTTCAAGTGCCCATCACTTGTCCCGATATATGCATTTTTGTACTTATTTTCTCCATGGACTAAAGATGTTTGTTAATTCTATTTTCCAGCTGCACACACTTTTAGCCATTTGCCTTTTTAACACATGCTTGGTTTATGAGTGTTTCATTTATCTGGTAGGCACTGTAAGCCCTGTAAATGTGTGAATTTCCAAGGTGAGGTATGCTTTGTCTCACAATTATTTTCAGCAGAATAATTTAATGAAGAATCTTTTCCATCCCTCATCTTCCATTGCAACATCTCCACTTGCATTGGTAAGGGTACTAAAGGATGCAGCAACCCACAACAGTTTTGGCAGTCTGTTTTGTTCACTCTGATTTGAAGATGAGAATGATTTCCCTTTACAAGGGGACTGCCAGCCCTCTACTAAAATGCAGACTGTAACCTGCATTTTACTGAATAAGAGTCAAATGAAATAGATGTGTGAGAGAGACAGAGGGTGAGAGCAAGAATGTATTCTCTTGTCAAGTTATTTTGATTTTCACCAGCAGATTAATCTTAAACCCAAAGTTTCCTGAACTAAAGATTTCAGTATCCCCATTAATGAGTGTTTACTACGGCAGGGCAGAGAAGGCAGAAACATTGTATTAAAAAGTTGATGTTATTTAACTTTATTGCCCAAACAGAATTAAACACAATTAAGATTCTAAGGGTACTTTAAAAAATTTTCTCTGCTTCTGTTTTCCTACATCCCTGTTCACTACTGTTTTCCACTAAGCTTTTCTCAGTATGATAAATGTGTGTCCTGGAGTAAAATTATCTACATCTCTCCGTGCTTTCAAGTCAACTGTTTACTTATGGCAACCCACTGGGTTTTCTTAGGCAAGCAATACTCAGAGGGGGTTTTCCCAGTGTTTTCCTCTGAAATATAGCCTACAGCACTTGGTATTTGTTGGCAGTCTCCCATCCAAGTAGTCACCAGGACTGACCCTGCTCAGCTTCCAAGATCAAACAGGATCTTATTGAAAGATAAAAACCCAACTGCAAACACAAGGTCTTGTTTTTCTACAAACATAAAAAACAAAACCCGTAACTCTCTCCTCTAGCAGTCGCTAAAAATGCTTTATGACAACAATTTTACTCTACAATTGGCCAACATCTGTATTTTCCTACTGCTTGTTCTGGAAGAATCTATTAAGGAAGAAAAAGGAACTCCATACCTGTTGATTGTAATGCTAGAAGCCTTCTATATGGAATGACCTTATTACTGTGTTTTTTGGGGCAGTGTAGTTTCAAATGAAGACAAGTTTTGTTGTGATATACTTAATGAATAGTTGGGCATATAAATGATTTTTGTTAAGATAGGTACATGGCAGAATGCTACTCTGAATCTTACTTTTTAAAACCCACATTTAAGTTATACATCATTTGTAGTCACTATATTTTGGACAATACCTCATTTACAATTATTAATATCAGACAAAAGCAACGTATTTGCCAAAATGTGAAATGTCTGTTAAGCACTTTTTCAAGGATCAGGATACAGAAGAAACAGGCAGAAGAATATTGCTACTTCTCTAGTCTGAGCTGAATGCCTAAAGTTGTGTCAGTAACAAGTCACTACAGATTTTGGAAGCAGCAGAAGAGTGATGGTGTTTTGTAGGAACATTTGCCTTAACAAGGGAAAAACCAGCGGCCAGTAATCAAATATGTGCCATATGAAAGTAGCCTGAAATAAGATACCAGTATTTTGCTGGTATGAAACGAAGGGAGAAGCAACACAGTGATTATTTGCAACCCTGTAACAGATTTTTCCTAATGTCATGAGACTTGAGAGATATAACCAGAAAGGCCCTTTGAGTTTAAATCTGAAATTAATTTAATTTGCAAGAATCAACTGCAAGATAACATGGGTGAAATTCAGATTCCACTGTGTGCATGTGCATGTCTGTTTTAAAAAGAGCAACTTCAAGTTGTGAAATAACATTTAAATTTAAGTGGTCATTTTTGAGTTCTTGCAGAGATTCTCCTGCAATTAGACTTGAACTTAGCACTTAGCGATCTCCCCATCACTTTTTTTTTTTTTTTTAAGAAATGCCTTCTCATTTGTGCAATTACTTCTCTCATATAAGCTGCATTGCCTTTTCTCTGGGGTAGTTCTTTGGTGTTTGGCTCTTGCATGCCATCTCCTGATGTTCAAGACTCACTACAACTCACAGGCCCTTGGCTTGCAGCCACAGAGGAGTCTTTTAAAAAAAAAATCTGAATTTTCCCACATTTGTTATTCAGTTTCAAAAGACACATAGATCAGTATGCAGTTTAAATTTAAATGGCTTCTCTTTTATGGTGCCTTAACTGCCTCTCTGCAGACAAGTCACGCACACCACTTCTACCATTTCCATCATAACAGTTATACTCGGTGGAACCACAACTATCATTGATATTATTCCTGATCTGACATGAATGTGTGATTCATAAGTTGCTCTGCTGTGCAACCTGTGATGATATTCTGTGCCAGTACACCTGAGCATGTCTATTGCTCACCTGCTTCCATTTTTTCCTATGGATGCTGTACATAAAATTGTGGTTAAATCTATTACAATCATGCTGCTTCACAGTATATGGGCACTGGCAGTATGCTAGTCTGCAGCTATATGCTCTAGACTCCATTTTATTTTGAATTCTGAACAGTGGTGGGAAAGTATATTTGACACCTGCTACCCCATCAATATTTCAACTGCCTGTTCTTCTGTGTTTGCCTAAGACTGTAATATTTTGGGAAGGCCCCACCCCACCTGATCAGGCAGCCCTGACGGCTCCCTAACAGAAGGGCATGCAACCTCTGGCCCTCAATGTGTTGCTGAGGTGCAACTCCCATCAGTCTTAGCCAGCATAACCAATGGTGAGAGATCACGGATACTGCAGTCCAACAGCAGGCTACAAGTTGCATACCCCACCCCAAGAGGCTAGGTTGTTGATTTTTGTTGTTGTGTGCCGTTTAAGCCATTTCAGACTTATGATAGGCCTGAAGTGACCCTATCATAGGGTTTTCTGGAGCTGAGAGTGTGTGACATGCCCAAGATCACCCAGTGGGTTTTCATGGCCAAGCAGGGAATCAAACCTTGGTCTCCAGGGTTGTAGTCTGACACTTAAAGACACTGTGTTGGCTCCTTGAGTGGCTAGGTACTGTGGATCAAATACACAGTCACCATGCCTACAGTTTATAAAAGCATATGTAAAAACTCAGTAAGTTTTAAATAATGATCTATCCCTTCTTAAAAAACCATACTGGCTGGGAGATTCTGGAAATTATAGCTATAAAAAACCCTAGAATGTGCATTCAAGTTGACTCTGCCATGGGTTTTTCCTCACTTAGTTTATTCAAATTTGCCATTGCCTTCCTCTGAGGCTGGGAGAGTGTGACTTGCAAAAGATCACCTAATGGGCTTCTATGGCTGAGTGGGGATTCAAACTCTGGTCTCCCTGCTCCCTAGTTCAACGCTCCAGCCACTACATCACACTGGCTCCCTCTTGAAGTTGCCATCCTCTTGCCTCCCCAAAGAAGCTTTTCCAAGCTCTGATCCCTTTCTCTTCCCTTAGGATGGTTAGGTATAGATGCATTATACAGAATTTTCATGATTCGCCATATTAAATGATGCTGTGATGTTTAGTATTGCTTCCTTACTGGCATGATCTAGCACAGGGATCTGGAAACTATAACCCTCCAGATCCTGTTGGATTGCAGTCCCCACATTTCTTCCTGATTGGCTGTACTGGCTATGGCTGATCCAATGACATCTCAAGTGACACCTTTCCCCAACTCTCCTCTGGCTGCTCTGTGAGAAGCAATCATTTTTCATGGAGTGCTTCTTACTTAGGATAATGCAATACACCAAATGTACTTGGAAGATCATTTGAAGAATCCAGGATACAGCTGCTCCTCAAAATGCATGAGAACAATTACTTTCCATCAGTATAGCAATGACAGGTTAAGGACAGCCCCACCACAATTCAATTAAAAATCACCCATTCTATTGGGAGGGTGAGATGTTTTTCCTCAGTCAACCACACACAGAGACAATTCCAGCCAGCAACCATCTATTCCTTGTAAACAACTTTATTCACTCTTGAAAAGTCATGCAGTCATAGATATATATTGCATTGTTGCCATTGAGGTGTACACAAGTGTGTCTAGAGGTTATTATACCCCCACGTTGTGGCACGTGCCCATCAGCAGAGAGTCTGACTGCAGTCCTGAATGGGCCTCAAACCACTTCCCTGTTCCACTGGCCTGCTTGACAATGATGGGCACCATTTTGCATCTGGCAATTTCTGTTTATTTAAGAAGAAAAGCTCTGGGGTGCATGGAACTTGGCCTTTGCTGCAGAGTGGGGAAAAAGGGATACGAACTGAGAGATACATTTTACATGGCCTTGGTGGAAATATTTCTTAGCTGACCTTTGGCCCCTCAAAATCACATTACCAATATTATAACTGTTAGAGAAATTCCTGGCACAATTTTTAAAAAAATCTTGTTTCATAGGGATATTTTGGAGAACTGAGTAACATGCACAGGTACGCACACACATACTGCTCAGACTGGCCCTATTATTCTTGTCAGAGCTTCTCTCAGTCACAGGCCTCCCCAGAAGCGACGTTACATGAGAGCAATGATCTACTGAGAATGCCACTTGCTAAAAAGGCTGAGGTAAATTTGAGAAAATGCACTGTATCCCAGAACAGGCTCTTTCACAGAGAAGTGGACAAGAAGAATGTGAATACTAAAGTTTGTGGTACAGCAAACTTTTCTGATGTTTACCATCTTCACAAAACCTTATGGGGACTCAGTGGACAACACAGCAATTTCCAAAGACTCTTTGTTGACTGCTCCTCAGTGTGATCAGTTGAAGGCTGTATTTGAGGTCTTTGTTTCTTTTCCACAGTTTACCAAGATGGCCAGAGTCAGTTATAATAACACCAGAGCCACCTGACAGTTGTTTCACAGCAGCAGGTATGTATATTTATCCCTTTGTCTCTTGCAAATGGAAAAACCATCTGAACCAGCTGGAAGCGGACAGGATAAAATAAATAAATAGAGGAGGGAGGTAATGCCTCTTTCAAATTAGTTTTTAAAGCACTAGTGATATCCTGCAGCCAAATGTAAGTGTCCAGTATTCTGGTTAACTCTTTCTTCCATTCCTCTCTTCAAGGAAAATCGAAGCAGTTTGAAGAAACAGTAGTCCTAAGGCCATGTAGTGAGGAGGCAATGCATACAATTGTTCTTGTTCGACATTACAAAGGAAGACTAGAGAGATGTCTTTGCCCTTGAAGACAGAGGCCAGTTTATGCAGAGCAAGACAAGATGTGATCTACCCTCTTCTGCTGGAGGACTGAGAGACCATGCAGAAAGATTTGGGAATTCTTTGTCCCCAAAGAAGTCTTTTCTTGCAGAGGCTGATCACCAACAGGTCAGCCCCTGATCCTACTGAGGATGAACTAGAAGCGAAGGTTCAAGCTAAAATGAAGCTCTTCACAACCACTTACAAGACCTTTGAGTGAAGCCTTCTTGTTAAATTAGGTCTCAGCAGCATGGCTACAGATTATTGCTCAGCTACATTTTTATAAGCTTAAGTTTATTTTATAGCAGGATAGAATTAAAGGACTGATAGGTGAATATAAATCAATCCTAGCTGTTAAAAAGAGAAGGCAATCTAATTCTAATGGACCAGGAAGAGATTTGCCCTGCCATGTCAGCCCCAATAGATGCAAAAGCTCAAATACCACCTATGTTCAAGATTCCTGAAATCTCTCTGCAATTCTATTTCAAGAACGGCAAAGCCTCAGCTCATTTTAATGCAGGCATTCTGAAACAAGGAAGTTCCAAGAGGTGATGTACCAAATTGCCAGGAACTGGCCTGGGAAGGGAAGGAAGCAGACGGTGCAACACGACAATGAGCAATACAAGTGGCTCCCAACCCAAGACACAATTTTACTACTGGGACTGCTTGTTAAAATGGTTGGGAACTGCAGCTTCTGCATGACCTCCATACCCTAATCATCAAGGAAACTCTCCTAACAAGACAATTAAATAAACACATAATGAATGATGTCCTTTAAAGGTTTTTCATAGATGAAATCAGCAATTAAATTAATGCCATACACAAAGTTCAAGGGAAGTGTGGCAAAAACAAAACACCCCCCACCCCAAAAACCAAACCCTTACAAACAATAGTGCAACCGAGCCACACTACTGGCAATTTGCTACTTGGTGCCATTTTACCCCAGCCAGTCCCTCATGCATGACTAACATTTCTTTCACTCCTGATGGTTTCCTAAATAAGTGCAAAACAAAATCTGAAGCAAGAGGTATGTGTAATCTACGTGTGAATATTCGCACGAAGAATCCCTTTTGTTGTTTCTGAGGGCGGGCTGGCTGGCTGGCTGGCTACAACCTTCCTTCCTTCCCCTGAGACAGAGCAGCTAGATGCCCCTTATTTTTCAAGGGGTATCTTCTGTCCCAGAGACCTTGTTACCTCCATCAAGCACAGTGTTTTGTCTTCCAGGGTCAGCCTCCTAACAATTTAAAGCAGCCTAGATCCTGAAGAACTCTTACTGACCATACACTCTGTTTGCCCTCATGGATCCCTTAGCAATGGCCTGGAGCCTCTGTTCCAGCAGAGTCGAAAGATATTTAATTCTGGGGTCAAAATGTGTAAAGAAACATTCATCTCCTTGCTCAGGTGCAGACATAAGGTGGTGGCAAATGCCTACTTTCTGCTCTGTGTGGAGCTGTGTTAATGAGCTGTGTTAATAAGGAGCTGTGTTAATGCCTAGGTTTGGAAATGTGACTCTCTTCTGTTCATACATCACATTTTACTGGTACATGTTCAACATGCACCTGTTAAGACCTACAGTAGGTGACCCAGCATGAATCTGTAGCTAAAAGAGGGGAGACTGGTGATCACCACACAGAACAATTGGAACAGCAAAGAGAATGCTGAGCTGACAAGGTGATAATGGAAAACAAAGAACGGACATTTATGGAGACCTCAGTCAACAAACACAACTCAGCAAGTTCAGCCACTTCTACAGTGCATTCAGCTTAGCAATGAACACTAATACATGGGGAATATGAATTGGTCATTAAGAATGCTGGGTTTGGGTGTCAGTGTGGCTTTTCTGGGGGAAATGTGTATCATACCATCTCCAATATTCTACAGAGTTAATGCCCCCAATTCGCTGCTCTTTGCTTCTTCCGTGTTTTAGGGAAATGTGTTCAGTGTTGTGATTCTTCTCTCCAACCATTGTGTCATCATCGAGGACACAGAGGTCCCATCATGCATTGCATATCTTCTTCATATTCCAGGTTGATGCTGCTGGCAGGGAAATGGTGTCTCAGTGTCTGGCTGTGATTCAGAGAACTGTCAGCTGACGGCTGGATACCTATGAGCAGAAAAGCAACGGATGTTGGTTTAGTAATTTCAGCGGGTACAGTAGGCTCCTGGAATGAGTATACCAGTGCAAAATAATCGACACGGTGGGGAAGCAAGAGTCACTCTTGGTATCTCAGCAGACAACAGCTATGGTACACAGCACAGGCAACAGTACTGTAAGACATGTCCTTAATAATGACTAGCAATTCTGCTACAGTTTTTGGAGCATTAATTTTGGGTGTCCATTGAAATTTAAGTAACCTTCCCCCTCAGGACTGACACATATTACAATGGACACCTGGACTTCAGTAAAACAATTTTGAAAAGACCTCTTTCCATTTTCATCTTTACATTTTGTTTCCCAAACTAATGTATCCATGGATCACTGCCAAGTTTTTGGTGTGCATGTGCCTTAAAGTCATTCTTCAATTTATGGTGACCCATGAATTTCATAGGGTTTTCTGAGGCAAGAATACTCAGAAGTGGTTTTGCCACTTCCTTCCTCTGATATATAACTACCACTATTTTAATACAAGAACATAGTGGCAGTTTTATGAGTTGAGGACAAGTAAAGCTCAGGAAACTGATAATACAAAGTCATTGTAACAGAGTATACTGTATAATCTACCTACACCTTCAGAGAAAGCCTATGAAATGTGCAGATTCTCTAGCTCAGTGGTTCTCAACCTGTGGGTCCCCAGATGTTTGTTGACTTCAGCTCCCAGAAGCCCCAGCCACTATGGTCAATGCTCAGGGCTTCTGGGAGCTGAAGTCCAAAAACATCTGGGGACCCACAGGTTGAGAACCACTGCTCTAGCTGATCATGAAAAATTGAACATAAATAGCTATTGTTTGCTAAAATCTCTCCTTGACTTAAATGTATTACTTAGCTTACATGCATTGGTCTTCCATAGGGCTTCAAACAAACAAAACTTGACCATCTTTGCAGGTACATTTTTCCATGTATAAATACTTGCAAATATAAATACTTGCAAGTATATATACATAAACGCTGCCCCTATAAAAACACACAGATAATGTGTGAAAGTCTCTTACACAGCTTCTTAATTAGATTTTGTGTCCCTATAGCAGGCATGGGCAGGCTCCTTCAGTCAGATCTTCAAATGGTGGTTGCTGGGACAAAAGCGTGGCAGGAATTGTGAAACCCACCAGCTGTTGTTGGACTGCAACAGTGTACCTCATCACTGGCTTTTCCATCTAATCAGGGTGGCTGGGAGTTGCAATCTAGTATCTCAAGGATAGCACAGTTGCCAATTCTGGGCAAAAGGAATGGCCTTAATGTTCTCAATGTCCTATGAACAAACTGATATCCTTCAGCTGGCAGCTAGATTCTAGCTGAACAGCCCAAGAACTACCAAATGACAGCCTCAGTTTTGTAGGCTGAAAGTCTTGCCATAGTGAACGCATACAACTCCAGAAGCTGATAACAGAGCAGGGAAATTTTATCAGAGCTGTAGCTTATAATCTTCTTACAATTTATGTCTCAATTGAGAAATACACAGACCATGAACTTCACTGCTCTTGCTCTTTTGGTGGCTGTTTGTATTCTTGCCTTTAATGTAGTGAATTAAGAAGTTAGCATCTTATTTGGCTTTGATGGAAACCACAGTCATGAATGAATGAAGTGCCATAGGACATAAACTAGGATTTTCAGTTATTGCAGGAAACCACTGAGTAAGTCTTCCCCGTGTTTTAATTTGATTTAGCCTCAGGGCATTACATTTGCAGTCAAGAAAGCTAAACAAAACGTGCACGCCTTCAGCACAGTAATCTGCTCAACAAGCCAATTAGCTCCTGCTAAAGAGCTCTAGGTCTCAACCACTTTGCAGGGATTTCATTACAAAAACACTGCAGTGTAGAGAGAAACTGCAGCCATTATACACAAAGCAAATATTCTATCAGAGATTCCACCCCACCTTGCTTCCCGCTCCTTTCTTGATCTATGAAGTGTGTTAACTCCCCTTTCATTCAGGAA
This sequence comes from Iguana delicatissima, assembly GCA_948472985.1. Classification (NCBI taxonomy): domain Eukaryota; kingdom Metazoa; phylum Chordata; class Lepidosauria; order Squamata; family Iguanidae; genus Iguana; species Iguana delicatissima. Next base: position 1,150,617 of record CAOKZL010000063.1, read on the forward strand.
GGGGCCTCTGCAGAAACACAAGGTTAATTGTGATACAAAGCCACAAGGAGAAATACTCAACTGCTTGCAGCAAACCTTTCAGTAATCAAAGTGGTCATTTAGAAACATCAGATCCAAATACAAAATGTTTCCTTTGCTATGGTCAAAGGAAGGTTGAATGGACATTAGCTAATCAAAACAGCAAAATGCCAAAGACAAAAACAGTATAAACCAGTCATAAGGAGACAAATCACATTGTCAGACCACTTGTGCAAGGTCAAAAATTTTCAATGAAATTAATTAAAGTAAGAAAGAAAATTGAAGTGAAAATAATTGTTCTATTGTACAGTGAACTAGAGGGGGTCTGAGATTAAATCCCTGGCACAACCGTTATAAGGATCACATAGCAGATGCTGTGAAAGGTCCATCTGCCAGAGACCACGGGCAGCTGTGCCAGTCAGTTACTTTTTCATCCTCTGGCCTATGTACACAAGACTGGGCTAGATAAGAATACTGTCTCTCCCAAAATAAGACCACTTCTTATATTCTCAGTGGATCTAATGTGACAAAATGCAGGACCAATGGCTGCTGAATTACTAAACCCCAAAGGATGGACATTTTCCTATTTCACACAAAGGGAAGAAATTATTTCTATCCCATTTATGACATTGTTTTCAAAACAACTTCTGTCTGACACCAGGGTTTTTCATTGTCCATTTCTGGCTGTACCCTTATGATCTTAAAAGTTTGCCACTAATCATATTGGCAAGCACAGTGCCTTAGCAAATAGTTTTTCTTGCGAACATAGCTTATGGCAGAGGAGGCAGACATGGTGAACAGCAACAGACTTTTAAAAAAGAAGCTCTCCTGGAAGGTGGACTTACACCAGCAGGTTTCAAAGCAGGGGAAAATGCAAAGCCTACAAAGAATTTAAAAGTCCACACAAATGGTGGAGGTGGCCAGCGGAGCAGAGTAGATAATTTCTAATTCTGTCATGAACAACTTCCCACTTGCAGGGTGTGTATGTGTATGTGTATGACATCTGTGCAGTTATATTCTGTTTCAGTCATCACAACTGGCGTATGCTGTTTGATGGAAGGAGGGCCAGCATGGAGTAGTGTTTGAGCACTGGACTACAACTCTGGAGTCAAGGGTTCAAATCCACACTTGGCCATGAAAACCCACTGGGTAATCCTGGGCAAGTCACACACTCTCAGCCTCAGAGGAAGGCAAAGACAAACCTCATCTGAACAAGTCTTGCCAAGAAAACCCCACCTTACGGTCGCCGTAAGTCGGAAATGACTTGAAGGCACACAACAATAAATTTGATGGAAACATCTCATTTACTCAGGTTCAAAACACTCTTCTTTGTCCAGAGAAAGGCTCTCTTTGGAATGATGAGTTCTGAGAGTATTACTTTTTACTGGATGGTATACTGATGTTATTTAGACAGTTTACGGAGTGGGGCCAGAACAGAAAATATTATGAACAATAAAAGTAGCCTAGGCCTGGTCAGACCAAAGGCCCGCTCAGACCAAAGGGCCAAATAGTCCAGCATCTTCCTTCCTACAGAGAGCAACCAGATACTTCTGGAAAACTCACAAAGATGACACAAGAGCAATAGCCTCAGCTCTCACCATTGTTGCTGTAAATGGCACTCAGAGTCATGATGCCTTTGATCCTCAAGATGGTACGCAGGCAGATTGCCATACCTTATGAAGGTGATCACTTGGTTATGAACCTATCACCACAATGCCAAGGTTTCTGGTCCAGAATCTATCTATCTATCTATCTGTCTGTCTGTCTGTCTGTCTGTCTGTCTGTCTGTCTGTCTGTCTGTCTGTCTGTCTATCTGTCTATCTATCTATCTATCTATCTATCTATCTATCTATCTTTAAATGTGTAAACCATTACTTGTTATTTATTATTAAGGGTATACACTGTTCTTTATGGTAGCCTATTCACAAATAAAAGTACAGAATATTAATAAAAACACTATTACAATTCAAAAATTGGTCAGTTTCAATCAGTAGCAAAGTAGTAATACATAACCCTACAGTGCTACAAACACAGAGAAGTTTCTGCAGGCATTGTCAAAAGAAAACACCAAAAGACCTGGGTGAAGGAGGCATGTTGTACTCTTACATTTCCTGTGCCTGAAAAGCCTTTAAAGTCAGGGAATTCCAGAAGGAGGGCACCACAATCCAGTAGACCTTCTTCTGGGTCACCAAGTCCCAGGGATTGCCCATAAGTGGACCCATGAGCACATTTCTAGATTTCTGTTCTGTCTTTCTTATCATTTGGGAATTACTATATTTGCCAGCATATAAGATGCACCCGTGTATAAGAAGCACCCCATTTATACACTGGCAAATACTATTTGCTGATGTATAAGAAACATCAGCATATAAGACTTTCAAACAGTATTTTTTGGGAGGAAAGCGAGTCTTCTACGCCAGCAAATACAGTACTTCCTTTCAGCAAATATGCTATTGCCTGGCATGAAACTAGTGATGAAGAAGGGCTTTTAACTATATTCCACATGCAGGCACATCTGCACTGTTGCTGGCTTGTGCTTTCTGTGCTCCCACTTCACTGTAATCACCCCTGTTCTGCTTTCTCATTGCGGAAGCCCAAACAATCCACTGTGGCTGGCAACTATTTCATTTCTCACTCCCTTCCTTTTTTTATCATGAAAACTGTTTACAATAGTTGACAATTATTTTGTCATTTTGAATTTTCCCAATTAAGACTCGACGGCCTAAATTCACAAAAAAGAAGAAGACCTACCAAATTAAGAGGAAACTGGTAAGTCAACACTTAATGTAAGTTCCATTGATTCAGTGGTTCTGTTCTAGTTGGGACTAACAATTCTATTTGGATCCATTTCTGGAAAATTTCTGGTCTCATCTCTATTGCTCCCCAAACCCCTTATGTGGATGCTTCACTACCTTGATTACATAATGAATATGAATTTACTCACAGTGACTTTCTTCCTTTTGGAAAATTCTGTTTTTGAGTCAGCTATATTGGACAGACAACAGACCACCCATGGGTGGAACAGTGTGAAAGTTGCAGTAGCAATCTGTTTCTTTAGCATACCTTCATTCTACAGGTGTGTACTCTATGAACACATGCCCTGAGCAGACACGGCACCAAATAAGTGAAGTGTCACAATTCAGCAGATCATACATGTAAACAGAAATAGTATATCCAGTTCTCTGTAGCTTGATTTAAGTCATTTATACAGCTAAATACAAGGAAGCCCCCCTGCTTTTATGGTGTAAAAGTGGTGGAAGGAATCACTTGCTTCTGCCAAGATTTTACATGCTGAGAGAAAGTGACACCTTCTTCAAAAACATAGCAACCCCCCTCTTAAAAAATATAAGTCAGTGTGTTCATTAAAAGATGTCTGTAAAAGATTATATATACATATATATAGAAAGAGAGTGGGGGGAAGAGAGAGAAAGAGAGAGAGAGAGAGAGAACAGAACTACATTTCGTTTTCCAGTAGAAATATCTCCACATATCTCATACCTATTCCTCAATGTTTATGGGACAGGACTCTGGAACCGCAGCTGTTTTGTAAAGAAGACCAGAAGCAAACGGTGAACACGAGATAAGACAGACAACACAAATGCAAATACAGGCAAAGGAAAGACAGAGAGAGGGAGAGAGAGAGGGAACAAGAAGATGACAGAACGAGGAATGTTTCCTACACCGTAACTCTGTATCAGCCCAGAAATATTTCCATAGAAGCTTTCATGTTACAACTCTTTTGAAAAATATTCTAAGTCAACAATTCCATGCAAAGATTCATAAGTGGGCAACATGATCCTACTTCTTATATGGATACTGATGTCATGACATATAATTTATATACATTCAATAACAGAAAACTGCTAACAGGTCAAAATAAAATCAGTATGACATGGCCCTCAAAGGCAGGAGGGTACAGTAATATGAACAGGCTAAACTAGCTTCTCTCTAAAATAGACTTGGGGTGTAAGGTTGGCACACAGGAGACCTGGAATGTGAATTTCTTCCACAGCTTCATTTTTATTTATTAAAATGTGTATCTCATATTTAACAAGGATCTGCAAAATGGTTTACATCAGTGACAATTAAAAAAACAAGTGTTAACGTGGAAAATTTAAAATGGCAAGGTTGTGATTGTTACATAAAAGCCCCCCCCCAAAAGTAAAAGCAGAAGTTGTTCTGTTCATATTTAGCTCAGCCTAACTGCTTAAACATGGGACAATTTAATTAACTGTATGCTTAACGGTAACTAAAAACCAACGGCCAAGATGTGTCTGGTTCTAACTACAACAGATTTAGGAATACAGCAAAATTAATATATCTTTGTAACTAACTCTGTACGAGTGATTTCATTTCAGAGATCATTGCAAAGTCCCTCCAACGTATTCTGCTGGCAGCTGGGAGACTGGAGGTGGCATCCTGTTAGCAACATATCCATGCATAAGTGTGGCTTACCTGCACGTACGCAAGGGACTATTCTCTAGCCTTTTGCACCCCAACCAAAATTCCACACACACCCCCCCAACAGCATCTATTAAGTCCTTGAATGGACGACTGCTGCTGCTGCTGCTGCTTTCTGATGGGAAGAAGAAGGATGGGAGAGGCAATTCAAATGATGAAAATGCTGCTGGTTTGGCCTTTGATGGGAAGCAAAAGGAGAATGCACCTCCATCTATGAGCACACCCTTCTTTTCTCCTCTGATCTAAGGCCAGATGCTTCTTCCTCATCTGAGTCCCTCCCCACCCGTTGTAATTAGTAGAAACAGCAGCCCCTCCTGGGATTTGACAACTATCAGGGTGCAAGAAGGACATGGAACTTCATGGGTGGAGCATTATGCTGCACCTGCTTGATGTAGGATCCTATGTCTCAGCAAAGCAAGATATGTATCTGGAAAAACAAAGCTGGGAAAAACACAATAAACTTGTCGAAGATTCGGACAATGTTATTTCATGTTGTAAGAACATTTGGGGCAATGTCAAGATGGTGAATGTCAATTTCTAAAAGGGGGAATTGCACAGGTATGATAGCTCTACTAGGTCAATTTACAGGCACAGTGGTATAAACTTCAATTTAGCTGTCCCTCACCCTGGGGGAAGTTCATGTATAAGAAGTATGATTTAGAATGAGTAATCAAGAAGAAAAGATTGTATTAAGTGATCAATCCTTATAGTTGTTTTTTCCTCTTTGAATTATGTTTTCCTTTTTTATATGATTTGCATTATTTGTATTATAGCTAATATCTGTCTTTTGATTGAATATGTGCTCACTGTTTTATAATTTATTAAACTATTTTCAATAAAAATAAATTAAAAAAACAAAATCATATGCTGATTTCCTTGCTACTGTTTGTAGTCTTTAATACATTTCAGTTTCACTAAATCACCACTTTGTCAACTGCCACTTTGGGCCTCTGCTTATCCTTTTGTTTTCAACTGCACAAAATCTGAACAAATCGTTTCAAGGGTGAATGGTGCATGCACGCATGCATTCACTGCTTTGAGCTTTTCCCCTGCCTTTCCCCCAAAAAATGTGTGCCAGTAGGAAAGATCACACACTGATATTTGGAAGGGAAATTTGACACAATTTCTTTGTATTTTGTTCTCTCATTAGCATGTATACCTGACGAAGAACTCATCCTCATTCTCCTGTACAGCTTCTTTTCTTCCAAATAAACAGTAAAGAGTGGCATTTTGCTAGCTGCACTTACCTTTGTACTCATTCATTCTTGAAAAAAGAGAATCCACAGACTAAGAAACATCCCTCACCAGAGGAGGAGGAGGAGGAGGAGGAGTGGGTGGGTGGGTGTGAAGAAGAGGAGGAAAAAGAGGCTGAGATAGGTTGGGGTAATCCACTCAAATCTAAAACAGTGTACCTAAAGGACAATTAATTAAAACAGGAATTCAGTCTCTGGGGTGAAGAAAATGGAGTGTGAAGGAAACTAGAGAACAACTTCAGAAATGCTCCTCTGCGATTCAATCAGCCATACATAGCATGGTGCAAGCAGTGTGCTAAAGTGCTCAAGACCACATGCATCTGTGGACAGGCAGCTCAAGGAATCATTCCCCATTCTGCTTTACATATGGCTTCTGTGCCACTGATGCAAGTTCATGCTGCTTCCTATATATCCATAAAGCAAAAGTAGAAGCTTGCTGAAGAATGCACAATAGCAAGGGTGGTGCAAGAATAAGGCTCTGCACCAATACAAAGGGAGTTCTGTAGGGAGGAGAAGGACAAAGGATCCCTGCAAGTAAGAAGACCATCTAAAAGGTCCATGTGAGCCAGAGGTGGTGAAGCCACATCTTGTGATGGCACATTGCTTGTCCAATTTATTCCACGGGGCTCTTAATGTCCAGTTTCTACTTCCAAATTTCTATCAATAGTGCAAGAGACACCAAGGAATATTTTGCAGTTGGAAGTCAGATGATACGATGTGATCATCTGTCTGAAGAAAATTTGGGGTTTAGTCCACATCCTATCTTAAAACTGCTTTACAAATAAGAAACAGTACCCACTGCAAGATTTCTATGTGTAGTGGTTTGAGCATTGGACTACAACCCTGGAGAGCAGGGTTCAAATCCCTACTCAGTTATGGAAACCCACTGGGTGGCCTTGGGCAAGTCATACTCTCTCAGCCTCCAAAGAAGGCAAAGGCAACCCCCTTCTGAGCAAAAACCCTATGCTAGGTTCATTTTAGGATCACTGTAAGTCAGAAATGATTTGGAGGCACACAACAACAATGCTCCACTATTTCCTTCTGTAAAGAAACAGGAAGCATGAGATAGTCAACATGAGCATGCATGCAATACAGTTTGTAGTCAATAGCAAGGTTGTCATTGACAACTACTAGGTCTCCATATATATTGTCGTACTATGAGAAAGAAACTCTTTCGGAAAAATTGCTGTGCTGATCCATTTCCAAAAGTACACACAAGCTCACACTTGCCATTTCTCTCTCTCTCTCTCTCTCTCTCTCTCTTTTTTGAATGGATATTTTTTGCTTTCCTGAAAAAAGCCGTGACATTCATTGTTAGGGATACTCATTTGCAGTGATGGACAAATAATTTTTTTGGAAGCACTGGATTTGCTACAGTCCTACTGTGTATGGTAGCTCCCGTTCATTGTCTTCCAGTTATTATGCAAATAAAAAGTTGCTGAACAGAGCTTAGAAAAGTTCCTTTTTGTGAAGGAAACGATTCTAGAATTGCTGGCTATAGGATTCTGGGAACTGGCATTCAAAATTATTTCTTTGTAGTGATTACTGATTGATTAATCTGCTATTGCAAAGGTATAAGGCTATATGAAATAGATTTGCCTGTACAATACATTCTGTAACTAGGCACAATTTTTCAACCTTTTGTTAGGGAGTTCTGTAATAACTGTTCTAAAACATCTTGATGTATTTGAAATATACTTCACTTCTATTTTATACTAGCAATTTTCAGTTTGAAAATGAAATTGATTGATGTTTTTTGCATCTATATTCATCTTGTATAAAAAAAGAGGTAGTATAAGACAATTCTTGTTTTTTGGTTTTGTGGCATCTTCTCTGTCTCACGTTCTTGGGGAGATTCCAGTTTTTCAACTGCCCTCCAATTAATTCAGTTTACAGCTAACCTTTCTCAAGGGATGTGGGTAAACAGCACTAACAACTAAAAACTAGCCCTTATCTGTTTGGCTGAAAAAGAATTACAAACATTTGTCAACTTAAAAGATCACAATTGGAGGTGTCATGGATACACATTCAATTGTATTTAACAAGGCATTTACTTCAGATTTTGTCCAGCTCTGGGCTTTTTATACAGCGATGTATCACTTGAAGGTACTAACAATTACAAGGACAGAATATGGTGCACTATTTTCACCTTGTGGCTCCAAATGACTTTGCATGTGGCTGTGTTTAATTGATTCCTGCTACAGAAGAAAGATGGCATTTGTTACTATTGTTACAGGGTCTCTTATCTGCTGGCACATATGCTGTTTCACAGTAAAGCTTGGATTAACTACAGAATTTCCCAAGTGGAATAAATTATAAATTGGGACAAGATGACAGTAAAAGAAGAAGGTTTGCTTGCTTGCAGCTATGTAAAAAAGGGTAATTAAGAAAGATCAAGAAAGCTCTCCTCCTCAATAGCAGTGAATTAGACCAGCCAAGAAAGTTTTTTTTAAAGGTACTGTATTACAAATCCACAACCTTGAAGCTTTGAGGAAAATGAAGTAAGCAAGGGATGGGCTGCTTCATTTTATAAAATGACAACAAAGTTACTGACATGGGAGGAAAGATCTTTTGCATTTCTGTTTTGAAGATTTGGGGCTTTAACCAGAAAAGGTTATGTCCACTTGAGACTTGCTGAAATTAATTAAATTTGACAAGTACAAGGTTCAGGGAACAGAATTTTGATATGCCAAATCATCCCTAAGAAGTCCCCACTAAAACAATCAACCAAGGACTGCAGCTATGCAAGCTGCATTTCAACAGGACTTACACAGAACTGTGCCCAGTCATTTCCAAATTTAGAAATCAAAACTATTGTCTTTTTAATTCTCATTCATTCTGGACCAGTGATACCAATCTGCATATTTGTAAAGAGTGAGGCTGTTCCCCTCTTCCTCAAAGTTCAATTTCATCCAGATCCAGAAAAGGATAGCCAGTAAAATTTTTCAATCTTTCAGCAACCTGGAGGAGTGGAAGGGTCAAGGCATGGGTTAAGAAAACAAAAACAAGAACTGTGTTGGCGTAGAGTGAACATGAACTTTCACAGTGATGAAATCCAGTGGGGCAGAAAGATTAATGAAAGAACGAAGACACACACAAGACATACCCAGGGTTAGTAACAAAGTAAGGTGGGGATGAGATCTTGGTGCTAAGCCAGGAGATATTAAACATGGCTCTATCTAAGCTATGTTCATACTTGCTCTCTAATTAACTTTGCCACTACTAGCTATGTGTAAGGTAAGAATGGAAACTGAAGGAATTTGTACAATGACTTGTTTTAGTATGAATGGCAGTGATGGAATGACACACGTGCTATAAGTAGATCTTCTTGTGGAACGGTGATTCCTTTTGTACCCAGTGGATCTAACCAACACTTGCTAATTACTTTGTCTAGTATCTATGGGCCCATCTTGAAGTTATGACTAGCGTAAGACACTCTGCAGCCCAAGGCTGGAAACAAGATGGTAGCCACTCCCTACACCATGCACAAAAGCAATCTAAACTGACATTTGAGCCTTATTTCAATACTGGCAATGAGATCATGTCCTTTGTCCAGAGTTGATGTTGAAAACTAGTTTAGAGGACTCAGGATACATTGTATATAGGTCTACCATTAAAAAGAGGGGAAGAGGTTGTTCAGGTGGAACTGACAGGAGGCTATCACCCAGCATCTGTCACCTGATAGTCACCTCACTCTGTCTAATGAAAAGAAGCACAGTCTGTCAAGAGTAAGCAACTTATACCACCATCCTTAATCCTGCTGAGAAGAGTCTCATACTTAGTGAATCTTGAGCTCAGAACTGAAAGTTAACCTTATTTCTTATTCCTTGTGTATGTGAACAAGTCTATGCTAAACCTCACCAACTGCTGTCACTTTAATGGCTTTTCTCCAAGAAACCTTTGTAATGGTAGTTCTCTGAAGGGCCTAAGATAGCCAGGGGCTCCCAAACTGGCCACAGCCAAACCTAAAGTGGGCAACGCCAGTAGCGCTGTTTCCTGTCCCTTCCCCTCAGCTTCAAAATATTTCAAAGAGGAGAATGTTATGGCAGAAGAGAGACAAAAGGGAGGGAACAGAGACAAATGTACAGTGAACATCGTGATGCAGGCACCATCCTATAGGTTAGCTTAAATATGACTCCCAGATCTTCATTTACTAAAGACTAAAGGTCTAGAGATCTTTAATAGGGAAGTTGAAGCACCGTTTGGAAACCACAATTCCCAGAGGTCACTGGAGAAAGCCATATGGAAAATACTGCCTTAAAGATTATAAGACCTGAAATTTATTTCTACACTGTAGGGTCAGGGCAGGCCAGACAAGTGAGCTATGGTTTAAGTTATGAGGAAGTTGTCACAGCTGAATGTTACTTTTCCTACCTACTTTTTCATGTTGTACATCTATATGTATACACAGGTAACACCTGTCAGAGAGGGGACAGATATCCAAGGTAGGGGTGAGGGTATGTAGGAGAGCCCTTCCCACCTCCCCACAAAGTTCATGTTCAGCAGACTGCCACTCACCAGGTAAGCAGGCCTCAGAGCACAGCTTATTGTCCAGTGCTTTCACGCTTGCGTTGCCAATGTCATTGTTATTGTCACACTCCATACCTAGGTATGCGCTTGTCCTCTGGCCTGTAAGGGAGTTAATGTAGTTAGAGAGGGGGTGGGGGCTTTGAGGTAATGTTTTTCCCTCCTTAAAATAACAGAAAAGAACACACTTGATACTGGGAATTGGAAGTGGGGGAAAGAGAAAACATAAAAACCAGTGGGTAGAGAGTGGACAATAAGGCATTTGATTGGAATACGTCTGCATTAAGCCAGCCTGACTGGTTTCCTCAACCACCTCCATTTTCCTGCTTCTTTCAAGACAATTGTTGCCAGTGAGGAAGGTTATATCTAACTTTTGCCTGCAAGGGCAATAAATAAGCAGGAACAGAAATACAGGTTATAAAGCAACTGAGGAAAGCTGAAGAAAACATCTTCTAAGTACCTCTTGTGCTTTTCCAGCTGCCTAGCCTATACCCAAGCCCTGTGAAGGACGTAAAATCAATATTCCCCGCCTCCAAATCACACATTCTCTACTGTCAAGGCCCAATAAACTGGTAATTCCCCAGCAAGGGCAACACAACAGAAATTCACAACAGAGCAAGGTAATAACATGATAAGAAAGCATTATCGACCTGGCAATGGAAGGATACCTCCCAGTGGACACACCACTCTCCTCAGACAGCCCTGGGAAATGGTAGTTCCATGAGGAATGTCTGTGAATTTCTGACAGAATCTTCATCGCTTTCAAAAACACCTATGTGTTACAAGACTCCTTGTGGGAGGCCATGAGACATACACTGGTATTAAACAAAGGTTTCTTTCACACTATACAATCATAGCACTTTGATACCACTTAAATACGCCTATGGAATTTGAGGACCTGTAGTTGGGTGAGGTACAAGCGCTCTCTGCTTGTGAATTCTAAAGGCCCCTCCTTAATTCCCAAGTAAAGTGGAATCAAACTACAGTTACTGTGTATTCTGAACAAGATATATGAATCTACAGCACAGTTATGAAAGGCTTTGGGTGCAACAGCTTCTGGTAACAAGCACAAAAGTACGACTGTCTTTGGCATCCGTTTCTGAGTTACTGTGCATACATCTCCTTATAGTTCTTAAATGCACTGCCACTAACTGCCTCTGTGTGGAAGAGTGATGCAGTCCAGCCTATATCGCTTATGAAAATGCAGATATGGAGAAATGCAGAAAATGCACTAAATGAATTTCTTTTAACAAAATCCCATTGTACAAAGAAAAATAACTTTACTGCCATGGTTTTCATCATAATATTCCAGATAGAATTTAGAATTTAGTCACTGGAATATGAAAAAGGAATTTTGCTCTTTGATTCAAAAATAGTAAACAAAGACTTTGCAATAGCAAATCTTTATACTGTTCTCTATGAAAAAGAAAATTACTTTGGTAAGCAAGGTTATTCCCTCTGTAGAAATCCCTCTCTTGAAGTGCTGGAAGAAAACTATTATAACATGAATGCCTTTTATTTAACAGATCATGCAGACCAGCTAGCCTGTCTTGCTTCATATTACACAATTATAGTGCTATTATTCCACTTTAACAACCTTTCTATGGCAGTTTAACTGCCATCCTATGGAATCCTGGAATTAAGAGTTTAGGGAAAGTATTTATGACCTCTCAGCCAGGGAGCTCCTGTGGTGCCTCTGACCAAACGACAAACCCCAGGAGGATTCCATGGGATGCAGCCATGGCAGCTAATGTGTATTATAGCACTGTAATTGTGCAGGGTGAATTGGCCCAAAACAAGAAGCCAGGATTTTTAAATAAGAATGCCCTTCCCTTGTCCTATTTTTTTAAAAAGATATTCCATTATTTTAACTGTTGAGACAAAATAAATACTTATGGATTATAAGGTCTCTCAACACTGTTTAGTCAACCATCAAACAGCTTTTTGAGCTATACGAAATCTAACAATGCAACAATATTGTGGCTATGGACACTAGTAATTCTAGTAAGCCTATTTAGTTGGATCTGTAAAGGTAGAATTTTTTTTTCTTTTTCATTCATTACAGTTTCGCTGAGGGAGTCAGAACTCTTGTATTTTAAGAGATTAGCATTTACTGTTTAGTTAGTGTTCATTGTTTTAGTTCAGTGTTCCAGTACTGTGTTCTAGTTTTAGTTTTCCTTTTTTTTGAACATATATTTCTTTAATTATAATAGTAACTACAACTCCAAATTTCACTGTCTGTTTGTCCATTTGTTTTAAAACTAGTAAATAAATAATCTAAAAATAGAGGAAAAACTATCCAAAAGCAAAACTGAGGCATGGCTGAGGATTCTGGCTTCAGTCATTAATGGAGTGAGCTGGTGAATCCATGTCACATGAAGGCTGTCAAGCATGCAAGCCTGCCGGAACCTCAGAAGCACAGAATGCACCAAAGCAATAGCTCCAACCAGAGAAGGAAGAAGTGCAGGGAGCAAGAAAAAGAGTGGTATAGTCTTCTGACCCACAGAAAAATTATCATGGCATATTGAATACTGCCGCAAACACCTTTATTTATAAACAAGTCAGTTACCTGGTAGCTGGTTATGGAGTGTTAAGTGAGAAAAAGAAAAATGTCATGGTCTACCACAAACATGTGGCATGTGAAAGAACTAGAGAGAATTTGCAATCTGCTTTGGTTATTGGTAAATCTGTCCATTCCTGCTGCAAGTTTTTATTACATAAAAAAGAAAGCAGCAGCATGAAGCAGCTCTTCATTAAGTACAAAGCAGCTCTTCAACAAGCATCCTGATCAATACCTACGGGTCATTCTGACAACACTATTAGGAAGTAGAAGCCTACAGCTAATGATCAGGTTCCATTTGCCAGTGATCTGCACATGCTTTGTGGATGCTGCCTTCTAAAATCACAATATATATCTGGGTGTGACTTTTAACTTTGTGCTTAGTAAGCATCCTGTTGGCAAATGTTTATGCTTGCCTCCTTGTTGCTGACTACAAGGACCTCACATTTACTTCTAAAACTGAAGCTTGAGATTCTCAGGGACCTAAGAAAGTCCACAAGTCAATCAGGAACTCTCTGGGAGATGCAACCTGCCTCTGCTTAGTGGATTTAAAGATCTCATGAGGAGCTACCATGAAGTGGAGACTTTACTTACTTTCTAACAGTAAAGAAGGAGAAGAAGCACCACTGTGAGAGCTTCTCAATGAACCTTCTCACAATCTTGAACCAAATTTGTATGGTAGTAACAACCCCTAGCAACAAGTGAAGGGCTCTAGATCATTGGTGAAGAAATTTGCAATAAGAACTGTATCCATGTGTCTAGAGAATCTGGCCACTTAATAAAGGTACAAAGAACACACCTAAGCCTTACCATATATTAAACTCTCCAAGTGAAACAGTGTCTCTAAAGTGACTGCTATCCACCATAAAGTATCAAGAGTGGAGTAGCTTCTCAGTAACTTGGGGTGGGGTTGACTTTTATTTGACCAACTCACTACATTCTCTTCTTGGAATAAATGAGATTATAGAAGGAAAGAAGGACAAAAAACACTCATTATTTACTATAATTTAAAAATACAGTAAACTTTGTAGTCCATAATTGTGAGAGAAGAGCCCTTTTTACCCCTTCTTTTGGGATTGGATGCAGATTCAGTGAATGTTCACCTCAATATTTTGGCAGTGGAGCATACATACTGAAAATGTTTTGGAAAAACATTTCCCTTCATATGTCATATTGAAATCCATTCTTACTGAAGTTCCACTAGTATACCATAACTTCAGTTTCTAGCTCATATATGGAAGAGGACACCTTCCATCCCCTTCTAGTACATGAACATTCGGTTTAAACTGAATGCTCATTTTACTAAGGAGTCCATCACACCGGGATGGACTATGAATGCTGTCAGATGGATATGAATCACAAACAAACATGGAAGAGGGAGTAATGGTCCATTGCTCTGTTACCATCTTCCTGGGTGGGAGAGCCATCCTCTTCTTCCATGACGTCATTCCCCTGCCACAAAAGATGACAAGGTGTGAACATTAAAAATAAAGGCATTTTCCAAGCACTGAAGAAGGTTGAAATCAATTTACTGGACCTGAAGTCCCTCCTTATTGGAGCAATAGGGGAGCTATCCTTTATGTATTTTCCCTGCAAAAACCTGCCATAACATACAGAGCTGACACGTTCAAAAGCATTGCCGTGTGGTGCAGACATTGCTGGCCTATATTGCTTCAGAATACAGGTGAGGAATTATGTGTCTGAATGTCCCTCTGCCATCCAAATGCTTTACACAGTGCATCCTGAAGTTCTGTCTCAAGATTAAATTGCGGTCATTGAGGTCAAAATCTACACTGAGCTCACACATGCTTCCAGCACTCATCAAGGAGGAGGAAGGTCAATCCAAAGCAGATCTGGCTCAGTCTTGGTTAGGTGAACAAAATGTGGACACTCTGAGAAACCCAACAGGATGGTACATTGACTATCAGGAAGCCATGCTTGATGTTGACAATGCTTGAAGTTCAGTCTGACTGTTCCTAGATTTGGAGGCCTTATCATGTGCTGTTTTGGCTGAGCAAAAGGAAATTAGAGCCTAGAGAATACGTTCAATATGTCTTAGATTAGCTGAGTTAAGCTGTTTCTTATTGATACAAAAAAGTTCCCATATCACATTGCTTTAAAGTACAAACTTTTTTCCTGAGTGATCCTGCATTCACTCTTCCTCTCTGGTATAACCCATCTAGGATCCTGCTGTCTTTTCGTTTACTGTTTCTCAAAATGACCCTTAGCTACCCTACAGCTCTGAAAACTACTTTTTGGACTACAACTCCCAGTGGCCAGAGAATTCTGGGAACTATAGTCTAAAAAGTAACTTTCCTGACTTCTGACCCACCCAACCTACAATATATTTTGACTACAAGGTTTTACTTTATCCCTTGGCTTCCACTATGCTTGGGGAGGTCTGTGCCATTTTGACATTTGGGTCCCCAAATCAAGATGTTGTACAGCTAAATAATAGCTATTGACCTTTATGTGAGCCACCAGTTCCATTCAGAGCCCAAATCTAAAACCAACTTTTCCAGACAGGGAGCTTTACCTCTGCATCTCGTTCCTCTGCTGAGATACTGACGAAGTTGGCACCCAGAGATTCAACAGGGGTTGACTAAGAGAAGAGAAGGAGGGGAAAAGTTGGGACTTACTGATGAATTTCCTGTAGGGACAGGTTAAGGTAATATTGCACTCTGCATGAGTGATATCAACACCAACACACAACACATGCCCTAAAGTTTTGCTTGTATCATTTGCTTTTTATATCTCCTCTTAGCAGTAATCAACAGGACATGATGGCAAGTCTGCCTGGCCAACACTGTCTCAGGTTCTGTCATGGGAAAGCAATGCACATTTGAATACATGAATATGCCACAGCCCGTTTCTGCCATTGTGGATGTTAGATATGTCACAAAATTACTGGGTTCCACCCAATAGACACCGAAGTAGTTTCATTTATATTTTACAAGTCAGAGAAGGGCGGCAATGCATCAAGAGCCATAAGAAGTTTGATGGCCCTGGTACCTACCGTCCTAGTAGACAATAATGGTTTTCACTGAAAAGGTGAATCATCACTCTCAGTCCCACAATCCTCCAATTTCTGCCACTTGTATCTTGTCTATCTTATTGGCTTACCATACTTACATCTTCTTCTGAAGGTACCCCACTGGCAGCAGCAGGGGATGGGACCATGCCTCCCTCCTCCTCCTCTTCCTCCTCCTCAGTGCCAGGAGCTACATAGGAGCCTGACATGGAAGACATGGTGTCAGTGCTGATCTCAGAGTGCTGGCTTTGGGAGGAGGCCATGGACATGACTGACTGTGCCAGACTGCTGCTAACGGGATCTAAGGAAAGAGGGGAAGGTGCAGGCAAGAGATGGTCAGGCAGACTAGTCATCACCAAGAGACAAACTGGCTTAGTTGTTTCTGGTTATCTTTTCCTTTGGTTCCATATGGCTGGGAAGGTAGGACAAAGTTTTAAGGGCTTCCAGGGCCCAAATCAAGCCTTTGGTCCTGAACAAGTGAATTCTTCATTCTGTTATGCTTTGAATTCGGTCATTATACTACTTGTATTGTTTCCCAGCTTTCAGCAACAGCATGGCCCACTGCTAATTAATTAATACATTTTCCAGGAAAACAGGAAACCAAGGCAGCACATCTGCAAAACCACTTTTGGAACCAAGATACACACTGGACATGCATCAGTCCCATCTGTGAAGCCTATACTCTGCCTGTGTTCGGCCTATGTAGTCCTACTCCTAAATCAAGGAGTTCAGAAAGGTGGTAAGGAACAGGAGTATGGAATTGAGGTAAACCCCAGATAAGTCTGGTTATGAGTCTTATAGTGACGGGTCCCAAGAATCAAGGCAAATAATCTTTCCTGTTGTACCTTCTGGGGAAGAGATGGTAGAAGAGAGAGGTGTCCCTGTACAGGATGATTGGTCTATTGCTCCTGAAGAGGATAAGGTGAGGTTTTCACTCTCTGGTGTCACACCACATTCCTGAAAAACATGAGAAAAGTTATTTCCAAGGCAGTAATTAAAGCCAGCCAAATTTGCAGGTTTAACTTTCAGGGATTGATTATTTGTACGTTTCTCCAACCCCTGCCCCTCCCACCTCAAGTGCTTCTTTTTGGGGGGAACCATTCCTCTTGACAGTTCTGATTAGGCTGTGCAGCCTTTTAAAAACCCACCTCTGGTCCTTCTCCTCCTCCTCCTCCACCAGCCACAGCCTGGCCAGCTAAGGATGGCTTGCAGCCCGATTTCTCAGCACCACAAATCCTCTCCTGATGTTCCCCCAACACTCAAGGAAGGAAGCGAGTGAGAGAAAAATATAGAGCCATCATGCCAACCAACTCCACATCCCTCTCCTTTCCCTGATCCGGTTTGGACCTTGGGTACCCGCTGTCCTCACCATGCTTTATCTACTTTCCCACAAGTGCACATACACACACATTTTGATATTTTCAATTTTTCTACCTTTGTGCAGGTCCTGCACCCCTAACCCTAGCAAATGCAGAGAGATGACTGTAATGCCATTAAAGCTCTCCGAAACTTGGTTCTGAGATATTCTGGGGGAAGATCATTTTTCAAAGGCAATCTAAGGGCTCTTAAAATTGGCCCTATCCAATGCAATGGTGTGACTTAGTTCTGTAAGACTGGACAAAGCTAATCTGGAGAGCCAATCTGCAGGATTCCAGCAGCCAAAGAGATGTCAGCTATTCAAGCCTCCAAGATGCTTAGCTCAGCCTCACCTGGGCCAGCAAAGCCACGCAACTGGTGAAGAATTCACTTCTCCTCTGAGTCCCAATTTGAGATAAAATAAGGATATAAGTAAAAGATATAAGCTATGTGTCATTCCTACACATGTATACACACATGCACACACACACATTTATAACCCTCTGAAGCTCTTTTCCAAGCCTGACTTGAAAGAAGTTTGGCAGCATCTCTACCATTGGAATTGGAACGTAATGGGTAGCTAACCAAGACCATTACGTTCCAATCCTTTGGAGAATTCATCCCTCCTAATATATGTTCTAGACAACTAATTTGTAGGGAAGAAAAGTCAAGCAGCAGTTTTTGAACAAAGGACTCAAGATGTTTCAAACAATCACCTCTTCTTGGGGACGAGGAGACTTCTTCCTATTAATTCTGATTTCAGATTCACTGCAGGTCTTCTCATCTTCTTCTTCATGTAGTACTGAGGAATTCTGGGATATTGACCTGGAGAAGGACAAAACAACCTGATGGTGACCTCATTCTAGCAGAAAGAAAAGGGGGGGGGTTAAAAGGCTACAAACAGCCATGAGCCATCAAAGACAACCTAAGCATCCATCTGCAGCTAGTTAGATTAGGGGTGAATACTATACAGTTTGTGAACTAGCAAAGCAGGGGACACAGTCCGTTAGTGAGTATGGTGGGTGTCAATATGGTTCTCCCCACGACTCATGGATGTTGCCCATTCCTCAGTCAAATACATCAGAAAAACAGTTACAAGAAGGACAGAGCACATAAGAGACACCAATCTTAGCAGTTTGCAAGAGAGCCACTGCACTGCAAGAAGAAGGATCCCACAGGCCACTTACTTAGATAGGCTCTTCTTCAGCTTGAGTCCTTGGCTGCCACAGTCTGACAATCGTTCAAGGGGAGACAGAGTCCGGATGGGAGGCAGATGGCTGTCGCTTCCATAGGACGGCAGAATCCCTGACACATGGCTGTCTCCAAGCACATGGAGTGGAAGGGCTGCTGGAGATGGAGCGAGAGGCCCGTTAAGGGCTTCCAGGAGGGAGACCACCTCATAGCCAGGAGGGATGTTCTCTGAAGACTAAGAGGAACCAGAAACAGGTATGAGAAGGACACTTCCCACAGCATCAAGGAGAGCTTTTAGAAAGAAGAACTCAGGACAAAAACAGAATGCCCCAGCCACTCTAAAAGCATCCTGACTTGTTTGAAAAGGAAAAGAGAGAGACTGATGTCCCTGAGGGAAGTGATGCTTATTTCACATAAAACTGATTAGTTTGTACATTTTATTTTGGACCAGATTGTTTCGATTTCTTGGCTGGGATTGTTTTATATGGGGGAAAAGGAGGTTGAAGATGAATTACTGTAAAAGGGCATACAAGCATCACTGAGTGCTAGAGCCATGTAGGGCATGAAAGCACAATCTTACAAACACAGACAGAAAGAAAGAAACGGAAGGGGCTGTGACGGGGAATAATTTCAAACTATGGTTGTCAGATGTTGATACTGTAAGGGATATCCCTTATTTGAAGGACAGAAAGCTTGTCCTGTATGAGCATTCAATGAGATGCCAAAAATCCCTATTTTGGACATACTGGTCAAACACAGCCCACAAACTACCCACAAATTGCTACTGCTCCGTGTGTGCGTGTGTGTGTGTGCACTGTTGTGACGGCAGCTCATGCATGCCTTTCCTGCTCCAGGTCTAGCACTACTCCCCTGCTTGTGATGGCTGTTGGTCTCTCATCATTACATTTCCAGGGATTTAGATGACCTCCAGGATTTGAGATCTCTTAAGAGGCTACAATTCTTCCAAAAGGCCTCTTCTGACAAGCTGTGAGGCAGTCCTGCCTCAGGTATCCCAGACATTACCATTTCCTATTGCTATTTTGAAAACCTGGCAAGACACAACCTGCAATTATTCAGATAAACCTCCACAGCCATGAGGTTACAACGCATACTGCTGTGCTAAATATGACCAATCAGTTAATTCATGCTGTAAATGAAGTATAATATTTGTCCAGGTAGTATCTTCTCTGCCTGCATATGCAGGGGATTTGCATATTTTATTATTTCTGCAGGGGAGAGGGGAATCAATGCGCACAAAAAGCTATCATATCGGCGGAAGGATTATGATCAAATTCTTCTCCCTGACATCTAGCTTTCTAAGCTCAAAACTGTTTAAGACTAAATCTATGAATGTGGACACACATTTAATAATGTTATCCTTCCTGTGCAGGCTGGTAGAGTGCTATCCAAAGAATGTTTTCAGTTCTTTGTGTGAAGTTAACTTGTGATACCTAGGAAACTCCAGTTCTACACTGGATTGATACAAGAGCTGCAGTAAATTCTCAGGATGAAGAAGATCTGCAGAAGACAGTCATCACAGTCTAGGAGGGTAGCTGTGGGTCTGATAAGGCTTCTGTTGGGCACAAGCTACCCAAGCCAGCACATGTAGGGGTGAAGAAAGATGTGGTCCAACACTGGAGGCCACCAGAGTCTCCATTCATGATCTAGAACCACAAAGGCCTCCATTGCCCAGAAGTTTTCCAGATCTGCAGTTCCTCTGTGCTCACGCATGGGTTCTGGCTTGCACAGCTTTTATCTGTTAGGTTTCAGCTGAGGCTTCCTAGCATAATCCCAGAGTCATTTGAAAGAAAAATAGTGAAATGCTCTTTATTTCTTTATTATGTATTTATGTGAAGCATTTGTGTATCACCTCTAAGATCATGAGGGCCCTGAAGCAATTCCTTCTCATCTGAGTATGTGTCTGTGGCTGTATACATAGACACAGGAACATTTTTAAAAATAAAATAAGATATATATTGTCTGCACATTTTAAAAATAAAATACAGTGTTTATTCTCAAAAACGTATTGAAGTATTACAACACATTTTATGTATGAGCCATATTTGTAGATGTACATGTCTTACTTGCCAGGAACTGTGAAAGAAATTTCATTTTTGAAAAACACAGTACTACTTAGTCCCTTTTTCACTCTAATATAATTTGTTCAAGTAAGATGGCATGTTCATTCAATTTATTTTTCCTCTGGGCAATGTAAGATATCAAAATCAGTCTTCCTTCTTTGCCACACTGAACATATTTGTAAAAAATGCAGTGAATATACACTGAATGTGGGCAACTAGCACTGCAGACCACATGCTCAACTGATATTTACAAACAACACAGTCCTTCCTTAACACAAGGCCAATACAGTAAACCTCTTTGTGGCATAACATGTGATTTGCCTTTGGCATGCTTTAAGAACTTGCCAGTGTGTTTTTACAAACCCTGGACTTCCTGCTCTTGACTATGCGATTTGATCAACTAACAACTGCCAACCATACTTCTTGCATTCTCCAATTTGCATAACTGGCCCATAACATCATCCATGCAACTGTGCAACAGAGAAACTTCTGAAGCCTCGCAGTTAAAAGAAAGTCTCTCTCTGTGCTCAATGTTTTTGCAACAGAGCAGCTTGCAGCTCAGAAAACCAGCTCTACAAAGATGGGGTGTGCAAATCTCTCTCTCTGTGCGTGTGTGTTTGTGTGTGCGTGTGTGTGCGTGTGCGTGTGTCTGAACTATTGGTTTGTCCATACTAACCGAATGCTCCTCTGAGTCTGATGTCTGGGAGGAGATGATGGGGTTGAAGCTGGTTGGGGAAAGGGGTCCAAGCTTTTTTCTCATGGCTCTGATCTGTAGCAAGGCCCGGAATGCTGCAGAGGAAGAGATGGGTGCAGAAAAAAGGGTAAAAAGAAGATAAGCAGCTTCCAAAAATATCCGAAGTCAAAAATACTAAAAAGGAGAGATGGTCCTCCTGAAGGTTTCTTCTGACAAACACACTGTGCTATAGCTGGCTATGACCACAGTCACCAAATCCAACACACACAAAGAAGCAATACTGAGTAAGGACTGGCAACAGTAAGCTATGATCAAGTGGGGCTCTTTCAATCTTATACACAGAATATGTGTAAAGTTCATTTTCCTACATGAAAACAGACAGACAGATCAGCTACTTGTTTTCAAGAGAGGGAAGGCTACCTGCCTTGGCCCAACACCTAGAGGTAAGAGTGTATGGGGGAACTTACGCAGCCTGCAGATGGGGCAGTTGTTGGCTTGGTAGCGCAAGGTATCAGCACAGGTGTTGCAGAGGCAAAGATGGCGGCAAGGTAAGATCAAGGTATCCCGTACATCTGAGAGGCAGACCACACACTCTGCACTGTTGTCACTCACCTCATCCTCTGCTACCTGAGTGGGAGAGGAAAGCAAAAAACAGTCTTGTTTGGGACCGTGGTTGGGTGGGGAGGGAGATCCATAATGAGTATAAGTGGGAGTGCTGTTTAAGACAGGTTTGCATAACATTCATGGAGGGAAACAGTAAAATGTGAAAAGTAACAAGTTTGACATGAAAAGATGTTCCATCATTATTTATTTTTGCCAAGTGTGGAATGATACAGCTTCTTAAGTCTGTTTCTGTAGTTCTCCAGAATCACTCTGCCTCCACACACACACACACACATGGTTCTTTTTCAACAAAAATGGTCAATCATGCCCCCTCAAAACCTCTGGGATGCACAGTGAGCCATTTTGCCCCATTTTTAGGGGTGGCAGTCTATTCTAGGCCCATGCTATACAGTCAACCCCACTTCTGTGGAGCTAAATTGGGTGAGGCAAACATGAGAAAGGGACAAAATAACCAATCACACCGTTTTAGAGGCTGCTATTAGCCATTTTGGGCTGAAAATCATTGTAGAGATTTTGGGAGACAGAGAGAGGGGGGAAATGGGAGCTTAGTCCCCAAAGTTGCCAACTGTTCATTTATGCTTTCACACATAGACAAACAGACAGACAAATTGAGATAGATGAACAGTTGTGTGTGCGTATGTTTATATCTTACAGTGCAGCATATAAAAGTATGTGGGTGGATATGCACATGCACCCATTATATATATCTATAGATTTCAACATTTCTACCTCAGCACATTTACCAAAAAAAAAATCAAACCCTGGTGGACCCATTTGTATGCAATGTGCAAACCGCCCAGCTTCTTCAGCTCAAGTCCTCACCTTGGAATCCTGTGTGTTATATTTGTTTTCTATGCCATAAATTTCCTGAAGCAGGTAGCTCACTCCATCCACCTAGAACAGGAGAAGGAAGAACAGCTTCACAAAATTCATACGAGAAAGCAGGAACTGAAAATGTGAATACAATTTCAGAAAAGATCTTTGCTTACATCCCAGTGATGGGAGGAGGCAAAAAAGTTGGACCAAAAAAATACTAGTATACTTTAGTTGAAACAGCTTTTAGACCTTAACACTTGAGACTGTGTCCCTCCCTGTATGTGCCTGCCTGAGGACTAAAGCCTGCTAGGGGGAGTTCTCCTCTGTGTCCCAGCAGTGGAGTCAATACATTGTTTTGGGACATGAGAGAGGGCCTTCTCAATCATGACACCCGACTGTGGAATGCCTTCCCCTTGGAGGCCTGATTGGCACCATCATTCATTTCATTTAGGCTCATTTCATTTTCTGAAAACTTAGACCTTCATCAAGGCCTCTGAGCCTCATTAAGCCATCCCAAATATTTTTAAAAAACTTTTTAATCTTTTAAATCTGTTTTAAACTCATTATTATGTTTAATATGTTTTCAGCTTACTTAAATTTCTTTTATTATTTTAAACTGCTTAATCTACTGTTTTAATGATATCTATAACCCTCCCTGAGATCTATTTGATATGTGTGGGGATGGATGGATAGATATATAGATAGATAGATAGATAGATAGATAGATAGATAGATAGATAGATAGATAGATAGATAGATGCAAATATACAGACATAAAATTCCTATTTCCAGTGACCATTTCTTTTCTCTCCTTTTCTTTTTCCTTTACCAAAATGGTTTACATGCTGTCAAACTGGCAATGCTCTCAGGACAGATTACAAATATAGAAACAAGGAAAGTCGACAGAACCAACAAACATTGCAATAAAAACAAGTAAAACAGCCAAAATGGAATCAATATATTTTTTAAAAACTGTAAAATATCAGAATAAGAGCCAACATGAACAGCAATAAAATCAAGGAATGAATTAAGCCTGAACTAATTGTTAGGAAAGGTATCTCAATTGTTTTAGAATTGTTGGTGGAAGGGCCAGAAAAATCACCAAATGGTGATATTGTGGGCAAGGGGGCATGGCCAGACTGAGACCAGAAGACAGTCTGATTCAGACAAAGGATCTAAGGATCCCCACCTACTTTAAAAACTCTCTGTAAGAGATACTGGCCATTTTCACACCGGGTTTTTAAAATGGGACAGAGCGTCCTCCAGGGAGGAAGTCTGCACCTGGGAGTGGGCTGGGTCAGACCTACTTAACGTAGATCCACACCTCAGCCCCAAATGGTCGTCCTGCGTGCTTTTGAAAGACTGCTAAAAACAGGTCTTTCAAAAGCATGGAGTGTGCCAGTGCGAGCCTGCTCCCTTGTGCAGATTTGCAGGCTTGCCCAAATGCAAGCCTGCGATCTGCCGGGGGCGGGCTTTAGGCTGGCGAGCTTCAGCTTCAGCAGTTGGTCGAGACCCTCGACCAACTGGAATCCACCATTTGGGACGCCGGAGCAGTGCGTATCGATGAGCACGCACTGCTTCGGAGAGGTGTGGACGGGACCGGGGAGCCAAGAAGTCTGATAAGTAGCGTCACGGGGCGATTCCCTTGCCCCCTGAGGAAATGGCCATTATTTGAAGATAAGGACCCAACTGTATGTCTTTCACACCTGGTCATTACATCTCTCCTCTCCAACTGTCTCCACACTGGAGGTCTATTCAGTATTTCTAAACCTTCTCCCAGCTTCATCTGACAGGTAACAGTGGACACATTTATACTAAGAAAAAGCAGCTGCTACCAAATGTGAATCACACCTATGTTATTGTAGCAATTTTACTTATATTCTGCAGTTTCCCCAAAACTGGAGCTCAAGGCAGCTTACAAATTAGAAGACAATTAACACATAAAAGATCAACATTAAAATGAAATTAAACTGTTGACAACACTAAAAACAATTTAAAATGTAAATTTTAAAACAATGTTTTAAAAAGTTTTAAAACAGTACACAGTATCTTCTTAAAGTCCTTTCATGGAAGACCTTCACTGCTGAAAAACTAGTCAGAATAAAAAAGTCTTTGTCTAGGGGTGGAAAGACAGCAAAGAGGGGACCCCAGGAAGGGAATTCCAGAGCAGCCACCAAGAAGATCCTCTCTCCCACTCCTACCAGTTGTGCCTGTGAAGCTTGTGGGATTGAGAAAAGAGCCTCTCCTAGGCTCTCAAGACCCAGGCAAGCTCATATAGGGTCTATCAGATAGGTAGGATCTAAGCCACATAGGGCTTTACAGATGATACCCAGCACTTAATTGTTCCCAGAAGCAGACTGGCAGCCAGTGGAATTATTATAGCGAGGGAGCTGTATGCTCCCAGTAACACTCTTAACCACCTTTACTTTACAATTTTCACCTAAGTGGAGGCAGCGGGTGAGGTGGGGTGGGTGACAAATGGAAATAAGAAGTAGCTGAGAAGGGCATGCTAGCAATGTGGATGAAAATAGTCAGAAACCGCACACTCACCACTTGCTTCTGTTTGAGGGGCTTCACGCAAAAGCTGCCATCAGCATGCTGAGAGAAAGACATAAATGATGAGACAGAAACTTTGGCATCATTCTCTGTCAAGAGGCTTTACAGAATACACTGGTGATGAAGCAGAATTCACTCACTGAACAGCATCTGTTTAAAAAGACACGTATCCCGCATAACAGAATAATAAAAAAGAAACATATTCTATTTAAGTTGTGCCCCCACTTCAAAAATCCAAGTATCATTTCCACTTATCTCCATCCCTTTTTTTCACTCCTAGCATCATTCTTCAACGCTTTAGCTCTCACCAAAGATCATTTTGTTCAAAAGTTCAAAGCATCCTCTAATCCATTTATTTCACTGTGTTTTTATATTTCTACATTTGCTGAACCGTGAACAGAGGCCTGGGGGATACATACACATTAATTAACTGAATGCAGACATTTGGGATTGTCATGACCTAGGAAGGAGTTGTTTCTACCTAGGCTCTAACAGCATGTCTTCTGATTAGATAGCACAGTGGCCTAAATACCGTCTGACCTTGGAAGCTATGCAGGGTCAGTCCTGGTTAGTACTTGGATCAGATACTGCCAATGAAAACAAGATGTTGTAGGCTACATTTCAGAGGAAGAGACTGGCAAAACCACCTCTGAGTATCCCTTGCCTAAGAAAACGCTATGAAATTCATGGGGTTGCCTTAAGTCAACAGGCAACTTGAAGGCACATACACACACACCACAATAAGAGACAAGTAACACCTCCTGACATTTTCCAGTGTCAGAAAAATCTTCAGGAGCCCAGTATTGGGCTTCCTATCAGGACTACCTCTGATTCTGCAGGTGCTCCACTGGATAGGCAAGGAGCTCTGTCCCTTCCGTCTTTCCACCAAAAAGGATCACACTGCTCATGTGAAATGGAATTTCGTGGACCTCTCTAAGCATTCTTTGTGGTCCTGGAATCATCTTCCTGGATGGAGGTGAGTTGTGATTGAAGACAGCTATGGATCTGTTGACATACTCCCAGTTCCTAAGGTGAAAACCCCTGCAATGGGGCACCCTCAGCCATAACCATTGACAATGAGGCAGAAGAGATGGAGCTACCAGGATCAAAATGCCAGGACTTTTTGACCAGCAAAGATGATGACATCATCTGCCACCCATCTCAGGCTTCTCTGTTCCCTTTCAGCTTAGCTATAATTCTTCTAAGCTGTGGTGGAGCAGCTCCGCTCAGAACCCCACTATAGTATAAGATATCCATGACTTAATGCAAAATATTTTTGGGTGGCCTTGTGCCCAGACAACCAAGAAGCATTAGATTTACAAAACTGAGGACAATTCAAATTAGTTTGTCAGTATGGATCCACACACCTGCCTACATATCTGGGTGTTGCTATGAGGACTGTCAGGATGAACACCATCGCTTCACAATTTACCACTCTAACACTGACTCTTGGAAATTCACCCTGACTGGTCTTACCTGTCAGGTCCCCAAGCAGCTCCTTCCTAGTGCTGTTACCATACACTACTCTTGGACTGAATTCTTTGTGCATATTCAGGAGGTGTGACCCATGGGTCTTGCACATAAAAACTAGCTTGGACAAGAAATCAGCAGGAGGACAACACTCACCTTCTCAAATGTTGCCAGGAGTACATGGCAGTGGCCCATATGTTCTGCAAGACATGAAAACAAGCAACTATGAGTGTCCGCAAGAATCACTTTTCCTGCAGGTGCCTGATCCCTCAATAGGGGTAGGTTTTGCTGGAAGCAAAGAGGCATACACTTGTGTAAAGTGCTTAGTGAGAGCGAATTCTAGAAAGCATGTCTGCCCTTTTGTTTCACCTCTCTGTTTCTTTCTTTGATCTATATCCTCAAGCCTTTTTGCTTTTTTCCTACCTGCAGAGGTCACTTCCCTCTTCTGCCAGAAGTTAGTTAGCCTTTTGTCTCCATTTGTCTCGGAAGAGAGTGCCCATGAGACTCTTGCCTCAGGAGGGCTTACATCCATACATGACAGCCAGCCTTAGGGGCTCTTCTGAAAATTGAGATAGTCTTCTTTTGTCTATCCCCTTTCCTATCCCAAGATGGATTTCATGAAACAATGAATGTAAGTTTTCCATTTTTTTTTAACTTTACAAAAGCACCCTGAGTATTCTCTCCTGTTTTCTGTTACAAGCTTATTTTGCACTGGCTATTCTACACTCTGCTTGATACAGATACCAAATATCCCTACAGGTTATTGGCCTCCAATATTGTGCTAGTGCATTTTTTCCCCGAGCTTATAAAAACAGGAGTTTTTTAAGTGAGCAGAGATGGCTCAAGACAGCACAAATGGGTGTGTTTCAAGTCCCAGACTACAACCAGATAACTTCCATGCATGGCTTTACAGAATCAAGACTCAGATGTGAGTGGAAGGAATTTTGGATGCCTTGAAAACTGAAAAGTCAGCCCAGGATGAAGTGGTCATCTCCAGATACGATGACAGTAACCATAAGGCTAAGGGGCTTATAATTCAGTGCTTGTTCAGCTTATGTTCATCTTATACATGTGAAAAATGAAGTGTCTGCTAAGAATATGATTCAGTCCTTGAAAAATCTATATGGACAGACAGATATCCAAGATCAAATTGAGTTGTACAGAGAACTAAATCTCTCTAGATAGCAGTTGGTGATGATCCAGTGAAATGTATGGAAAGAATCCTCTGTTTATGAGACAAATTATCTATAGCAGTAGGGAAGGTAGACAATCAGCAAATGGTTGGAGTTTTGTCAAAGGAATTTTCTCCCTTTATTTCTGGGATTAATGCAATGAAACAAACCCTATTCAAAGATGTAATGGCCAGATTGAACAATTGATGTTACATGAGTAAAGAGCATCTGCTTCTCAGAGTGCTGCCTCACACACTAGCTCAAATTATACTGCCAGAGGAGAATAAAGAAATAGGAGAATTGCATGTGAACCACCTACTTCCAAGAAGTGGTGGACTCGAATGTTATACCTGTGGTGAGAAAGGACATTTTTAAAGTCTGCTTAGCCAATAAGAGACCATTAAAATCAGCTAATGGTAGCTGTCACTGTAACCAAAGACTGTTTACAAACAGTCCAAAGAAGGAACAGGAGGAAAATGATTCAACTTATTTTAAGGAAAAGGGCTCTTGCAACCTTAAAAAAATTATAGCAATCTAGAATAAGCCTAATATTGAGATCTTCATTACTAACTCAAAGGCAACAAAGCATATGGTCTCGAGAACAGACTTCTTCAATAATCTGAATTCATTGAAGCGGGAAATGTTTGTGTGGCAAATGGAAACATTGCAGCTATAAAGGGCCAAGGAGATTGTATCTTACACTGTAATTCAGAGTGTGGCAATATCCCAATTAAAACCACAGATATCTTCTATGATATCTTCTTAGATGAAAATGTTCTAAGTTTTTCTATTTTAACAGTCAAGGGCTTTGATGCACATTTCAGTGGCAACTTGTGCACAGTAACCCAAGATAGAGAATAATACGCCAGAGCATTTAAGAAAGAAAGTGATTTTAAACTGGACTGTACCAGAGAATAAGCGAATGTGGCAAAATACTGTACAAATACAAATTGTCTTGAGTTATGGCACAGAAATCTTGAACAGCATTGACATAAATGCCATGCTAGATCTGGAAAGAAATGATTTGATCAAAAGCATAAAGATAAAAGTATGCAAATGTGTAAACTGCATACAGAGGAGTGAAAAGAAATCAAAGCAACCATTAGAATTAGTCCATGGTGACTTGTCTGGACCAATTCAGTCTTTATCTAAAGCAGGGAATCATTATTTACTAACTTTTGTAGATGCTTATTCCACACGTGACATATATGCTCAAGGAGAAAATTCAGACTTTGCTGCTTCTGAAGGAATATATAGAAATGGCTAGTTTGCATGTTGATGGACTCTAAGCTGCCCAACCAGTACTGAGGAGAGGCTGTGATGACAGCTACATGCATACAGAATAGACTGCCAGCAACCAATAAAACTCTATATGAAAGCAACCAATAAAACACTATATAAACTTTGGCACAACAAAGTATGGACCATATCGGAATGTTTGGATCTAATGCTTATGCTCATGTGCCAAAGGAGAAAAGGTCCAAACTAGATGACAGAGTTGAAGAAGGTATAGCAGTAGGGTATGAGCCAGGATGTAAAGGTTTCAGAATTCTGAATCCAAAACCAGGAAGAATCACAGTGAGAAGTGTTATGTACTTTGATGAGACTGAGAAAACAGATGTGAACCATACAGACACTGACTTTACAACAGAGGAAGCTCACAACAGAACAGCTTAATGGCATATTGGCCTAAATGCAGAGAAGAGGTTCACCTGCCTCAAAGACCTGTCAAAAATGAAGAAATAGAAGTGAATACATAAGCCAAAAGGGCTGCAGAGTGAGCAGAAGGACATTCGGCACTGGAAGTCATCGCAGAAGCAGACAGAGCTCTGGGACCAGAACTCAGACACTCATCTCAATTAAACAAAAGAATGCCACGTCATCACCTGTCCAGCCTTACAAAGGCAGTGATGCCATATGAACTTGGGAAGAAATTGAAAGACTGTCTGCAGCAGAAGCAAGTAAGTGCAGAAAAGCTGCAAAAGAGGAAACAGGTTCTCTTCACAAAAATCAAACCCTGGACACTTAAAGAATTGTCAATAGGTAAGAAGGCTGTAGGATGCAAATGAATCTTTAAAGTCAAATGATGAGCAGAAAGAGAGATCCAGAGATAACAAAGCCTGCTTAGTCGCCAAGGACTATTCACAGAAATATGGCGAGGACTATGATGAAACTTTTGTCCCTGTAGTGGAGGATGCCACTACAGAGACACTCTTAAGTGTGGCATTATCCACAAAAATGCACGTTGAACATTTAGATGTCAAGACAGCCTTCTTACACGGGAAAATCATATAAGAACAACCTCCTGGACATGAGAAATCAGGAAAGAAGCTACTTGCTTGTAAATTTCAGAAAAGCACTTATGGTCTAAAACAAGCTACAAGATCTTGGAATGAGGAACTAAGCAAGATGCTAATCAAAGAAGGCTTTACACAAAACAAAGCTGATCCCTGCCTCTACACATTATACAAAAATGATGAACGAACTTACATATTGACTTATGCTGATGATTTGATTTAGGCTTATCAAGATGAAGCTGACTGTGAAAAAATTATAAGCCCTCTAAATAAAGAAAGTAAAGTGAAAAGTCTAGGCGACATCACTTAGTAGGTAAGTATACAAACAGAAACAGAGGAAGATGGAATCTACCTCCTCAGTCAAAAATAAAATAATAAAAAGCTTTCAGATCACCTATGACTCAAGAAGCCCAACCCAGTGCCTGCATCTATGCGAAGAGATTACCTGAAAAAAGAGGAACACTGTGAGCTCCTCCAAATAATAATCAATACAGAAGCGCTATAGGAAAGCTGTTATACCTAGATGCCACCACGAGACCAGATATTGCCTAAGTAGCTACAATTCTTCATAAAAAAAGCCAGCTCACCAAATAAAAGAGATTAGAATGCAGTGAAAAGAGTGGGCAGATATTAAAGGGTATTGCATATTTAAAGTTAAAGCTACAAGCCACCAGTATTCTCAGACCAGTAGCTTACGCAGAGCCAGAATGGGATGCAGACCTTACAGATCACAATTCTACCAGTGGGAACCTGTTGTTCTATGGAGGTGGAACAGTAAGCTGGAGAAGCAAGAAACAAGACGCTATAGCACTCCTTTCTACTGAAGCAGGATATACATCAACTGCTCAAGCATGCAAGGAGCTGACATGGCTATGCCAATTGCTAGACGAACTTGGAAGAACTGAACCAAACTCTACAGAACTTCTTCAAGGCAACAAAAGTTGTTTATCTCCTTTCCTATCCCCAAGATGAATTTCATGAAACAGTAAATGTACATTTTCCACTTTTACTTTACAAGAGCACCCTGAGAATTTTCTCCTATTTTCTACCACAAGCTCATATTGTACTCTGTTTGATACAGATTCTGAATATTCTGAATAGTTCAGTTTTTAGAGCTGACAAAGATTAAAGTCAGGTTAATTAAATGTGCACAAATAGTTTGATACAGTGAGCTTTCAGTTTACTTGTTTGTTAATGGTACTCAAGAGGGCTTCAGATGTATACTTGGATTTGTGGCTTTCTCATCAGAAGGCATTTTGTCAAAAGTACTGTGACAGCTTGCAATAAAACCCACTTGGGCAATCAAGGTCAAAATAAATTTAAATCATTCCTTACCATCTCCCTCATCTACTACTGCAAGAACCACCATGGGATAGACTTCACGGTCCAAGTCAAAGCCCAGCTGTAAAGACCAAGAAGGAACAAAGTGAGGCCAGTATTAAGGTGAAACATGGTTAACCAGTCGGAAAAATTATTATGATTCATATGTACCAAGCAACCATAGCTGAAAGCTCAAGAACACAGAGTTTGCTATTTTGAAACTGCACCATTCTCACAGAAATTGGTTTTTAGAGAAAACTATCTGGGGACAATGCTTGTTGACCTGTAACGTCAACTTTTAGAACAGATGGTTTTTGGACAGACAGTGAACAGACAGTGATTACAGTCCTTATCAGGAATGGGGTGTGTGTCAAGGTTCTGATACTCCCTGAAATTCACTGGAGTGTCTTTGGCCAGTCATTCTGTGCCCAGTCACCCAGACTTATTAGCAGGATAAAACTGGGGCAGGAGGGAGCCAGGTACACTGCCTTGAGCTCATGGAGCAGGACATAAATTTTATTAATAAATAATTAATAACAGTTTCTTCCAACCAACTGAACAGATAAAGAATAAACACAAAACATAGTCTTGGAGTCTCTCTTCCGCTGTTAATTTACTTGTGCGAAAGTTGCCAAGATGAGAGAGAAACGCACAGCACAGACATTTTAAAAACTGGACATGTGACTTAACAACCATCATTCCTTCAAGGCTTAATCCTCTCCGCTCCCTCTGTAGAAACAAAGCTTTCCCTCCCCACTCTTTTTTTTTTTGTCCCTATCTTATCTGGCCCAAATGGTCTTGCAAAAACCAGAGCATGCACACAACCACTTCTAAAAGTAGCATTAAACATGATCATCTCAGTCCTTTGTTCTGCAAAACACCTAAAGGTACTAAGTGCTACAACAGAAATGAAAAAGAAATAGGTAAAGGTGTGTAACTTCCCTCAATATTATAAAGCATTCTATTTGGAAGAAAAATTGAACTTCTGTGCAGAACTTCCCAACTCTTAAGTATCAACCGTCTGACGGCTTACTAAGGAGTTCCTGTATGTCTGCTTCCTTCCTGAGATGACGCCACGAAGTCCACCCTTTCATTTCCCAACTTGCTTAAGCCTTACCTCTTCTTCTGTCCATTCTGAGGGGTCAACAGTATGGGATGGGAGGCAGAACTGCTGGCACACTCCTCTCTTGTAGTGGACAGTCTCAGACTGTAAACTGTTGTCTTTGGGGATATAACTATCAGAGAAAAGAGGACACAGTGTAAGCAGCCACGGCATGTCTGTGTGTTATTCTTGCATCCTGGCACATAGCACTCCAGGCTGTAGCACAGATTGGCCCCCAAAACTCAGAGGGTCTTCCCCACAATCACCTGCCATTGGATAATAAGGACTTCCTTGTCCTTGAAGACTCTTTTTCCTAATGAACAGGTAATGCTTTTATCTTGTGAATTTGTTTTAAAAAAAATTAATCAGTTCTGTCTGCTTCTACTGAATTTTGTTGATATTGTCATTTTATGGTGATGTTGATCATGTTCTTTTAATTATTGTAAGCATCTTAATGACAGCCAGCATGGTGTAATGGTTAGAGTGTGGGGTTATGACCCTGGAGACCAGGATTCAATTCCCTGCTCAGCCATGGAAACCCACCAGGTGACCTTGGGCACGTCACATACTCTCAGCCCCAGAAAACCCCATAACAGGTTCACCTTACAGTTGCCATAGGTCAGAAATGACTTGAAGACACACAACAACAAACATCTAAGCAATGGATAAGCCTTGGAAGCATGGTGTAGAAATTCTTAATAATTTTTTTAAAAAACTCAACAAGAAAGGAGATTTCCCTCCATGCAGGATATCAGTTCTACCTCAAGCAAGCAAGCTAATTTCAGGCTTGTTTTATTTTATTTTATTCAAAAAAAGCCTCCTCCAGATTATTAAGGCTATCAAACCTCCAGTCTAGATTCTTCTCCTGTATTCCCCGGCCTGTTTTCAGGACATGCCACCCTACCGCAGACCAGTGTTTACCTCCAGACCTATTGATCCCTTGCAAAGCACTCACAGGCTGCCTGATGGCACCCTGCTGTGATAGACCAAAAGCCACGTCACAGTGAATTCTCTGCAATTTGTCAAAAGCCAGTCTGGACTAGATTCTGCTTTTGTCAGAGACTAAACAAGATCCTGAGAATCAATACTCCAAATTGCTACTGCTACCCTTGAAGTCATCTTCTTGAGTCTGACAGGCCATCAACCTGTCTCTGGCTGATTCCTTTGCTGTGTACACACAGCACACTCAGCTCCCAGAAGTCCCACCCTACTTAGTATGGCCAGTTTGGTCAGGGATTTGGGGAGCTGAAGTGCAAAACCCTTGGAGAATGAAGGGCAAAGAATCACTGCAAAGATCTGACGTTGATCAGTGAATTCTACTGCTGTTAAGAGGGTTTGTTGTTTGCCTCCATGTGTGCCCTGCTTATAAACCTGAAATACTCAAATACTAGTGAAACACCTTTAGCTTCTATGGATTTCTCCTTCTAGAGCAGGCAAGGGCTCCCCAAATGTTGATGTACTGCATCTCTCATCATCCCTTATCACTGCTCGGCTACCTAAGGCTGATGGGAGTTGCAGTCCAACATTGGTAGGGGTATACATTTCACACCCCTGTGGGATATATTCTTCTGCGAAAATTATCAGTTACAGGGATGGTGCCCCAGTATATTCTTGTTTTCCAAAAGCAAGGATATTGCCCCTCTGCTGACAGTTACAGGTGGGATAGATGTAATTTTCTCCTTACAATACCAAACAGAAAGATTATGTTAAGCTTCTTGGAGCATGATCTCCTCTGTTTTAACCCACCCACTCACTCACCAAAAATTCAGCCTAGGTTTGTTGTGAGTTGGGGCTCACAACACAGAGAGGTCACATGTGGCCCATGAATGTTGCCCAGTCATGCATTAAGAGCTAAAAGGAAAAGGGATCTCATTTTATTTAAGGGTACTCAAACAATCCCCTCCAGACATCCAATACAAGGATGGGGGGGACAGGACAGCACTTGCCACCTCCACCCTCAGTAGTATGCCCTTCCCAATTTTTACCTGTTCAGCAAAATGCCTGCAGTGGAAACATGGTATGAGTGTGGGCTTGCCAGAAACTCAGACACTCAGAAACCATTGATCCTGTCACATCATAGAATTATAATGCCGTGATTCCACCTTAACTCCCTATGGAATCCTAGCATTTGCAGTGTAGGGAGGGGCACTTAGGACTGTCAGCCTACAAATGTTAGGATTCCATAGCAGGCAACTAAGGCGGTTAAAGTTAAATAATAGTGCTGTAATTACATAGTGTAAAAGAGTCCCCGATAAGATTGCACATGTGGATATACACAAACAAGTTCAGATGTTACAATAAGCACATGGATGTGGGCCTAGAAGGCGTGGTTCATTTTCTCCCCTGTACTGGGCAGTGGCAGTGTTGGATGTCACTATGGGCATGCTTGGAACATAAAGGCATTAAGCCATTATAATCTCAACAGATTCTATGGGGTGCATCTCCCTAGCCCTCCTGTTATTTACCTCACAACTCCATTTTGAAATTCTTCAGTAGCTTGATAATAAATCGTTAGAGCCACACGTGTGTCTGTGTCAAAAGTGAACTCCACATTGTAATGGACTTTTGCTTTGCTGACTTCTTCACCTGGAGTCTTCACTTCTTCTGTGCATCTGGGAGGTGAAGACACAAACTATAAAAATCAATCCAGTTCTAGAATTTCCAACAGATGAAACGGCCTGAGTTGCCGAAGTATTGATCTGACATCTCTTTTCTGTTAAAACGTATACACCAGACAGTTACTTCCATTAAGAACAAAATAACTGCTGTAGGCAAGAAATGGCACTGGATTTGTAATCATCAATTACCAGAAAATTCTAGTAACAGTGCAGTGCTATCTCCACCAGACAGTAGGGACAAATGGTCCCAAAGCTATTTTAGAAGATTAGATGAATTTGAGCTATTAATGCAGCCTCTGAATGGATTGGGCACAAGATCTGTTTTTCATTTCTAATCTCCTTCCCTCTTTCTCTCTTTGATGATGTCTCGGGTACAATGGACTGGGCTAGGAAGGAGCAGAGGA
The DNA here is from genome assembly GCA_948472985.1 of Iguana delicatissima. Lineage (NCBI taxonomy): Eukaryota > Metazoa > Chordata > Lepidosauria > Squamata > Iguanidae > Iguana > Iguana delicatissima. Next base: position 1,186,168 of record CAOKZL010000063.1, read on the forward strand.
CGTGAGAATGATAGAACAGACTGATCGGTTCAGGGGCAGGTGCATCTAAAAAAAGTACTCCCAAATATATAAATAAATGTGGAGGAAGGGTGTCTACGCTCGTGTAGTTCTTAGCACACGCTATCCTGATCATTAGTGATTAATCCTGCTCGGCTTCATCTTTAGAATAAAAGAGATTCATCTTTAGAATAAAAGAGATTCCACCAAACTTTAGGAAGAACTTTTTAGATATTATATGACATATATAGACATATTATATGAATAAAAATATTTTGTTTGTTTAATGCACATATTTTCTTTCATGCACTTAGGTACAGTGGGCCCTCCTTACCCACGACCTCTGCACGCATGATTTCAGTTCAAAGCGCTACATCCCTACCTAAAATGGCAGCAATATACACACACACACATGCTGAAGCATCTATGTACATGTTGCTGTCACTGAATGCAATGGGACACAAGCATTCACAAATTCCACAGATTTAAAGGGGTTCCTGGAATGGAACCCCAGCATATACAGAAGGCCCACTGTATATTCATATTTTAACATTTTATAAGGACATGACATGGTTCAAATTAGAACAGTTTTATTTAAATTTTTTGAATAAATTCAATACCTACCTCAACACAATCACATGTTTAATGTTTGCTGGTGTAACTTTTCTCAAATAATATTTACACTTAATGTGGTGGATATGCTTGTTTCTGAGGTAACTAGAAACACATCTCAAGAGAGGAGAACAAGAGACAGGGATGTCGATGCTACCTTACACACAGTGCATCTCATCCAACGCCTCTCTTCTACTCTCTCTTTGGCCATTTCCACACGGCAGTGTTACAGTGCTATTATTCCACTTTCAACATCCTATGGGATCCTGGGGTTTGCAGTTTAGGGTGGGGCCTCAAAGGAAATACTAGCACTGCAACACTCTAGTGCGGAAATGGCCTTTCTCTCACAGAACCCTTGTGACGCACAGGCCCTCTGCCTTAATGCTGAGCTCTTGTGCTCCCCACCTCCTCCCTTCGCTTCCCTCCCCTCCACCCAAGAAATTCCCTCATGGTTACTAAGGGGCATGCACCTGCTGTGCCAATAATGGAACATCCAGAGAAGCTGAGTGGGAAGGGTGTTAAGAAAGGGAAGCTGATTTTTGCTACGTCTGAGCTTGCAGGAAAGCACAATGGGGGAAGATGCTGAGTCTCTCTTTTGCAAGGACCAGCCAACCTCAACAGGATACACACACACACACACACACACACACACACACACAAAAGAGGCTTGCCCTTCTTTTTCGCATTTGCTGTACTTGCAGGCTGACTTTTCTTGCACCCCCACCCCCAAGCAACTATTGTACCTCCTTTAGAGTGATGCCTCACAGTTTGAGAATTGTGCTAGAGTCTCAGTCATGTGATAGAAAAGACCAGCAGATCACCATGTAACTTCTGCCCCACAGGCAGAGTCCTTCGTCTACATGTCCTCCCAACCCACAATCAATGAACACTGGTGGCTCCTCAGAGTGCTAGGCTCCCCCGCATTCCCTCCATTTTACAATCACAAATTCCATTATGGAGAGGAAAGACTGAGAAGCTACAGAAACACTTTTGACTGATAGTGGTAGGATCCATCCTCCTGAAAACATACTTGTTAGCTGATTTTGTCAATCAATCAAAGCAGCAGAATTCTAATCATATTGACTCCGAATTCTGACTTCAGCAACGTTTACTTTGAGTAAAACAGGTCTTGATCCAGTATTACTCCCTCATTCTTTATATAGTGTTGATAACAGGTGCTATTTGGTTTCTAATCCAGAGGTTCATTTATCAAGGATGCGGTACCTATAAGATTTTCTCTCTTGAAGTGACCTTTTCCTGACCACATAAAAGTCACACAACTCAAGATATCATGCTGAGATTACCAACAATTGCCTATGATTTTGGAAACCGTACTGTACGGGGTCTGGGAAGGGAAATAATTGTAAAAGGTGAAGTGATTCCCATGAGAGCAGTTTTGAACCACTTGTCAGCAAGGGTAGGAACGGAATATGGAATCTTGGGTAATGAATTGGTATGACATTCCCAGTAGGAAAAGCTTTAAAAACTTTAAAAACAACTTTTTTAAAAATCTGCAAAAGTGCTCAAAGGATCTCTTCCTCTTCCTCCTCCTTCCCCTCCCCCTTTATGTGCACCCTGCTTTTTGTCCAGCACTGGGCAAATGCCAGACTAGTATTAACCCCTGGCTGCCATTCCATATTCAGAGCTGAAGATTAGGCAGGATTATTCCAACTGTGCATTAGGTGGATGTAAGGGAAGGGATATAAATTGAGAAGCAATCCTATTAGCATAAAAGAATTGTTCCAGGTTCACACCAGAAAATGACAGCAGTCAGACTACCTACCTACCTTTTTAATGAAAAATGATAGACTGCTCAACTGCTCAGGATGAAAAGAGAAAGTATGAACTGTGACCTCTCTTGTATGCTTTGCTTCCTTTGCCTATTGTCTGGACTCTCAAGAGAAAAACTACACGCTTGTTGCCTTTTCAGGAACAAAGAGATCCCAAAGGAATGAGAGCTTGTTCTCACAATGGCACTTTAAATGACTTGCATTGTAAGGACACTTTTCACCAAGAAAAAAACAAGTACATAAAAGGAACGCAAATGTATACACAGCGCCCATGTCATACAGGCAACCCATTTGGCACATCACTGCTACATCCAGCCAAAAGTCAAGCTCCATTTAAGGGGATGCATACAAGCCATACGCCCGTCATATTCTAAGCAGCACAACAGAAGCTGGCATGATACAAATCCTCTTCATCCCCCAAACAAATGCACAGAGATACACACTCCTCAGCCCTGCTGCACTGCATGTGTTGAAACAGATCTGGGCAGAAGCTGCTCATTACAAAGCTGATACTCATTGCTGTATCATTAGGTAAGAGGTTGAGTTGAGTTCAGAAGGCACATTTGGGAAAGAATACCATCCACAGTATCATTCCAGAGGCAGATTAGTTCCTTTGGGAACTAACTGCTCCTGTGAAAAGGGCTTTTGATAATGTACTGTATCACCTGTATTTGTTGTTGCTTTATAGATGGGTATGTTTTTAAATTGTGTTTAATATTACAATATTTATAGTTTAATTATATCTTAACTTTTAAATGTTTTAATTATGAGGACTTTTATCTGTACCTGTTTTAACTTTGTATGCTACCTTGAATTCCAGGACTAGAGAAAAGGCAGGAAATAAACAAATAAATAAATAAATGACTGACTGACTATAGCAACATTAACCACTGATTTAAGTTCTTGTGGCATTTTAGTGATAGCAAGAGCAAAATCAGGAAGCATGACACAAGGCCATTCTGAGTCCAACTCCCTGGCTTCAATCAGTCCTGCATAAACCAGGATTTCAGGCAGGCATTAGTTAATTTTGCTTTGAATGGGTCAAGAAAGAGAAATTCAAGTCTCTTTCACGCCATACAGTTATAGTGCTATGATTCCACTTTAACTGCCATAGTTCTGTCCTGTGGAACTCCGGGATTTGCAGTCGAGGGAGGAGCACTAAGAACTCTCAGCCAAGGAGCTCTTCTGGTGCCTCTGACCAAACTACAAACTTTAAGTCTCCACAGGATGCAGCCATGGCAACAGAAGAAGAATCATGTCATGATTATGTAGTATGAAAGTTCTTGTTAGATCTCATCTCTCCATAAATCAACAGTAGATTGGGATAGGTAATCCACAGGCTTTCCCTCACCCTTCCATCTCTGCATATCTGAGTTTCCGTTCCTTGAAAACAATTTTCTGAAACTGGTCAAAAGCACTAAGCGTATTAAATCCACAGTGCAAGGAAAGAAAGGGCAATATCAGGAACAACGCTGAAGCGTGTTAAATTGGTAGAAAATATGTTGTTAACGAAGCCTCTTTCTCATAGCTGCTGCACTTAAAGCTGCCTTTACTAGGTCAGTTTTCCTCCCTTTTGTCCTCAGCTCTGAGCTGTTCAGCTTTATCTGGTTCCAGTTCCAGTTCAGCAACAGGACAGAATTTAACTCCATCTAAATCTTGCTTGTCACCCGCAGTGACCCTGGAAGCCAAACGGGGAGGGAAGGCGGAGATACAAAAGGAGGCAAGGAACCTGCCCAGTGGTGTTGCAGGATATCTGCATAATTCCTCCCCCAAACAGCCACACTTAATCTTTCTGCTAATCTTGAGGAGCGACACACGGATATCTCCACCTCCCACTGCACAGTAGCCAAGGAATTACTTCCAACAAGGTATTTCAGAACAGAGTTATAAACACAACTGAGAGCTGAGGGGTTGTTTTTTTTACTTGCCTTCTGTGGCCAAGTTCAAGTTGTGCCAATGTTTTAAAGAACAAAATAATAGCACATGGGTGTCCATGTACTCAAGGGCTGAGTGTCACAAGTACAGACCTACCGCAGTTAACAAAGACTCTGACAAAGAAGGTCCTTTTTACAAAGTCTTTTTATGCCTGTTGAGGCTTTTAGCAGTATTGGTATTGGAAGCACAGTGAACGGGAGCTGGGGAAGCACAGGTTTTCAGTGTCAGGTTACAGCAACATGTCTGCAGTAAACAATGGAATGAAGCTTAAGGTGGGATTCAACTGTAGTCAATTCAACAGTAGCTGTGTCTGCTTGCCTACAACAGGCAAAGTCTCTCCAGAATGCCTTACTGAGTGTGCATGAAACACAAAAGTCAGAGAACAGATAAGCCTGCCCTACCAGCTCCACCCAGAAGATAGATCTATAAGTTTGGCCATCAAAATGGAAGTCAGAAGAAAGGTGGCGGGTGGTGAAAGAAAATATTATCCCTGGATGCAGTTTGGAAAAAAAGTCAAGTAGTCTCTAGAAGTCTGAAATGTTTTTGTGTACTTAGGCAAGGCTTAATTGACAATTAAGGTTGTTTCATTTCACATGTGCATATTGTTAGTTTTGGGTAAGTTTGCTGAAACATGTTGGACTGCCCTTCTTTCTTTATGACGTAGGAATCTATTCTTATTCTCTCCATGCTATTTCTGCATCTGGTACTAATGTTTCTGTTAAAAAAACAATGGCCAGGAACATATATATTTTGTTAACTGAAGTTTACCTGCACATAAATGCAGGGTGGGCCAGACACCGACAATCATTTTCTGACACAACCTTCATGGACTTTTAAAAACAAACTACAAAAGGAAAGCATCAGGTCTTTGCTTCAGGATGTTTGCTCTATCCTCAAAGGCAAGTAACACTCAAGTGTTTATTATACTCACACATTCTTTACAAATGAGTGTTTTTGACACAGAAAGGCATTTTTTAAAGAAGATTTTCCATTTCCATTTAATTCTACTGTTTTCCAGTGAATATAGAGAAGCTATTTTTGACACCTTAAAGAATTGTTATCACTAGCAGAAATTTTTTTAAAAGCATCTGCTGAAATAAGACAAGGGGCTACACATATTTTGCATGTAAATAGTTCCTGGATCTGGTCCTCATGTATCTCTTTAAAAGGATCTCAGGTAGCAGTGCAGGGAAGGCCAAATCAGAGTACACAAAAATACACTGGACTAGATGAATGTGGAAGTTGCCTTATGCAAAATCAGATCACCAGTCCAGAGCTTAGAAAACTTATTTTAAAAGCTAACTTGTTAGTGCTATTTTATTGTTGGTTGTTTTGCTATATTCATTCATTCATTCATTAAGAAAAAGTAATTTGTTGTCATTATACATTACATGGATTTTTAGTGGCTGCTAACTATTAAAAAGATTAGAACTCATTTAAAACAAATAAAGAAATGGTGCAGAATGGCCAAATATTTCCCAAAACAACATTTTGAAGTAACAAGGAAATGTTAATCAAAACATCGTACCACTATTTTTTTTTACATTAAAACAATTAGAAGTGATGCTAGTGCCTCTTGCTGCTAAAAAAGGAGAAGGAGAAGAAGAAAACAGTATCTTTTCATATGTTTTAACTTATATGTGATTTATCTCTATCTTTTTTTAGTTTTCATATCTTGCCTTGGGTTGACTCTTCCACTGAGTTACAGTTGCTTTCCATGGTCTGCTTCAAAATAAGGGAAATGTCTCATTTGGATGTATTTTATAGTCTGCAGTTTTTCAGCTTAGGCTTAATACAAGTTTGCCTTCAAAATTTAATAAAAATTGAACACTGTGGCTCCAAGGCAAAGTATATCCTATCAAGGAGCTGGCATCTGCTAGTTATCAAGAGTACCACTCTTGGTTTCAAGGCCCAACACTAAAGTGTACTGCTTAGGCACAAATGGATTTTGATCCAGTAAGCCAAATGCACACATGCAAATACACACACACTGAAGACATAGGAAATCTCCTCAACTAAAGAGCACCAGGAAATCTCCATGACTAAAACTGATTCACACAGCTTGAAGATGCAGACTTACTTGACTAGCCGCAACGTGTCCTTACGGATGTTGATCAAGCTTCTCAGGGTCTTCACTGGCTCCTGCGGTGGTGGGGCAGCATAGGGAAACTGGAAAGAAAGAGAGGAAACAAAGGAGATTGGATATCTGAGATGCCACTCAGCCGATAAGGCCTGCAAGAAAGCAGTTTCTAAGGCTCAATGGATTTTGAAGCATGGGACATTTTCTTCAACAAGGGAAGGCTGGGGAGCTAAGAATGCATTGGACCTTAAATTGCTCCTCTAGCACACCTCTGTAAGCCTCTCCTTTCCTGTGTCCCATATCAATGTCTTTCCTTCCACCTGCCCTTCTGTCCTCATGCTCAAGAGGTTAGCAGCCTGTTGGTCCAAGAATGCTATGGTCAGAGAAACAGACCTACTTCAGGGATTGGTTGCAACTCCCCAACCTGAAGTGAAGACTTGCACTTTAGCAGCACAGAAAGGAAACAGCCACCGACCACTACACACATCATCTCCTGGCACAGAACTGTTCAAGAAAGCCATAAATAAGTATCTCTGTGCCTGCTTATGATGCTACTGCAAAGAATTCTGGGACATGGGGGAGAACCACGCATGGGTACATTAGGAGTGGTTTCAAAGGTGACTATCGAGCAGTTCAGAATGGAGTTAATGGGGAAAACAGCTTTTAAGCTAGAGGCACATGGCTACTAAGCACACAAGGAAGACCCTTCACCTCCTTGGCACAATAAGATTTAAGCACAGGAATGCGGGAGAAACTCAAGGGAGTCGACAAAGTGAGGGGAAGGTAAAAACCCTGAGGATGAGCTCTCCCCCCCCCGCTGTACTCTAGCAACACACAAGTCTGTTCAGATACACTGAAGGGCATTTATTTCATGTAAAGGTCCTCTCCTGAGTTTCACCACTTTGTTGTGGCAGATGTGGAGCAGAGGGAGAAGAGTCTGGGGAAGCATTGTGATTCAGTGGCAGCAAAGTGTCCTCCACCTGGCTTTCACAGGCACACTCTTAGGATTTCAGGTGCACAAAAGAAGAAAGCAAATGAAATGTGTTGGGCTCAGTTGAGTGAGTGTGAGTGAGAAGAAAAAAGAAAGATGTGATACTTTGCAATTTGTTGCTAATTGCTACAAATTCCATCAGGAAGTCTCGGTGTCCCTTCATGTGAAATTAGTATCTACTGCAAGAGGGGAAAAAATGCAAATACAGTTGAGTCACTGTGTGTGTTAGCACCACCTATATCTAGCGTTAGCTGCTCTGCCCACCACCTCCTCAGATGGTCACCAGCCACCACCATTCATATTACATTCTGCTCTATTCCAGTTGTGATAGTAAGACCTCCCAAGCAGAACAGAATACATTCCCATAGGCATTGTGGACAATTTATAGCTGATCTGGGAACCATGGTCCTGAAATGCACATAGGGACAGTTTAAAAAAAAAAGAAGAAGCAGGCACACAGGATGTTTCCATTCACACCTTAATGCAAGCTAGATCTACCCTGAGACTCAGTATGTTCAGGTGATAGCATGGAAACTGCTTGCAATACCTTTGTAGCCTGTTATGCAGACTCATTTCCCCTCCTTTTTCAATTGTTCTCATAGCAGTCTAATGCACCCAGTTCAGTAAGAGGGGGATATTTTTAGCTTGCTGATGCAGCAGAATGTTGATTTAGATCAGTATCTGGCAGTGGTAAAGTGATAACTCTCTGCCTGCCTGTCACAGACTGAATACAGAATTGCCTATTTAAGCAGTTATGCTCCAGAGATAAAAAGGAATTATGCCAGCTTGCTATTGGTCACCTGTAGAAAAGCATGACAAAAAGCTGGGGTGGGGAAAGGACACAGGAGTTTGCCTGGGAAAAATGGAAATGAATAGGACTGATAGCAACCATGGCATTGTGCAACCCAAATGAAATCAATACTACAAAGAAGACAGGGTGATATGGAGATGTGCCCTCTAATGACATTGAGTCATTTGTGTGGGTTGGCTAAAGCTCTTCTGAGAATGCACACTGCAGCTTTATTTTGAGGAATCAGGCCAAGATACAGTTAAATAATATGATTCAATCAAAAGAGTTTGGTTCTATTGGAGAAATCTCTGCCTCTTCACCATAACTCCTTCCCAGCTTCATTTCTAGTTTATAATATCTTGCCTCATTTATAAATCCAAGACAAAGCCAATTCACACCTTTCAAATGTTCCACAGAAGAGGGCAGACAGAAATATTTTAATTCTTCCACTTTTTTTGGAACTGTTTGAGGACTGATCTAACCCAACTAAGTGCCCCAAATCTTCTTTATGTGCCACCATTTTCACTGTTCTCTGCTTCCCTACCCCATCCACTGTATAACTGTATAACTGTCTAGTTATAGAGAACTGTATAACTGTCTAGTTATAGAGAGATGCTGTGGTGAACAATCTTTACCAGGAACTGGGTGGGTTGTATATGTCACCATTGGTTCTGTTGGAGCTTTCAGCAGCCTTTCAATCTAATTAACTATGGTATTCTTCCAAGATATTTGTCTGGTATGAAACCTGGAGATGGAGCATTGTGTGGTGTCTGCAGTTTTCTCTAAGGAGCAACGTCAAAAGATGGAGCTGTGGGAGTCCTGATTGATACCTTGGTTGTTGACCTATGATGTCCCTTGAGGTTCCATCTTATCCCACATAATTTCAGCATTAAACTTTTGTATCCAAATATGCTGCTAATCTAGTCTTTAGACTGTGACCATTTCTTTTCAAGTAAGGAATATACTTCTTTTTGTTTATTATAAAATATGCTGTGTCTGTTTTCATTTTTTCTTCTATATCTCAAACAGCTAAACAGTAATATACTTGTGCTTACATAATGTAAGGTGTAGCAGTTTGCAGGACTTTCTTTGCTACAGCGCATAGTCACAATTTTCTATAAAATTAAAGCTTTTGAGTTTTTAAGTTCCTTAACTATGCCAAGTTGTTCAATCTTATATGATCATTAAGTTATGAATGAAATACTTTATGAAATACTTTACACTGCTAAAACCAATCCTTCTGTAGCAGTGTGTGTCTGCTACAACAGGCAAGATAAACAGCAGTTTCCCCCAGAATCCCTTAGTGAGCATGTATGAACAAAAAAACAGAGTGCAAATGGGAGAGCAGATGAGTCTGCCTCACCAGATACCAACAGTGTGTGAAAAAAAAACCCAACAACCATAGATCTATAAGTTTGGCCACCAAAAGGGAAATGATAAAAAAAAAAAAAAGTGGAGGCTGGTGAAGAAAAAGTAATTCCCTGGAAAGAAGTCTGTGAAAGGTTCAAAATGTTATTCTCTAGTGAGGTAAAGTTTACCTGGCCTGATTATTTCATTTCACATATGTATATTATTAATTTTAAGTAAAACATTTGCTGAAGCACGTTGAACTGCTCTTCTTTCTTGTGGTTTATTAACTTATCTCTATTACTTTCCGTGCTATTTCTGCCTCTGGTACCAAATTTTCTATTAAAGAAGTAACATCCAGGAACATGTCTGCTTTGTTAACTGAGAGTACACCTGTAACTCATTAACACTTGTTTATGTGCATTCATAGATAAGAGATTCATGTAAAAGCTACACTCCTGCAATCTGAACTGAAGCAAGATTGAGATGGATCCAAATACCCCATCTCTGAGATCTAGCATGGTATTATAGTTTGAATGTTGGACAAAGATCTTGGTCAAACAAAGTTTGAATCCCAGCTCAGCCATGGAAACCTACTGGGTGATCCTGGATAAGCTACACTCTCTCATCCTCAGAGGAAAGGAATGGCAACCCCCCTCTGAATAAATCTTGCCAAGAAAATTTCATGATAGGTTCACAATAGGGTCACCATAAGTTGGAAATGACTTGAAGGTACACAAGAACAACTCTGGTTCCAAGCTTCCTGATCTAAAGGTGGTCTCCAGTGGTGGTGCTTGAGTGCCCCTGGCTTGTTGCTTGAGGGCTTCAACAAATACCATCTCATCCTATCAGGGGCAGCTCAAGACTTTGTATCTTCCATGGCAGCAACAGGTCAGTTCTAATTTAAAACTGAGTACAATCAGCAGGGCATGCTTTGGATCTATGTTTGGTGTTCAATACACCATCAGAATCCTTAATTTGTCCCAAGCTCCCACCTTCAGAAACAAACCCACACAAAACTTGAAGACTGGGAACCTCACCAGAAGGATAAAATAATGGTAGGAAACGTTAACTCCACCTCCCCTTACTGTCACCAGATCTTGTATGTTGCAATCCAGAAAATCCAAGTGAGTACAGCAAGGAGAAATTTGCTGCCCAAATTCTCATCCAATCAGGTCTCTGTGATAGATGCCAGGTCAGCATGCCCATCTAGGGTCAAATCTCGGATAGCTGTTTTCCCATTCAGCTAACTGGGGGCCAGCACCAATACCTTCAACTGAGGAAAACTATCATTAAAGCTGTCTGTGTATGTGTGGATGTACCTTCAAGTTGCCTGTCAATTATGACAATCTCATGAATTTCAAAGGGTTTTCCTAGGCAATAAATGCTCAGAGGTGGTTTTGCCAGCTTCTTCCTCTGAAATACACCCTAAAGCACCTGGTATTTGCTGGAGATCTCCCATCGAACTACTAAACAGGGCTGATCCTGCTTAGCTTCCAAGATCAGACAGGGTCTGATGCCTTTAGATTTGGGAAATGGAAGAAAATTTGGGAGGAACACCCCCATGAGGACGTAACTTTCTCCTCTGGCCATATCCCCCTCTGCTGTTATAATGGCCGTTCCCTGTTCCTCTCCATTTTTTATTTTTTATATTTTTTGGAAAGACACTTTTCCTGCTAGTAGACACTAACTGCATCTTTGCTTTTAAAAATGCAATACAAGTCAGGGAAATATGCAGAATGAAGAGGCAAACCCTTTCTTCTTCCTCAAAGAGGAGACCCCAAGTGATGGTCCTTTACCCCTCAGCCACAGGAAGTTGTATAATTAGGGAAGGGGAGAGTGTTGAGTCCAGGCCCTGGTCCTGCTAGGAGGCCAAGCTCTCTGATCTCAGGTGTGTCTCTGGAGCAGCTGTAAGTATTATGCACTGTGCACACTTAACTCCTTACATTTTTTCCCCAAATTGTTTACACACTGCAAGTTCAAGTAGGAAACTGCCAAAGTGAAGACCAGATTTTCGAAAAAGGCAAAAGGAACACTGAACCCAGGCAAGAGTGAAACATACAGCCCTCTGTCACAGCTTCTCACAACTTGGTGCTCCTCAGATGGACTGGACTTTACCTCCCACCCAGGATGATTACCGGTGGTGCTGGGGTAAGGATACTGGAAATTGTAGCCAAGAAGGGATTATCCACACCAGAGATCAGTCTGAGAGGAGGCTGATCTATGGGAAATGTACCAATATGTTGGGGTGTGAAACTTTTTATTTTCCCAGGGGTGGTGGCTGATATGACAGAGAAAAGATACTGAACTTGCAGGTCTAGTGTTCTATATGGGGCCATTCAGACCAGATTTACATTCAAACAGCAAAATCGTATTAAATCCATTGGGCACTGTCACACCCCCATAGTTACCCTTTCTTAAAAGATACCAGTTCCCCAAGCACCCTCTCAGTATAAGATCTTTCAAGAAACAGTGCCTTCCGGCTTTATGATGGATATTTTAAAACAGTGACTGTAGACCTTCAAGATGGTGCAGTGCGCATCATTGCATTTTGTCACAAAAAGCAACAACAACATGGAAATGCAGTTTTAGTGAAAAACAGCCCCCATCATGAAATAGCAGGGCTCAGTCCTAGAATGGACATGTATCACGTTTGGGAATCAATGAGAAAGATTCTTCCCAAGAAAAAGCCAACATTCTATACTATGAATGCCATTTACCATAGAGAACATGCATGCAAAACTCCCAGCTCTGATTATGTCTAACAGTTTAGGTATATTAAACAGCAGAACGCTATTTTCAGGCCGTCAAATGCCAACCTAGAATTTGTTAGTTCATGAGGAAGGAAGCATAACTGAGTGTTGCCCTACATACTGTAGTAATGGAAACAAACATCCTTTACCTCAAGCCTTTTGGTGCCACCAAGTGGTAACAAGCTGATGTTACTGTAAATCTGATGTTCATCAAAGGACAACTACTAAACTGATTAAAATAGGAAGGGAGCTAGAGTTCTCACTTAAGCAGACAGAAATACATTTGCACCATATCCTACAGAAATAATTTGTCTACAAATACAGGATTCAGCTTTATTCAGAGGTGACTGCTTTAACCCCTCCAGTTTCTTTCCATAGTGCTCTACATACTGTAAATCTTCATTGTGAAAGGAAAGATTGGGAAAAGCATTTTAGGATGCCCTAATTTAGGGTGGGAAGATGATTCTGGATTAATGAGCATGCTGGGATACAACAGGAATGCCTGTTGTGAAGGAGATACTGTTAGGTTATTCTCTAGAAATTTCATTCTAGATCTGTATACTTCATCTCCTCTGGATACTTCTACTTCAGAAGAGAGGACTTTTGTCCATCAGCCTCCTCCCTTTAAGCTACATCACCAGGCAGTCATTTCATTACACTGTGACAGCAGAAGGGAAGGAAACCAGCATCATTTCATCAACTGGAAGACCAACTGCATTAGGCCATCCTTCCTTCAACTGTCACCATGCTCCAGCACAGGGAGATGGGAAACAGGGCTATTGACAGCCTTTCCCAAATCCTTCCATTCCTGCTAATCTTAATAAGAACTTCACTCCAACTTATGGTGACACAAAGTGTTTTCCTGGCAAGATTTATTGAGAGGAGGTTTGCCACTGCCTTCGTCCTTATAGGTGAGAAGGGGGTGACTTGTCCAAGATCACCCAATGAGTTTCCATGGCGGAGTGGAAATCTTAAGCCTTGTCTCCCAGAGCACTATGCCAACACTCAACCACTATACCGTGCTGACTCTCCTAATAAGAACTACGGGGGCTGATTAACAACTTATTTCATTCTATGCTAGGTTCCTTCTGGACTCCATGCCTAACTGGATACTTTAATACAGTTTTTTCACAACAGTTTTTCCACTATAGCCCCTTAGATTCTTGCTTTGTGCTTCATGGTTTCTTTTTGAAGACAGATCCCTAAAATTATAGTTTGAATTATAGTTTTCTAGGATTACTAAATACAGAGGAGTCCATCTGATTAGACGGTACTTCCCAGTCCTATCTTTCGCCTTGATTTCTACAGCAGGGGTGGGCAGACCATGGGCCCAGAAAGTCTCTTTTTCCTCTTTTACTATCACCTGGAGTCTGTTGCAAAAGCCACATACTTAAAGAGTATTGTAAGCTGAAGAATTTGCTGTATAAGAATATAGCAGAATTTACAGTCTTTCTGCACAAAAATCTGCCTTCTGCTTACCCCAAGCTTTTTAAAGTTCAGTACATCCATATAATTTGCAGCAAGGGGTTGTTTCTTAAACAATCAATTTTATTTTTAGTAACTTTTTAAAAAGAAGCAATCTAGCACAAATCAGGTTAGTGCACTGAAATCTACCTTCACACATTCGCATTCTATGGCATTTGTTATGCCACCTTTAAAAACCACCACAGCAACAATCAAAATGTGTGAAAATCTGCATTTTGTAATTAAAAATTGATCATGTATGGTAGGTAAATGGTTATTGACTTGATTTCCCATTATTATCTATAGGAACTGTTTTCTAAAAATAGCATGATCTATTTCCTAGATCTGTGGGGATCTGCGCCCATGAAACACAAGGGCAACAAATGCATCTTTACCTGAGATGACAAACACCCCATAGCCAAGAATGTTCTGGCATTATTCCAGTCTGGATGAGTGCAACCAAATATTGTCTGACTCCCCAGAAACTGCCCTGTAAGTGGTTGTCCCTGATTAGATGTAACACAGTAGACCTTTACAGTCTCTGACTCCGGCATGGCTGAGTGGATTCTACGTTCTGCTGTGTTGGCAGAATATTAGATTGTAGCATTGATCTTCAATTACTGCCAAAAAATAATACAGTTGCAAGGGCATAAGCAGGGATCCATGACATACCCACAAAAGGAAAGGTTATCAAGCAACTCCTTGGACATAGGTGTTTGACACAAGAATAGGATTTTGATGTTCTTACTACAGATACAAACTTGGATAAGAGTAACCTTGGTTAAAGGGCCCAAAATCAGGGAGACAACTCATTATAATTCCAGCTATAGATTAAGCTACAATGTAACATTATTCTAGTTTGGTTCAATTTCAGGCCAATGAACCTTCAGTAAACTTTTCAGTACACATCATACTCATAACCAATCACCCAGTTCCTGTTCAAGCGAAAAGTTTTAAGTTTAGGGTACATCACTTTTATCAGCTGTGTCCCAACCATGGTTCTTCAGATCTTTTGGACCTACCACCTGCAGCCAACATGGCAAATTGTCAGGGATGAGAACAGTCACAGTCCAAACCCTCTGAAGGAACACTGGTTGGGAATGGCTGCTTTGTAACAATAGCTATTAGCACAGTGTGCTGGATTAGTTAGTGGGTCTGAAACTGCTGCAGCTAAACACTAAGAAAAATGCATTAAAAAATTAAATACTTTACAAATAAATTATTTTATTTGCATGAATTAATTTTAACAGTACAGTCATGGCCACATGTACTATGGAAAGGGGCAACCAAATCTATTTTAACGAGGAAAGAAAGGACTTTGTAAATCACCAGAGGACTTTTACTGTAATTATTTAACCACAAGCTTAGATATTTTTCTAATTATTTAATAAAGTATGTTAACTAAACCCCTCTTTCACAGGGAGGCAGCAACCCTCCAGTCTAATACTTGCCGGATGTTTCCCAGACCCAGGTCTTACGGAGGTCAGAAAACAAATACTGTAGACATACAAAAACTTTCCCAGATATGAGTTTTATTGTACGTCCTCACTCTGATTCAAGTGAAGCCAATGAATGTCATACATCAAAACCTGAATCCAGCCGTTAGACCCAATTTGGATACACCTCCTGAATCAGAGGAGCTTATATAAAGTGTTACTAAGTTTCCACTGATTTGATGGGTTCATTTTAATTAGAACCAACAACTGGATTTTGGCTCAGGCAGCTTATTTTAAAGTGGAACCCTTAACTATTTTTCTCCCTTTTTTCTGATTTAGTTCAGTTTCAAAAAAAGAATTTCAGATGATGAGGAAATTCAAAAAAGAATTTCAGATGATGAGGAAATCAGTTCCGTGACCCGGGAAAGCGATGCTTGGAGGAATGTCACACGGAGAAGTAGAAGGGCCAGGAAGGAAACAGAGACTCTCAAACTACAGAATCGCTTCAACGTTCTTGGTGCTGTGAATGTTGAGGAACACCAGAAGGAGGGAACACAACATCAGCAAGAAGGAATCCAACTTAGGCAACTGGAACTTGAACACCAACAGGACAGCATCCAACATCGGGAAGACCAGCACTCCCGGCCTCAACACAATGCCCAGGCAATCCTGGAAGAATCTGCTTGTCGAAGAACCCCGGACAGGCCTCAGAGGAGGCGAGTTCTGGTGGTTGGGGACTCCTTGCTCAGAGGAACCGAACCGGCAGTATGCAAACCGGACAAGCTCGATCGAGAGGTCTGCTGTCTTCCTGGGGCCAGGATAAACCACGTAACAGAGAGGCTAGCCAGGCTGGTCAAGCCCACTGACTGTAAGCCCCTCGTTTTGGTTCACGTTGGAACCAACGACACGGTGAAGCGCAGCTTTCACCACATCACAAAGGACTACGAGCTTATGGGGAGAAAGCTTAAGGACCTTGGTGCGCAGGTGGTCATTTCATCAATCCTCCCTGTTCAAGGATATGGTGCACGAAGGGAAAGGACAATAGTAGAGGTCAACAGCTGGCTCCGCACATTTTGCCACCGCCAACAGTTTGGCTTTTTGGATCATGGCTTGAAATTCCAGGAACATGGGCTTCTGGCAAGGGATGGGCTGCACCTCACAAAACTTGGCAGGAACGTTTTTGCAAACAGTCTCACAAGGAGGATTAGGAGGGCTTTAAACTAAGTACAACTGGGGAGGGAGACAAGATTACTCAGGACAAGGACTCGGCAAGTGCAGGGGAAAAAGGCCCAAATGATATTGGCCAAGTAGGAATAGCATCCAATCGTGGGAGGGGTGGAAACAATGCTATGGGACTTGCAGGAAGGGCACGGGGACTTAAGTGTCTCTACACTAATGCACGGAGTATTGGAAACAAACAAGATGAATTTGAACTCCTAGTACAGCAAAATAAATATGATTTGATAGGCATCACTGAGACCTGGTGGGATGAGTCTCACGATTGGAATGTAGGAATAGAGGGGTATAGCCTATTTTGTAGAAATAGACCAAATAAGAAAGGAGGAGGAGTAGCCTTATATGTCAAGGATGTTTTCACCTGTGAAGAGATCCATGACTTGAACACCGGAAGCCAGGTCGAGAGCATCTGGGTAAGAATTAAGGGAGCGAGAAACAATAGGGATATTATAGTGGGGGTTTACTACAGACCTCCAAGCCAGACTGAGGACCTCGATGGCGCTTTCCTAGACCAAATGACTGCACATTCAAAAAGGAGAGATACAGTAATAATGGGAGATTTCAACTACCCGGATATATGTTGGCAGTCAAACTCTGCAAAGGCGGCAAGGTCCAGCAAGTTTCTTACTTGTCTTGCAGACAATTTCATGGTCCAGAAGGTGGAAGAGGCGACAAGGGGATCAAATATTCTGGATCTGATCCTGACCAACAGGGAAGACCTTGTTAATGACGTAGAACTGGTTGGATCTTTAGGAGAGAGTGACCACGCCCTATTAGAATTTGGCATTCAGCGGGGAAGAGAAGGCAAGTGTAGCCAGGCATTCGTCTTAGATTTTAAAAAAGCAGACTTCTGTAAACTGAAGGAGCTGCTGGCTGAAATCCCGTGGTCAAGAATAGTCAATGAGAAAGGAGTTCAGGATGCATGGGAGTTCTTTAAAAGGGAGGTACTGAAGGCACAGGCTAAAACTGTGCCATTAAGGAGGAAAAATGGAAGGCATCTGAACAAACCGGAATGGTTGACTAAAGAGCTCTCAGCTGAGCTAAGTATTAAGAAAAACATGTACAGGAAATGGAAGAAGGGGGAAATCACCAAAGAAGATTATAAGCAAGTAGCCAGGAGATGTAGGGAGAAGGTCAGAAAGGCTAAAGCAAAGAACGAACTTAGGCTGGCCAGAGACATTAAAAACAATAAAAAGGGCTTTTTTAAATACGTCCGCAGCAAAAGGAAAAAGAAGGAGACGATAGGGTCACTGCGCAAGGAAGATGGTGAATTAATAACAGGAGGAAGAAAAAAGGCAGAACTCCTCAACACCTTCTTCGCCTCAGTTTTTTCCCAAAAGGATAAAAACACTAAACCTGGCGGTTGGGGAGCAGGTGAGGAAGTGGGGGAAATGCAGCACAGAATAGATAGAGAGGTAGTACAGGAATACCTGGCCACACTGGATGAATTCAAGTCTCCAGGGCCAGATGAATTGCATCCTAGGATTTTAAAAGAACTAGCAGAGATCATCGCGGAACCTCTTGCTATAATCTTTGAAAACTCTTGGCGGACCGGAGACATTCCGGCAGACTGGAGGAGGGCAAATGTTGTCCCCATCTTCAAGAAAGGAAAAAAAGAGGACCGAAATAATTATCGCCCAGTCAGCCTGACATCAGTACCTGGAAAGATCCTGGAGCGGATCATCAAACAGTCAGTTTCTAATTACTTAGAAAACAATGCCGTAATTACGAAAAGTCAACATGGATTTCTCAAAAATAGGTCATGCCAGACTAATCTTATCTCTTTTTATGATAGAGTTACTTGCTTGATAGATGAAGGGAATGCTGTGGACATAGTATATCTTGATTTCAGTAAGGCCTTTGACAAAGTTCCCCATGACATTCTTGCAAAGAAGCTAGTAAGATGTGGACTGGACCGGGCTACTGTCAGGTGGATTTGTAACTGGTTGACTGACCGTACCCAAAGGGTGGTCACCAATGGCAGATTCTCATCCTGGAGAGAAGTGACTAGCGGGGTGCCACAGGGTTCTGTCCTGGGCCCGGTGCTGTTCAATATCTTCATTAATGACTTGGATGAAGGAAAAGAGGGCACGCTGATCAAATTTGCGGATGACACCAAATTGGGAGGGGTTGCTAATACGCCTGATGACAGGATCAAAATTCAAAAGGACCTGGACAGATTGGAGAGCTGGGCCAAGGCTAACAAAATGAATTTCAACAGAGAGAAATGTAAGGTCCTACACTTAGGCAGAAAAAATGGTATGCAGAAATATAGGATGGGGGACACGTGGCTGGCTAACAGTACGTGTGAAAGGGATTTAGGAGTCTTCATAGACCACAAGCTGAACATGAGTCAGCAGTGTGATGCGGCAGCCAAGAAGGCCAACGCAATTCTTGGTTGCATCAATAGGAGTATGGTGTCTAGATCGAGGGAGGTATTGGTACCACTTTATTCTGCATTGGTTAGACCTCATCTTGAATACTGTGTCCAGTTCTGGGCACCCCAATTCAAGAAGGACATGGATAAGCTGGAGCAGGTCCAGAGGAGGGCAACCAAAATGGTGAGGGACCTGGAAGCCATGCCCTATGAGGACAGACTTAGAGAGCTGGGTATGTTTAGTCTGCAGAAGAGAAGGTTGAGAGGGGACATGATAGCCATGTTTAAATATTTGAAGGGGTGTCATGTCGAAGAGGGAGTGGGCTTGTTTTCTCCTGCTCTTGAGACCAGGACAAGGAGCAATGGATACAAGCTGCAGGAGGGGAGATTCCGCCTGAACCTCAGGAGGAATTTCCTGACAGTCAGGGCTGTCCGACAGTGGAATGTGCTGCCACAGAGTGTGGTGGAGTCTCCTTCTTTGGAAGTTTTTAAGCGGAGGCTGGATGGCCACTTGTTGGGAGTGCTTTGAGGGTTTTCCTGCATGGCAGGGGGTTGGCCTGGATGGCCCTTGTGGTCTCTTCCAACTCTACATTTCTATGATTCTATGATTCTATGATAGGTAGAATTTTCTCCTCATTGAGAAAAAAAATATATATGAAAGTTTCTTTCGCTGAACCTGGGTTCAGGTTTGGTTTGACTCCCTGATTAAAACAGTCTATGGTATTGTTTTTAAATTACAAGAATGGCTAGTTCAAGCAGTTTTGTTGCCTGAATCAAAATGGCAAATGGTCCACAGTGCTCACATCCAAAATACATATAATCAACCAATTTTGGCATTTCAGACAGAAAATACCATTAACACTTTTTCTTCTTGTAAAGACACAACAATAACAAATGAAATAACATAATTTGCTGCCATTTCATGTCATCCCAAACCAGCTGCTTGAGGACGCTGGCCCACTGTGTCTCATGGTATGGCCAGTCCTGGCCACAACGCTATCCTCCTTTTAAACATGGTTCTAAACATTTTTTAAAAAATGTATACTCATGCACATTGGTAAGAAACTCCAAATATCAGTGGGATGCCTGGAGTTCTCTGCTTATCAAAAAGGTGGATAGCACTTCTGCAGTCTTAAAGCTCCCATGAGGGCCAGTATCTCCTTCAAAAGCCTTTGCACTAGATCTAGAGATCACAAAAAGAGAAGACGTAGCAGATATCTTGTCGAAGTCAGCAAATAAATGGGATTATCCCACTTCCCTTGGGGAACTGGAATCTGAATAAAGATAGGAGGCCTCTCCCCTGTGGAAAAGCACAGGCCAAGCACTATTTTACTCACCAAATGTCGCATAAAGATAAGATTAAGCTGTATTACAGATAAGTAAACAGAAACATAGTGCTGAACAGCCTAAAAGAAACCTGCATACTGTTTCTCCGAAAATACGACATACCCATAAAATAAGCCGTAGCAGGATTTCTAAGCATTTGCGCAATATAAGCCATACCCCCAAAATAAGACATAGCGATAGGTGTGGCTATGCAGCGTACCGGTGCGGAGCGGTAAAGAAGACCCTTCTCATCTGCCCCATTGTGACAGCTGCTATCTCAGAGGTGACTGGAGAGGTGCGGGCAGCCCCATCAACAAGGTCGGCTCCCCCGTCAGGTCCCGGTCATTCTGTGCGTGCTGCAAGCTGAGGCATAGAGGGAGACATAGGCCCTTTCCACGTGGGGGGGGGAGACAGGCGAAAACGCCTGAAAACAGCTTACCAGCAGCCGGGCGAGTCCGTCGCCACGCAGAGGAGCGTGAGCTCGCTGCTCCACATTCCTCCGGAGTCCCAAATGGTGGTTTCTGGTTGGTGGAGGCTCTCCACCAACCAGAGAAACTCGCCAGCTGAAAGCCCGCCCCCGGCGGATCTGCAGGCACGCACTTGCGCGCACCTGCAAATCTGCTTCTGAGCCAGGCGATGGAGCAGCACGGGGTTGCGCGCTCCCTGGTTGTTAAAAACCTCTGACTTAACTATATTTGAATAAATGTAGATTGTTGTACCATACTTAATAAAAATAAGACATCCCCTGAAAATAAGCCATACTGTGTCTTCTTGAGGAAAAATAAATACAAGACAGTGTCTTATTTTCGGGGAAACACGGTATATACCACTATACAGCCACATTAGAAAAACTCTGGCTCCCTGCAACCCAAGCTTTAAGAAATGGGGCCAAACAAGTCAACTAGCCTTGTGCCCTTACAGTTGGTTCTTACCACAAATAAAGTTTGAGCAACTTTGATCAATATTTTCAGCACTACAGTACATTGTTTCCTGTGTTAGAAGCATAGTTTTTCCCTTGCATGAAATGTTATGATTAAAAAAGAATTTGCACAACTGAATATTAAAAATGAACGCGCTTATTGTTAGTCCATCTCTTCAACTTACTCAAATATCTGTTTACCAACTTTCATTCCCTCATAAGTTTATATGAACATGAGGATGAATAAAATGGGCTGATATTAATTTTAATACATTCAAGGACAATTACTGACACAATCACGCCTTTAGTACAAAACAGTGTGTGCTAATTATTAATAGTCAATTAACATGCTTCTGAGAAAATACATATCGCTAAATGTAAAACCTCATTTAAATTTATCTACTTGAGGGGCCAACTTAAAATCACCTATTTTGAATCAAAGCTGTTTTCAGAATATCCATTCTGCTTAATGGGGTATTAACAAATAAAAGACAGTATTTTAACTTATACTTAAAAGCAGTTCAAGAGAACTTGATAGAGGTAGAACTCCTACCTCTTTTCAGGAGATAATGATGTTAGGACTATGACAATGTTAATTATCCACAATATAAAAGGGACTGATAAAGCAGATGGTAAGAATATTTCCATATCGGAAAATTTATCGTAATAGAAGATGCACAGTGGAAATAAATTTGAAAAAGGTCAATTAGAAAATGCATCAATATTTTTTTGTAAGGTATCCTACTCCAGTAGAAAACAGTACCTACTCCAGTAAAGCTATTTAAAATGTATTTAAATGTTTCAAATCCATACTAGAGCAAAAAGGAGGACTTTTGCCAATATGAGGGGACTGTAATTATGTAAAAAAAGTACTGAACAATTATTATGCAAGCTGTTAAAGTCACATCAAGTAAGAGAGATATAAACAAATCCTCTCGCAAGTTACAGACAGTTAGGATGAGAATATATAGCAATGTTTATTCATAATTTAAAATCTGTGCAGATCTTATCAGCAAAATCAAGGAGAACAAAGTCAACTTCCATAAAAAGAACTTTGAAGGAAAAGAACATGGCATATCATGCTTATGATAGAAAAGAAAGGAAGTAAGTGTTCAGGATTTGGAAAAACCGGACTCTCTTTATGAAATCAACATAAGAGAACTTAATTTTGTAAGTATTTGAGCAATGTAAGAAGTTGATTGTTTTTGAGGCTATAAAAGTAGTCATGGTGTTTTGTGTACATAAATTTGCTTTGCCTATCCTAAGGCATCCCTCACCACAGAGCTAATATGAAGGAGCCCTGCCTTCACTCCCACCTCAAACAGCGAGGCCCCGATGCACCTCTGATAACACAGGTGGGCAAGTCAGCCAACAGGATTTAGTTGTTGTAACAGCTGAATCTCCATGCGCAGAGTCAGGACCAGCTGCTTAGGAGGATGAGGGACAAGCAGCAAGGGAGGTTTTATTTCCTTCACGGCCACCACTATGGAAAACAGGACGCTGGATTAGGTAGGCCTTTAGTTTGACCCAGTCTATTCTTTTAAGGTTT